>CM075332.1:59385567-60014733 GCA_037788925.1 Mytilus galloprovincialis
TTTAGCACACATTGCAACTTACTATTGATATTAATTAAAAGCAGTTACTGTTTAACCTTTTTCATTTGTTTTTACCACGTGCCCGGGACTCCTTGACTTTTGAGCAAACTTCCTGAGAGCATGCAAACTACCACATGTTGAAATGTACCTGGATGTAGATTTATAACTTCCGTCAAGGACGTGCCTGAAAACCGACGTTGGTTTTTTTTTTCTGTACAAACTTTGGTTGGTTTTTTTTTTCTGTACAAACTATTTTTTTCGCGACAAGTCGAAAACAATTTTTTTCTTTCAATTTTAGCATTATATATAGTGGCATCTGAGGGTGTAACAAACATTTTTTTTTTTCAGAATTCAAAACAAATTATTTTTTTCTCCAAAAACTGGAAACAAACTTTTTTTTCCAAAAAAAACCATAGCCCCCCCCCCCCCCCCCCCCCCTAGAAAATCAAATGGTTGCTGCCTTAATACTGTGACTTTTCGAATTTACATTCGCGTATAATGACTGCCAACTATGTAATATGGTATTGGTTGGCGACTAAAATGGTGGCAACACTAAGACGTACGGATTTGAATTGCATGCAGCCGATCCAAAGTTAGTGACCTCGAATACACTCCCTTTTTTCCCCCAACCCGTTTCTATAAGTTAAGAGCACCGTCTGTATGTACATTGAGTTTTAAAAAATAAATATAAGATCATTTACATTTAAAAAAAATGGACAGGGGATTTGTCACTATCCATCTCTTGGCTTCCCTTTTACAGACTTAGTCAGAGATTGTCACATAACTTAGATTTAAGGAAATATTCGTTCTATTTCATATATAATGAAGTTGCCAATACTATTTATTATCTAAAGTAACAACTTTTCTATGCAGTAAAACAATTTTCCAATAATTGTACATAATGAACAAACTCAGGTTATTCAAAAATGTAAAATATTTTTTTCTGTTTTAATGCGATATCCACGTTTAAAGTCAAATTAGATGTTGTTCTCCTAGCGCTGCGTAGATTATATACCATTAATATATAACACGTCTACTATGTACATACCAAAAAAAAATATACAAATGAATTATGGTCGGTTATTAAACCTGACTGGAAGCCACTTTGATATATGTACTAGTACTACTGTGAAGAATTTACCAGATTTTACTATTGTATTTCTTTATTCCAGAAATTACTAAAGACATGGACTATGTGTATAGACTTCTACGGCCTGAGGAAAACTATGCAAACGGCATCAGAGCAAAAGATCCGAATTCTCCAACGTCGGTTTTCAGGCACGTCCTTGACGGAAGTTATAAATCTACATCCAGGTACATTTCAACATGTGGTAGTTTGCATGCTCTCAGGAAGTTTGCTCAAAAGTCAAGGAGTCCCGGGCACGTGATCAAAATACAAATAGATGCGCTTCCGGATGATGTTGAAATAATAGATCTCCGAGACTACCACGAAAGGATGGAATACATTGAACACACTGATGATGAAGATGAAATTGGAAGTTCAATAATTTTGCAAACAAATTCGAGGAAGTACTTTTGTCAGGTTATATTCCAGCTAGCTGCATTCAGCGTGTTTGAGTTTAGATGAAATTTAAACTTTTTTTATGTGTACATGCATGTTATTGTAGTTTTATGACATACTAATTTATTTATCTACTTGTTTTGTTAATTTATTAGAAACATGTATATACAGAAAAACTGTTTTTATAACCATCGATCTGTGATTTGTCATCGTTAATATTATTTTTAGGCTGTTAATTTTTATATTTTAATTTATTATATTGACTTTCAATATTTAATTATAGTTAAGAATTGTTTATATTGTTATTTCTTATATCATTAAAGTATTCATATTGATAATGACATTCCTATTTTGTCAATTTATTTTATTTTAACATTTTTTTTTTTAAATAAAAACTCGCAAACAAAATGAGGCCTATGGGGTTACATGTCAAATGCGTGATTTGTCTACAACATTCTCATCGTTTGCACTCTATACAAAATATGTAAGAATTATAAAAGCGGTTAAACCAAAAAATTGTGACAAATACGGCTAAGGTCATAATGTCATCTTTGTTTAGAATTATAGTTAATTCAAAATTTCATATAAATTTCCTAGACTTATCATAATAAAGAATATGTGGTGTGATTGCACATGATACAACTCTTCATAAGAAACCAAATGGCACATACATAAATCGTACGACCTTCAACTTTGAGTATAGTCCATATCGCATTAAAGGCCGCAAAATGACCCCCAAAAAAAAGATCGAAAAACAAATTTGTAACACAAACGACAACCACTGAATTACAGGCTCCTGATTTGGGAGACGGACAGGCACATACATACAGAATGTGACAGGGTTGAACATGTAAGCACGATCCCAACCATCCCCTAACCTGAGACAGAGTTGTAACAGTACGACATATATAAGAACGAACTATATAAATCCGTTGGAAAAAAGACCCTTAACTCATCAGATGCATACAAATAGATATACGTCTAACAAAAGCAGAGTTGACGTGGCCAGGTACTTGTACATCTCACCAACAAAAACACATTTAGTATATTAGATCTGAGAGTAATCATAGCTACTGACAACTAGTTTGAAGCATCTTCGCTAGCCACGGGTTCGATCCACTTCCGCCTCTCCATCCTTAATTAATAGGTTCAGCCAACACTTGTGATGACAATGATGCGCAATCTATCGGTTGGTTAAGGTAACGCCGATTTCGAATAAATTATTGTCACTCTTGCACTCTCTTCAGTGTTGAGGAGCAAAATTGGTAGCGACTAGACTTTACAAACTTCGTGAAGCAGGAACTCGACATTATACTAGTAAGCTGACATTCCAACATTTGAATGTGATGCTGACCTAGGAACTTATATTAATCGACTAAGATAATGTGAACTGTCACAAGATATCGTCGTATTCCATCTCAAGCGAGTATAGCATGATTTGAAAAATTATCACTCAAAACGATCAAAGGAAAAATGAACAAAAGAGCGAAAATTGGAGGTAGCGTATATTAAAGAGCTCAACCAATCAACACAAAAGTAAAATAAAAATGAGCTAAAGAGAAAACTTATCATCCTCCCCAATTAACAAGTGCTTCATTTACATGCGTTTCAAAACTAGGAATACACTATGCAACTTAAGTTCTTTAATCAACACAAGATTCCACAAAATAGTTGTTAGCTTAAGTTCAGTGGCAAATATCTCATGCATGTTCAGGACGAAAACAAATGTAAAAGGTTGGTTCTGTTATACATTGTAGAGACCGTTCGGGATAAAGGTATGGACAATTTTGGATTGACACGGAAAAGTGAGGGTATGTTGGATAGGGACGGACAATTGGCTTTACAATATAGGCCACCTACGGTTTTATTTTATTGAAAACGGTGTTACAAGCTATCACTTTTGGTGCATATACTTTGATAATTCAAACAGATTGTAGGTACTTTTTTTCATGGAATTAGGCTAACTCTGGTTAAAACGATATCACTTCCAATTATCCTTTTGAAAGATTAAATGTCTACAAAACCAAATGCAAAAGAACTAATGGTTTTATAATGATTTAGCAAAAGTCAAAATCAAATTGTAAATTTGATCTTGACCCCAATTTTAAGGTCATAGGTCAGTGATCTCAAATCAAAATATCACAGGTTATTCACTTCTATGGTTTAGGAGTTATACTGATTACAAATACATAAGGGGAGAAAATTCCTATAAAGGATGACCGAAACACGACTTGTACTAGATGTGTTGAATTTGCGCCATGTTATAAACAACTACTTGGCAAACGCAGTGTATCCTTAACTTTTACGGTTTCTTTGAAATAAAAATAAAGAGAAAAGTTCAAACTTTTAAGCATAACCTTGACCTTTGAAATTGACCTGTATTAACTCAAATTGGCCTAAGAACTTCATATCAAAACATGTTAGGCCTATATGATATATTGGTATGAATTTATCGTATAGGAGTCATAGGGATACTTAGTTTTGAATTAGTCGGGTATGTTCAATTTCAGTATAAGAACGTTTTCATTGTTTATGTCCCGTCACAGCAAAGGGGACATTATGTGTTACCCATTCAAATTCTAACACCTACTGCAGTGGTATCATACAAAAGAATAGTACTGTAATAACGAGATTACAGCCATTTTTAATGAGTGTGTAAGCAAACTTAGTATCTTTGGTTAGCTGGCTTGCTAGCTGAACCGTGCAGTCATTATTAGGTAAGGTAAACTATCCTCCTTTAAGATTAGACCATTCCGAGAGCAGCCAATACATCTGTCTGTAAGACAAGACTACTTCGAAAGCAGGGTATACAAAAGACGTCTGGTATGATTGCCAATGAGACAACTCTCCACAAGAGACCAGAATGACACAGTTAACAAGTAACAATTATAGGTAAATGTACGGTCTTCAAAAATGAGCAAAGCCCATACCGCATAGTCATCTATAAAAGACCCCGAAATTACAATGTAAAACAATTCAAACGAGAAAACTAACGGCCTCATTTATATGAAAAAATTTAACGAAAAACAAATATGTTAAACAAAGACAAACGACAACAACTATGTTACAGACTCCTGGCTTGGGATAGACACATACATACATAATGTGGCGGGGTTAAACATGTTAGCGGGATCGCAAATCCCCCCTTTCTCTCCCTTAATCTGTTACATTGGTATAACAGTACAACAGAAGAACGAGCTAGAACTATAAAAAATAAGTTGAAAAAGGCTAAACTCATCAGATGGTCAAAAATACAAGTGGACGTACAGTGGAGATCACTTCTAACCTCTCATTAGAACTGTCAGGAGAACTGTCATAGAACTGTTCTAACCTGTCCTAGAACAGTTCTACCTAGAACAGTTCTACCCTAGAACTGTTCTAAGTAGAACTGTCAGAATCAGTTCTAGGTAGAACTGACTAAATCAGTTCTAGGTAGAACTGTAAAGATCAGTTCTAGGGTAGAACTGTCTAAATCAGTTCTAGATAGAACTGTCCAAATCAGTTCTAACCGTAGAACTGTCAGCAGAACTGACTAAATCAGTCAGGACTGTAGAACAGTTCTAAACTGACGTCACTGATGTAAGGGCACTTTAGAATTTAGAAGAAATAAATCACTTCCAATTACTTTGCTATAAAATAGCAGATTTTCTATATTTCTTTCTGATCATACGTTACATGTACAAATATCGAAGTGAATAGGAGGTTATCCAACTCATCGGAGAAATATTTTTATAAGATTGCATCTAGGAAACATCATTGTTTACGTTTCTTCGTTCCCCGTTTTTAACAGTCTCTTCATACATGTCATAAATATATCTCTGCATTTAATTCATGGAATTTTAATCGTAATTTACCTTGTTTGCCTTGGATTTACATTCATTTAAGATTCTGTTTTGACAAATGTTCATACGAAAATTGTACAGTGGATGAATTATGGGATATTAATGATAAAAGTGTTGTATTATAACGTAAAAAAACTATATACATTTGCACCATCTCGTCAATTTAGCCAGACTTATCCATAACGATTATAAATGATATCTTGGAGTCTGAAACTCAGAAAAATATACTCATCTGAACATGAATGAAGCATTTGCCACTGGACGTTCGGCTACAAACAAAATCATGCATTTTCTTTGCCTTCTTCCATTTGTCTTCAAATTATATTAACAGTATACTATTCCAAGAAGAGAACTTCCCATACATGTACTTTTTATTTTAAAATAAAGTATATGAATCAGTCATGTGAGTGTTGGATGATGCCGTAAAATAGTTTTGTTTAAAAAAAAAAACCATCACAAACTAACTGACTTAAAAAGTCACTTTAGGGACGGTTCATTATTATGGATACTGTTCTGGCTCCAAATCCGGAATTGTGGTTACCATTTTTGACTCTAATTTTTGAATCATCACTTTACTTCCTACTTGTTTTGAAAACAACTTGAGATACACTTTACATGTTATTTCCTTACTGTCTCGTAACGTGGTAAGCTTTTTATATTTATAATATTGTCATATATATTTAATTCTAACCCCGTAAACGTTTTTTATGAGAAATCCCTATCGTAAAGTTAAATTTTTTGATATGACATGTGTATAATTTTCCACGCCAAATTTTAAATCTATGGAACGCCATTCGGGACATTTATGTATAGGTATACATGTATGGCATGCAATTTGGGATAAAATTTGTAAATGTGTTATATGTTTTTTGGGTTATTTTCATTGTATTTTTGAGCTGATAAACATGTTGTTTATGCTTTATTGATGTTTTGATCATATTGTAAAGTTGTTTATTTTTTTTTTCTTTCAGTTTTTACCATACTTCTTATTGGAATGATGTACTACGCACCTATTGGATGTCATTTTCGGTGCTTTATGTGAATAAAGTATTAACATTCTATAATTTGTTGGTTATCTGGTTGTTTACCCTAGAAACAGCACAGTAAAAACACGAGATAATGGACTCACAACATGGACATGGTGATAACCCAGATTCAAGAACACGTGTTCTTACAGATAGTGGACTGGAGCTTTATAATGCTAACATTAGAACTCACTTAAAGAAGATAGAACTTGTTCAAACAGAAGTAGAACTCTGCCTTGAAAGATTTTCGACAACAAATTCAGAAGACTATGAGACAGTGTTAGAAATTCAAAAAACTTTAAATTTGTGTCATTGCAAGTACAGTCTCTATTCAGAGGAGTACTTGAAATATTTAAGGAACACACGTACAGAGGACAGTCTCAGGATAGCTGAAGAACACAAAAAAGAAGATTTAAAGTACAAAGACATTATTGAACGTGCACTTCAGCAAACGAAGGTTTCAGACAGACACGAAACTTCTTCTCAGTTCACGCATAGATCTGGAGCACATTCCAGAGCTTCTTCCAACTCGAGCTCTGTTGCCCTTAGAAAACATGCAAAAGCAGAAGCAGCTCAAGTCAAATTGGAATTTGCCTTGAAAGAAGCTGAAATGCAAAAACAGAAGGCATATATAGAAGAACAAGAAAAAATATTGAAGGCTAAATCAATTACTAAAAAGGCAGAATTAGCAGCTGAAATAGAACTGCTAAACTATAAGAAGGAAGCCGCCGCCGCTGTCGCCGAGGCAGAGGCTTTGCAACATGAGCAAAGTGCCTTTGGCAGTAAAAAGTCTGATGTTATTCTAGCCAAAACAGCCTTTGATCGCACTAGACAATATGTTGAACAACAGGGTGATCAAGTATTAGCTGCTGATCACAACGTTAACACATTACATAATCCGTTTGTAAATCTCGTAGTAGGTGATGCGTGCGACGAATCCCGTAATTGGCCAACATTCAAACAAACACAAAAGCCATCACATCCTGAATATGGAGTGCGAAGTGTTAGTATAGTACACAATGACAATGATAATAACACAAAAACTTTAAATCCGGAAGCACTGACCTTTCAACCTGAAACGGCTGCTATTAATCAAAATGTTGCAACCGATATAACTAGATTTCTTATGAAAAAAGATTTGTTGTTATCGAGACTTACACCGTACAATGATAAAGCAGAGATGTACGCAGTATGGAAAGCAAGTTTTAAGAATATAATTGGTGAATTATCAGTCTCAGCTTTGGAAGAGTTGGAGCTTATGGGCAAATGGTTAGGGCCAGAATCCACGAAACATGCAAATAGCATTCGTTCAGCGAACATTAATAATCCGGCGAAAGGACTACAGCGCTTATGGGATAGATTAGATGAACGTTACGGTTCCCCAGAAGCGGTCGAAGCCTCATTAATGGCCAAGTTAAATAGTTTCCCAAAACTGACACAAAAAGATAATAAAAGACTTTATGAGTTTTCAGATATACTATGTGAGATTGAATCAGTCAAGGAAAATTCAAGGTACCAGGCATTATTAGCCTATTTTGACTCGTCATCGGGCGTACTTCCGATTTTGAATAAACTACCGTATAACATTCAGGAGAAATGGACGACACGAGCCTCTCACTATAAAAGAGAAAAACAAGTAACATTTCCACCGTTCACGTTCTTCGTTAAGTTTATCCGAGAACTGAGTCAGATTAAAAATGACCCGAGCTTTGCTTATGATCAGACAACACAAACTAAAAAGGTATTCAACAATGACAAACCGGCATTCAGGACCGCGATTTCAGTCAGGAAAACAGAGATCTCTAGTGACCTTGATTTACAAAAACAGTGTTTAATACATAAAACTGGACACTCGCTTAATCAGTGTAGAGCTTTTAAATCCAAACCGTTGCAAGTACGCAAGAAATTCATCAATGACAATAAGATTTGTTATGGTTGCTGTGAGTCCACTAAACATGTTAAGCGAACATGTACAAACAAAATCAAATGTAGTGAGTGTTGCAGTGATCGTCACCCTGCAGCACTACATTTGAATAGAGAGTTTACTGCAGATCAGAACAATAATGAGTCGAAGCAGTCCGTCCACGGCGGGGAGGAACAATCGGTTAATCAAGAGACCGCTGTTGAAGCTAGATGCACTGAAATTTGCGGAAAATATTTTGATGGAAAGTCCTGTGCAAAAATCTTACCAGTCACTGTTTTTCAGCGTGATCAATATGACAATAACAAGAAAGTTTATATTATATTAGACGATCAGAGTAATCGCTCATTAGCGTCACCGTTATTTTTCGATACCTTTGGAGTACAGGGTACAGCAGAAGAATATACATTGTCTTCTTGTTCAGGTCGAGTAAAAATGTCAGGGCGCAGAACAAGTGGATTCGTAGTTGAGTCGTTGGACAGAAAAGTGCAGTTGGACTTACCGATGCTCATAGAATGTAGTGATCTTCCACACAACAGAGAAGAAATTCCTACGCCTGATATTGCTATCAGACATTCTCACTTGAAAGAAATGGCTCATTATCTATCTCCTCTTGATCCAGACTGTGAAATTATGTTGCTCATAGGTAGAGACATGACAGAAGCGCATCATGTTGTCGATCAAATAATTGGACCTCAAAGTGCTCCGTTTGCGCAAAAGATGCCTCTTGGTTGGGTAGTGATAGGTAACATGTGCTTAGATGGAATACATGCTCCAAATGACGTCAATACCTACTTGACTCACATTGCACCAGATGGTCGTGCTTCGATTCTTCAACCTTGCCCTTACAATTATGATGTAAATGAGTGTTTTTTCTTGCGGTAGTATTAACCTTGGAGTTCATCACAAGAAAAATGGCAATATCACAAGTGCAATATTCGAACGCACTACACAAGATGACAAACCTGGATTATCTATAGAAGATAGACAATTTCTAGAAATAATGCAAGCTAATCTCCAGAAGGACAGTAATGGTAATTGGTGTTCACCTTTGCCTTTTCGCACTCCGAGACGACGTCTTCCGAATAACAGAGCAATGGTTTTGCATCGTGCTAAGTCACTGGAGAAAAGTTTTGATCGTGATCCAGTAAAACAAGAACACATATTTGCATTCATGCAGAAACTTTTTGAGTGTAAACATGCTGAGTTGGCTCCTCCTCTGAAAAGTAATGAAGAGTGCTGGTACTTACCTGTTTTTGGCATCTACCACCCAAAGAAACCGGATAAAGTAAGATGTTTATTCGACTCATCGGCAAGTTATGATAACGTTTCTTTAAATAGTGTAATGCTCCGTGGACCTGATATGACTAATAACTTAGTTGGTGTTCTTATGCGCTTTAGGAAGGAACTGATTGGTATAATGGCGGACATTCAACAAATGTTCTACTCATTCACTGTAAACGAGGAACACAGAAACTTCTTGCGATTCCTGTGGTATCGAGATAACGATATAGATAATGAACTTACTGACTATCGTATGAGAGTGCATGCATTCGGGAACAGTCCCTCTCCGGCAATTGCGACGTTTGCACTTCAGAAAACTGCTGAGATTGCAGAGCAAACCTTTGGAAAGGATGTTAAAGATTTAGTATGTAGAAATTTCTATGTAGATGACGCGCTCACGTCTGTCGGCAGTAACAGTGAAGCAATTGATCTGTTGAATAGAACTAAAGAAGCTCTTAAGACTTTTGGAAACTTGCGTTTGCACAAATTCTCTTCAAACAGCAAAGAAGTGAGGACGAAACTAGATCCTGAAGATCTAGCCGAAAACTTAGAGAATTTGAATTTTGAAACTGACAATTTACCGTTACAAAGAAGTCTCGGACTATACTGGAACTTAGAATCCGACACATTTACGTTCAAGGTTTCGAACGATGAAAAGGCATTTACTAGAAGAGGCGTCCTCTCAACAATCAATAGTATTTTTGACCCGCTAGGATTTGTTTCACCAGTGACAATACAAGGTAAAATCATACTCCGTAAACTCATGATTGAGTCAGTAAACTGGGATGAGCCGTTAACTGAAGATTTCAGACAAGAATGGGAACAATGGCGAACTTCTTTGACAAGCCTTGAAAATGTAATGATCCGTAGAATGTATACGCCAATATCTGTTCGAGATGCTACAAAGATCGACCTTCACACCTTTTGTGATGCCTCTGAGAAGGCAATTGCGGCAGTGTCCTACTTGAAAGTATTTCATCATGATGGCTCTTCTCATCTGGGCTTTGTGTTAGGCAAAACGAAGTTGGCACCGATAAGCGGTAATACTATACCAAGACTGGAGTTATGCGCTGCTGTTTTGGCTATTGAAATATCTGATTTCATTATTGACAATTTGGACCGGAAGATTGACACAATCCAGTTCTACAGCGACAGTAGAATCGTTCTAGGGTATGTCACCAATCAAACTAGACGATTCTATACGTACGTAGCTAATCGAGTACATCGTATACGGAAAAGCTCTTCTCCAGAACAATGGAACTTTGTATCAACACAAGTTAATCCTGCTGATCAAGCTACCAGAGGTATTTCGTCACACGAAGTCAACAGTAGTATGTGGATTCTGGGTCCACATGAATTCATCTCTACATGTGAACAGCGAACAGCAAGTTCCGAAACTTCATATCCGTTAGTTCAGCCTAGTGATGACAAAGAGTTACGCCCAATTTTAAATGTTCATGTCTCAAAAACATCTGTCAACCTACAATCAGCGCTTGGATCTCACCACTTTGAAAGATTTTCGGAATGGAGCAGATTAGTTCAGTCTATCGCATTCTTACATCGATATGTCCGAAATCGTAAAAAGATAAGTACTGAAGAAAAGAAACCGAATTCTGTTGAACTGTATCAAGAAGCTGAGTTGTTCGTAATAAGATTAGTGCAAAACGAAGTGTACGAAACGGAGATCAGTAATATGGAGCAAAATTTGTGTCTATCTAAGAATAGTAATATTATAGCTTTGAATCCATATCTAGATTCACGTGGAGTTCTGTGCGTTGGTGGAAGATTGAACAAGTCGAATCTTGAAATACATGAGAAAAATCCAACCATTATACCGGGTAAACATTATATAGCCACGTTACTTATACGCCATTATCATGAAACTGTTTGCCACCAAGGACGCCATTTTACCGAAGGGGCGCTCAGAAAGGCAGGTTTCTGGATAACGGGAGCAAAACGCTTGATACAGTCGTTCATACATCGTTGTGTCACTTGTAGAAAATTGAGGGGTACTTTGGAAATTCAGAAGATGGCGGATCTCCCGTCCGATCGGCTTGAACCTGGGCCACCATTTTGTAATGTTGGCATCGATGCTTTTGGTCCATGGCATGTAGTTACCAGGAAAACCCGTGGTGGTAGCGCACAATCAAAGCGGTGGGCGATATTATTTTCGTGTCTCACAACTCGAGCAGTGCACATTGAAGTTGTGGAAGAAATGTCTTCTTCTGCATTTATTAACGCTCTAAGAAGATTTGTGGCAATTCGTGGAAAAGTAAAGATATTTAGGTCTGACCGAGGGACAAATTTTGTTGGCTCAACCGAACATTTGAAGATTGATACAGTGAACGTGGAGAATGGACCTCTACGAGACTTTTTATACAAATCTGGAACAGTTTGGATATTCAACCCTCCTCACTCCTCACACATGGGGGGAGTGTGGGAGAGGATTATTGGAATTTCTCGGCGTATATTAGACTCTATGCTTTCAACAGTAGATGGGAAAAATCTAACTCACGACGTTCTTGTGACATTCATGGCAGAGGTTTCTGCAATTATAAACAATAGACCGCTTGTTCCGATAACCGCGGACCCTGAATCACCAATGATTTTATCTCCATCGATACTTTTGACACAGAAGACAAGTGATATTGACACAGTTTGTACATTAAATGATTTCAGTGTAAAAGATCTTTACAAAGCTGAATGGAGACGGGTTCAAACATTAGCCAACATATTTTGGACGAGATGGCGTGAAGAATATATTCAGACTCTTCAGGTCAGACGCAAATGGCATCACAAGAAACCGAATCTTCGAAAAGGTGATGTTGTTCTTTTGAGAGACAAAAATGTTTGTAGGAATGAATGGCCAAATGGCGTAGTGGAAGAAGCATTCAGCAGTTCTGACGACATAGTCCGTAAAGTCCGTGTGCGTGTTATCCGGGAAGGAAAACCAGTTGTTTATACACGTCCAGTTACAGAACTTGTACTTTTATTCTCAGAATAGTGATCTTATTATGAACATTAAATATGATTGATATTTTTGACATTAGTAAATAGTTTGACACCTTTTTGTCAATAAAGTTTAGTATTGATATTTGGTACTTGAATTCAGAGACACTAGGTGCATTTTCATATTGTCTGATAATGTAAGATTGATATTTTGTTTTTTCAATTTTTATGAGGTAGTGATATTGTAATATATCAGACGGGGGAGTGTTCTGCCTCCAAATCCGGAATTGTGGTTACCATTTTTGACTCTAATTTTTGAATCATCACTTTACTTCCTACTTGTTTTGAAAACAACTTGAGATACACTTTACATGTTATTTCCTTACTGTCTCGTAACGTGGTAAGCTTTTTATATTTATAATATTGTCATATATATTTAATTCTAACCCCGTAAACGTTTTTTATGAGAAATCCCTATCGTAAAGTTAAATTTTTTGATATGACATGTGTATAATTTTCCACGCCAAATTTTAAATCTATGGAACGCCATTCGGGACATTTATGTATAGGTATACATGTATGGCATGCAATTTGGGATAAAATTTGTAAATGTGTTATATGTTTTTTGGGTTATTTTCATTGTATTTTTGAGCTGATAAACATGTTGTTTATGCTTTATTGATGTTTTGATCATATTGTAAAGTTGTTTATTTTTTTTTCTTTCAGTTTTTACCATACTTCTTATTGGAATGATGTACTACGCACCTATTGGATGTCATTTTCGGTGCTTTATGTGAATAAAGTATTAACATTCTATAATTTGTTGGTTATCTGGTTGTTTACCCTAGAAACAGCACAGATACAGAGAGAAAACAAGGGTACGCTAAATTTTTAGATATGGTATAAATACACCTTACCGCTATTTGTCTGCCATTACTGGATATTGCACAGGTTCCCGTAAACATTTGACATCATAAAACAAAATATCTGACGCCACAATGGAAAAGTGATTGTTGTATGCTTCAAAATTTCTAGAGGCTGGGTCAGCCAGGATTAGCAATATAGGTGTATTGTGTTCCAAAGTTGGTGTCATTTTTATCATACGGACATAGAAATATTATTGGTGTACAATGAGGCCATATATATTTACATGATAAGTGTAAATAAGTTCAGTTTTGGTTGATATGGTCAAATAATTTTGTTAAAACGACTCAGTCTGATACATGTATATCGAAACTACTGAAATTTGTTTACAATTCAATATTTTGAATAAAAAGAGGACTTGTAGAAAATTGCTGGTACTCTAAATTAATGTGAAATTTTTTTTTAGCCAATGTGTTACAATATTGCTGTCATTTGAATTATACAATCCATCGTGATATGTAACTACATGTATAAGTGATTTACTATGCGGCTATATATATATATATATATATATATATATATATATATATATATATATATATATATATATATACATATTAAGATTTACATTATAAAGTGTAAATATGGTCAGTTTTGGTTGATGCTGTCACATATGGTCAGTTTTGGTTGATGCGGTCAAATATGGTCAGTTTTCATGGTTTTGGTTGATGCAGACAAATAATTTTGTTATATCCATGAGTCAGTCTGAGATATCAAAACTACTGAAATTAGTTTACGATTCAAAATTTTGATTAAAAAGAGGACATGCTGGCACTTTAAACTGATGCGAGCATAATTTTGTTTTCCAATGTTGCTTTCCTTTATCATGTTTTTATTGAACAATCCATCCTGATATAAAAATATAAGCACGCGCAATATAAAATTCTACTCGGAACAATATTCCCCAATATTCATGCAATAATCCTATAATATAGATCATTTGTATTATAATGATTATACACTCCATCCTTACATACAAATATTACAGATTTACTATACGACTATAAGAGTTGTATAAAAAAATGCAAATATGGTCAGTTTTGGTTGATGTGGTCAAATATGGTCAGTTTTGGTTGATGTTGTCTAATATGGTCAGTTTTGATTGATACAGACAAATAATTTTGTAACATGAGTCAGTCTGAGGTATGAAAACTACTGATATTTGTTTCTGATGCGATATTTTTGGTCATTGATTTCCAATATTGCAGTTATTTATATACTACAGTCCCTCTCAAACTAAAATTATAACTGAATTGCTGTGCAGCTATATAGATTTACATAATAAAAAGCAAATATGGTAAGTTTTGGTTGATGCAGTCAAAAGATTTTATTACACGACTCAGTCTGAAGTATAAAAACTACTGATATTTGTTTATGATTCAATACTTTGAATAAAACAAGGACATGCTCATTGGACGATCAAGGGGAGGGGGTCCAGGGGTTGGAAGTTGAACTTGGAACCCCACTTTTTTTTAACATCAACGCATATGAATGGGAGCATATAGCTGGACCCCCAGTCTGGATCTAGCTGCCCCTGCATGCTGGCACTATAAATTGATGTGAACAATTATATTTTTTTTCCAAAATTGCTGTTACTTGTATATTACAGTCCCTCTAGACCTAAAATTAAAACTGAAGTACTGTGCAGCTATATAGATTTGCAGAAATCAAAAGCAAATTAAGGCAGTTTAGATTGATGCGGTAAAAAGATTTTTGTTAAACAGGTCGTCCGAGGTATGAAAACTACTCGTAAACAGATATTATATTGGTTATTGAGGTCCGATAATTTTGTTATGTGATCATGAGCCATGCTGACTCCCGGAATAACAAATGTAAAACAATTCAAATAATAATGCCCCCCCCCCCCCCTAAAACTAACGGCCTAATTTATGTACAAAAATTGAGAGAAAAACAAAAATTTATGTAACACATCAACAAAAGAAAATCACTGAATTACATGCTCCTGACTTGGAACAGGCACATACATGCAGAATATGGCGGGGTTAACAGGTTAAACATATTCTCTAAGGCAGCAACCATTTGATTTTCTGGGGAGGGAGGGGGGCTACGGGTTTTTTTCTGTACAAACTTTTTTTTTCGACTTCGGCGAAGAACAATCTATTTTTTTAGCGACAAACCGAAAACAATTTTTTTCTTTCAATTTTAGCATTACATATAGTGGCAGCTGAGGATGAAACAAACAATTATTTTTTCTCAGGGTCCAAAACAAATTATTTTTTTCACCAAAAACTGGAAACAAACTATTTTTCCAAAAGAAAACATAGCCCCCCCCCCGAAAATCAAATGGTTGCTGCCTAAGTCTTGCCGATTGTAAATCTGAAATAAAACCGGCAAAATAGCAAAACTCTATATTATTTAAATCGCTGTTTTACCCAACCCTGTATATTAAGGCAAAGTGTTCTTAAAACTTACAAATCAACTCTAGCCGTAGAATTTATAAATCAATTTTAGCCGTAGAATTTATAAATCAATTCTGGCCGTAAAATTTATAAAAATCAATTTAAGCTGTAGAATTTATAAATCAATTTTAGCCGTAGAATTTATAAATCAATTTTAGACGTAGAATTTATAAATCAATTCTGGCCGTAGAATTTATAAAAATCAATTTAAGCTGTAGAATTTATAAATCAATTTTAGCCGTAGAATTTATAAATCAATTTTAGCCGTAGAATTAGAAATCAATTCTAACCGTAGAACTGTTCTAGAAGTAGAACTGACCAAATATCTGGTCAGTTCTAGCTAGAACTGTCAGGATCAGTTCTAGGGTAGAACTGTCAGGATCAGTTCTAGGTAGAACTGTCCAAATCAGTTCTAGGTAGAACTGACCAAATCAGTTCTAGCTAGAACAGTTCTAACCTAGAACTGACTAAAAGGTGTCAGGCTGACAGTGCTACGTACTGTTCTAGAACAGTTCTCCTGACAGATTTAATGAGAGGTTAGAAGTGATCTCTACTGTAGTATACCTTACCGTATAATGACTTCGTGGTTCATCTAACAAGCAAGCTAACCAAAGATAGTAATTTTACCTACACACTCATTGCAATCGGCTAGCTGTAGTATCTATAATACTAAAATTACGAGGTCCAATTTGTCAGCCGTCATCACGTAAAAACGACGAATCAAAGAATTCAACTTTATATATATCTAATATAGTACAAAGGTGTAGATTACAAATTACACCACTCCAGGCCCTTTTGTTTTCCACGTATTTAATTTTGCCAATAATTAAGAAGTTCTGGGTCGAGTCCGATACCGATACCAATAGTATATTCACCTGTTACCTATTACCTTATCTGTACGCTCCGCATCTGACAGGCGCACCAACAAACGGTATAATCACAGGGTTGACACTACTAAGTAGTATTTTAATCAGTAAGACTTTCTAAGATAACAATACGAATACTAAAAATAAGGCGTACAGGTACAGTTTTCAATTTGTAAGCGGACATGACGTAAAACAGCGAATCAAAGAATTCAACTTTATTTATAACTAATATAGGACAATCCCAGGACCTTTTGTTTTCCAAATAATTCATATTACCAATAATTGATAAGTTCTAGTTCGACGGGTTCAAACAGAAAGATTTGAAAGCAGAGAAAACTGCGTATCTTATAATCGGTACGACTTTATCAGAGGACAATACTAATAATAAAATAATTAAGGCTTGCGCATAGTTATATACTTTAATTCAGTCACGGACCCGCGATATCACGGGTGTGTTCTAGTATGAATAAAATATGTTTCATTTGAGACATTATTTAGTCAAACTATATCTTCTCGTTTGATTGCATTCATAGATTAAATGTATAGTTACTTCCCTTCTATAACTTACAGAAAAAATATGCAAATATCGTATACCAATGTATTGATTAACTTCTCGTTTATCTACTTTTATATAGATTTGAAACGTGTACTATGATATGCCTGGTCCGGAAGAGTTGGGTTATCTAATATTGAATATTACTATATATACTTCCAGCTCAATATTTGACCAAGCCCATTCTTTTTGTTGTTTGCATATAAAATTATCCTATTGTGATAGATAACACTATTTCAATACATTTTGCAATTTTGTTCCAATCGCTATATATTTGTACAGTCTTTGATTAAAACTTAAAATGTTCAACAAAATACTCATTTATAGGACTTTTGAGACAGGATGATGAATTTAGCGTTTTTGTGTTTAACTTTTAAATAGTTGTGTTAACTGTTAATTTACAATATTTAAACATATTTTACCCTTACGTTCGTTGTTTCTTTCATTCTACTTAGTTAACATTGATATTTTCGTCTACTTACTTAACATTGTCATTTTAATACAACAAAATAGATTAATTCAGGGTTTTTCTTTTAAAAACAAGTGTGGACACAGATCAGTGTGGATAGCATGTTTGTATGTTTGACAGTGTTTTCGTTTATACAACTATATACATTCCTGTATTTATACTTTATCCATGTGCAACATTCCTTTGAGTTATCCTTTCAACATTTTTAACTTTGGAATAACTTCTTTTTGAATACATTTATCATTTTTATTTTACCAAGGTGCGCTAATGGAACACATCGACAATGTAGATGAGAGCGCTCCAACCCTGAAGAGATTTGCTGAAAGAAGCAGAATATTTCAAGTATTGCCAATTCCGATAAATATGTTTCACAGTTTTCATTATGGATAGCAGCAAGAAGAGGGTCACATAAGATGCACTTCTGCATGATGCAAGATGGTTACCGAGGACCTGCAAGCATGTGATATTTGTATGGTTCTTTTAGATTTGAACAGGACTGACGGACAAAAGGATTAAAATATTTAACTTGCTAACATAACCGGCACAGCATGTATAAGTGAATGATCATTTACACTCAGGACTTATCAGTTTTACAAAACTACCTAACACTATATTGCTGGGTTAGGTAAATTTGTGCTTTTTTGTTTGGCTTTTGGACAAAAGAAATGTTTGGTTTGTTTGTTAATAAAATTCTTTAATCTCCCCTTAAATACATACATTGAATGTATGCTACATTTTGTACTTTAAACGCTCATTTTACTGAAAGTTTTTATCATATAACATTACAGCAGATCACGTGCCATTGTGAGTGGTGCGTTAAATCTTTATTTTACAAAAAAGCATTTGCATAACAATGAACTGAGCTAAAATAAAAGTAATTCACTTTGATAAAAAGCTCAGGCTTCGATTCCATAATCATGTCCTTCCAGAGGCAGATCATGTGATAGGGGTTCTCTGGATGGAACCCCCTTTTGTGGCCAATCAATTCTTATGAATTTGACATATGGTTGCACCCCACCCCACCAACTACATCAACTACCCAAGCCCTACTCTCTCCTGGGTTGGAAAACCTCTTTTAAAAAAGCTGGATCTGCCTCTGCATTTCTTCGTATTTGTATCATAATTGTTACATGTACAGTGCTTTTTGAAATAATTATATCAAAATCAAATAACTTCATCAGCTCTTAGTCAAAATGTGGACAATTTTATAAAATTCTTTAGACAGCTTCCGACATACTAAAGTTCAACCTTTTTTGCTGGATAACAACAGTTCTTTTCTTTAAAATGCTAAAAACATTTTTTACAGTGTTATTTCATGTCCCTATGCTTGCTAGTTAATGTATATGACATACAGATATAGATTTGGAAAGGGTATAAATAAAAATCACAAGTACCACACTGTCCACACAAGTGACTATATTTATCAGACAATGAAAATCAAGGAACGATAACTGTGTTCGCGGAATAACGTTTGGTTGGCACAAATTCTGTATTGTATGATTTAGGTTTCATCATTGATACATGTGATGTCTTCATCAAGTTCATCAAGTTCGACTGCATTTTCATCTGTATGTCTTTCAGTATCCCTCTCAAACCGTCCGCCATGTTTTATTCCAACTATCGTCATGATAATGGCGAAAAACATCATACATCCTCCATAAAACACTAACTGATGTAGAAACATGTCATAGCCTTGGTATTCGTAAAGATATCCAAGCACCCACAGATACGAAACGCCACCTAAAGCACCACCCATTAGGGCAAATGTGATTGCTATCCCCGTAAACTCAACGTGGAAGTCTCCCCAACCAATTCCGGTTGGGAATAATTGCGAAAGAAAGAATCCCATTGGACAGGTAAGAACCCACAGAGCCAGGTCGTTGTCGCGTGCAAATATTTCCAGTAGGATAGCAGTTAATAGAACACCAGATGCTTCAATTACGATCAGAATACGGACCGGTATGAATCTGCCTGTTAACAATCCAGTCAGTCTGCCGATCGCAAAACATATCCAGAATGTTGTGTTTATTAGAGAACCGTCATCTCCGGAAAATTTATGTTTATCAATGGCATAACTCCTAATAAATTTGCTGTACATTCTCTCGCCACCAACTGCGTTGAAAAAATATAAGAATATTAGCAGAAATATCTGCACACCAAAACAGCGATTACCATCTGCGCACGTGGCCGGATCCACTAACTTGACTGCTTTCCGGAAGTTTGATTCTTTTATTTCTCCTGGAACATGCACATGCGTGTAGACTGTTGTACGATTGCAAAATTGATACAGAAAAAATACAACAGATAATGAAGCAACTATGATTGACACAATCAAGTAGGCCGATTCTATTTTCGACTCTTTAAGAAATATTGCTGCAATTGTGTTATTTGTGGTAGTGGCTGTTACAGTTACCGGATCAATTACAAACGGTGATTTTGTTCCGTTTATGCTTGATGCATTTGTTATATCTAACGATGGGGCGAGGACAGCTAAGAAAGGATTGGCAATTTGTGGAACGATGAAGGATCCCATTCCGAAACCAAAATGTAAGATGTGAAGTGGTCCAGTTGCCTTCCGTTTCCATAGATTTAAAATCAGTTTCTGCCCAGCTGTGGAATAATAAATTGATTTTTATATCAATCAACAATTTATGTTTGTTTTGTTTGAATAATTGTTTTCGATTGTTTCATTTTTTCGATAATCGATAAAAAAAAAACACAAATGTTGAATTGCATGATAAACAAAAACAATTCATATATAATATATTGCGTACTAGCAAACTTAACAAATGCTTTCAACGTACTGGCTTCGAAGCAGAAGAAAAATGCTGCAAATACATATCTATACTTGCTATTTTCCAAACTCGAAGTGAGCAATCTGCAACTGAGTCAATAGGTTTCAACTATAATACATTATAGGAAACGTCTGGTTATATAAAAGTTCGACACCCAAGTATTGCGAAATACTTGAGGGTTTAGAATCATAATTCATGTTCCTCAAGTCTGTATTCTTTAGTTTTTGAAGCCATTTTCTCTAATCTCTATAAATTTTGCACACGAGTCTGACAGAGTATTCCCTGTATTTAAAAACACCATTATTCTCTCTCTTTTTTTCCGGCCCATTGTTTTTCTATTTTCCTCTTTGTTTAGTCCTTTATTCTGTACTTTTTGGCAATTACTCTCTATTCTGTAAACCCCATCTAGACCCTAATATTTAAGGCATGTAAATTTAATACCTTCAGTTGATGTGTTTTTTTGTACTCTTGATGTTAATGTTTAGGTTTACAACGTTTATAATGCTATAGTTACTCACCTATATTTATAACTCCTTCAAATGTACCGCCTATTACCAATAAAACGCCTAACATACCAACGTTCGATGAATAAGGTGCAATGATGGTCGCTATGGCCGCTCCGTCCAAACTTATGGCTATCATTAAGTCACAGTAGTTCCCGAGTTTGTCGACTAAGGGACCGCCAATGAATGACCCAATGAAATAGCCAAAACTACGTCCGGAAATTGCTCGTGAAACCAGTTCATAGTCGGAGTTCGTTTTAATGATCAGGTCTTTCTGTGTTGTTCCTGATATTTCTGTGTAAAGACCCTACAAAAGAGTTGTTTGACATTTAGTCATATCGCGAATTCCCTGTCATTCTTTTAATGACAAATTTGAATAGTAAGGTGCATTTATCTGTTAAGGGAAGTCAACTAGATTTGTAAAAAAAAAATGCAAAACATATGTATGCAGGAACCTGATGTTCAGTAGTTGTCGTTTGTTGGTGTGGTTTCTCAGTTTTTCTCGTGTTTTTTTAATATATATGAGACCGTTGGTTTTCCTGTTTGAATGGTTTTACACTGGTAATTTTTGGGCCCTTCTTAGTTTGCTTTTCGGTGAGAGCCAAGGCTCCGTGTTGAAGACCGTACGGTGATCTACATGTATGGTTGTTAATGTCTGTGTCATTTTGGTCTCTTGTGGATAGTTGTCTCATTGACAATCATACCACATCTTCTTTTATATATTTACAGCCTTCGTACGGTCGGTTTATTATATGACCTACCTATACCATGCATTAGTTAGTATGAAATATTTGCTACTGGACGTTTAATAACCAATTATGTACGTACATTGTATCAATCAATTTTTGAAGATCAAGATTTTTATCTTTAAGTTACCTCCTATACATTTCTAGGAATATGATTGGTTAAAAGCGTCCTCGTGGAAACCGTGTATATTTAATATTAGGTTAGTTGGGAGGCGGGGCTTATTCCATACACGGTTAGTAGTGGAGTTACGCCCCTTTATATATTCCATATAAGGTAATAAGGAGGCGGGGCTTATTTCGTACACGGTTAGTAGTGGTGTTACGTCCCTTTCGAAAACAAAACAGTACTGAGAAAAAATCTTAAAGGTTTCAACAGACGAAGAAAGTGATGATAAAGTGAAATAAATTCAGAAAACACATTTAAATCTAACAAGTTGTCATTGTTGGCATTATGTTAATGCTAACTGTATTGAAGACTTGCTCACTTTGATAGGTCACTAGTCTAAATTTTACACGTTAAGATAGTCGGTAAGATAAATACGTTACATAGTGTGCTAGTTCGCTCGAATCCCCATATGGAATTTACTGACCCCATATATACCGTATTAGATCACTAGCACACTATGTAACTAATAATAATAATAAAAATCTTAAAGGTTTCAACAGACGAAGAAAGTGATGACAAAGTGAAATAAATTCAGAAAACACATTTAAATCTAACAAGTTGTCATTGTTGGCATCATGTTAATGATAACTGTATTGAAGACTTGCTCACTTTGATAGGTCACTAGTCTAAATTTTACACGTTAAGATAGTCGGTAAGATAAATTCGTTACATAGTGTGCTAGTTCGCTCGAATCCTCATATGGAATTTACTGACACCATATATACCGTATTAGGTCACTAGCACACTATGTAACTAATAATAATAATAAAAATCTTAAAGGTTTCAACAGACGAAGAAAGTGATGACAAAGTGAAATAAATTCAGAAAACACATTTAAATCTAACAAGTTGTCATTGTTGGCATCATGTTAATGCTAACTGTATTGAAAACTTGCTCACTTTGATAGGTCACTAGTCTAAATTTTACACGTTAAGATAGTCAGTAAGATAAATTCGTTACATAGTGTGCTAGTTCGCTCGAATCCCCATATGGAATTTACTGACCCCATATATACCGTATTAGGTCACTAGCACACTATGTAACAAATAATACCATTACAGATGTATTGGGTTACTATCAATACTTTATCGATGAGTGTCAAGGATTTAAGTTATATCTTAAATGTTTCCTTATTAAATATTTAATTGAGATAAACGCATTGCCAATATGAAATTTTTTGAATTGAAATAGAGTGTCCATAATTTTTGATATAAATTATTCAGGCCGTCGATTTTCTCGTTAAAAACCGTGTCAAAACTTTGTCATCTTTTTATGAGTGTTCGGATATGGTTTTAAAAAAAATGAAATAGAAAAAACGGACCAAAAATAATAAAACAAATATAATGAGGTGCTAAAATGTAAAAAAAATAAAATAAATAGTAGTTGGCAAAAGTATAAGAGTACAGAAAAATAGCAAAAACAGTTAAAGAAAACAGAAATAAAGGATCCCATCAAGACCCTCTTTAATACATGTAGTTGACGATATAAGCTTGTGTAGCAGTGAGATAAAAATGAGATACAAATTAAATTGATCTAATAAGGTCAAACGAACTGTGTAGTGTCATGGGTTAATCTAGCTTAAATGTCAGCACATATTAGCAGGGTAATATTATAAGTTATTTTCTGGCAAACAAAATGTATTAATATTGAAATAGTGGCATCAATAGGATAAAAAGATCAAAAACAAAACTCAACTGACAAGTGTAAGCTATAACAAAAACAAAAAACAAAAGAAATACGAAAAAAAATGACAAAAAGGATAAAAACACGTACCACCTATAAAATGAATGGAAGACGCAGCAGTATGAACACTTTGAAGTCTACTGACACTATAATGGCACATTTGAAAGGAATCATTTAAGCTGACCCCTCTTGCATACGAAGGGACATACATGTATGCGTCCATACCGGCTGCGCCTAGAGCGTGGTTGAAAGTATGTGAACACATGTCCAAATGTTTAATTAATGCAAATATCTGTTCATTACAGTATTTCTTTGATAGTTCTGATTGATCCATTGGCCTGACACACAAAACTGTAACAATATTAAACCAACGGTGGCAAGAGGATTACAAACAGTAGAAATTGTGTAGTGGTCATTTCTTTTACATCTTTTCGTGTGCATTGAATCCATATTAACACTGCCTTCACCATCTGATTTAGATACGTATTTATAAATCAAGTACACTCACTTGAGTTAGAGTTTTACTGTTGGACCAGAACATTTCAGTGGTGAACGTCTTTGCGATAAGTACTATAAACATTATTGAAAGAAAATATTCCATACATGTACTTACTATCATAGCCCATGTTAGCACTAAGAAAATTGTTTTGATTATCTTTTGCGTTAATGTATATTCCGAGTTTTCATTTTCATTTTCTCTTCTTTCTACCTTTACCATCTTAGCGAAAACATAGAGCTATTTACATGTGGATGTCTCTTGACTATTCGTTTACGGTAAAATGACTCTTAAAAATAGGATCAAGTTTATAGGTCAGAGACAAAAATAGAAGCACACATGTATACGGAAGAACCCCCAGAATATTTTATTATTTTACAAAACTGATAATGTACAATAATAAAGCACTTGAAATAGTTTATACTGATACAAGTTATCTATAACTCGAATAGTTCAAGCCCTTACCGTCTCCGATTCTCTCCACCTTTCGAGGTTATGTAGTGATTGATAGTGAGCGTAATATAACGACTGGATTATTCGGGTTAAGTTATTTACGACAAAAGCTGTGACACTAAATATTATCTTTATCGTTAGAATCATTGACAAATAAAATCGAAAGCAAGGATAAAATCATTACAGATTGGACCTTGGTTGAAGGGGTCATGACACGGTGAAGGGAATGAACAGAACTATTGAAGATTACAAAAGATAAAACACGTATATACAAAAAAAGGCCCCCAAAAACGAATAGGCATATCAATTTAATGTATCGCGGTTCGTGTTCGGTAAGGCCTTAAACTGTTTGAGTTGTCCTAGTTTGTACTCGAGGTAAATATTGTGTTGTCAACATCTATTTTGTAAAATAGGACTACTATAAACACAAAGGTTCCTGGTTCGATACCCTTTCCGGGATAAAAACTTCAGGAAGTGAGGCTCTCCCTTGACACCATTTGCGAGTATGGTCTTGAGGAAACGATTTTAGTCCGTCGGAAGGGGACGATAAATGGCTGACCCGTGTGAAGATAGAGCCACATCTATTGCAGGTAAAAAAACACCCTTGTAGATTTCGAAAATAAGCAGGCTAATGCCACTACGAGGCAGCATTCGCAACTGTAAAGTTGGAAGGGATTAATATAAGTTGCAATAACTTGTTTCTCAATCCACTATAAATAAATAACATATATGAACCTATATGTTTAGACTTATTACAAGTGTGGACACAGACCAGTGTGGATAGGACTTTTTTATTTTTATTGTGTCCGTCCAGATGTTTCGAATAATTTTCTAAGTCTTCCTGTATGGTTCTATGTTAAAACTTTTTATACTGAATCCAATTGCTGGAGTGAGAGTCAAACTAAATTTCAGATTATATTGTAGTAGACAAGGATAAAAAATGACATAGTTTCATTCAATCATTTACCGGTATAGTAACGTACTGTTTTGGAAAACGATGATATTTGTATTTAAATTCCAAAATGATTTTGTAAACCTTAGTTGCATGGTATTATTGTATTTCACTCTCGTGGTCATTATTTTAATAGCAGTTACCTATAGGCAACACGAACTGCCAACTAGTATAGGATCACTGAAGTTGGGTACTAATCATTAGCGAAAACATTTGTTTTTATTAAGTAAAAGAGTTTCTGAAAAAAAAATCTATTCGTATGCATATGAATTTCTCACAGCTCTAAGTTAAACTTTGTTAAATTGTGCAACTGTAGGTGTTGATCTTAAATTTGGTCATTGACTAAAAATCCAAAATTGGTATTATCTGTACGATCAGTATTGATCATTTCTGCAACAAACGTTCTTTGCATTTTCAGGCATTCAGTCTATATTGTTGGCCCTTGCAGTCATTTGTAAATTCAGATTCAAAAATCATACTTCTTCGTTATTTGGTCTCTTGTGGATAATTAAAATGTCTCATTGACAATCGTACCATATTTTATATAATTCAATAAAATTTGAAAAATAAGTCTGTCAGAGCTATTCTATAGAAATATGATTATTGGTCGGAACAAATATGCATACCTTTCAGTAATGGACAAACATTCTGAATTTGTCGACTAATGTTGTTCGGATCATCTATGCTTATCTCTCAATAAGGGACAAACATTCTGAATTTGTCAACTAATGTTGTTCGGACCAAATATGCCTACCTTTCAGTAATGGACAAACATTCTGAACTTGTCCACTAATGTTGTTCGGAACATCTATCCTTACCTTTCGGTAATGGATAAACATTCTGAATTTGTCAACTTATGTTGTTTGGTACATTTGTGCTGACCTTTCAGTAAGGGACAAACACTCTGAATTGGTCGATTAATGTTGTTCGGAACATCTATGGTTACCTTTCAATAATGGACAAAAGTTCTGAATTTTTCTCGACTAATGTTGTTTCTAACATCTGTGCCAGGCCTACCTTTCAGTAATGGACACACGTTATGAATGTGTCGATTAAAGTTGTTCGGAATATCTATGCTTACCTTTTAGTAATGGACAAATATTTTGAAGTTGTCGATTAATGTTGTTCGATACATCTATCGCTTACCTTTCAGTAACGGACAAACATTAAATACATTTGTACATCCTTTCCCTAAAAACTGACCAACAGATGCTTCAAGAAAGAAAATCGGCAAGGAAAATGTCACTAGACACACGATGTACGGTATTAGAAAGGCACCTGAAAATATATGTTTTCAAATATCATGTCACAAACAATATACCTTACTGTCGAACACAAAACAAGTCGATATTGACCAAACATGACATGACCAAAGAAAAAACAAGTTGATTTTATAAAAGGGGAAAAGACAATGTATAGTTCAAAAAGTTCCTCATAAACACCGGTTTTGCAGGACTACGATTTTTTGCCACAGGGAGTTTTCAGCTTGTAAATACTGATGCGCATAACATATCTCGTTCCAGTGTTTCAAGATGTGTACGAGATGTAACGTAGTGTTTGGTCAATGTATGCAATCAGCAAATCATCATACCTACAGATGCAGCTAGTTTAGAAATTATGAAGCGTGTTTTCTATGAGATTGCAGACTTTCCTAATGTAGTAGGCGCCGTTGATGGAACTCATGTTCGGATTAAATCTCCATCAGTAGATGATCATATTTTTTGTAAATCGCAAAAATTTTCATTCAATTAATGTACAAGGAGTTTGTGACTCTAATTTGAAATTTTTGAACATAGTCTCACAGTGGCCAGGAGCAACCCACGATGCTTTCATTTGGTCTAATTCAACAGTATGTGAATTATTCGAGAATCGAACAATTTCGGACGGATGAATACTTGGGGATAGCGGATACCCTGTAAGACCTTGGTTATTGACACCCGTTCGGAACCCCACTACCAGAAAGCAACAAAGTTATAACGGGGCACACATGAGAACAAGAAATGTTGTTGAACGGAGTTTTGATGGCTACAGTGCTATGTTTGCTGAATAAAATGCCCTTCTGGCTCTCCACTTGATCTGAAAGAATGTTAACTCTGTCTCTGTAAAGTTTGGGTTTCGTATTGTGCTCATTCTGGTACGTGAATATGAACATCAAATGAAACGCACCATCGGTTATAAACTCGTATATATATGAAAAAATTGTGCATGATTTTAAACTTTGAACTTAGTGTTTCACGACACGATGACACTACGAATTCAATTCCCATGTCAAAATGAATTGTTTTCAAGTTTAAATTACAATCCTTTTTGATATATTTTTATAGATTTAGATTCAGATTCAATATTTTATTTGCATTTGAAATCTTGCATTTAAAACTATACATGTAATTATAAAATTCGGAAACTATTTTATTAATTGGTTTCGTCATTAATAATTTTTTTCAAACACAATTATTTTAAATATTTATATTTCACACTTAGGATATGTTTAGGACGTCCTAACATCAGATGCGTCTGAGATAGCTTCGAGACACAACTTAAGAGTGTCCTAACTCGATCTTAAGTCCATCCTAAACTTAGTCTTATCTACGACTTAGGACGAATCTAAGGATAGCTTCGAGAACACCACCCCAGTACTATAGTCAGCGTTAACCTTTTTCCCACAATCAGCCAACTATTGTACAAATAACAGGTATACAAACTATATTTTTACTTAAGTTATACCTAAAAGTATTAGACCTGCTGTAACTCCGTTCAAAGTTAACGGTATTGTGAGTATTTCTTTTTGCGTGACATTTCATTTTGGGGTCCTCTTCGCGGTCTGCAGTCTACGTGTATGTTAACATGGTTTCTTTTAAATAATATCAGTATAGATCTATCGTTAATCAAATAACCTTAACGTGCTGGGTGTAAATTGTTGAATAAAAACAATATAAATATGTTAATTGTCAAAAATATAAAATTTGGTAGTTCTTGATACGAAACAAGAGCTACAATGTACATTTTGTACTTAATAGCTATTCATGATAATAAAATCATCATAGATACTAGAATTAAAATTTTGTATTTGCGCCAGACGCGAGTTTTGTCTAAAAAACACTCATCAGTGAATAAAAAAAGTTAAAAGGCCAAATTTATTTGTATTCTATGTGCAATTCATTTTAGAAATTATACTTCCTCCGGACGTTCTGAATAAACTCATCATAGATACCAGGATTGAAATTTTGTATTTGCACCAGATGCAAGTTTCGTCTACAAAAGGGTTTAAAAGGCCTAAAAAAGTACAACAGCATCAACTTAGTGAAGGGCAAAGTAATTATATATAAACATACTTACCTGCTTTAAAGCCTCGTGTATGTAAACGACTGATCAAACGGAGTCATTGAGCAAAGCGAAATTGTCGTATATAAAAAATGGTGAATAGATTTACACTTAAGTTACAGTATTTAAAAAAAAAAAACGTCAATCATTAGTGATGCTTTAAAGAAACAACATCTTAAAATTTTGTCGATAAAAATGTGTCTCTCATTCAATTTATTCATTCAAATTACAATAATTACCAAATTATAAAAGAATAAAAAAATTATAACCAAAAATTGTAACAATTGAAAATGTGTTTTCTTGCTTATCCAAGCCTTACTGGCAAATATGGCATTCATTTTCATAATATATTTCTTAAAATTTTAAATTATACCCTAACAATACATTTTCAGAGTGTGTTAATTTACCAGAACAAAAAACGATTATTTGGTTTGTCAAACAAGTGTACTACTCATAACTTTTAACAGAGTTATATTTTTTTCTGAGACAAGTTCGTGTGCGGATGATGAATAAATGACAGGGTCATCGTGATAACCATTATATTGTAGTGATACAAATCAGTATAGTATGGTTTGTTGTTACATATTATATTATTTGTATAGAACAGTTACATGTATATAATTTTCTTCCATTTGTATATCATTTTATTCTACTTACCTAATAATAGTACAGTGCAACGTCCGTGTACATTTACGCCAAACATTTTTCATTTTAAAATGAAAAATAAATTTTCAAATTGCTCTGCAAATCTTAAAGGTAGTTGGTTTGAAAAATGTAACAAAACCCCATAGAAATCACTTTCGAAAAACCATTTTCTCTATGAGATTTGAAATTTGTTATTTTCATGAAATTATATTTTTGATTTAACGAAGATATTGAAACAAATAACAATAACTTTCTGTTAAAAATGATTTTATTTTGTCAAAAGTTTAAAATTATTAAAACATTTGTATTTGCTTGCTTTAGAAAACAAAACATATTTCAATCTCATTCTTAAAAGCAAATATTGAAAATACTGACCTTTAGCATTTTTCAATTTAGTTTACAATATTGACAAATGGAAAATGATCTAGCGTGGAGCATTTTTCAATTTGACTAACAATATTGAAAAATGAAAAATGCTCAAGCGTGGAGCATTTTTCAATTTGTCTTCAAATATTGAAAAATGAAAAATGCTCCAACGTGGAGCATTTTTCAATTTGACGTTTAATATTGAAAAATGAAAAATGCTCCAATTTTTCAATTTTCATTTTACTGTGCAATATTCAAATTTGAAAAATGTTCATTATTTAAATGTCTAATAATGGGAACGAAATGTAATTTGTTTCAATGTAGGCGTTTAAATTGTTGTCCCTTTTTATCAAATGTTTTACTATTTCCGTTTTTTTTTTTTGTCTTGTTTTAAGCGCAATATGCCTTGAAGATCTTTTTAAGGTGTGTGTGTGAACTATGTGTGGTATCAACAAATTCCGAACAAGAATGGTACACTGACAAGTACGATAATGACCACAAATCATTCTTTCTTTTTATCTATATACAATAATGTATATAGCTGTCTTCGTAGCTACGTGTTTATATCTATCTTTCGATCTATCAATCTGTCATTCATTGTATATATCTTGCTATCTGTCTATCTATCTAACTTTTGTTTTTCTTTGTCTTTTCTTTCCGTTAGTCGTTTTTGTTCTGAAAATGGAATTACTAGGCGATGCGGAGTAGACGAAGTAGCATTGAACCATATCGTGGCTGAATGTTTCAAACATGTTAGAAAAGAAGAGAAAATATTAGAATATTAGAAATTGTCCATGTCAGTTTCTGTACATGCTCAAGGAGCAGGGTTCGCGATTCGAAAGGGATGGGGAGGGATGGGTGTAGATGTTAAATTATTCTGATCACTGTGCTAGTATATGTTTTCAATTTTGTATTTTTCTACATTGTACAGCGTTTCCTAATTTTGAATCTGTTTAATACAAACTTGTTTTTCCCAAGCTTATGATATTCACAATTTCATTCGCAGAATTTCAAATAAGTTCCCCGAGGTTCTGTATTATGTACATTCTATTATCATGTCTTTAATATGATTTTACACATCTTCAATATGTGAAAGCAAAACGAGTATTATAGGACAAATATGTCGACACAAAAAAGGGGTCTCAGTCAGTGACAATCTTCTTTTGAAATACAAAAAGGAAAAAATAACAGATCGACACAGATCGACACAAATGATCGAATTTCAAACCGTATGCATCATGTACTTGGAACAAATACTAGTAGTTAGGCCAAAAAAAAAATATATGTCTGTTTCCTGTTTCCCGACCGACCCTGACTCAAACCCCCCGACCCTATATCTTTTTATTCAAATCCGGAAAAAAATCGTTTCCGGTCCGGAAAAAATCATTTCCGGTCCGATCCAGATCCGTATTTTACTATGCCCAAACAATCAAAATGGCTGCTCCCAGCACAAATGTGCTACAATTAAGGTTTAAAAAATGTCAGCACTGGGAGGATTATTCAATTAGGGAGCTACCATTTGATTTTTATGGGGGGGGGGGGGGGGGGGGGGGGCTAGGATGAAATATTTTGTCCTGCTTTTTTTTTTAGTTGTAATCCCTGTCCTGCCTTTTTATTTTTTACTCTATTCGGTCCTGCCTTTTTTTTTACTAGTTTATCCTGACTTTTTTTACACAAATTGTCATCCTGCCTTTTTTTTTACCAAGTTGCTCATCCTGCCTTTTTTTTTACTCAAAACTCCTGTCCTGCCTATTTTTTTCAAATTTCATCCTAGCCCCCCCCCCCCCCCCCCCCCCCATAAAAATCAAATGGTAGCTCCCTTAAAGCTTCTTTAAAGGGATTAAATCATTTTGGGGTACAGGACCCTAACCAAACATGACATGTAACCGACTGCAAATCTGACAGGGAGTGCAAAAATTAAAAAAAAAAAAAAAAAAAAAAATCCCGACCCTACCGACCCTGATTTATTTGCCTTGGAAGCAGGAAACAGACATATATTTTTTTTTTGGCCTTACATTTATCAAGCAAAGGAATCAACGTGTGTGAAGCTAGAGTTGGTAAAGCATTAGCGACAGTTAACCCTCGCTACCATCATTTACGACAGCAGCAGTGGTTGATCCAGAACTTTTCATAAGGGGTGGCACTAACTGACCTTAAGGGGGTCCAGTCATGCTTCGGCGATTTCCTATATAATCAACCAAATTTTCCCCACAAAAGGGTGGGGGCACCAACAGAAATACATAGTGTTTCAACTTCTGCAATGATGACAGCGTATAATGCACATGGTCGACGCTTCCACAAAGCCAAAGTAAGGGACAACATCAAAAGTTCAATGTAGGATAATAAAAAAATACTTAATTTACATAGTTTTTTCACTGATTCCTTATTCTTAACTTAATTTGTGAAATATTGATTGTAAAAAACGAACATATGTAAAATCGATTTTGGATAAACAAAACTCGCAGCAATTTCACACCCCTCCCCCTCTATCACAAACATCGAGCACGCTTGTATCTGTACTATATGTTTAGCATTTTTTATAACTTGTTTCTTTGTTTGTATACGCCCAACTAAAACGGGACATATTATGGTATACCGTTGTCCGTCCGTCGTCCACACTTCGGACAATTAATAAAAAACGCTTCCACCAACTTTTATGGAACTTTATCGAATTGTTTATATCTATTGACTTAAGCTCCCTTTCGATTTTTATAAAATTCAAATTTTTCGTTTCCATGTTATGAATTTTTTTTCCTTAAAAAGGGGGGAGTTTTCCAGTTTTCGGAGACTAATTCTAAAATGCTTCCATCAACTTAATGAGACTTTGGTGAATTGTTTAAATCTATTGACGTATGCTCTGATTTTTATAAATTTCAGATTTTACGTTTCCGTGTCATGAATTTTTATGCTTAAAAAAGGGGGGATTTTCCAGTTTTCGGACAATCACTCATAAACACTTAAACAAAATTTTATGACAGTTTAGTGAACTGTTTAAATCTGTTGACTTAAGCTACCTTTCAATTTTTTTTTTAAATTTCAGATTTTACATTTTTTAGTTATGAATTTTTATATTGAAAAAAGGGGATTTTTTCCAGTTTTTTGGACAATAACTCAAACACGCTTTTACCAACTTTTATGAAACATTTACATTTTTGGAGTTATGGAGTTTTTATTCTGACATAAAAAAATGAGGCTTTTTTCCAGTTTTTCGGATAATAAATCATAAAAATGCTTTCAGCTTTTAATGATTAGACTATGGTGACTAGTTAATATATCTATTAAACTAAGTACCCTTTTGATTTTTATATAATTTCTGATTTGATGTTGTACAGTTTTGGGGATTTTTTCTTCTGACAAAATGTCGGAAACGGTCAAGGAAATTTTGCATGACGAAATTGAAGAAATGGTAATAGACAGAAAAGAGAGTACTGACAGTATAACATGGAAAGACGGAACAAGAATTGTGGAGCTTTTAAGTCTGGCACTGAATAACTGCAAAACGCTGCACGGCCCAGCGGAATCTGCTCAGCGTAGAGAAAGAAACATTTCAAGGAATTGGGATCTATCTTACTATTCGTTGCTTAAACTGTAACATGCTGAAAAACAAAATTCGGAACAAAACGACCTGCAACAGCTAATTATGAGTATTGGTAGCTGCTTAACGTACAGCGGCAAATATTTTTTGCACATTTATGACATCCAAATGTTATTTTAATGACACTTAAAGAAATGAGAAAACGTATGAACCCTAATTAATGAGAAAATTTTAACAAAATCTATGGCGCGGAGGGTAGCCGAATCTGGTCTGGTGTTGAAATACATACACAAAAGTCATTACTACGGCGTGTTGTACAGCTGTGCAATATTTTTCATGACGAGAACAGTTATTTTCATTTATTGATAATGAATTCGAAGTAAATAATACTATCTTGAATTCTTTTCTTGTTTAGCATTTGGCAGCCTCCAAATTTTACGGAGAATTGTCATTGTAAGGCCAAATTTAACAGACTATCAATGAAATAACAAAACCGACTCTATGTGCGAGACTCTCATTGGTGGACAAGGTCGTATAACACCTCTATTCGTAAATAGAATAATAAGTAAAGAGAGCCTCAGACTCAGTGTCTCATCCTATTCTGGACTTGAAATTGGTACATAAAAAAGCCGATTTTAATTGATATTTTAAAAACATATAATATTGTATGTGTATGAAGAAAAACTGTCAATAAAAGTCCGTTACAAAGATTTCAAAAAATATATTGGTGTCTTTTTTGGTTTGAATTTAAGCAATATATTACCAAAAGATGCAGCATTGTCACACGTTAGTTTGTTTAATTGGTTGTACATGTATTCTTTTTGTATATGAAACTGGATGTTATAGACCAAAACAAGAAAACGCCCGTTCACATGCTGTTAAAAGGGCTTGTAATTAACGGTGTCTTTTGCTATTGCTCATCATATTTGTATTTTGTTCATTGTTTTGTACTTAAATCAGGCCGTAAGTTTGAGTTTTTTTGCATTTGTCATGTAGGTGCCTTTCATAGCTTACTATGCGGTATGGGTTTTACTCTTTGTTGAAGGCCGTCCGATGTCCTATTGTCGTTTAGTCATTTGTCTTCTTATTTGTATAAGCATGTCCCTAATGTACATTTTTTACTTCAATGTATTGAGAGATAAAAATTGAAGTATCGGGCTATCGGCAAATGTACACTAACTGCAGACAGACAGATCAGAAAGTGTACACACGTTAAAACTCGTCGTATAGTTAGACGATCAGACAGACGAACAAAGTGTTTTCAATATAGCTCTTCTTCTAGACAAACAAGTATGCAAATATTCATACGTATACGCCGTAAAAAATGTTATGTAACTTATCTATTGATAAAGACATCGTTCAATATCATTCTCTTATACCGGCTGCAGTACTTCCTATGAAATATTATATTACAACTTCATTTTCGGTCGATTGATGCAATAATGGCATGAGTTAAATTGCACAAAACAGCTCTTATTATAAAACAAGAAGTACTGCTCATAATTTAAATTTAAAAGATAATTATCTTTTGAGTGTAAAAAAATAAATAAAATCAAAGTACGTCAGGACCTTTTAAAGTTGACGATACGGTATCGGTTTTGTCATTGTTGACGGTTATATGGTATGATCGCCTCACTTAATTTATAGATGGTTCACATTTGTCATGTCAATAATGTTGTCTGTCATCCTACAGTACATCAAGCAATTTTGAACTAATGTCGGACGGAGATGCACCTTAAAAAAAGTTTATACTTCTAGCAGATCTACATCTGACAAAGCAATCTGCTAGAATCCTTCATTTATATTAAGTATCAACGCTTTGAAAAACACCTGCATAAACTTGACAGCGAACTCGTGTACGGCGGGAATAATTACACGACGTTGTTGCGATTAAAACTTAATTTAACGTAATTTAGCGCCATACTGACAGACGTCGTAAAAAATAAAGATGTATGGCTTTTATTGAAAAAACGAGCACATGGACCCCAATTGTTTTCTTTTGCAATCAATCAAGTACTGTTTCAAGAACACTCCGCCAAAATTTCAGGAAAAAAACAACGATCAAATTTTTTCTGCACTTCAAAAGACGCAAAAGTATGGTCAATTTTTTATTTCGGATATAGCAATCTAAATCCGGATCATGATGATTTGGTTTAACTTTAAACTTGTTTCAGCATGTTGATGTCATGGATCAAGGGAATATTTTACAAAAACCCGGTTAAGTAATGACTTTTCGTTCAAAAGTATTGTTACTTTCTTTAAAAGTCATAATTTATTAAATTTCAGGGATTTTCTTCCAAATATGCAAATTTCGAACCAAATTATCTCTAAAAGTAAGTCATGAAGGTACTTTTTTCTTTGCATATTTAAAAAGAACACATTAAATTGGCCTTCTATCAAAATTTTAAGAAAAAATAAACGAGGGATCTCTACTGTATCGTATGCCCTTAAAAGCATAAAGACAAGAGGAGTACCATGCGCTTACAGCGGAGCTCTTTATTTATTTATTTGAAAAGTCTTTTCAAAAGAGGGACGAAAGATACCAAAGGGACAGTAAAACTCATAAATCTAAAATAAACTGACAACGCCATGGCTAAAAATGAAGAAAACAAACAAACAAACAATAGTACACATGGCACAACATAGAAAACTAAAGAATAAACAACACGAACCCCACCAAAAACTAGGGTTGATCTCAGGTGCTTCGAAAGGGTAAGCAGATCCTATTTCACACGTGGCTACCGTCTTGTTGCCAATGTGATAACAAATCCGGTAAATAGCCTAATTCGGTAGGTCACATTCATGAAAGGGAAGGGGATTGTAGTTACGACGTAAGGACAATATCCGATATCATTTGTGAAACGATTCAACTGTTTTTATAATATGCTTTTTATCACTGTTCAATGTTAAGGGGATGGTTGTGCACATAAAACGAGTTTAATCACTAAGAGTCCTATATATGCGCCGTAAAACTATTTTTTCTCGAATGAATTGAATTGTTTTTTCTTTTTTCTTTTTGGATTCTCTTATACAGCCCGTAACAGAGAAGTGATCGAATTGATGTTTCTTTACCGTCAAAATTAGCTACGTTATCGACAAACTTAATTGAGTAGTGACCGAACTATTGGTACTTTCACGTTAAAAAGATTGACAATGCTGACAAACTTTCATGTGTCGATAATCAAGTTTAATACCGATAATATTGAAAATAGTTCTAATAATATGAAACAAAATATGTCCATGCACCATTTTGATTGGGAGAAAAGTAGTCATTTCTTCAAAGTCAGAACAGAACAAAAAAGATTTATGGAAGGACGTCTTGGTAGCATTATTTCCTTTACAATTTTACCCAAAACTAAAAGAAATATACTGGTAAACAATTAAAAAGGTGTTTGATAGGAATGAAGTCCTTTATTTTTTCGGACTACAATGAGTACCGTATGTGTGATGGATTTGAATTCAATCAATAACTTTGAAATGTTTTCTCATATGTATACACAAAAGGGAGGACTGGTATTTGTACTTTTGTTAGAATATGTCTTCGTCCGTTTCACATGCACATGATGCATGTGGTGGAGTTGAACAAGTTTAGTTGTATGCCAACTCTACCCCAACAAGTGGTCAAAGGAAAAATCAATGAAAACAAAAGCAGTAGTGTTCAGACGAACTATAAAAATCACAGAAATTCACCCAATCTGCTTTTTGGTAAAGAAATATGGTTTAACAAATATTTGTCATTTCTAACTGAATATCCATTTATACATGGGTGGTTAGACTGCACGCAATTGTATATCACAAAAGTAAATACACCAAATACACCTAAAACTCTTTACCCAGTAGGAAAACCTTTTCAATTATCTGGATTCGTGCGTCATTAACGAGTCTTAAATAAAAGAAACGCAGTCTTGCATACTAAATTTAGGTATTGTACTTTTATGACTTATATTTAGCATTGCAAACTGACATCAGATTTTCATTGGAAAGAATAGGAACGAGAACGAAAATTGGGATTGGCTGGGGGAAGCTGTACATGTGGGGGAGACCAAACTTTACATTCGTATAATCAAAGCTATATCGTTAGAACGAAACATTTTCATTGCTTAAAACAGATGTCAGGGGATCGCACTCCCATGTCTTTGATCTAGGAAGTTTTGGCTACAAACAAAAACATGTATTTCAGAAAACAAGTGCAGTCCTCTCAATATTAGTATAGTATACAGTTTGGTATTTTCATGCACAGAAATTTTGAACACATGAATACTTGTTAAATGTTTGGAATAATTCATTGCATTGTATATCGAGTACTATTAATTCATTTTAGACGCTGTATTTCTAAAGAAAAAAGTACTCTATAGCAGACAAAGAAGTGTAAACATTTTGTATTTATACTTCCACGGCCCACCGTGCTTGTGTAAATGAAACAACTAATTAAATAGGAACCAAATTTTGATAGAATCTTGATTGTTTCCAGTGAGTTCTTGAAAATGTTTGGTCGCCACGCTGAAATGAAATGTTGCAAAAGCTACTTGCCAAATCTTGACATATCTGCTGAAATTACCCTTGATTAGTCTCCTTCAAACGTTGAATCCGGCGACTTCGATCCTCAACCAAGACGATTGCCATAAGGCAGCTTAGTTTAACATCTGACCTTCTTTTCTGAACATAGGCACTATCCAAGGCCAAATATGTTGTCAAAAATTCTTACTTTTTAAATCAAGAAGACATAGAAAATGTCCTGTATTGGACGATTCTGTACTCATACTTCACGCGTAGTTGGGTACAAGTGTCCTCGTAGTGAACGCATCCGACTACGCGTGCAGTAAAAAGTGTACTCTTACGTCGGATACCGGGCAGTTTCTTTGTTATATCTGTACTTTATCAAATACATGTATACATGTTAATATTTACTTAATAATAAATAGGTAAAAAATGTTGCTGAAAGCCTGTTCATGGTTTCTTTCTTGTGTATGATTATATAATTTTTCACATGCCTGAACTCAAGTTGACGATAATGTAAGGTGCTCTATTAGAAAAAAATGGATTTCTAGTTCGGGGTTGAAAAAGAAATTTCGCCTGTTCTTGAGCCTGTTTTGTACATTTAGTTTAACAGATATGATCCAATGGAAATTTTCACATGGAACCTTCGGTAAATAGGAAAATGAAAAGATATGGGGTAATTTACAGAGAGACCACACTCCATCCATGAGAAAAACGGAGGGAATTTAAAAATCTATAGGTCTCCACAAGGCTTTCAACAAGGGTGGAATCTCACTCCTTCTGAAAAGCTCTAAATCGCCCCAACGTGTACATTCGTTTGGTCATCAAGAGATTCTGGTTTCTCTTTTTGTGTGTCATAAACATTCAATTCGGATTTGAATTTAAATTACCGAAACATTTCCGTACATTAAGTCTTAGGACGGTCAGAACATTTTAAGGACGCAACAGATCGAAGTACAATTTTAAGTAGTACATAGATGTGCAATAATTCAGCTTCCTGTACATGTTCATGAAGTTCTAAATTTTGAATGTTGATTTCTTTAAAAACCTCATTTTTTTACAATAAAAAATCTCAAAATGTCCGTTAACAATGAAAAAGTTTGACTAGGAAAAATCACATATCTAAGAAAAGCAGTTTAATTGATTATAAGAAAGTTTCAGTATATCATGTCTTTCTTTAATTTGAGAGTTTTCCTTTAGTTACAAATGTAGCTCCATGTCTGATGGTGAAATAAAAATGAATGTCTCAGAAAGTGGTGAATTAGTTTCCATAAATGACATATTGACCCAATCGTCGAACTGTATAAAAGATTTGTGTTTATGATTAAAATTTTATATACAACTTCATTTATAAATTAATCTGAATTTCATAGCGCGTCGTCACAATAATGAAAGTTATAAAAAAAACAAGAATGTGTCCAAAGTACACGGATGCCCCACTCGTACTATCCTTTTCCATGTTCCATTGACCGTGAAATTGGGTAATTATCTAATTTGGCATTAAAATTAGAAAGATCATATATATCATAAGCAACAAGTGTACTGAGTTTCAAGTTGATTGGACTTCAGCTACATCAAAAACTACCTTGACCAAAAACTTTAACCTGAAACTCCCACTTTCATTTTCTATGTTCAGTGGACCGTGAAATTGGGGTCAAAAGTCTAATTTGGCTTAAAAATTAGAAAGATCATCTCATAAGCAACAAGTGTACTGAGTTTCAAGTTGATTGGATTTCAGCTTCATCAAAAACCACCTTGACCAAAATCTTTAACCTGGACGGACGAACGGAACCACAGACAGACGGACGGACGAACGAAGCCACAGACCAGAAAACATAATGCCCCTCTACTATCGTAGGTGGGGCATAAAAATCTATAACCAGCAGATCTATACTTCTATAAAGAAAGTATTCTTGTACAAAAGGGTATTTATTATAAAATGGTCTTAACTATAGAATAGATAGTTTACCACAGAAATCTTAAACGGACGTTTCCACAATATTAAACAGAAAACTTACACGTTGGACATTAAATATTTTGTCGATGAAGAAAATTAAATTATGTCACTTCTGAAATAAGTTTGTCGATAACGTTACTTATTCTGACGGTAAAGAAACGCGAATTCGAGCACTACTCTGTTACGTAGCTTGTTGTGCGGTAATGGTTTTCATCAATGTTGAAGACTGTACTATGAATTATACTTGTTCAATTCATCATCATTTAATGTCTGGTGGAAAAAATTGTTTCTCTCGCAATTATACCACATCTTTTTTTTTTTTGTGAAATTATGAATAAAACAAAGTTTATCACTAGTATTCGTCAGTTTAGTTACAGAGCATTCCATTCACGAATTGAGTAAATGAATACATGGAGAGCGCAGCGTTATTTATTTTCATGTGCCATACATGCTATACATATATGAATTTTTTTAAATGTACATGTATCAATTGGTGATGTTTTTTGTATTTGCTACCTGGGAAACTAAAAAAAAAAAGGAGATAGCACAGTTTCTTCGGTATTGATTATGTTTATTGATTACGTTACGACCAATAACAATAATAACAACAGTTGAAATTACTGAACAATAAGTGATATATATGTATATTTCACGATTATTAAAAAATGTATTCTGACACGATGAAAGCAGGAAACGTACGGTATCAACAATTCAAGACAAGAACCAGTTGCTCATTTTGATCAGTAGGAAAGGTAGAGAAACAAGGAGCATGTTTTATGCCCAAGTCACACTAGACCACTATTGCACCACGCTCACCGCGATCTAAAAGGTGAGGTCCCGGTACGAGCAGGATGAAAGTTTGGATTTTCATTGTTTTCACGATGCTACTACGATCCCGCTACGGGTCACGTTCTCATCACGCCTATTCTGAGTCTTCAATACCACGGTGGGTATGGTTGTCCTGCGAGAGAACGTTCTGTGCTGGTGATTCGGTCCTGACGGGTGCTGGTGATCAATGAAAAAATGTAAACAAAGACGAAAATGATGATTTTTGACGTTTTCACTCATAAAAAAGGGAAGAAAACAGTTGAGATTTTTCAATTTTGTTTCTTATGGGTTCATATGTAAACCATTAAAAAGTTGACCCTCTAAACTATTACAGTAAGCGTAACACAAAAATACTCATTTTCAGAAAATCTAGAACTGAAAAAATAAAACAAAAATGCTCATAGAGTCCGCTTTCTATACCGCAATCCACACGACAAAACTATTTTGTGAAAAAACATTGCAATTTATTAAAATTTAGCATTTTTTCAATTTATTCATGTCCTGATACTGTGCTGGTGGGTCCTGTCATTGTGTTGGTGGGTCCTGATACGGTGCTGGTGATTTTGGATAAGAAGTTAGTCATATTTGAAACAAATGTTACAAAATCAATAAAATTGGGCAGATAATTGTTGTCAATAGGATCTATGACTCATATTTTAGCTCTTGTGCATCAATTTGGCTGTTTAATATGTGTTTTCAAATGATCGTAACTTGTATTACATAATTACATAAAAGGGCAACATCTTTCGTCAAATATCAGATAACAATATAAAGTATCTAAAATAAGAATAGTTTTATTAAGATATTAAATGCCCCTTACATTGATGCTTCAACAATGACCAAAGCCAATGCCGCATAGACATGTTTGTTAGCGCTCCGCATACCCCTCCCCACTTCCACCCAACCAACCCTCCTCATTTCCTCCTTCATTGTTACAGTGGTGTACCAACACAACAATTTATCACATAAAATAATAACACAAAGACACACATTATTAAACAACGAATGCTCGCAGGTACTGAATGCTAGTTCAAAGCCGAATTTTCAACTAATAGATAAACCATGTTCTCATATACAAAAATCCCAATCGTGTCGATTAAAAAAGTCTCAAAACTTAAGTTCACATTTTAATGTTTGATGAAGCAGAACTTTAAAAGTGTGCAGTGAATCTTGTGCTCACAACAGTTACTGTCATAATTATGTTTACATAAGACTTATAAAGGAATTAAGAAGGTACCAAGAAATATTTTACAGTTCAATTTAATGATGATGAATGGAAGGAAATGGTACGGAAGTTTACATAGGACAAAAAGAAATTGATAGTATTTTTTGGCGAAAGACTTAAACGCTTCTTTGCATTATATAGTATAGCTCTTCTATAAAAGCATACAAAAAAAAAAAAACTTTGATTGACTTGCTTGCTATGTTTGCTTGGATGTTTTCAAACAATAGGTAGGCGGAGTTTCAATACATACTGGGATTTGATTGGACAAATACAAACTGACAGGAATTGAAGTTAATGTTTATTGTCCAAACAAATTCTAGTATATAGTAAACAGACTACTTACCTGTCGTTTACAAACATCCAAACAATCATAGCAAGCAATTTGATCCTTTGCCTTGCATATATTTATAGAAGAGCTGTAAATTCTAAAAAAAAAATATTCTTGTTGTCGTAGATGGTTAAATCCTCAACAAAATCTCAATAACTTTGTTGGAACGAATAAAGGTTTTAAATCAAATTTTCGTGGACTTTTTAGCTTCCACCCTGACGAGGCATGTTAGCTGTTCGTACGCTGTTGCACCTGACGCACGGAAACTTTCACATTTCCATCTTCTTTTCTGAAATATTTTACCCAGCTCATACTTGACAGGATTGTTATCCTAGTAAAAGGTGTAACCAATGAATTGAACACAAGTTAAAAATTCCACAATACTATATAATTCATTTTATGTGTCAATTTGTTCGAAAAAAGTCGAAAAGAAGAGAGTTTTTTTTAATGTCATGAATATCTGTCGCTTTCTAGATCTATGCTTAGCATTTATTTCAGATGAAATGGACTCCTCACCCTGTTGACCTTGCTGCCTTTCATAACTTTATCCGTATACATATATTTATAGATAAACAAAAGGCAGCAACTGGTATTTTTGTATTTAAAATGATTCGTTGTAACGAGAATATTTGTGGTGAATGGAAACTATGAGGGTCAAAATCTTAAATTGCTTATAAATGTTGCTGGACCCAGATTCGTTATCTGATCTGAATTTTCTGAAATATGCAAGGAAGATAGACATTGGCCTTTTGATTTTTTTTACTCGGTAAGTTTTGCCCTAATTGCTTGAACTTTTGCAATATTAAAGCCGATTTCAATGAGTGTGTAGACAAAGGGAATAGCTTTGGTTATCTTGCTTGCTGAACAGAAAAGTCATTGTTAGGTTTAGTAAACTACCCTACTTTAAGAGTAGACTAGTCCGACGAATGACACATCTTTCTGTCTGTAGGACCAGGCTACTTCGAAAGGAGGGTAGTATACCTTACCTAACAATGACTTCACGGTTTAGCTAACAAGCAAGCTAACCAAAGATATTACCTTTGCCTACATACTCAATGGAATCGGCTGTAACTAAAAACTCAAATACATTTTAACAGACAGTGGTCATGTTTGTTGATGAATATTGTGTTTCCTAGATTCACTCTTGAAAAATCATTTGGTAACATTTGGTCAAGTAATTTCAGAAAAGATCTTTTTGTAATTGCGGACGCCAAGACAATACATGAACCTCACACGACGCCTCGACATAGGTGAGCTTATATATGATCTTATAGCCATTCGGGTTGATAACCAGTTGAAATTAAGCCAGTTTTTTTTGTGTGTGTAGATTTGTATTGGTTTAAACTGTTATGACCTTTTAAAGTTAAATGTAGGTGTTTAATCTAAGAATTTCTTTTTTAAACTTATATACTTGTTTTATACTCAATTGGTAGTATGAAGCTACGAGATATTTAAATTTTTGAAATTGACATATTCTAGTCTGCCCTTTCATAAAATAGTGAATTTTTTTAGTGTTCTATCGAACTTTCGAAAAAAAAATACCTGATAACCGTTCAGACAAAAAATTTATGTTGAAAAAATCTTACAGATATAGCAAGTGATTCTTAATAGCTATAAGATACATTTTTCTTTTAAAATACAACTTTTAAATCTTACGGGAAACTATTCCAAACTTAAAACTTTCACTGTAACCTCGCTCTAACTTATCCCCATCCCCCCCCCCCCCCCCCCCCCCAAAAAAAAAAAAAAACAAACAAACAAACCCGCAATACTATTGTCATTTTTATAGTCAGCACTAAATTGTTCACAAACAAATGTGTTTTAAGCTGCTAAAGACACATGATTCAAACGCTCAGAAAGTCCTTTGTTCTATATTTTTGCTCTCCATTTTTATGAAAAACCTTTTACATTTTTATGGGTTATTGTTTTATAGGTTATTGCTGAAGGTCGTACGATGACGTATGGTTGTTAACACATACTTCCTTTGGTTTCTTATGGAAATTTGTCCATTGACAACAAACATCTACTTTATATAAGTATTGTGTACATTACAACGTATTTTGGTGATCTTGCAAAATGATCGTAATCCCGAAAATCGTAAACATATTTTCTTATCTTAAAAGGGGGCAAGAAGGGTTCCATTAACAGGCCAATAAATAAGATTACAGTTAATTTAAAAAAAAAAATAAAAATAGGGGTATTTTTTCTCTCATTATAACAGTAAACAGATTCACAACAATGTCAATTTCAAGAAAGCAGACAACAGTTAATTAGTCAATAACAGTACAGCATCAATAATCTTGAATATATGCCACTTTTAACTAAAATATTTAGGCACAGAACCAGGACATAGGAACACAGAACCAGGACCGTTTTTCTTATCACCAGCACAGCGTCAGGACAATTCCGTTGAACGAACATGCACGACTTTTGCAATATAATATTGTTGTAATATACTTTGCATGGTACTTATGACGCATCAGAGAAAAATTAAGCAACACAACAGTCGTTTTATTGCCGTTCTGATACAATGTAAACAAACCCACCAGCACAGAATCAGGACCCACCAGCACCTGACAGGACCAAATCACCAGCACAGAACGTTCTCTCGCAGGACAACCATACCCACCGTGAATACGATAATCACGATTTATTACGCTAATCACGTTTTCACAACGACAATACATGCACGATTAATTCGATTGCAACACGATCTTAACACACTTTTTCTGCGATTATAGACCGCTCTTACATCGACCAGTCTAAGTCCTTTCCACTTTGAAAACGTAATCTGACTACGCTCTCGTCATTATCATCAACATCATATTGCATATACATACTGTTTATAAATACTGTTCCCTTTAATTCTTCTAATTGTCATTTAGAATACGTAGAATTCTCGCAAACAACACAGGCATACAACCAAAATATACCAGAACTAGTGGGCGTGATGGTAGAGATAGAGGTAGAATCAGAGGAGCCTCTGATACGAATTCTGATCCAGTAGACATATATGCATGTCAGATCAACCAATCCAACCTGAGTCACAACGCGATGCTGATCCATCGAGATCAAATGACGATATTTTATTGAACAATAGAGGAAATGATATAGATGTGTCAAGCATGGTTGTGCTTATCAAACCTTGACCAACGTTAAGTTTTTGATATTTGGTCTTTTTTTCTAACACTATATGCAATATGTAATCTTTGTTTGGTGTATGGAAATATTTAATGATGTGCATGTCAGTTTGCCAGGTTTTATTTGGCCTTTACAAGAATGTGAATAACAAAATAGGGAAATATAAAGTTAAGGGTTTTAAGCAAGGGAAATAACAATAATTTTTTGCATAATAATCCTGCACCACATCATAAAATTTTGCTGGTGCGTTGTTGTTTTCTTATCTTTTCGGGGTAAGGTAATAAATGTGTATACACGGGTTCACACATACACATATGTGTATTATATTTAAAGCATAAAAACAAAACTTTGATTAAACAAATTGAAAAATCCTCAACACAAAAAAAAAACATTTTCATTTTTGAAAAAAAAATTTAAAGATGAAAATTCAACATTTTTCATTTTTCAATATTTCAAAGCAAATTGAAAAATGCTCCACATTGGAGCATTTTTCATTTTTCAATTTTTAAAGGCAAATTGAAAAATGCTCCACGTTGGAGCATTTTTCATTTTTTGATTTTTGAAGGCAAATTGAAAAATGCTCCACGTTGGAGCATTTTTCATTTTTCAATTTTTAAAGGCAAATTGAAAAATGCTCCACGTTGGAGCATTTTTCATTTTTCAATTTTTAAAGGCAAATTGAAAAATGCTCCACGTTTTAGCATTTTTCATTTTTCAATATTTTATGGCAAATTGAAAAATGCTTAAGGTTAGCAATTTCAATATTTTGTCCTTAAGAAGGAGATTGAAATTTGTTTCTTTTCTAAAACAATCAAATTCAAATGTTTTAATTTATTCAAACTGTTGATAAGATGAAATCTTTTTAAGACAAACTTATCATTACTTTTAATATTATCCTCGTGAAATCAAATAATGTAATGTCATGAAAATTACAAATTTCAATTCTCATAACGAAAATGATTTTTCAGAAGTGACTTCAACAGATGTTTGTTACATTTATCAAACCAATTAATTTTAAAATTTGTAGGGTATTTTCAAAATCTATTTGTTCAGCTTAAAATGAAAAACGTTTGGCGTAAATATACACGGTCTGTGCAAGTGCATGGTGGACTCTCTGTTGTAATAATTCGACATCTGAAAGCTTTAGAATCAGAATAACTAGGACCAAAGCCTATTTTGACTTAGACAACTTCTGCGAATTTAATGACAGACCCCTTTTATAGAGAGTTCAAACTAGTTTGAAACGCTTGTCAATCAAGTAGCTCTTCATTGTTCTTACGTTTAATGATTTTTTTGTTTGACAAGGTTTTTGTCTAGATCTTTTTCTTCTCAGTTTATCCCAACTGACCATCTTAACTTGCAGAGTCAACTTGTCAATTTGACGCATTTCAATAAGTTCTGTAACTATAAGTTACTTAATGATGGCATAACGATATCAATAAATAATAAATAAAACAGCAATTCTAATGTGACGTGCCTCCCTCGTTTTGTGAATAAACCCATGCTTTAAATCCAATAAAATTTGTTTGCACATGTGTATATTGACTACAGAAGAATAATGCATTTTATCAAATTGGTATGCATTTAATATATTTTATTAACTTGAAACACTTCCAAACTCTTAAATGATGCACATGTTGTTAATAATTCTTTTATTATGGCTGTCATGTGTTGCAATCCGAAATTGACATATTTGACCTAGATTCGACATCCGTTCATGCTGGCTGTTCAAATCTCTCCCTCTGCAAAATCACATTGCCAATCGTTTGATTTTTCCCAAACAAAAAAAGGAGGTTCAAGGAAGAGCCTACACAATCGCTCTTTACTTATACACATCGGACATAGAAATTACCTTAATTTTCCTAATCAGAATCTTAATAATTGATGCAAGCTATACTTTATTGTAGTTTTAACATGGGTAGGCAGTATAGTCGTGTTATTTAAGCCCTCACTATTGCTCGGGCAAAAAAAATCACGAATATAATGCCTACTCATGTTAAAACTACAATAAAGTATAATAGCTTGCATCAAATATTTCTTAAATATCTTTCAATGCAATGAAAATATAAATCAGTTATATAGTCGTCTTAATATTATACGGGCCCTTTGGTTGTTGTAAAACATTATCCTAAAATCAAAATGATTGAAATGTCTTTTACCGCCAGCGCCAAAGGGTAGCCAAGTGAGCTTTGCTCATCACTTGGCGGAAAATTCTTCTCCTCAGAAACTACTGGTCCAAATTTAAACCAAACTTGGCCACAATCATCATTGGTGTATCTTGTTTAAAAAATGTGACAAGACCAAGCAAACAAGATGGCCACCATGGCTAAAAAAAGAACATAGGGGTAAAATTTAGATGTTAGCCTATTATATCTTTAACCAAAGCATTAAGAGCAAATCTGACGTGAATATAATTTTTTATCAGTTCAAGATCTTGCCTGAAATTCTCAGATGAATCGGACAACCCGTTGTTAGTTTGCTGCCCCTGAATAGGTTATTTTAAGAAAATTTTGCCGTGTTTGGTTATTATCTTGAATATTTTTATAGATAGATATAAACTGTAAACAGCAATAATGTTCAGCAAAGTAAGATCTACAACTAAGTCAACATGACCAAGATGGTCAGTTGACCCCTTAAGGAGTAATAGCTCTTTATGGTAAATTTTTAACAATTTTCATAATTTTTTGTAAATTTATGCAACATATTTTCCACTGTAACTACTGGGCCAAGTTCATTATAGATAGAGATAACTGTATGCAGCAAGAATGTTCATTAAAGTAAGATCTTCAAATACATCAATTCACCAAAACACAATTTTGTCATGAATCCATCTGTCTACTTTGTTTAAATTATAATAAATATGCACATAGACCAAGGTGAGCAACACAGGCTCTTTCAAAATAATAAACATGCATTACATTTTACATTTATTTTTGACCATGAGAACTTCGTTTAAATATTATTTTTACAGCTTTCATGTTTTTAAAACTACACTGATGTCTATGAACCCTATTTTATAGGTAGAATTTTCTTATAATTTGCTAAAATGAAGATTTGTCTATGCTTTTTTCAAAAATATAGTAAAAGGTATGGGTCACCGTGCTATTTTTCCAGCTATGAGTCGTTGAAAATTGCCTAAATTTGGTTAGTTTGTTTATGAAAAAACACATTAGTGTGCATAAAAAAAAATCTATGAGATAGAATTTTGAAATAACTTGTGAGAAGATAGTTTTCATAATATGTTTAAAGAAAATAAAAAAAAAAACATGGTGTCACCAAACTTGTTAATTTTCTTGCTACAAGTAAAAATAAAAAAAATCCTATTAGCCTAGTATGAATTTTGTACAAAAAGAGTTATCTCCCCTTAAATGGCTCATTTGAAAAAAAATGATTTCTTACAATACCCCGACCGTGCAAGAGCGTCATGGATGTGCAAGGTCATATCTACTCTCATAATCGTCAAGTGTCTTAGTCTGATGCGACAATTTACTCTCAAAGCACAGATCGAGCATCTTCTTTCAAGTAATCATGAAATTGTCCTCTTTTAAAGCCGTATTCTGGTATTTAAAAAAAGTGTTCGGTCTACTTTTAATTTAATTTAATATGCAAACATGTTTTATTCTGCTGTCAATAATTCCCTATTTCAAGTGGTGGTACGCATAATAAAATTTCATACAACATTCATCCTGCTACTTGTAAAAGCATTTGTCGCTTTAATATTTTGTAAACAATTCTGTAAGAAATCAAATGAGGCAGATACGCTGTCTCAATTAATCTGCATTATTCGATCCCTTAAGACAAATACATGACAAAAGTGAAACACCGGTCCCCCGTACACAAACACACAAGCACAAACACAGAACAGCATGACCACCACCTTATTCCAGTAACTTCAAACGTATGCCAAATGCTTTAGTTTAAGATATAATTGGAACCTACATAACACATTTTTAATTTATTTTTTAAAAAGACCATCAATGCAAAACTGAATTATATTATCTCCCTATAAGCGAATTATATTATCTCCCCATAATGGTAGAATGTTGGGAAAATTGACAGTCAAGGTTTTTTTAAAGGAGCATTAAAGAAAACATATTTTATCATTTAAAAGCATCGGGCATACACAATTGTGAGATACGTTCTATCCAGTAACAAAATAATGCCATTCCCGTAACAACAATTTAAGTTTAAGCATCTTTCTTTTTGCTGTGAGATTTTTCTTACCTTTTTATCTGTTTATTAAACATCTATATTTACAAAGTGGAAAGAACACTATAAGAAGTTATGTCTTATTTCAAAATCGTTTTTGAAATTGAAAAAAGTAAAAAAAAATGTCTTTGCCAGTAACAAAATATGTCTTTCCTGTAATAAGAATATGAAAATGTATGCTCCTTTCGCTTATGGTTATAATAAATTTCTGTAATTTCCAAATTCATCTCTTGCCTATTTTACAACAAAGAATTAAATAACATAACTTACAAAATAAAATATCTTTTGAACATGTTGAAGGCATTTAGAGTATAATATTGAAAGAAATGTTCTATCCAGTAACACAATAATGTTACAAGAAAGAACTGTCAGGTGCAGTTCTAGGTAGAACTGTATAAATCAGTTCTAGGTATAACTGTTTAAATTAGTTCTAGGTATAACTGTCTAAATCAGTTCTAGGTAGAACTGTCTAAATAAGTTCTAGGTAAAACTGTTTAAATCAGTTTTAGGTAGAACTGTCTAAAAGGTGCCAGAATGACAGTTCTATACACCTAAATAGTGCAACAAAAAATTCGTAGAATCGATAAACGTGGTATTTGAACTTGTGTTTACTCTCTTTTCTGATTATGAATAATTAAACGGAAAAAAAAGAACTTTCAGTCTAGCATCTAAGAAATGGTAGTATATCGTGATCCATATGAACACATTCAAGTTTATATTGGAAATCTATAAAAAGCATTGGAAAAGTTTATTTCTATTTTCAGATCCATTACCATAAATTGATATGAGTTTGAGATTTTTGAAAATTTGAATAAAAGATATAAACCTACATACAGTGTATGTAAGCTTTATTTTCCATATAATAAGCAGATACAGTAGCTGATAATTCTTTTAAGTAAGTACATATAGTTTGTCTATGTTAACATGTTAAATTAATTTGATCTTTTATCGATTAACTGGCAATTATTTTCAACAGTAATAGTACAATATTACAGTGATTATTGTTTGTTTGTGTGTTACATATTTCTTTTTCGTTCTTTTTTTGTACTTAAATTAGGCCGTTAGTTTTCTCGTTTGAATTGTTTTACATTGTCATTTCGGGGCCATTTATAGCTGACTATGCAGTATGGGCTTTGTTGATTGTTGGAGGCCATACGACCTAGAGTTGTTACTTTGTGTTTCATTTTGGTCTCTTATGGAGAGTTGTCTCATTGGCAATCATACCACATCTGATTTAATATTTCAAGCTAATACTCAATTTTGGAAGCCTATCAAGATAGCAGCAATTTTTTTCCCGCAGTCAATTTTCATATGTCTAGAAGTCAAAAAGCTGAACGTTTTAAAAAATCTCAAAATCTTGGTTTATTATAATTTGACTGCGGATTTCGACATTTTCAAGGCTTGTCGTGATTCTCAAAGGATGACAGTCCGTTTTAACCTATCAATGATGGTATTAGCCTCTCCTTTTTTTCTTCGGAAGACACTTTGTTTAAAAAAATAGTGTACAGTTTAAAATCTTGTTATCTCTTTTTGGATTCCTAATGATAAGGAGGTACATAAACAATGTAGGGATAGAAATTAAAAAAAAACAATGAAGTACAACGTCTATTGTTTAATAATAGTTGATATGAATATGTTGTGTATTATAGATACAATTCCAACCAATTTGAACAGAATAAAAAAAGATGCATTGTACGATAGAAAAAATATATACATGCTTTCCATACACTCTGCATTCTCAAATATCTAGTATTTCAGTTAAAACCGTTTTGAATATTTATTTTTGTATATTAAAATGAAAACATTTTGTGATACATGTACTTAGTAATGTAAATCTTTGTTTTAATGTGAACAAGTATATTTATATAAAAATCTAACGTGAACCATTTTGTATGGCGTGTAACATTATAAATTCAATCATTTGAAATCGTTGTAGCCAGACGTAGCCGGATCCCAGAACAATACTAAAGTATCAAATAGCTTCAAAATGAGCTAAATCTGGTTCGGAACTTTGTCATAGAGACTTGCCGAGGAGTACAAAAAGACTGTGTGATTAATATGGAAAAAAAACTAAAGGGCAACTTTAACCCCCTGTGGTAAACTGACGGACCCGAATCCTAGTACAATATTCAAGCGAGAATACACCTTATCGCTATTTGTCCGCCATTGCTGGAAATCACACAGGTTCCCGTAAAATTTTGACGTCATAAAACAAAATGTCTGACGCCACAATGGAAAAGTGATTGTTGTTGACGTCAAAAGTTCAAGCGGACGGGTCAGCCGGGAATAGCGATAAGGTGTATACAGCTAGGTCAAGTTACGAACTTTGCCGTAAGGATATGCCATGGAGTATCGAATATGTCGTTGGAACGAAATATACGCTAAGGGCCAACATGGAACCTCTGTGGTGACCAGACAGGCCCCGATCCCAGTAATATATTAAATGGCAAAAAGCCACGGTCAACAACTTTCAAATGAGTTAGGTCTGGTTCCGGACTTTGCCGTAGGGAATTTTCGAGGAGTATATTTTCATGTCCCAAGCCATATTTTGTTGTTGTGAAGAACCGTTGTGTGACATAGTGTTTGTACATTGTAAAAAGGCTACGATATATGTGTATTTACGTGGGAATAATCTGTAACAACCATAAAAATTTACCTATATGAGTCTGACATAAATAGATATATCTCGAATTTTATCACACAGTTGTTAATAACGTGTTAGCAGCATGTTACGAGTATACGGTTATTTTATTTCAAATCTTATTAGTAGGTATAAATTGTGAATATTTTCAGTTTGATCATCTTTTGATTCTATACAAATGTACATATTTCTTTCACTTAATCTGACCGAAATAAATCTTATTTTAAACTGAAAACGAAAGTAAAAGATAGTATGCAATTTTCTTTTTTGGTAGGATTATTTCCCCAAAATGCATTTTCCTGACATCCGCCGTTTAAATTGACTTTTAACCATTTTCATGAATTCATAGTCACCTAGACGATTTATTTTTGTAGCTTTAAAATACAAACCAATTTCCTCAGTAAAGTCGTTCGTGTTTTTTTCTGTAATAATGATTATGATCTGTAGGAAATAGACTCTGAATTTACTTTTATCATAAACTAGAAATAATGCAATCCCCTTTCCACCGCCAAACTCTCAGTCAAAAGATAAATTTAGTTTGCCAAAATAAATAATTAAAAATGAGGATACTTTTCACCAAAAAATTATATTTGAGCTAACAGTTGTGTGCACAGGATAATTATTTTTCATCAACAAAATATGATTTCATCACGTATTGTAATTTACTCGGTATTCTTGTCCCGGATATATGTTAGGAAGTCAAGTATTTGTTGTAAAAAAGTGGTTAGTAGATGTGATTATGTCACTTATCTCTCATTTTTATCATAATGACACAATATTAATTCTTATGTTCTATTTAAGACTGTTCAAATCATACCACTTTAAATACTATGCATACGGGGTCGCCCCCTATGTCGACAACCTATTGGTCCGACACCCCAATATTCCGTCCCTACATCTCCCCGACATTCTAATAGTGCAACACATGCATGAAATGTGCAGGTCCTAATTCATAGAATCGGCAGACGTGGTATTTGACCTTGTGTTATAAACTTGACTATGTTCACTCTCTGTTTTTATTATGAATAATTAAACGGAAAAGAAAGAACTTTTAGTCTAGCATGTAAGATACACCAGTCCAACACATTCAAAGTTGTATTGGAAATCTATAAAAAGTATTGAAAAAGTTTATTTCTATTTTCAGATCCATTACTGACAGTTATAAATAGAAAGGGTTATTTATAAATTGATATGAGTTTGAAATTTTCCCGTAAATTTGAATAAAAGATATAAAACTACATACAGTGTATGTAAGCTTTATTTTCCATATAATAAGCAGATACAGTAGCTGATAATTCTTTTAAGTAAGTACATATCGTTTGTCTATGTTAACATGTTAAATTAATTTGATCTTTTATCGATTAACTGGCAATTATTTTCAACAGTATACATAGTACAATGTTAATTCCATTGATTTACAATACAAGTTTTGTATATTATTCTGCAGTGACATAAGAGAAAGCCGAACGAGGTTTACAAGGGGTTCTACTATAGTTTTCGGTGTTTCTCACCAAAGCTAGAAAGCATATTTTATTTGATATTTTTAGATCAGACTCACGTTCACTTGTACTTGTAGTATTTGTATTTTTATCATTTTCGATGAGTTAAGCCTTTTTCAACTGATTTTAATAGTTTGTTCTTTTTTTGTACTGTTATACCACTGTCCAAGATATGGGGCGGGTTAGGATCCTTCTAACATGTGTAACCGGCCGCCACATTTTTTATGTGTGTGTCTTTCCCTGCAATTTAGTGGTTGTCGTTTGTTTATGTGTTATATATTTGTTGTTTGTTAATTTTTTTTAACTTAAATTAGGCCGTTTGTTTTCTGGTTTGAATTGTTTTACATTGTCAATTCGGGGCCATTGATAGCTGACTATGCGGTATGGGCTTATCTCATTGCTGAGGGCCGAACGGTGACCCATAGTTGTTCATTTCTGTTTCATTTTTGTCTCTTGTGGAGAGTTGTCTCATTGGCAATCATACCACATATGTTTATTTTTATATATCAAGCTAGCACTCAATTTTAGAGGCCAATCAAGATAGCAGCAACTTTTTTTTTCAGCAGCCAATATTCATATGTTTAAAAACCAACAAACTGTATCAGACTCGAACGTTCCAGAAATCTTAAAATCTTGTTTCAATATAATTTGACTGCGAAATTCGACATTTTCAAGGCTTGTCATGATTCTCAAAGGATGACAGTCCGTTTTAACCACCAATGAAGATATCAGCCACTTTTTTCTTCGGAGGACAATGTTAGTTTAAAAAAAGTGTACAATTTAAAATAGTTTTTTCCGTTCTTTTTCTCTTTTTTGATTCCTATTGATACGGAGGTATAGAAAAACTGCAGGAATAGAAATTAAAACCAGTTGAAGTACAACTAACATTGTTGATACTTGATATATTAAAGTATGTTGTGAAAAATGGTATTATACATCCAATTCCAACCAATTTGAACAAAATAAAAAAAAGATGCAATGTACGAAAAAATGCATACATGTTTTGCATACACTCAGCATCCTCCAATATCCAGTATTTCAGTTGAAACAATTTTTAATATCTTTTTCTGTATATATGAAATGAACACATTTCTATATAAATGTAATGTCTATCTCTTTTTTAAAGTGAAGAAGTATTTTTTATAAAAATCAAACGTGGACTATTTTGTACGGTATGTAACATTACACATTCAATAATTTGAAACTGTTGTAGCCAGGAGGGTCCTGATCTTAGAAAAATATTAAAGTATTTAGTAGCTTCAAAATGAGTTGTACCTAGTGTCTTTTTGTTGACTTGGGGATATACAAGTTCCCGTCCACTTCCACTTGTAATTTTGTCTATCTGATGAGTTAAGCCTTTTTCAACTGATTTTTATAGTTTGTTCTTATATTGTACTGTTATACCACTGTCCCAGGTTATGGGGAGGTTTGGGATCCCCCTAACATGTTTAACTCCGTCACATTCTGTATGTATGTGCCTGTCCAAGGCCAGAAGCCTGTATTTCAGTGATTGTCGTTTGTGTTGCATATTTGGTTTTTGTTAAATTTTTACATAAATAAGGCTGTTAGTTTTCTCGTTGGAATTATTTTATATTATCATTTCGGCGCCTTTTATAGCTGACTATGCGGTATGGGATTTGCTCATTGTTAAAAGCCGTAGTACTATAACCTATAGTTGTTAACTTCTGTGTTATTTTGGTCTCTTGTGGAGAGTTGTCTGATTGGTTATCATACCACATTTTCTTTTTAATAGGTCTAGTTCGGAACTTTGCCGTAGGGACTGGCCGAGGTGTACAAAATGAAAATATTTCGATATACATGTAGTATTTATCTCTTTTGATGTGAACAAGCATTTTCTTAGCACAATTCAATAATTTCAAACTAAAGAAATTCCTTCTCAAATGTGCCAATACAAATAATTGATCTATAACTACAACTATTGTAGTTAACCGGCCCCGGACCCTTGAAAATATTAAAGTTGCGAATAGCCTCGGTCAAAACTTTCAAAATGAGCTAGGTCTGGTTCGGTACTTTGCCGTAGGGACTTGCCGAGGAGTACGAAAATAATGTGGGGTAAATATGGAAAATAAGCTAAAGGGCAACTTTGAACCCCTGCGATAGACAGAAGGGCACAAATCCAAGAAGCATATTCAAGCGGGGAATAGCCTTGGCCAAATATATTTGAAATAAGCTAGGTCCAGTTCGTAACTTTGCCATAGGGATATGCCAAGCAGTTTGGAATGTGTCGTTGGTAAGAAAGATACGCTAAGGGTCAACTTGGAACCTCTGTGGTGACCGGAAGGGGTCGGATCCCTGACAAATATTTAAGTGGCGAATAGCTAGCTAGCTATGGTCAACAACTTCAAAGTGAGTTAGGCTTGGTTCCGGACTCTGTCGTAGGGAATTGTTGTGGAGTATAGTTTTATGTTCACAAACCATTTTCTAGTTGTGCAGAGCCGTTGTGTGACATAGTGTTCGTACATTTGTGCATATTTTACGATACATGTGCATGTGGATTTAATGGCAGCGCACATGTTTTGAGGTCAGATATTGATAAATGTGTCTATAACACTATATAAATATAAATAATGTCTATATATATTAGATTTGTTAATTTTCAAACTATTAGATACAAACATTTACGTGACATTAGATATTCAGAAAATTCTCTACTTGAACACACTGTAAGTATGATCTGATTGTTTTTTTTAATCATTTTATTAAATAAGTGACAATATTATGATAGAATGAATGCGCGTCTTCAGGAGCCAAGTAATATATGAGCATTCGAAATGTTTTAAGATTTTTTCTTTAATTTATAGTAATGTTTAACCGACTTAAATCGTTAAGCATGTTTTTTTAGGTCACAGGTTTCAATATCATTTTTACTTATTAATTTGTTCTTTTCAAATTATTAATTGTTTGAGTTACTGACTTTTATTTTAGTTTTTATTATAAGACATCATGAACAAACGGTGATTTATAACATATACCACATCTAGCAAGACGAAAGCAGAAAACTGCGTATTACATTTATTGACCATCGTCTGTTAGATTTACTGGAACCTGAAGTTTTTCATATGTGTATTTTGATAACAATTATAAGTAAATACCGTTGTTGATAAAAACAAAACACCTATTTGATTCAATTGATTAAATCAGAATGTATTTAGTGACAAATTCATATAAATATAAATACAATGACGTAACCCCTCAAATCCGCCATATTGTTTTCAACTGACATACGTAACTGTAACATAACTGTTACGCAATAGTACTGTAGGGATAGTAATGAAATAAATATCAACAGTTATATAGATAAACAAACAGTATTTGGTTAGAGATATTACTTTAGATCGGAAAAACAATAAAAAGTACAGAGCAATTTTGAGTTGATAAAATTAAAGGTATTTTGGGATAATTTGTCGATTTGACAAAATCAATATTCAATAATAATTGAAACAGGCGGAAACCCAGTTGAAATTTAACAAAAGAAACGGAACTCTACATTCGATAAGTTAAAAAAGGCCCTGTCCTTAGTCAGGAGCCTGTTGTTCAGTGGTTGTCGTTTGTTGGTGTGGTTCATAGGTGTTTCTCGTTTCTCGTTTTTCATATAGATTCGACCGTTTGTTATCCTGTCTGAATTGTTTTATTCTAGTAATTTTTAACTTTTTATACATTTTGACTTGGATGGAGAGTTGTCTCATTGGCACTCATACCACATCTTCTTATTCATACTAGTTGGTAAATTTGAATTGTTTACATCTGATTCTATATATGGGCTTTAAAAGTTTAATAAATGTGTATAATTTAGAATTTTATGCATCTTATATATGTGTTTTTACTTGAATTATGGTATGGAGCTTTAAAATATTTGTAAACTTTTAAATTGTAGACAAATTTGTACAAAACAGGCAATTGTGGTAGGTGCAAATACATGTGAATCTTTTTTGTGCATAAGCATAAATTCAGCCGAAAAAAATCCAAAGAGATAATAGATTGATCTTTTTAATGCATTAATTTGTATCTCTCTGCCCCCAGCTACAGTTTGTTGGGAACAAAAATAAAAAAAATGGGCAATAATTGCATTGAAAAGAGAAAGTCGAGTACACCTTTTTATTTTCTGGCGTGTTTGAGTTCACGCATCCGTCTTGAAAACGTACAAAAGTATTTGATACACCATCTTGCTTCAAATTCTATTATTTTTTTTATATTTAGGCTATAATATGATATAATAACATTATAAATTTACAGTACTAAAAAATGAAATATAGGGGTCTAGTGAAATACCTGTCTAATGAGTCATAACAACAGAGTAGGTGTGTTCGAATAATAATGTTTTGCCAATAGTACTTGACTACAGACTTTACAAGTGGATCTTAACAATGCATAACTCCGAAAAAGCTTCATTTTTTGTGTGGTCTATGGTAATTAGTCTTCATTTTTAAACATTTTTAGTCTGCCCTACCCCGAAATATTTAATTAAAATTTTTATACGACCGCAGGTTGGATTATGTTATGGTGTTGTGTGCGTCTTCGTCTTAGTTCGGAGACAGTAACTTGAGTATAAGTTTATGGATCTCTATGAAATTTGAGCACAAGTTCCATACCAGTAAAGGATGGTTGGGATTGTTTTGGGTGGCTATTGTCCTTGCTGTTTTATAAAGAAAAGAGGTTTGCAAGGGGTTTTACTATATTTTTTGGTGTTTCTTATCAAGGTAAGAAAGCAGAATATATTTAGTATATTTAGATCAGACTCACGTTCACTTGGATTTCAGTGTAGTATTTGTATTTTTATCCATCTGATGAGTCAAGCCTTTTTCAACTGATTTTTTATAGTTCGTTCTTATGTTGTACTGTTACACCACTGTCCCAGGTAAGGGGATGGTTCAGATCCCGCTAACTAGTCTAACCCGCTACATTCTCTATGTATTTGCCTGTCCCAAGTCAGGATTTAAAATCGTGTTTTCCGTTCTTTTTCGATCTCCTTTTTGATTACTTATGATAAAAAGGTATAGAAACAATGTAGGGATAAAATATTAAAAAATTGAAGTAAAACTACCATTGTTGATACTTTATTTAAGTATGTTGTGAAAAATCGTAATATAGATACAAGTCCAACCAATTTGAACAGAATAAAAAAAAGATGCAATGTACGATAAGAAAAAATTACATACATGCTTTTCATACACTCAGCATCCTCCAATATTCAGTATTTAAGTTAAAACCATTTTTAATATCTATTTCTGTATATTTGAAATGAAAACGTTTCAATATACATATAATGTTAATCTCTTTTTTAGTGTGAACAATTTTTTTTTTTATTAAAATCGAACGAAATAGTCCGACGTGCAACATTTCCAATTAAATAATTTGAAACTGTTGTAGCCAGACGGGACGGGATCCGAGAAAAATATTAAAGTATCAAATAGCTTCAAAATGAGCTAGGTCTGGTTCGGAACTTTGTCGTAGTAACTTGCCGAGGAGTACAAAAAGATTGTGTGTTAATATGGAAAATAAGCTAAAGGGCAACATTGAACCCCTGTGGTGGACAGACGGGCCCAAATCCTAAAAAAATATTTCAGTGGGGAATAGTCTTGGTGAATACCTTTGAAATGATCTACGTCCAGTTCGAAATTTTGCCGTAGGGATATGTCAAGGAGTACCGAATGGGTCGTTGGTATGGAAGGATCGAAGATACGCTAAGGGGAAACTTGGAACCTCTCTGGTGACCAGACGGGCCCGGACCCCAGAAATATATTTAAGTGGCGAATAGGCGCGGTCAACAACCTTGACACTGTTCGTACACTTAAATAGTGTATAATTTAAAATCCTGTTCTTTTTATCCTTTTTTGATTTTTTATGATAAAAAGGTATAGAAAAAATGTAGGGAAAATTTAAAAAAAAATTGAATTAAAGAGGGACGAAAGATACCAAAGGGACAGTCAAACTCATAAATCTAAAACAAACTGACAACGCCATGGCTAAAAATGAAAAAGACAAACAGAAAAACAATAGTACACACGACACAACATAGAAAACTAAAGAATAAACAACACGAGCCCCACCAAAAACTAGGGGTGATCTCAGGTGCTCCGGAAGGGTAAGCAGATCCTGCTCCACATGTAAAACTACAATTATTGATACTTGATTTAATTATGTTGTGCAAAATCGTATTACAGATACAATACCTACCAATTTGAACAGAATGAAAAAAAGATGCAATGCACGATAAAAAATATTACAAACATGCTAGACAAGGGTCGAAGATACGCTAAGGGGCAACTTGAAACCTCTCTGGTGACCAGTCGGGCCCGGATCCCAGAAATATATCTAAGTGGCGAATAGCCGCGGTCAACAACTTCGAAATGAGTTAGGTCTAGTTCGGGACTTTGCAGAAGGGAAATGTGGAGGAGTATATTTTCATGTACCTAAGCCATTTTGTTGTTGTGAAAAACCGTTGTGTGACATAGTGTTTGTACATTTGTAGATAGGCTACGATACATGTGGATTCACGTGGGAATAAACTGTAACAACAATACAAATGTATATGTATGAGTCTGCGATTAATATAGATATATCTCGGATGTTATCATGGTTATCACACAGTTGTTTATAAAGTGTTTGCAGCACTCCATGCTTTAATCGCATACTACATTCACATACAACAGTGTACAAGTATACGATAATTTCATTTCAAATCTAATTACTAGTAGATATAAATTGTGAATATTCTCAATTGAGTAAGTTATTATCATTTGATTATATTAGATTTTTTATATATTCTTTCACTTCATATGACCGATTTAAATTTTAGTTAAAACTGAAAATGAAAGTAAATGAAAATATGCAAGTTTTGTTTTTGTTTTTGATAAGCTTATTTTCCAAAAATGAATTTTCCTGACATCCGCCTTTTTAAATAACTGTTAACAATTTTCATGAATTCATAGTCACCTAGATGACAATTTTTTTTGCTTTAAACGTACAAACCAATAACCTCAGTAAAGTCATTTATGGGTTTTTTCTATAATAATCATTATGCGCTGTAGGAAATAAACTTCTTCTCTGGATTTACTTTCATCATAAACTACAAATAATGCAATCCCCGTTCCACCATCAAACTCTCAGTCAAAAGATGAATTTAGTTTGCTAAAAAAATACTAAAATGTGGATACTTTTCACCAAAAAAATCATATTGGAGCTAACAGGGGTGTGCACAGAATTTTTTTTCACCTCAAAATTAGTTTTTATCACGTTTTGTAATTTACTCGGCATTCCTGTTCTGGAAATATGTTAGGAAATGTGGTAGATGTAGCAACGTCACTTATCTCCTTCTTCTTTCATAATGACACAATATAGTTTCTTATATTCTGTTTAGACTGCTCAAATCATACCATTTTAAAAACTGTGCATACGGGGTCGCCCCCTATGTCGAGAACCTGTTGGTCCGACACCCCAATATTCCGTCCCCTAATTTGTACGACACCCCAATAGTGCAACATATGTGCAGGTCGTAATTCATAGAATCGGTAGACTTGGTATTTGAACTTGTGTTTACTCTCTTTTCTGATTATGAATAGTGAAATGGAAAAGAAAAAACTTCCAGTCTGGCATTTAAGAAATACCAATCTATCGTTATCCAGATAAACACACTCAAGACTATTTTGGAGACCTATAAAAAGCGTTGGAAAAGTTAATTTCTATTTTCAGCTCCATTATTGACAGTTAAAAATAGAAAGGTTTATTTTGTTTATTTTTCAGATTTTCCCGAAAATATGAATAAAAGATATAAACCTACATACAGTGTGTGTAAGCTCTATTTTCCATATAATAATCAGTAACAGTTGATTTTTTTAAGTACATGTACGTGCATATACTTTTTTTCTAATGTTAACATGTTAAATTAGTTTGATCTTTTATCGATTTACTGGCAATTAGTTTCAACAGTAATAGTACAATGTTAAATCCATTGATTTACCAAGTTTCTATTTTATTCTGCAGTGACAGAACCGATTAAAAGCTTTGGAAAAGCTAATTTCTATTTTCAGCTCCTTATTGACAGTTATAAATAGAAAGGTTTATTTATAAATTGATATGAATATGAGATTTACCCGAAAATTTGAATAACAGATGTAAACCTATATAAAGTGTATGTAAGCTCTACTTTCCATGTAATTAACAGTTACAGTAGTTGATTCTTTTAAGTAAGTACATGTATGTTGTTTAAGTTAACATGTTCAAATTAGTTTGATCTTTTATCGATTTACTGGCAATTATTTTCAACAGTAATAGTACAATGTTTTATATTTTATTCTGCAGTGACAGAATAGAAAGCGAAAAGAGCTTTGCAAGGGGTTCTACTATATTTTGGGGTGTTTCTTATCAAAGCAAGAAAGCAGATTTTATTTGGTATATTTAGACCAGACTCACGTTAACATGTATTTGTAGTATTTGTACTTTTATCCATCTGATGAGTTACGCCTTTTCCAACTGATTTTTATAGTTCGTTCTTATGTTGTACTGGTACACCACTGTCCCTGGTTAGAGGAGGGTTGGGATCCCGCTAACATGTTTAACCCCGCCACATTCTCTATGTTTGTGCCTGTCCCAAGTCAGGAGCCTGTAATTCAGTGGTTGTCGTATATTTAATTTCACTCTCAGATATATTGATGATGTTCTTTCCATTAACAATCCGGACTTTTCGGATTGGGTTCCATAAATACATCCCCAGAACTAGAAATTAAAGAAACAACAGACACGGCTTCCACCGCCTCATTTTTAGACATGTATCTCGAATTTGACATATTCAGTAATCTCAGTACCAGAATCTACGACAAACGAGACGAATTTAATTTTGAAATTATAAATTTCCCCCACCTTAGTAGCAATATACCAACTTCACCTGCATATGCGATAAGAATTATACATTTCCAAACTTATTCGATATGTAAGAGCTTGCAGCTCCTACTCAGACTTTGTAAAACGTCACCAGTGTCTTAGCAGAAAGTTGATGAACCAGTGGTATGTCAAAGAACGTTTCGTCCTTTTTCTAAAAAAGTTCATCGGAAGGTACCAAGACCTTATTGATAAATATTCCGTCTCAACTTCACAAATAATACATGATGGTCTTGATGTATACATTATGCGTATTGAAGTTGTTTTTCATCTTAACAACGTGTTATATTGTTCTTTCATTTGTCTTTGTTCTATTATTAATATTAATTTTACTGTTTGGTTTGATTTCTGTGATATCCATTTGACGTGGCTCTGTACTTATACATCCCGTCAATGTGTTGTATTATCTTTCATTTTTGCTGTTGTGTTTTGTATATGCGACTTGTTGTGTTTCGTTGGTTTTTATAAGGTGAGTCTGTACTTTTAAAGATCCGTCATTATGTTATTGTTCAATTATATTTCATTATGTTATTGTTCTATTATATATTTGAAAATACTTTGAACGACAAACGACAAAATTATTTTACTCCGGTAAGGGTATTAACCATATGTTGATTCTTGAAAATTCTAAAAATCTTCTGAATCGGTCTAGTTCTTTTTGATGTTTTAACCCTGTATAACACCATTTATAATGTGAAATTATATTATTTTTAATAAACATTGAACGACAAAATTTCTTTCTCTGTGACGTTTACATTTTCTGACGTCAGATACGCAAAGCAATGACTGCATTTTTTAATTTGATAGAAGCTTTTGTGCTTTTTTTTATTATTATTGTTTGTTTTTAGATTTTAACACAGTGATTGCTGCTGTTTCCATATTTTGACTTTTATCTATTATGTCTTTTTTGTTCACGCATTGTTGTAAATATAACGAAATTTGATGAGACTGTCATAGAAGTGAAAGGTTTAGCGCTATAAAACCAGGTTCAATTCACCATTTTCTACATTTCAAAAGGCCTGTACCAAGTCAGGAATATGACAGTTGTTGTCAATTCGTTTGATGTGTTTTGTCATTTGATTTTGCCATTTGATTAGAGACTTTACGATTGAAATGTCCTCGGAGTTCAGTACTTTTGTGTTTTTACTGTTTGTTTTATTTGTTACATATATTATTTTGTTTTTCGTTCATTTTTTGTACTTAAATTAGGCCGTCTGTTTTCTCGTTAAAATTGTTTTACATTGTCATTTCGGGGCCTTTTATTAATGACTATGCGGTATGGGCTTTGCTCATCGTTTAAGGCCGTACGCGGACCTTTAGTTGACAATTTCTGTGTCATTTTGGTCTCTTGTGGAGAGTTGTCTCATTGGCAATCATACCACATCTGCATTTTATATATCAAGCTGGCACTCTATTTTAGAATCCAAACAATATAACATGTATAACAGCAACTTTTTTCGCAGCAGCCAATTTTCATATGTCTAAAAACCAAAAACCTGTATCAGACTCGAACGTTTCAAAAATCTCAAAATCTTGGTTTATATTAATTTGACTGCGAAATTCGACATTTTCAAGGCTTGTGATTTTCAAAGTATGACCGCCCGTTTTAACTACAAATTGTGATAGCAGTCACTTTTTTTCTTCAGACGATACTGTTCGTTTAAAAAAAATGAACAATTTAAAATCGTTTTTCCGTTCTTTTTCTCGGTTTTTGATTCCTAATGATACGGAGGTACAGAAACAATGTAGGAATAGAAATTTAAAAAATTGAAGAACAACTACCATTGTCGATACTTGATTTAAGTATGTTGTTGTGGAAAAACAGATTATAGATACAATTCCAACCAATTTGAACAGAATAAATAAAAGATGCAATGTACGATAAAAAATTACATACATGCTTTTCATACACTCAGCATCCGCCAATATTCAGTATTTCAGTTAAAACCATTTTTAAAATCTATATATGTATATATGAAATGAAAACATTTCGATATATATGTAATGTCAATCTCTTTTTTAATGTGAACAAGTGGTTTTTTTTTAATAAAAGTTCAACGTAGACTATTGTATATTGCATGCAACATTATGAATAATTAGTAGAGTATCGAATAGCTTAAAAATTAGCTAGGTCTGGTTCGGAAATTTGTCGTAGGACTTGCCAAGGAGTACAAAAAGATTTTGTGGTCAATATGGAAAATAAGCTTAAGGGCAACTTTCAACCCCTGTGGTTGACAGACGGGCCCGATCTCCAGAAAAATATTTAAGTGGGGAATAGCCTGGGTCAATACCTTTGATATCAGCTAGGTCCAGCCCGGAACTTTGCCGTAGGGATATGCCAGTATGTACCGAATGTGTCCTTGGTATTGAAGATACGTTAAAGGGCAATCCGGAACCTCTGCGGTGACCAGACGTGTCCCGAAACCCAGAAATATATTTCAGTGGCGAATATTCGCGGTCAACAACTTCAAAATGAGTTAGGTCTGGTTTGGGACTTTGCCGTAGGGAATTCTGAAGTAGTATATTTTACTGTTCCCAAGCCTTTTTGTTGTTGTGAAGAACCGTTGTGTGACATAGTGTTTGTACATTTTGTAAATAGGTTACAATACATGTGAATTTACGTGGGAATAAACTGTAACAACCATAAAAAAATACCTCTATGAGTCTAATAATTAGCAGCACGTCATACTAGAGTCCCATACTACATTCTCATACGAGTATACGATTATTTCATTTCAAATCTTATTAGTAGGTGTAAATTGTGAATATTTTCAGTTGGGTAAGTTATTATTATTTGATTATCTATTGATTCTTTATATATTTTTTCACTTCATATGACCGATTTAGATTTTAGTTAAAACTGAAAATGAAAGTAAATGATGGTATGCAATCTTCTTTTTGGTAAGCTTATTTTTCTAAGACATCCGCCTTTTTAAATAACTGTTGACAATTTTCATGAATTCATTGTCACCTAAATGAAATTGTTTGTGTAGCTTAAAACGTTCCAACCAATAACCTCAGTAAAGTCATATATGTTTTTTTTCTGTAATATTCATTATGCTCTGTAGACTATAGACTTCTTCTTCTCTGGATTTTCTTTCATCATTAACAACAAATAATGCAATCCCCGTTCCACCGCCAAACTCTCAACCAAAAGTAAAAATTAACTTTCACCAAAAATAATATTTGACGCAACAGTTGTGTGCACAGGATAATTCTTATTCACTTCAAAGTTAGTTTTTAACACGTTTTGTACTTTACCTGCTCGGTATTCCTTTCCCGGAAATATGTTGAGAAATTAAGTATTTATCATAAAGAAAGTGGTAAGTAAATGTGATAATGTCACTTATCTCCCCTTTCTTTCATAATGACACAATATACTGTTTCTTATATTCTGTGCAGACTGCTCAAATCATACAATTTTAAATACTGTGTATACGGGGTCGCCCCCTATGTCGAAACCAATTGGTCCGACACACCATTATGCCGTCCCCAAATTTGTTCGAAACCCTAATAGTGCAACACATGTGTAGGAAGTAATTTATAGAATCGGCCGGTAAACGTGGTATTTGAACTTGTGTTTACTCTCTTATTTTTTAAGACCTATAAAACGCATTGGAAAGTTAATTTCTATTTCAGCTCCATTATTGACAGTTATACATAAAAAGGTTTATTTATAAATTGATATGAATTTGAGATTTGTCTGAAAATTTGAATAAAGGATATAACACTAACCTCGATTTTCCATATAATAAGATGTAGTTGAATCTTTCAAGTTAATATATATTTTTTGTCTAAGTTAACATGTTCAAACTAGTTCGATCATAAATTGATTTACTGGTAATTATTTTCTACAGTAATAGTACCATGTTTATTCCATTCATTTACTTGGGTTTTTTTATATTTTATTTTGCTGTGACAGGATACAAAGCGTAAAGAGGTTTGCAAGGGGTTCTACTATATTTTTGGGTGTTTCTTAACATGGGAAGAAAGCAAATTTATTTTGGTATATTCAGACCAGACTCATGTTGGCACTGAATTTTAGCAGCAAGTGAAGATAGCATCAATTTTCTTCCATCAGCCTTTTTTCACGATATGTCTAAAACCAAAAATTTATATAGACTCGAACGTTCCAAAAATCTCAAAATCTTAGCTTAATATGATTTGACTGCGGAAGACGATATTTTCACGGCTTGTCGTGACTCTTAAACAATGAGATTTCGTTTTAAATACCACTTTTTTTTTTTCGGAGGACACTGTTCGTTTAATAAAATATTGCACAATTTAAAATCATTTTTTCCGTTTCTTATCTCGTTTTGATAATCCTGGTACCTTTGATAACTGTTTAAATCCTTATAATAAGGAGGTACAGAAACATTGTAGGAATGGAAAATAAACATACAACTTCCATTGTTAATACTTGATTTAAGTTAGTTGTGAAAAATCGTATTATACATATAATCCAAACCAATTTGAACAGAATAAAAAAGATTCAATGTACAATAGAAAATTACATAGACTTTGCATGCTTTCCATACAATCGGTATCCTCAAATATCCAGTATTTCAGCTCGAACCATTTTTATCATCAATGTCTGTATAAAATGAACACATTTCGATATACATGTAATCTAACAAATAATTGTTCTATGACAACACCATAAGTAATCAGACGGACCCAGATTTAAGAAAAATATTAGAGTAGCGAATAGGTTCGGTCAACACCTTCAAAACCAATTAGAATTGATTCGGAACTTTGACGTAGACACTTGCTGAGGAGTACAAAAAAAATGTGAAGTTAATATGAAAAGTACATAAAGGGGCAACTTTGAATCTATTTGGTGCCCAGACGGTTCTGAATCCCAGAAAAATATGTAAGCGGTATAGCGTTGGTTAGTACCTTTAAAATTAACTAGGTCCAGTTCGGAACTTTATCGTAGGAATATGCCAAGGAGTATTAAACGTATGGTTGGTATGGAAAATACGCTAAGGGGCAACTTTGAACCTTTGTGGTGACCAGACGGGCCCGGATCTCAGAAATCTATTGAAGTTGCGAATAGCTGCGGTCAATAACTTTAAATTGAGTTAGTTCTGGTTCGGAAATTTACCATAGGGACGTCTGGAGGAGTCAATTTTTATATTCCCGAGCCACTTTTTGTTGTTGTGAATAACCTTCTGTGATTGACAGTGTTTGTACATTTATGCATATGTAACGATACATGTTTATGTGGATTTACGTGGGATTAAACTGTAACAAACATGAAAATGTACATAAATGAGTCTGCGATAAATATAGGTATACCTTGGATGTTATCACACAGTTGTTTATAAAAAAATTAACAGCACGTCACACAAGAGTCTCATTCTACATTCGCATAGGAGGTTACGATTATTTCATTTAAAATCGTATTAGTAGGTGTAAATTGTGAATATTTTCAGTTTGATTATCTATTGATTCTATATATATACTTTCACTTCATATGACCGAATTAAATCTTAGTTTTAACTGAAAATGAAAGTAAATGATAGTATGCAATCTTTTGTTTGCTAATCATATTTTAAAAAATCAATTTCACTGACATTTGACTTTTTAAATATCTGTAACAATTTTCCTGAATTCATTGTCACCTAGATGACTTTTTTTGGGTTAGCTATAAATGTACAAACCAATTACCTGAGTAAAGGCATTGATGATATTTTTGAAATAATTATAAAAGGTATGCTTTGTAGACTTCCTCTACCCTGGATTTACCTTCATTGTAAATGCTCAAAACTGAATAAAAATCAACGACGTATAAGTACCAAAACAGTTGAAGTGCTTCATGACCAAGGGGGACATACAATAATAGCCAAACTTTGCCTGACAAAGTCGAAACCTTAGTTTTTTTTATAATTTCATAATTTATAAATGAACACTTTTTATTGGAAAGGTTAGTTAAGTCCGGAAACTAGGTCTTTACATTGAATTTCACTTCGACTTACGATTACAGTTGACGAAAAATAAAGGGTCATTAAAAAAAATCAAGTATCCAGGATTTCAGTTGACTATTATTATTTGATTATCTATTGATTCTATATATATTATTTCACTTCATATGACCGAATTAAATCTTAGTTAAAACTGAAAATGAAAGTAAATGATGGTATGCAATCTACTTTTTGGTAAGCCTATTTTTATAAAATCAAATTTTCAATTTTAATTCTTGATTTTTATCAAACGGAATCATTTTATATTCCGTTATGATTATTACTTATGAGTTGCAGCGTGTGAGTATGTTTACATCTGCAGTTTAGACACTTCCTTTTTACAATAGTTTGACATTTTAAAAGACTAATTCAACAAGGAAAAAAATGCGACAGGGTTTTCTTGGTTAGTGGGAAGGAATGATCATTTTTGCTTCTGAAACAGTATAATCCGACCTCAATCAGTTACATGCAGCGACGCAGGTCCAGACCCCATATTAGTCTTGATTAATTTTAAAAGATAGATATTAGTTTCCGAACGTTTTGAGGGCACCTACTACACATTAGTCTGACAGATAGTTTAAATTAAGCGTTCGTTACAGAGATATATATTAATAACAATGTTATGTTTTTCGTATATATCATGTATATATAGCCCAGGTGGTCGTGTGGTCTAGCGGGACGGCTGCAGTGCAGGCGATTTGGTGTCACGATATCACAGTAGCATGGGTTCGAATCCCGGCGAGGGAAGAAACAACAATTTGCGAAAGCAAATTTACAGATCTAACATTGTTGGGTTGATGTTTAGACGAGTTGTATATATATATATATATATATATATATGTACGTCTGAGTCAGTGACAACCCTACAACAGATGTATCCATCGGATCGCCATCAATGATGGTGATACATGGCTGTGTACATAATGTATATACAACTCGTCTAAACATCAACCCAACAATGTTAGATCTGTAAATTTGCTTTCGCAAATTTTTGGTTCTTCCCTCGCCGGGATTCGAACCCATGCTACTGTGATATCGTGACACCAAATCGCCTGCACTGCAGCCGTCCCGCTAGACCACACGACCACCTGGGCTCTCATAAAAAGAGCTTTCGGTGGGCATGTGTTACCTTTCCACGTCATGGGTTCGAATCCCGGCGAGGGAAGAACCAAAAATTTGCGAAAGCAAATTTACAGATCTAACATTGTTGGGTTGATGTTTAGACGAGTTGTATATATATATATATTTTTTTTAATACCCAAAACGTGGATAAAAGTGTTTGGCTTATTCAGGAAAAAAATGAAAGATAATAAATATATACCGATGCCATGAAATAAATATTTCATACACACCCACCCGCTTATCCCCTCAATAATAAATATAGTCAACGTGCTTCTTATTTGATTTCCTTTTCTAAACACTAAGTATTGCTGAAATAAACTTATTTTTGTCCATCTGATGAGTTGAGCCTTTTTCAACTGATTTATATAGTTCGTTCTTATGTTGTACTGTTATACCACTGTCCCAGGTTAGGGGGATTCCGCTAACATGTTTAACCCCGCCACATTCTGTATGTATGTGCCTGTCCCAATTCAGGAGTCTGTAATTTAGTGGTTGTCGTTTGTTTATATGTTACATATTTGTTTTTCGTTCATTTTTGTACATAAATAAGGCCGTTAGTTTTCTTGTTTGAATTGTTTTAAATTGTCATTTCTAAGCCTTTTATAGCTGACTATGCATAGTATCTTTTGTTACCTATTCTGAGATATACTGACTGGCTTTAAAAACGCAACACTCATTTTGTAGATTTTTTTTCACCAAATAATGTTTGATCCTCATACAACTACTATTCATGCTCATCATATGTCTTTCCCTTTCGAAAAATAAACATCTCACTTACCTGTGGTTATTGAACATACCAGATTTTTTAGATCGCACGAAATTTCAGAAAGAGAAATTTCGAGCCAATAAAAGATTTTTTCCGTTTTTTTTTTCTTTGTGAAACAGTTCGTTCAATCCTTGGACCCACTTTAATCAATTAAAAAATGTTGCATCTCCATATTGCCAAAACTCAGGAATGAAAAGCTGAATCAACTCATTAGAAATATGCAAACAGGAAAACGTGAACGTGCTGCAACACAAAATATTGACGTCAGAAACTCATTTTACTGTCCTGCCGACAATGATACCGGTAGACTGGATTTGTTGAAGACCATCAAAGACTAGATCAACATGTAGTGACAATGCAACGTCAATAGAATTTGATTTAGACAACGTCATTTGTGAGACAGATCTACGGCCGCAACGTCAACTGCTAACCAAATTGATGAATGAAATTTTGCACAGATTTATGCCATAAATGTTTCCCATTAACTGAACTGGCAAAGAATCGACTGCAGAAAAACATTTAGAGCCTTAAAGTTTAAACCGCATAATTGACAAAACACATTGTAATGGGTGGAACAACGGCAAAATCAGAAGGTGCAAAACAGAAACCAAAACGTGCCGAACAGAAATGGTTGACCTTTCTGACAATCATGTTGGCGTTTGTTACAGGCAGTCATTGCTTTTGACGGTGACACGTTCATTGGTAAGGGGAAAACCAGGGTTTCAGTGTATACCACAATATTTGAACATCGAAAATGACGTAATCAATTCAACTTTCGAACTGCATTTTTTTTTCAAAATTTAAGTAATGACAGAACTTTCTATTCATAAGTTTGTTTACAAAAAAATACATAATTAAAAATGAAAATTGAAAAGAATAATCTAGTGTTGCGTTTCTAAAGCCGGTCAGTATATTTAATTTGCATATTGCTGTGTGTTTGTTTTTTCTACATTTGCTAGAGGTATAAGGGAAGGGTTGAGATATCACAAGACATGGTTAACCCCGCCGCATTTTGCGCCTGACACATGTCATGGGCCTCTGACTTTTGATAGTCTTGTATGTTTTTCTCGTTTTAGTTCATTCATATGTTTTGGAGTTTATTGTGACGTCCATTTTCACTGAACTAGTAGTACAATATACACATATTTTTATTTAGGGTCAAGCTGAAGCCCGCCTCCGTGTGCGATGCTTCTCGCTGTGTTAAGAGCCATTTGTGGCCTTTGTCTTCTGCTCTTTTGTCGGGTAATTGTATCTTTGACACATTTCCCATATCCTTTTGGAATTGTAATTTGATGATAAAAGGTAAAATCACAAAAATACTGAACTCCGAGGAAATTCGAAAAGGAAAGTATCTAATCAAATGATAATGCACCGGTACAAAACAAGTAAAAAACTACTATATGGACAACTGAATACGTGAAAAAATACAAACACATCCGTTGGGTGATCTCAAGTGCTTGTGAAGGTTAGTAATCCTGCATGTGATTCCCTGTACAAGTTCGGTGAAAGTTCTCATCCAAATGTCATAATGGAGCGAAAATATGTGGGAATTGAGGTTATGATTGTTCTAACTTTTGGACAACCTGAGATATCTATCGGTTTTTAAAGGGGTTCCCGTTGTTAAGTCTTCATTTTTGGGGGGTTGATATATGTTGACTGTTCGCGTTTTTTTTACCATGACCTTGTCATTCTGATTCTGAATAACTATGATTGTAATGGCCTGACCATTAAGTTTAACCGACGATTGGGCTCAGGCAACAAGACTATCAGGTGCTGATAATTTATTCTCAAACCAATCTAACAAATGGTAAAAAGCTGAAAAACAAATAAAATAAAATTTTACAATGTGTTGAATTAATGTTTCTAGTGTATGAAATGTCCAAAATAATTGATTGCACAGTCCGTTGAATCCGAAAAAATGTTGTACTTTCAAGAACGGTTACATTTCCAGTATTTCACGGAGAAAAGGTTCAATCATACGAAAGGCAATTTGAAGGCTTTAAATACAATGTTATATAATTAACTCACTCTGTGGTTAGCCACGAATTGTGTTCAAGATGAAGTCTCGACGAAATGTTCCTCGTGATCGTAATGACCTTGCAATTTTCCTGTAACGGATACGTATGAGAGAGGGAAAGGTAGCGACGGTACGATGTTTTAACGTTAAAGATGAATAATCCTCCTAGAATGGAACACATAAATAGATTAAGAATATAATCAAACGAACTATATAAATTACGGAACGGTGTAACAGAATAATGATTTTTAATATTACTTTGGTTTTTCCGCCACTCATTTGGAACATGTATGAGGTCCTTTTTGACACAATATTGAAGCGATTCCCTTCACAACGTATTGATAAAACCAAGCATTAAGCAAAATACCACAGTACACATTCTATAAATGAAAGCATCATATGCACTTAAAGATTATTCTAGGCTTGTGATACCCTCGGTGATCATCTCAAGGGCTGTATTGGCTTGCCAAAGATACCAGGCGTACAACCGAACACAAGACGCGCGTTGTGGTCTTCCACCACAACCCATTTAGACAGCAAAAGTGAAGTCCAAATTTTAGGGCACTGAAAAAAAAAATTCCTAAAAGTAGTAAAATATTTTATTTTAATTATTAGTAACTAGAGATGTGATAGGAATTCAAATGAGTTCAATATCAATCAGAGACCAGGAGGAGAATTCAAACAATTGTAGAACGCGATAGAGCTTTCAACAATGAACAAAACTATATGGAATAGTAGCAGTAAAAGGTTTCCTGCATGACTAATTGTAAATCGTTTTAAAACAGAAAATCGAATAACTCAGTATGCAAGTACAAGACAATAGACGAAAAATAAATATCAGTGCAAATAGCAACCACAGATAACCACGTGACCTGATTTACCAGCTGCTGATCTAGAAAATGCCAAAACATAAATTCCTGTACTAATATCGTATATAATCCTGTATATGCTGTTGTGAAACGTATGCACAACAAAGAATGCTAAAATGGATCTCTAGCTTGAAACCGTCATTGATTATCAACTGCAGACTAGATTATTCGATTAAACTTATGATTTCTATTCAAGTACTGTAACATACAGTTAACGTTCAATTCTCCAGAAGTAACTTATAATCTGCATTTAAATATCTCATGTATCTCGTATTGCAATCTACGATTAGTGCAGATATGGTATTCGTATTACTAGGTAAAGTTTAAAAAGTAAAAAAGTAGCCCGACAAATCATATTTAGTTATAAAATATCTCAAGCGGGTTATTATCGTTATCAATGTGGATATACTATAATATCTATATATGCATGTAGTAGACAAACTGTAAACACAAAACGCCGGTCCAAAATAAGATCTAACGCGTATGAAGTTTTTCAATTATTGAACATCGGGGTGTTAAAAATGTTTGTAGGAATATGCATCAATTATCATACATGTTTTTATCAAGGTTGGACTGAATGCAAAAGTACGGACAGAGACATATTAAACAACTTATTATATGTCTCTGGTACGGAGTATGATGAATGGTAAAATATCATTTAATAAATTTTACACGAGACGTGAAAAAAAAAAAATCGCATTTGTCATTGGCTAGGTTCGGACAGTAAGAAATGTATTTCAGCAAGTCTAAGTGTTAGGAAAGGGCGATCACCTAAGAAGCACGCTGGCAATATTAAATATTTATGCATAGATAACATTTATCCTTTTTTTAAAGTATGATATGGTCAGCTTGTAGGTGTTAAGAGATATTAATGATTCTTCACTATATCATTGTACATGCTGTTCGGTATATTTTTATTTTATGAATTAGGCAAACACTTTTGTCCACCGTTTTAGAATTTAAAAAAAAGAAAGAAAACACCCAGTGAATGATCCAGGGTGAAGGTTCCGGGGACCGGGGACCCTTAATTGGACGATCGATGCATTTAAATTTATTTCAAAATTATTCATTATAACGAAATATAAAATGGTTCGCCTCAATTGATGCAAAAAAAACTTTCACAAATGTTACCCAAGGTAATTTTGAGTGATGAACGGACAGACGGCAGAATAGAGACGAGTAGTTACTAAATCTGCCATAGCCTTAAAGGACGATGGAAAAAATTACTTCAAGGTTTTGAGGTTGTTTTTTTTGTTACAATTTCTATAGATATCTGTTGATCATTTAAGTATCTGCGGTTTTTTTTACGGTGTAGATAAAAAATAAATAGATGAGTCTAGATTTATTACAAATGATAAAGTAAAGGTTGGTCACGCCAAATAAAAATTAAAAAATACACAAAATCATGGGGATTTCTTGTGATATCCAATACAGCGATTAAAATCTGTTATAACCATATGCCCTGCATTAGGATGTCGTCGAAAAGACCCATTTTCAATACAATAAAAATCATTTGGTTTTACTGTATATCTCTATTATTTTTATTTTCTATTTTGAGATGACCCCTGTTTTCGTCAAATATAATCGTAAGTCTAAAGTGTAATCGTAGGTATAGACCTAGTTCCCGCAAATGTCTAGTTGTACTAGTTAGTAGACTAAGTGTAATTGTTGATTTATAATACATTAGGGAAATTCAAAGTTCAATCTTAGTTTTTGATAAAAATCTGTTTTGAATACGTTTTAATTGATTCGCGTCAATACTGAGAGGACGTTAAATGATCATCGGTTATTCAAACTCCGCTACACAATACGAAGCTATTAAGTTATAGATAATTTACACGCCGTCTTGAAATTATAACTCAAATAGTTTTTGTGATTGGTTGCCTATTAATTTGGCTAAGATTCTATGAATGGAAACGGGGAATGCGTCAAAGAGCAGAAGAGAGTACAAAGTCATTAATGAGGTTTAAGTATACAGCGATAAAATCCTGCACCCGGAGGTTTGCGTCAGCTGCCCTCCCCCCCCCCCCCAAAGAAACAACAAAAAAACCCAACAACAATTATGTAAACTATTTAAGCGAAAAGGGACGTCGCACCAAACTCCAAAACATAAAAAATGAACTTAAAAAAAAACCAAAACATTTATTTTTCTTGCAGACAACCAATAGAGGAAAATGTATGTCTACAGATTACTCAGACCAAATGAAGACTACACACACGGCCTTTATGCAAAAGCTCCTGCATCTCCTGTTTCTGTCTTTGATCATGTCTTAAACGGAAGTAGTTGGGGAAGCGTGTCGAAATATATCTCAACATGTGGAGATCGAAATGTATTAGAAGCATATTTTGTGTCAAAATCAGTCATGCCTGGAAAAGTAGTGATGATAAATACAAATATGCTTCAACCAAATCAAATTATTGATTTACGGCAACAGTTTCAACGGGATCCGTTTATACCTCCCTTTGCTGATCCAGAGTCAAAAAACAGATTCAATAATTATGCAAATAAATTTCAAGAAGTTCTTTTGGAAGGTTACATTCCACCGAATAGTATCCAGCTTGCTTAGCAGTTATAATCATCTGCTGTTTTCATACTCATGAAATATTACTCAATAATACATTTATAACTGTACAGAAATTTTTAACTGTCACATATTAATGAGTATTATCTAATACATACATGTTTATGAATGTGATTTATTTTCATATGGACTTCGATTTTTATTAATTTTCAGTAAACCATGGCCATTAGCTTTCAAAGTGTGATTCACAACTGACACCACTTATTCATTACCATGATAACTAAAGCAGTGATAATTGTTAATAAAATGTATATTTTTGCATATGATGCCTTTCATGAATCGAAATGTATAATGCGATTTGACTGTATTGCTACTTATTGCTTTTATAATGTCTATACCAGAATCACTTTAATTGATTTAGTCATACATTGAAAGAGAGTTGATGCAGATTTGATTTGCTTTATTTACTGTTATTCTTGTAACTATTGCTTTTTATGTTTGGATTTTTTTAAAGCTCAATTACATTACTTAGGTTTCCATCAGAGTCAACAGTGCTAGTTTTCGTGAAAAGGGTGGAATTTGTTATATATTTTTTTTTGGTATATTGGGTATTGAACAAAATTATCGAGCTTGTGAAAGGTTTTGTATACATTGTACAAGGATTTAATTAAAAAAAAAATTTCTGTCAGACAAACCCTCAACCAGTTTCTCACAGACTGTTTCAAGCAAGGAAGAATTTAAAAGATTTCTTTTTATTCAAAAGTAGATACTTAATATTTTTTCGCTATTGGACTTTCTTAAAATGTTTTTTTTTTTTAATTTAGAAATAACTTGTAGTGAACACTATTAGTAATTTCATAGGCTCATGCTATTTTAAAATAATCAATTTCTATTGTAATGAATAACAATGGACTGTGTTTACGAGATGTAGAAGCAGGGGTTTCCAGAAACGCCGCTCGTCACACCCTGTGGCCAAAATCCATTGTTATTCGAAACAATAGATCTATTCAATTTACATGTGTTTCAGAAATAGAAACTATGAAGCAAAACAATAGAGCTGGGGTGTAAGATCAGATCAACCCTCCCAGTTGGACATGAAAAACCGAAAATCATGCATTAACGAAATGGTTGATACATTGCTTATATAATCTAGGAAATAGACCTCACAATCATGTACCATGAAAACTGAAAGTTGTTCAATTACCCATAAAATTAAATGAAGGGAAGATTATTTACGAAGTACTAATGTAAAAATCCCAAGATGAATAACATTTTTTTTCAAGTAACTGAACCAAATAGGGTCGCGTGAACCAGACAAATTATAAATGGAAACTACGGACTATTGCGTGGTCTTTGTGAGGAAAATCTGGTCATTATTTTGTCATATAATGTTTTGGTATTCTTCTAGCGTCTAGAGCATGATCGCCTTTTTTTTAGTTTAATATATTATATTGTTTTAGAATCATTTATGTTATAATATATATCTAATGTTTTGAACATCCACAACTATTTTATTCATACTTTACATACAATTGTATACACACATTTGTCCTTTTAAGTGATTCTTATTTTGTGATATTATTAGATTATTATTTATTTTTGTTGTCTGATTCCATAGACTTGTACATCTGTGTATTGAAATAAACCATTTGCACTCACATCACTTATTTTTATTTACATTGAATTCGATTTATGTTCAGATATCCAACAAAATATCTTTCGAGTATTTTCGGACTCCTTTGCATGTGATACGAATTTTGATGAACACGTCAAATTTTCAGCCCGGTTCAACCAAATATTCTTATTTTGGAATCTAACGCTATTAGAGATAAGGTAATAACCATTGAACTGGTTATCTTGTGTTTAAGATCAGCGACGAGAAATGTACTCAAATTAATAAGTCGAAAATAAATTGACAACATCATGTCTAAAAAGAAAAAAGAACCAGCAGACAATAAACATTACACAAAACAAAACATAGAAAACAAAAGATTGAGAAACACAAATCTTACTAAAACCTGGGCTCGATAGCAGATGCTCCGGAAGGGTAAGCATATAGTAATGCTAAACACACTGTGGTATCAGTCAAACTTTAAAGGACCTGGTTTGATAAGGTGCAATTTTTTTGCCCCCTTTCCAAATAAGTTTATATTAATATTATTGATGGTCTTAGTAAGGAAACTTAAAAAAACTTGTATTTTTCTGTTGAACGGATTGTTGCCTAGAAACTGTTTTATATAAGTATCAAAATTATCAAATAGGAATTGCTACAAATTCAAATATTTAGAAAATAATATTGTTTGTTTAAGAAAAATTTGAAGTCACAAATAAAAATAAACCTTTGATTTCGTTTAATATATTCTTAGAAACAACCAAGCAAAATAAATTTTGCCAAGCAATGGTTGGTACAACTGTGTGTTTCCCCCTCTGAGGTATGCATATAGTAGTTGTTTGAAGATTTTTCTTTTCCACATGGTGTTTCATTCCCATATACTATCATATACATCTTTATTCTCAACAAATTCCGTATTAAGCATAGCAACACAAATGTTCCTTAGCAACGGGGAAATATGATTGAGTTGAAGACTACTACAAATCAATTAGTTATTTTATTGAACAAACTGCATTAAATATAATGCAGATTGTCAGTTGGAGAGCAACTGATATTTTTTATAGTTAGAAATGAAAAGTTCGTTCAATTTTTTCAAGCGGTTTATAAAACATTTACAACCAATGTAAATGCTGTCAAATGTTTGTGTAATATTTGCAAACGTTTGTCGATATCGTTCATATATGTAAAGAAATGTATTTTATCGACTCCAAAAAAATTAGAAAGGGTCTTATATATTGTAAGACTTTTTGCAGCAAATTTTACGTATTGATGGTTTCAGAGACCGTCACAATATTTGAATTGATCAAGTATATATCGTTCTTCCCGAATTCAAAACAGAACTTATTGAAGTTGTGATATTTAAAATGGCAGGAGGCTTTTTAAATGTCGGACTGATCATATTTTTTTCTATTTGAACGGTTAAGAAATTCTTTAAGCTTTACTCCTGAACCAAGGAAACTATTTAAATCTTTAATGAGGTTTTTTTTAAGATCTTGCTGGTATAAAAAACACAAATGCTTTACAATGTATATAGCTTTCCTTACAGCAGGGTTTACAATTCGATATGCATGTTTGTATCAGAATGGAAACTTTAGCTTATACGACGAATTGTAACAGTAAATTGATACTTTTTTATAGCTAAAAGACACATAATGAATGGGTTGATGGATTGATTTGTGTAAACGTCCAGCTGCAAATGCTACATGAATCTCAGGTGTAGAGAGAAATGCACTAATATAATAACACTGTACTAAATTATAAGTAGCATTACTTTTTGTACTTCAAAATATAAAAAAAACTATATCATTCAATGACATTATAGTTATTAGAATGAACTCTAAACTAGAATAGATAATGATAAAATCGATAAAAGCAGTACGTTTTCTCAACCAAAGCTAAAGTATCAATATTAATGTGATATTGGAAAAAGTAAGTTTAGGTTCTGATAAATTTGTGATTTCTGCTCATCTTGATCAAGAGAATAATTAAATAAATATTTTTTTCAATATAACTTAAGCCAAGGCGTGTGTTTTCAATGTTTTGCACGATCCTATAATTTGAAAATACACAAGTATGCACATACATGTACATGTATTTTATCAGAATGATTATGATTATAATCTCTGATAAAAATAAGACATTTAGGTCAGAACACTATTATTTGAGAAGTTATTAACAAATCAAAACTAGTAAAATTGAAAAAGTGTCATATCTGTCACTATTAGTTTCCAGATGTAGTTTTCTTTGTTTGACGCATATGTTACTACCAGTCCAATTAGAGCTTGAATTCAGTGATACAGTGTTTTGACAACAGCTTTATGTGTTTTTCAATGTTAGAAATAGATCATAGAAGGAAATTAAGCCAATCAGAAGTCAATATAACAAGTTTAGTGCTGTTATAGGTATAGAACCACTAATTCAGACCCAGTCGGAAAAACCTACAAGAAAGTAGTACATATTTTTAACAAAATATTTCTTACGCATAGCTGTATCTTTGCCAATTGCGGGTATATTTGCTTATTTGTGGTATCAAATAAAAGCTTTGGGACTTGGAATCACTGTAGAACCCTGGTTGAGAGATTTATTTAAATTATAAAGAAGTATGTGAAATTTTGATAGAAGGGCACATTTGACCTGTAGTTCAGATCAGAAGTTCCTGTTTTTTTGTACTATCAAACTTCAGGGAACCAGTATGCTCTAATATGCAATTAAAGGTATGTTGATTTTTGCAGCACAAGTCAGGATAAGGTACAGTTTTGACATGAAATAACTGCCACTTTATTTGAACTTAAGACAAAGAAGCTATTAATGCTTGAAATTGCAGAATTTAACATAGAAAGCAATGGGGCTATGAATTAGTGGTTTTACACCTATTAATGATAATTTCAACCCAGTTTTGTGTTTTTAGAATCAATTATTGCAGTCGGTCAAAATCTAGTCGTTAGAATTGTGATCCATGGATTTTGAACGATTACTGAAGTTGATTACACAACTTTGGTACTTTTTTGTCAAAAATTTGGTGATATATTACCATGTTTCCAAGTCTGACAAACTTAGTGTGTGCTAGCTTTCTGAGACAAACCAAGGATCTTGTTGAAACGCAGCTACATTAAGGACGCAATTTTGTAAATTTGACGAAAAAAGGGGGGTGAAAACGGAATTGTCAGAATCGGCTTAATGTCAAATATTTCATAGTCGTACATGGACAATAACGAAAGGCCGTCTGATTTCTCATCACTGAACATAAAAATATGACCCCGTGACCCTAACACTGTCACGTGACATGCCATTTTCATATGTTAAAACTGTCGTCTGTATTTGGCTCTAGCACAACCTTTTACCCTTCACCATTCTCATCCAAATTTTAACAATAGGTTAAGCAACTACCAGTGTCACTTAAAAGTGCTGGGGGTTAGAACAGTTTGTTCAAAATGTTTATTTAGAATGATTTTACGTCTTTGAAGGTCAAATTCCGTGATTTTGTCAACTTTGCTTACCTCGTATGACTCTCAGAAATAAAGTTGGAGAAACCCCCAGCAAGATTCATGATCGTATTTAAATTCTTAAAATAATTTTCTTCAGTTGGTGGCATTTGTTTGAGATTAAAAGGTTGTGCTAGGTCAAAATATTGAAAATTAAACGAAAATTCTATTGTCGGCAATATTTTAAAGCGCAACAAAGATAACGATTTTGAATCGGTACCGGGGAAAGCGAGGGTTGTTTCCGCGCTTAATGAGAGATGATATAATACGTTTTTTAAATATAAAAGCCGGTGTTTTTAAAATTTATAAGAATATTTACACTTTGTGTGAGTGAATAAAAGTACTCAAGATATATAAGATGTGTCCGTTTTTATTTATGGGACCTTATATTGATTTACTAAAAACGGCAAAGCTTTCAATCTACATGTATCTGCAATGATGTTAAATACAATTTTGTCAACATGTGACTTTTCATTTTAAAAGAACCTATAATCTTTAAACTTAACAAGATACATTTAAGTGTATACCATGTATACTCTGATATATCTGAAAAAAATTGCAAGCATAATATTCCAACAGAAATTTAGGAAGAAAAATTACTCTACATTTTGTAATGAACTTAGACAAATGTTAGACAAAGAATAGATTTTACTTTTACAAACTTATGAGTTTTCAGTCTGTGATCTTACAAATCTAACAATGCAATAACAAAATCTCCAAATTTCAGTAGTAATATAACCCTTTTTTGCAACCCCATTTATACCAGTAATCAGTGTCAGATATGCAAGAATAAATTTACAGAAATTCTATTTGTTAAATTGTGACCGCAAAATCAACCATTGACATATTTGCAACATAAAAATACTAAACAAAATATAGAAATAAATATAGAAATAAATATATCTTTAACATCTCTTTAATGTTATAGAATGAATTTTGCACCCATTAATTGTATATTTTATTATTTTAAAATCTCATGGTAAGATTGTATTGCAAGAATTTACAATTAATTTATAAAATCATATTGTTACAAATTTATGCTATAAGGCTAAGCACGAATTTAACCATCTTTTAAATCAAATCATAATATATCTTTGATATATTGATAAAGGGGATCAAAGCAATATGTTTTTTAAGTTTGGATATAAAAAAACTATCATGGTCCTATAATTTGGTTTAAATTAAAATGATATGAACTTACAAGTATCTCAATTGTAACAGTTAACTGTTACATATAAAAAAATAATGTACAAATATATTAAATTCAACATCTGTTACACTTACTTTTAAAATGCAAAAAGCGTGAGTGACCTAGGGATTATAGTGTTTTGTCATATTAAATAACGGTCCATAATTTTTTATTGTCAGCAATAAGAACAAATAATTTTCATTCCTCACACATATCTTCTTCAGTTTAATTTTAATTTTGAATGTATGATGCTTTCTACGATTGAATACATTTATTACAGTGCTTACAATGAATTACCGTGGTTTCCAAGTGATATAAAATTAATGTGTTGTTCGGTCATTTGTTGACTATTTTTCTCTATTTAAATTCCTCCATAAGATTTTTTTTTAGCTTTTGATCATAAACAACCTATTGTCCAAGTTTCGTTCAAATCCAGGATAGTTTAAGAAAGTTATTAAAATTTTAAACTTTAACCACAGAGTATTTGTAATGTTTACTAGAATAAAAACTCCATTTATAAGTAAAATAGGGATAATCAAGTTTCTTTTTTACAAAACTTTAACCGCAGAGTGAATATTTGTGGAAGCCGCTGCCAATGCAATGTAGAATCGTGATGTCTCCCTTCTATGACAAAAGTCGGAGACTCAACAAAAATGAGATGTGGTATGATTGCCACACATGATCAGACACAAAATGAAGTGGCGATAAGCAATTATATGACTTCATACAGTCTTAAATAAGTTAGTGCTGATAATATAAGTAAAACAGCATATTCCAGATAGTAAAACTTACAAGTACATGGTCAGTATGGACTTCTTTTACATCAACAATTGAAATAGGCAATGAATGACCCAAGGAACTCATCATTTCAGTTTCATTTTTTCATGTCTCATCTTCTTTATTGCTGCCATGTTCTTAATGATGAGATATGTTAACCTACCCAGCAACTGTAAAGTGCTACAATTTTAATGTAAATAGCACATAAACAGTTACCAGCCAGGTAATATGGCATAATGCCAAGAGTTACCCTGCCTGATCTTCTAGGAAGCTATATTAGTACTGCAACTGACATCGAAAAAGACGCTTAGTTAACGAGTTTAATGGTCCGGAATAACACACGGCTGCAAATTGTTTTAAATGATAGAATAATATCTATATTTTAATTTCCGTCGGGTCGTAAAAAGTTTCTATGGTCACATTTTTGTATTTTATCCCTTTAATGGGGGTACCCCTCAATTTACGGTTTTGGGTAGTTACCTTAAAATCCAAAAATATATTTTTTGGTTAAATTTCCCGCTATTTTCGTAAATATTTTCTATGCACATATCATCAAGGATCATCGGAATGATGAAGACATAAATATAATACCATCTCCAAGTAAAACTTTCAAACTTAAAGTTGGCTGATTTTTTAGATAGAAATTTAACGCGTTTTTCTTTGAAAACAAGAAAACATATGATTCAAAAACAGTATTTGACATTTGAGAGGACAAAACATATTATTGCGATACTGCATGCAAATTTTGTTGGGCAAATTCCAAACAATTTTGTCAAAAACTCAAAAATAAAAACATCATTTGTACCTTTTTTAATTACGGAAATTTCCTATCCGTCAATCAGCTCCACCATTTATTTTTTCCTTCAACATCAATTTGATAGTTTCGATGTGATTATGTAGATTTTGTAGGAGAAGTTAATTTATTTTTGAGTGATTTGAATATATATAGTAGTTCTTTCGTGTATTTTCTGTAAAAAAGTTATATTTTAGTTAATAAAATTTTGACTTTATATAAAAGTTAACCAAATCCTTCGGATAAGAGGCTTTTCCGGATAATGACTATAGTTGACATTGTGTGAAAATACATTGTATGTCAATGTTTAACCTCAGAGCAATTAATATGCATGCAAGTGGTCGGGGGAAAAGTACTATTGAAGTTTCGCAGAGATTTGGTGTGTGACAAGGTGATGCTAAAACTAACTTCCCTTGAAATTCTGCTTTCCGTGGGCGAATCATCAGTGATGTTATGAGACTTGCACCAGATGGCAAACTTGGTGTGCATCTTTAAATTAGATTGATTGATTGATTGTTGGTTGCTTAACGTCCAGTGGCAAATATTTCATGCATGTTCTGGATGAGAACAAGTTAACAATAAAAACAATAGGTAGGTTTTGTCATAATAGAGGCCATTCGGGATGGTGATCGGCAAAATTTAGACTGCCAATGGAAAATGATGGTATATTGGATTGGGACAGAAATTGCATTATGCCACCTACGGACCCCTCAAAGAGCTGATGCAAGGGTTTTTAACGTGCAAAGATCGTGACACTCCCTTAACACGAGGCATCGGATTTAACGTCCCCATTCTGACCGGACGTGACTGCGAACTTGATACATCCCGCACAGCCAAACGGACGCCCCACTTCGTTTTACTGCCGGTCGGGGGAAGACCAAGTGACCATATTTCGTTTCCCTAGTCACCCTTGGGAAACTTTAAATTAGAAACAACAGAAATCCATATATGTGATCAAACTAATCGACATGTATCCTCACAACCTGAAACTTTTATACGATCTCGCGCTCAGTTTCTTCCTTGTAGTTTGGATATGAAAACAGGGTTTTTGTGTAAAAGAAAAACCTTAAAAAAAAACAACAGAAAACTACGCAAAACTGAGTCCTTTAAACGTGTTGACAGTCTTTTAAGTTGTGCTTATTAATGTGAGTAATCATTTATCCATGCATAACCAAGTACTTATTGAAGTCAACACCTGTGCAATTAAGTAAAACAGTTTCTGAAAAATTAGAATTAGAACTTGCTATCAGTTCATTAATAACGATTGTTAGTGATGTGATTTGTGCTTCCATAAAAAAAAGAGCCTTTCTCATGTAGCACATCCTCTATATATACCGATCAATTTTATCCAAGATTGTCTCTGATGCTTACCATACTGCCAAACTCCTGAAATAACTAGATATTGTGACACCTTACAATTCAGACACAGTGGGGCAAAGGGATATGAAATTTAGAGTTTAGCTCTGAACTCAATTTAGGGGATGCTATATCTGCTGCAGGAAAATTGAAGTCTATGTTAAGACTTTCAGAATTACACCAAGGTGTGTCTGAAGGTGTGTCTGAAAATATCAAGGATACATTAAAAGAAGAACAATTACTTCACCCTGCCACCAGTGCTCTTATGGGCTATGTCCTCGTTTTGGTATTTCTATGGAAATGATGCCCGCATAGCTTGTTAATAGATATAGGAAGATGTGATATGAGTGCCAATGCTACCATTAAAGGTCACGGTCCGGTCTTCAACACGGAGCCTAGGCTCAAAAATTCATTTGTTAGTTAATTGATGAAAAATAACACAAAGGCGCTTCTGAACCGTATATTGTCCCTAAAGATAACAAAAATTCGTAAACGTATGGCTATTACAAAATCAATCGTGTCTGTAGCAACATTTGCCCCATTACATTTGGGATTGGCAGTGCAGATACATCATGCATATGCATATGGGAATATGGGTCACGAACATTGATCGAAACTTTGTACTCACATTTCTTTTGTGTTTCCTATGCAAAGGTTAGACTATATCTGACGAGTTTGACCGAATCATGACGGTATTTACGCTCCAGATAGCATTTGTACTCAAAAACTGTGTTTGCTTTGAACAAACTCTGTCCTGCGCCTAACTTGTTCTTATAAAAAAGGGACCTCGCATTCGCCTCGGGTGACTATAGTATATTTTGTGTTATAACTGCTCTGTCCAGACTTTGCAAAAACACAATATGTATTTATCTATAACTAGATACTAATTTTCACAAAATACACAACCTTTAAGATTCAAAATTAAAAACACTGTTTCAGCGCTTGAATTTAGTTTTTTTCAAAGATAGAAAAAATATTGAAATAATTTGATAAAGGGGTGTTTTAAACTTTAGAAAATAATTCTGTAATATACTATAGTGAAATACTATACACAATATGAAAGTTTATGGATGTGAAAAGGTCAAGGCCACTTCTTCTTTTGTTATGTCTTAAATGGAAAAAAATCAGAAGGTTCCAAATCAACGCCATTTTGTAATGGCAGCTCTTCATATAAGTAGTCAAAGTTGTCGTTTTAACATCGTTTATAGCATATGCTTATGATTGAATCGTTTTTGTAGCATTCTATTGAATAAATATCAGAATATTTCTCCTTTTTGTCCTTGTGGTTGAAATATTGATATTTTTAGGTCTGACCTTTGACCTCAATTTCACAAAATTGTGACCACTCTGGATTTTTACGACCCAACTTTTCTTATTGTACACGTTTTCCTCTTTCCATCGATATATAATTTAGGTGTGTGTTCTTCCGGACCATTAAAGTTTTAAAAAATGAACTCTGGTTGCAGTACTATATATACCCTGCCTGATCTTCTACGAAGCTATATATATAAAGTAAAAATAGCATGTGAATGTTGAATAAAAAAGTTTACATCAGCAAATGCCATTAAATTACAAAACTAAATAACATAATGAATATAAACAAAAGTGGAAAAACTATATAATGCCTATGTACCAGACCGTATGAGTTATTGAACTGTACGCGTACCGTCTGGACTGTATGCATACTTTTTTTAAATACTCATATGGTCAACCGTACGCGAACGGTCTGACTAGTATTAAGAAGTTAGTCAAGTTTATTGGATACAAATGCATATAACAGATCAACATAACTTTACTCTCAAATTAATATAAAAGTTCAATTGTAATTGAAATAAGAAGTTTATATTCAAACTATTTTAAAAAAGTCACGCTTATTAAATCTGTTAATCTCTTATATTTAGCATGTCGATCAGTAATTCATCACTTGAATTATGGCCACTGAAATTGAAGTTATGGGAAGTAAATATAATGTGGGAGGGAAATTGTTTTATAATATTTAGCAACTTTACAAAAAGTGCAAATGCTTAAGATCATGCATGAACTGCAACATGTTAATATAAAAAAATATTACGTTACTTGTGGTAGCAAGTGTCACCTTGGGCGAGAGAACAAAAATAGCATTCAGATTTACAATTAATCAAATGTCTAATTTCAATTGTTCGCTTGTTCACTTTATCCATCTTATGGTAATAATTTCAACTTTTAAAACTAAAAATAAAGATTTTGATAAATCTTTATTTCAATTTAACCCAAATGCGGCGTAAAGCAACCAACAATCAATCAATCAATGATTTAAATACATGTATGGTCAGGTCCAAATACTCATGTGGTCTGGAACACCTATATGGTTTTATAGCTGACTATGAGGTATAGGCTTTGTTCATTGTTGAAGGCAGTAAAGTGACCTATAGCTGTTAATTTCTGTTACATTTGGTCTCTTGTGGAGTGTTGTCTCAATGACAATCATATCACATCTTCTTTTTTGTATATAATATCTTGCTTAAATAACTTTATATCATTTTAGTAAGTTGGTAGTCATCCAGAACCGGCTTCAAATATATTATATTCAAGATGTACATGTACAAATGTATGTTGGTACAAATGTACGTACATGTACGATGAATGTATTTAACTCAAAGCTGACATGTCAATATGTACATAGCTGGCTAACTTAGCATACATTTGAATTTTAATATTTATTTCTCACTTGCCTTCCTTTCTGGCATGCAATTTCTGGATATAGTAAAATTGTACCCAGTTTTAGTGAAAGGACTGAAGCTCTCATGGAGTCATTCTAATAGTGACATCATGACATGACAATCAGAGATATGTCCATATTAAAAGTTATTTTAACATAGATGACGGGAAATGTTGATTAACAAATGATTAATGTTTATGTATATACAGTGTATCTGGCACATGACTTCTTTTTTGGCATATATATATGTGCCTATGTCATGTATGTACAGTATATTGAATTTTTCAATTTGTATCCAGTATGAAATAAAATGCATTCAAAAATGATGATATGAAAAGCATTATGTCCATAGGGTATTATGTGATAATTATTAGTATTACTCAAACTGACTATATATATATATATATATATGTTCTGGACCATACAAGTATGGTCATGACTATATGGGTATTATTAGTTACATAGTGTGCTACATGTAGTGACCTAATACGGAATATATGGGGTCAGTAAATTCCATATGGGATGAGAGTGAGGCTCGACTCCCCATATTGAATTTACTGACCCCATATATACCGTATCACGTCACTAGCACACTATGTAACGAATTTGTCTTACCGACTATCTTAACGTGTGAAATTTAGACTACTATCAAAATGAGCAAGTCTTCAATACTGTTAGCATTAAGAAGCTTTTTCTGGCGATTCTACAAAAACAGATGCCAATATATATAACAACAACTTGTTAGGTTTAAATGCATTTCATGAATTTATTTCCATCTTAATCATCAATTCGTAGCTGTTGAACCGTTAAGATTTTATCTCAGTACCTTTTGTTTTTATAAAGCGAAGCAACACCACTACTAACCATGTATAAAATAAGCCCCACCTCCCTTTTACCTAATATAGAGTATTAAGGGACAAAACACCACTACTAACCATGTATGAAATAAGCCACGTCTCCCTACTAACCTGATATCAAATATACACAGTCTCCACGAGGACGCTTTTAACCTAGAAATGTATAGGAGGTAAGATAAATACTCATATGGTCCAACTGTACGCATATGATCTGGGTAATTAACACGTTTTCTAAACTCTTCGTAAGGTATGTCAGACCCTTCTAGTTGTTATGTCATTAAAATGGTAATTTTATTATATTTTTATAAGAATTTTTTTTAACTAAATAAAAAAAAGCAGTTTCACACATTGAAGTTTACACACTTCTTGTAAGAACAATAAGAAGATCTCAAAAATCAATTGCACTTATTGTAAAATGAAGTTTTGTTATGTTGCGCATATCGGTGGTTAACAGGACGTTTATTGTGTAAAGTAGATGACATCACCGCCAAGGACCATAGTTTAAAGCTAATTTATAAATATTTTTTCTGTGAATATACTAGAAGTGTACTGCAGTCATGTTACGATATTGAAGATCTAGAGCCTCTTAAAGACACTGCAGACACATCAGTATGGCCCGAGACCTTGATATCACTGCACGCAGCTGCAAAGAATGCTAGTTTAATTGTCACTTACAAGCAAAACATGCAAAAGATGTTGATGAAAAGATTCGTGCACAACCAAGACGTGCAAATGCAAAAAAGCTAAGATTTAAACGTGTGGAAGTAAATGCCATCCTAAACATACAAGCAAAAATACAGTTAGAGATGAAAACTTATGTACATGTATCTCAAATTATCATTATCGTTAGAAACTACTGACTCAATATACTGTACAGTTTTTAAACATATGCTAACTAAACTAATCATTAAGTCTATTCCAATCGGTCATAGGAAAGTGCCAAAGTAAAAATAACAAGTATTGAAAGCGTGACATCACAATTCTTAATGGCAAGAACAACCAAGAGACGAGGATAATATTGAGCTACGCCTATTAAACGATAACTTTTAGAATTTTGAGAGAAGCTTTAAGTTAATTGCTGCATATCTATCACAAAATGAATGACTGAAAGGGCTTGACCACACATTCAGCAAGATGGTCTGCATAACTGCACCAATTCTGGTAAAAATATATCACTTTCCTGGCTTGAAGACTATATGAACATGATAAGGGGGTATAATTTCACCATCTTGTAACAAATGTGCCCCCCCCCTTTTTTTGTGTATATCTACATTTGTAAAGGAAATGCATCAAACATTCATTAAAATCAACAAAAATGTGAAAACAATAGAATGGATCAGTGCAAATAACTTCTTTTAACCGAGAGAATGCATAAATTAGGCTAGTTATACCCCCGACACTGTCGGAGGCACAACATCACAAGTCGGAGGCCCGAGATTTGCAGACTACTCCGTTTAAACGTACCGTTTCCATTTTTTGTGATGTTGTTGGGTTAATTCTTACTAAATATCTATCTAGATTAACACAAATTCCACATTTCTGTCCATATTTCCTATTTTTCGTCACATTACAGGTGCTCGAGAAAAATATTGATGCAAGCTTCTAAATGAAGCAGGTATTTTTTGATTGGCTAAATATTCGTAGAGGGCGGGGCTTAATACTCGACAGAAAATCGCCTAAATCATATAATTTATCCATGACTTTTTACAATTTTTCTATAATTACCCTGACTTGGACCATTCCGCATCCTAAGGCAACGATTGCTGCAACGCTGCTTCATCAAAAGATGGTGAACTGGACATTTTTTCTTCTCCATCATGGCGGCGTGTAAAACGACGCATGAATATTTAATGAGATTGAACGGAGTTATCTGCCCTTGTCGAAAGTAGTGTGAAAACGGCCTTAATGTAGCTGCGAAACTGTTTCTACAAAACACCTACCGACACATGGTAGCAATCTAAATAAAATATCAATTGCAGTTATCGTCCTTTAATATGGATGTTTGCAATTTTCTCAATAATTTATTAAATAAAACATGTTTCGACAATTATATTTGAAAAGTACAGAGAATGATGAAAAACCATCATGCAAATGATAGCAACATATCATAAACATCCTTCTGTAAGATAAAACTGCAAGAAGTCATTTGCAAAAATACCAAAGCATACAACCTTTTTGTTGAGATTTAAAGTTTCATGTCAATATAGAAATAAACTTGCTCCTCACCCGATGAAGTTTAACTGAAGGTGAAGGTGTCGCCCTTTCTCTGATACTGGTAGACAATGTTGTTCTCCTGGATATACTGTGATTTTTCACAGCGGAGTAGAACATAAGCATTGCTTCTGCCAGTCATCATAGAAGTGGACTAAGTCCTATTGGGTTGTAAATTGCCTAGGAGGATGTCTAAGGAAAGGTAACATTTAATGGTAAGTAAGAACGAGAGAGTGAGTGAATAAGCTGGAGAGAGTAAGTGAATGAGCTGGAGAGAGAGAGAGAGTAACTGGTGAATGAGCGAGAGAGAGAGAGAGAATGAGCGAGAGAGAGAGAGAGAATGAGCGAGAGAGACAGAGTGAATGAGTGAGTAGTCGAGTGAGAGAGTGAGTAAGCGAATTAGTGAGTGACAGAAGGAGTGTATGATCGAGTGAGAGATACAGTGAATCAGTCGGCTAGAGTGAGTGAGTGAGTGAGCTAGAGCGAGCGAGGGAGCTAAATAGAGATAGAATGAGCAAGAAAGAGGGATCATGAGGGATGTCAGATATCATGTTACATTATTTATTTTATGTAACAAATATGCTAGTGTCAAATTACAGCCTTCAAATTGTTACAATAAGGTAGTTTACCCTTTTTTTTGGACATTCAGCATGCACACAGTTAAGATTTTACCTGACATTTCAATTTTTGCATTTTCTAACACTTAAAGCAATGAAACTTGTATATTATGACTAGTTTATAGATAAATATTGCTTTTGGTTCAATTATCTAGTGAGTGCTTATGTTTCGTTGGGTTTCTTAGTGAATTATTTATTTCAAGGAAAATTGGTGTATACTTAATTAGGAATTCCAAAATCTCACTATGAAATCCAAAATCTCACTAGAAAAATACTTATATAGCAATTCCAAAATCTCACTGGAAATGCATTTCATAACCATATTTGCAAGTTGTCTAGCTTGGAGATATATAAATTACTCTTGTTGATCCATGTTTATACACAAAAGTATGGTTTTAATCAAATCACTCTCCTTTTTTAACATGTAGAAAAAAGGGGGGACAAAATTATCAATTATGTTTTATATTTGGACCACTGTATTTATATTCAAGTAAGAATCTCTGATAAAAATAAGACATTTAGGTCAGAACACTGTTATTTGAGAAGTAATTAACAAATCAAAACTAGTAAAATTGAAAAAGTGCATATCTGTCACTATTAGTATCCAGATGTAGTTTTCTTTGTTTGACGTATATGTTACTACCAGTCCAATTAGAGCTTGAATTCAGTGTTATAGTGTTTTGACACAGCTTTATGTGTTTTACAATGTTAGAAATAGATCATAGAAGGAAATAAAGCCAAGCAGAAGTCAATATAACAAGTTTAGTGCTGTTATAGGTATAGACCACTAATTCAGGCCCAGTCGGAAAAACCTACAAGAAAGTAGTACATATTTTTAACAAAATATTTCTTACGCATAGCTGTATATTTGCCAATTGCGGGTATATTTGGTTATTTGTGGTATCAAATAAAAGCTTTGGGACTTGGGATCACTGTAGAACCCTTGTTGAGAGATTTATTTAAATTATAAAGAAGTATATGAAATTTTGATAGAAGGGCACATTTGACCTGTTGTTCAGATCAGAAGTTCCTGTTTTTGTACTATCAAACTTCAGGGAACCAGTACGCTCTAATATGCAATTAAAGGTATGTTGATTTTTGCAGCACAAGTCAGGATAAGGTACAGTTTTGACATGAAATAACTGCCACTTTATTTGAACTTAAGACAAAGAAGCTATTAATGCTTGAAATTGCAGAATTTAACATAGAAAGCAATGGGGCTATGAATTAGTGGTTTTACACCTAAAGAGATTAATAATATATATACATGTACAAATCATGCCAATTATACGCAAGCCAAGAATATGGCAGATAAAGACATCGGGATTATTTCTGTAATTAAACATGCAGTTTGTATTCATGAAAATGGGTTAAATTCAATCATCAATCCTAGATTAAAATATCGGTCAATGAACTCCCAACATCCAATGGATTCATTGCAAAAATGTCAATAACAGTCAAGTGAAAAATGTGACTTACCACCAAGAGATATATATGTTAAACACTCATACACACCACGTCAATAAAATCGCCTAAATGTGGAAATTAATGGGGAACAGAATGATTGATGTCTTCTTCCTGATATTATAAATTTTCCCATTTATTTCTGAAAATCATCTGGTAATGTGGTTAATATAATTTGATTTTCTAAAGATAAAACAACTGCGTGTACAAATGTATGCATAAAAAGGACATGTAAATACACATATCTTACTTTTTGTCTGTGGGCAGTTGGTACTGCAAATGTAAGATCCACAGCTATAACCAGACAAATGATACTCGATACTATTGATATCTTCATGATTGTGGTTCCCTGAATGACTATGATTTAATATGTATATATAGAACAATTTAACTGGATTTTTTTTATAACTATATATTCTTGTATAAGCTGTATTTTACGATTTAGAACTGGCCATAAATATCATTATAATAGGGTTTCTTGTGTTACTATTCATTTCTTCCTAACAAAAGCAAATAAAAAACGATCAAAAGCAAGTCAAAGGCGGGTTCGCCAGTTTTCTGCTGCATGTAAAAAGTTCTGACCCTATCCTATATAATATTTGTTTTTGTGACTATCTATTTGTACCGCCCTTCGACCCGTTCGACACCCTTAAAGAACCTATATTTTGGAATTGAAATTACTTGACGTGATTTTTTTGTGCTGAAGTACCTGAAATATTTTAAGCTTGACGTTACAAACAATTTATTGACTTAATGAGAAAATCTTTAAACATTACAAAATTTTATTTTATATCGGTTACAGTAGTTGACAAAATCTTAGCTAGGCTGGTTCTCTGCAACATACGGGTATCTGAGTCATATCGTACCAAAACAGATCAAGAACAAGGAACCAGACTGAAGACAATTTATGTATAAAACTGTGCTTAGACTCATCCTTTTGAGTTACATGTATGAGGATGACTGATTGTGCATGCATTCTGCTTGTATCGTCGCTCGGACATACTTTTCGTACTCCGAATCGACCAATTTTTGAATGAGCCAACAGTAGTTTCTTGATATATGCGTCATGCATGCACATATAACGTATACCCTATGCTTTTGTAAGCGGACATATGGCTGGAATCCCCTTTTCATATGACTTGCATGTGTTTGACCCCCCCCCCCCTTTTTCCCCCTTAAAAAATGTATAGATTTGCGCCTGACATGTACACACATAATTACAATTACCAACACTTTATCAAAATAAATTAAATGCAAGAAATGTGAAACATAATAAAAAAAAAACTCATTAATGATACATATGATACAGGCTAATAATTTTGTACACAAGACACTTGTTTTACAGACGTTCAAATTACAGTGAGAAAGTCAAATTATCTCGATTATGAAATACATTACAAGAACATTTTTCATTTGCATTAAATTAAACGTATCCTTTATAATTGAAACAAAACTTTCCTAAATTTTTTACTTAAATATCGTAATTGTAATTTCAATATCACACTTACCAGTACAATTAACAGCGTTAATGATGTAGATATTTGGTAGATCACTGATCATATACGATGCTATGTCAAATGTCCTTTTATATGTAATTTACTTAATATATACGCGTGTGATTAAACGCCTTCATCAGAAAGTGAAGATTTCCGTTCAAGAACAACAAAAGCTCTTCACACAAGATGTTCTAAAATGTCCCTTCATTTCATCTCAACTTAAATATTTTAAACTTTTCCTGGAAATTCAGCGTCATGTAGCGTAAATAAGACATGACTTGTGTCTGTTATCGATAAGAGTTGGCGGAATGGACAAAGTCAACATGCCAAAAAATTGCCTCCGTTGAAATTCTGCAAACACCCCATAGAGCAAATTACATGGATGATTAATATTGACCAGTTGGTATATGGCCGTGTTCTAAGCGACACGTACATGAAGGTCATAAACTAATTTCTTGAATGAAATCAAATCTTTAGCTACTAATGACTGCCGTAGGAGGTCGACCGGAATTTTTAGCGACGATTTCTTGGCATGGGTAACATAATAATATGAACCCCTTGCAGAAAGAAAGAAAGAAAGAAACACACACACACACACACACACATTAATCAATCAATCGTGTTTCTTAGGGTGGGGAAGGCGGAAGACCGTTTACAATTGCTTTTTTTTAAGCAATTGACTCATATTGTAAAAACGGCGTTTTCAACCTTTCGTATGTACCGTTTTTATTACCTCCTTTTGCCCCACCCCCTTATTTGTTTTCACCCTCCACTTACAACTGCTGAATGAAGCTGTGTGCTATCTATCCTTTCAACGGAGAAGAACGACAACTCCGGGTTTTTTCTCTCTTTAATATTGTATTTACATAGATCTCTTCTGAAAAAAAAATCCACATGCTTGTTATCTGATATACTCTGAAACTACAAGTCCAATCAACCTCAAAAGTTGCAGTCAGCATGGCAAACATGTATTAAAACTTCACAAAACAATGTGAGCAGCTACCTCCCAAGAATTTCCGTAGAGAAAAGAAATTGCAATGCCGTAAAAATCGCTCTCTAGGTCCGTTAATCTCAATGAAAGCCTACAAAAAAATGTCTGCTCCTATATTATAATAAAATCTGTGTTACAAGCTGCTATTTAGAAATGTACATTGTAAGAAAATAATCAATAATCGTGTTTTAATGTTACACAGGATAAATCAAATCAAAAGCATGCACTGCTCGTGAACTGTGATCGAAACGTTATTTCCTACAATGACAAAAGAACTTTACATCTTGTGTATTCCCTCGTTATATACATGTTGTCTGTCTAACGTCTCCACCTAAAAAGAAAGAAATAAGAAGTTTTCGCTATTATAAAGCCTCGTCACGTGACGCCACAACCTAGCGCGACGCGCGGGACCTGAAATAAAATAAAAACTTTCCTAACTAAATATAAAACTTAACCATGCCAAGAAATTGCCTCCGTTGAAATTCTGTAAACACCCCATAGAGCAAATTACATGTTCTAAGCAACACGTACATGAAGGTTATAAATTAATTTCTTGAATGAAATCAAATCTTTAGCTACTAATGACTGCCGTAGGAGGTCAACCTGAATTTTTAGCGAGGATTTCTTGGCATGATAATTATCAGAAATCACTAGTACATGTACATGTAGTAGTACACTTTGTGAGACACTTAGTATTATTTTCCTTTTGAAAGTGGATTCTTACAACTTTATACAACATGTTTGAAAGTCTACTACAACTTTAGTCTAAACTAGTCTTGAAATAATTGTTTTCGTCCATGATCAAGTTGGTTGTCTTGATTGAAATATTTTACATGTTTCATGTCAGTTACGTGTATATATCTTACTATACGGGTTTAGTTTGCTTTGTAATATGTCTAACCAGTGACATATTATTGCTTACATTATGTCAGTTGGTCACGTGTGGATAGTTTTCTCTTTAGTAATCATACCACATATCAACTGAACACTTTATGGATGAATTTATCAAAAAACACCTGTATATAGATGGACAGGTCTACGATAAGCGAACCGCCCATTCCAGTGAAATAAATCAATTAATATTCTTTATATAATCGATCATTGTTATCGTTCAATACTATTTTCAAGTCTATTTCTTGTGAGGAAATAGTCATTGTTGAACGTGTTTCAGTTGTTTATTTGTCTTACTCTCTGTATAATATGAATATATAATCAGCTACATCTAAATCATTATATTACATTTTAATATGTATATACAAAATCCAAAATTAGATTAGACCTATATAAAATAACGAGACGTGGTATTTTTTTATAACTTAAGATGTTTCTCGTTTAACTTATATATATGTATATATATATATAGCAAAAGTAAATAAAAACGGTGTACATAATGTATAAATTAAAATTTTTAAATTCGCAAACTACATTTCACATATATATATATATATATACAACTCGTCTAAACATCAACCCAACAATGTTAGATCTGTGAATTTGCTTTCGCAAATTTTTTGTTCTTCCCTCGCCGTCATTCGAACCCATGCTACTGAGATATCATGACACCAAATCGCCTGCAGAGTAGCCGTCCTTCTAGACCACACGACCACCTGGGCTTCATAAAAATGAAGCTTTCGGTGGCCAGGTGTTAGTTACCTTTTCACGTCAGTGTTAATCTAGCGTCGTACTACTACTACTAAATAGAGTTTAATGGCGACTACCCTTGCGGGTATTGTGCCAGATTACCTTATCTAAAAACATTTCAAGTAAATGTTTTAAAATTATCATTATTTAGGTATTAGCCTATATTATATATTCATATTACAGCGTCGTACTACAATACATGATATATATATATAAGGCATGGAGATGTTATTTTTGCAGATCAGCTAAATTATCTATAGTAAAGGATCCTACAAAATTATGTAAGATACAGTAACAGAAACTAAGTATATTTATAAGTACGTCTGAGCCAGTGACACCTCTACAACAGATTTATCCACCGGATCACCAGCAGTGATGGTGATACCTGGCTGTGTACATTATGTATATACAACTCGTCTAAACATCAACCCAACAATGTAAGATCTGTAAATTTGCTTTCGCAAATTTTTTGTTCTTCCCTTGCCCGGATTCGAACTCATCCTACTGAGTTATCGTGACACCAAATCTCCTGCACTGTCGCTATATTTTATAAGTACGTCTGAGCCAGTGACGTTTAGACAAGTTATATATTTTGTTTTATATATAAGTGGCCTCGGTGGCCATGTGGTCTAAGTAGCTCTACTACTGTAATCACTAGCCAGTCAACACTGACGTTGTGAGATCGAACCCCGCTCGTGCAGGTGCACTCGACACCAATCTTAATTGACTAGGATTGTTAGTTTTCCTATCGATGGTTAATGGTTTTCTCCGGTCACTTCGGCTTCCTCCACCAATAAAAACTGACCGCCACGCTTGAATAAACGATATGACGTATTGAAATTTATAAGTCTAAGTAATCAACAAACTTCTTCATTTCTGTCTTATACATGTATTGTTAAAAAACGCAGTTCTAACATTTGTTTTTTAAGTATCTAATGATGGTTAAGATAATATATACTTCAAAATGTAAGTTTTTTTTATTCTTTCCACATACTGTAGATAATTAAATCCATGTGTAAAATGAGAATGTATTTAACCAAAAATTATTTAATATAATGCAATCGAAAATGGAACAAGATATACAAATAGTAGACTCCCTTGAAACTTCTTTTTACTTCATATACTGTCAGCAGAATAAAACAAAATAGGAAAAAAACGGCAAAATGTTTACTGTCATTGTAGAAAATAATTGCTATATCTTAATAGGTTTGTATCGTTCATTCCAATTTCCAGAAAATAGATTTATATCTTTCTTTCCAATTTTCAGAAAATAGATTTATATCTTTCATTCCAATTTTCAGAAAATAGATTTATATCTTTCATTCAAATTTTCAGAAAATCTCAAATTGACCTTTTTATTTATAGACATGTGCAAAACGTGTCAAACCTTGTACTATTTAACTAAATGAAGTGATCTATTTAAATACAAAAATGTGTTGTTTTTGTTCAAACTTACATTCAAACATTCCAACGGCAATTGTATAAGTATTTTCATAATCATTATAATAAATTATGTTCCGTAACATGCATAATTTGTTCTTTTTTCGCAGGTGTGCTTGGGCGGGGCTTGAAAGTTTATTTGAGGTCGAAGGTGTAATTGAACAGTGACAACGATCGTTCCTTAACACGTTGATCTAATAAAGTTTGTTTGACTGATTATGTCGAAAGGCCTTTCGCTAAGCTTGGCCGCAGTAAAGTGTTTCTTTAAACTATATTATTTTGGAAAATCTCTAATTGTTTCAAATTAAGAAATTAACCTTGATGTCTTAGATAATTTCTAAAAATCATAACACCAACTTGAAGCATTGGATTACTTCATAAAATTGTTGACTTAATACAAATTTTTAAATTAAGTAATCCCCTGCTGATCATCAAGCAGTACTTATTTCCCAAATATACGTCCCGCATTGTGTTCGTCATATGTGTACGTTAAATACAAAACCTTTAAATAACTACTTTAGAAATTGATTATAATTACATCAATACAAACATGTCGGTTCTCATTTTAAAAATAAAACAAATTAACTGTGGGGAATTCTATATAATCGGTTTTTTTTTTTTTTTTCGAATCCGTGTGTCGATATATAAATATTTATATACAACTCGTTTAAACATCAACCCAACAATGTCATGAATGTTAGATCTGTAGAAAGCAATTTTTTTTGTTCTTCCCTATATATATATATATATGTTACATTGAATTTGTATAATCAGGGATTATGTAGAATGATCCCTGAATTTTCCGGGATTTTGTATAAACATTAAAATCATTAGTGAATATACATAATCCTTGAAAATTATCAGTGATTTTACATAACCACTGAAAATTTTAAAAATTGTTTTACACATCCCTGGAATGTTTTCAGGGATTATCAATAATGAATACAGTCTACCTTTTGTAAAAATAAATCAAATTCAGAAAAAAAATCATCTGTACAGCATGTACAGTCAGATGATTTTTTTTCTGAATTTGATTTATTTTACAGATGATTTTTTTTCTGAATTTGATTTATTTTTAACAAAGAGAGACTGTATTCATTATTGATAATCATTGAAAACATACTTTGAAATTGTAAAACAATTCTTATAATTTTCAGTGATTATGTAAAATCACAGATCATTTTTAAGGATTATATATAACCACCAATGATTTCAGTATAATATTTCGACCCCACTATTTTAATTCTTTAAACGTTCGGAGTAACATAGTACATTCCATTGTCTGTCAACTGCGTCTATTCACATGCACATTATTTAAATCTTTTGGCCAATGACATTCAACCTTACAAGTTGTTTGTTTGTGATACGCCAGAATAATATCAATGCATAATCAAACGCTAAAATAGACTGCAGTTCGGTGTATAATAGCAAATTGACAAAGTTCTGTAATTAAATTGTCGTCAATACTTTCAAGTTAGTACACATCAGGTTTGTATGATTTTATTTTAAATTTTAATCAAAATTTTAACCGATTTGATAGCGATTCTATATTACCTGTTATAGTAGAAATCTAATTTGATTGACTCTTAAGCATTGTTTCATGCAGTAACAGAACACACAGCGAGGAAAAGGGATATACTATATCGCACGGATTAATTTTCTATCTGAAAAGAATCAAGAGCTCAAAATTCTCAAAAGTAAGTTCTTTATAGATATAAGAAGATGTGGTATGAGTGTCAATGTGACAACTTTCCACCCAAGTCAGAATTTGTAAAAAAGTAAACCATTATAGACCAAAGAACGGCCTTCAACACGGAGCCTTGGCTAACACCGAACAGCAAGCTACAAAGGGCCCCAAATTGACTAGTGTTAGAAAAATTTAAACAAGAAAACCAACGGCAACCACTGAACAACAGGTTCCTGACAAGTGCAAACAAATACAGCGGTTTTAAACTGTTTAACAGGCGCCAACCATCACCCTAACATAAAACAGCAGTATATTTTGTTCTTTTTACAACAAAAGATTGGAAGGCAACACATCCTACATGTTTTACTTTTAAGATAATTGTATTTGAGTTCCATTATAGTGCGTAAACGTATTGTTTCAATTATCTGTTGAAATGACGAAACAAATGCAAAAAGTTTATTTTGAAAATAAATTCTGCATGATACGGAACATGTTATAATGACAATACAAATACTTATACAATTGCCGTTGGAATGGTGGAATGTAAGTTTTAACAAAAACAACACATTTTTGTAATTAAATAAATCAATTCATGTAGTTGAATAGTACAAGTTTTGACACGTTTTTGACATGTCTATAAATAAAAAGATCAATTTGAGATTTTCAGAAAATTTGAATGAAAGATATAAAATCTATTTATTGAAAATTGGAATTAAAGATATAAACTTATATAGATATGGTAATTATTTTCTACAATGACAGTAAATATTTTATGCCGGTTTTTTTTTCCTTTTTTTTATGTTGCTGACAGGATATGAAGTAAAAAGAAGTTTCAAGGGAGTCTACTATTTGTATATCTTGTTCCAGTTTCGATTGCATTATATTAAATAATTTTTGGTTATAAATTCTCATTTTACACATAGATTTAATTATCTACAGTATTTGAAAAAAATAAAAACACATACCATGGATCCCTCCCTAGTTCTAAGAAATTCGGAATCCCTTATGCAGGCAATAAAACTTGATTTTAACATAAAGCCTGATTTCTCAGGTTTACGATATTTTTGAAAGAGGTACATGTATTAATTATTTAGGAAATATACAATTAAAGATATATCTTTTTTTTTTATATTTATTATACATTTAAAAAAAAAGTCTGTTGCATAACTGTTTCTCAACCATTTTTTCTAAACACATTATTGATCAGCAACAACTATATGCATACCATAATAGATGCAAACATGTGATACAACTCCTTTATATGGAGATCAGATTAATTTGAACACAGCCTAGAGAAAGGGGTGCGAGAAAAGCGCATGCATATGTCTACATTTGTAACTGTATCACATTCAGTTAGCTGCATAACCATAATAAATGCTTCATTTGCAATGTATCTTACAATTACTTGACGTTTCATTTAAAAACTGCAAAGTAATATCAAATTAAATAGATCTTTCTGTTATTTTTATATGTATACTAAAATGTTATCTTTTATGGCGGTTTTACGATAGAAAACTGGCTATAAAGCTTAATTGTATGGTCTGCACATACATTATTAGTACGAAAATTTGTTAAACTGACGTCTATGTACTTATACACACCCCACAAAAACAATACAGGCATACACTGTAATTTTAACAGACTCCCTTTGAAATTTTATCAATGTAAATTCCAACAAAATAAAAATAGATTATTTTTTTTTATATCATATTTTGTTATATAACCATATTTACACCAAATGCTTACTCTTCAAGGAACATACAATTCAAGCACGTCCATACCACAAGTGCAAATAAAAGGTGTAAAAATGGGAATTTTCAGTTGGGAACACGTTCACACCACACCAATAGTCAACTTTGAGAATTTCTATAGCTTTATAAATGACCTGAGATTTTTATAAAATTGGGCCATTATGTCCAGTATCAACAGCATGATTTTTGCCCACACAAAAAAACTTCCGCCTCGCCACTTATTGCTAGTATAAATGATTTCAATCTGCCAAATATATACCGTAATCAAGTATATTGTATTGCCCCGCGGGGCGCCGTAGCTTGTACCGGACCGGCCATCCCTCAAATAAATAGAATGAATGAATGATTTTATTCTCATAAACTAGTACATAGCTACAGAGATAATAACAGTTCATATATAATACATATCTTTGTTTCGCATGTGTGAAAATAAATAACATTATAATAATATTACAGTTCCTCTAACCAGGAGGACAGACTTTCAATGATATATATCGTATAAATCTACACAATTTTTCTAGTTCTACAACATTTTCAGATGAGAATACATTTTTAAATTTAATAATGTTTGCATTTTTGTTACAATAGTGTGGTAAATATTTTTCTCTTTCTATGTTAAAACAATTGCATGACATAATGTAGTGAAATTCATCGCCAATATCTTTAGAGCTACAGAGATTACAAGACCTTTCCTATCTCGGAATAGTTTGCCACCTTCCTGTCTCAACTGGCAAACGATGATTTCCGCATCTAAATTTACACAAAGTATATAAAAAATTAAAAGGCAAAGTCGACATATACTTTTCAAATTTAAATTCAGTCTTGAAAATTCTATAACATAAACCTTTTGAAGATTGGTGTAAATCTGCACACCACTCTTGTCGAAATTGGTCTTTAAGCTTTTGCTCAATACTTAATTTTATCCATTTTTTGTTAAAATAATCTTGGCAATGCCATACATTTGACATGCCACATTCATCAAAAATTTTCTTAATACATAAAATCCATTTATTTCCAATACCATAATTGTTATAATTAATGTATAGTAATTCATATAGTATACAGGATAATTTATTTTCATTTGTATTATCAAGAAGGCGACACCAAAAATTGATCATTCGTAATTTTGCATATAAAGAAATGGGGTACCTCCCAAGTTCTCCATAAATCATAAAATTTGGAGTCGAGTTTTTAAGTTTTAAAATGTGCTTACAGAATTTCAAATGAACTCGCTCAAGTATATCAAAATTTTCGTATCCCCAAATTTCAGCCCCGTATAGAAGAATGGGTACAACAGCTTTATCAAACATTTCTAGTTGGCATTCAATCGATAAGTGATTCAATCTGCTCTTCTTGATTAAACTATACATAGCCTTAGTTGCTTGGTCTCGTAAATATTTTCTAGTTTCGAAAAAAGATGAATTTCTAGAAAAAATAACACCAAGGTATTTATAATGTTTAACTATCTCTATTTCTTCTTTTTCAATACAAAATTTCAAATTATTGGATATTCTTCCTCTTGTAAAAACCATCACTTTGGTTTTGCTAACATTGATTCTTAATTTCCAATTATTACAATACTGTGAAAAATTATTTAAAAGTAACTGTAAATCTGAACTTGATTCAGCAAGTAAAATAGTATCATCAGCATATAATAATACAAACAGTTTTAGGTATATATTAAGTTCATTTTCCATATCTAATGTTAAAGATTGTACACCAGTTATGTTAACATTGTCTAAATACTGCTGTATATATTAAATATAGAGAAAATAACAGAGGAGAAAGATTTTCCCCTTGTCTAACACCAATTTCACTAGCAAACATGTCAGATAAATTATTATTATGTACAATACGTGATTTAACATCATCATACATATTTTTAACTCTAAGAAACTTTCCTTTTACATTATTCAAAAGGAGTTTATATAATAAAGAATTTCGGTGTACAAAATCAAACGCCTTTTCAAAATCTACAAAAGCGCAAAAAAGCTTTTTCTTTTTAACACTGAGAAGTTCAAAAAGTGCATATAAAGAAAAAATATGATCTGTTGTAGAGTACCCATGTCGGAAGCCGGCTTGATTTTCATTTAATATATTCAATTCATCAACGAAAAACCCCAACCTGTCGTTAAGAATAGATGTAAATATTTTCCCCAAGCACGACAATAAAGTTATCGGTCTATAATTTTTTGGATCTAATTTACACCCCTTGTTCTTAAATATTGGTATCACATTACCAATAAGCCAGGCTTCCGGCAATATACCCGTATCAAAAATAAGATTAAACAATTGTGTGTATATATCAATCATACTGTCTAGAGATGAAGCAATGTATTCATTAATGATTTGATCTGCCCCAGGCGATTTATTATTCTTCGCCTTTTTAACAGCTTTTGAAATTTCTTCTCGTGTAATTACACAATTAAGTGTGTCATCGTCACAAGATGAGCTCACATCGTTTTCAATAATAAATTCATCTTCAAACTTGTTCTTATTCAAATCTTTAAAAAAATCAAATAATGTTCCAATAGATATATTGCTTTTTTCCCTTTGACGTCCCTTATTAAATAATTTCCAAAATTCTTTTGGATTTTTATTTTTTAATTTTTTCATGTTGTCACTCATATCTGCATTTAATTTCTTAATATTTCCATCCATCACTTTCTTATAATATATCTCACTCTGTCGTAATCTTTCTTTAAAAATATTTGACCCATACTTTTTATAAAGTCTGTGATTTTCTTAATTCTTTCTTTGCTTTGTTACAATCTTTATCATACCATTGTTTATTGTTTTGTTTCTTAGAATTACTCAACATATTTTTAGCATACACATTTGTACCAAAAGTAAGTTTTGCAGAATCAATCAATATATCAGAAACTTCATGTACCAAATTATTCATATCATTTTTTGAGATATTTTCTTTATCATTATAAGTATTCAGCTTGCTTATAACACAATCAACTTTATCGGTATCAATATTTTTTCTATATTCATTTATTTTTTCCATTTTCCATTTTCCAATCATATTTTGTTGTACAGAATGGTTTTCAATTTCATTATTTTTAATCAATGATTGACAATCTATATGTAATGATAAGGGTGAGTGCACATCAGAAAAAAGTTTGGAAAACTCACCAATTTCAAAATTACTTACAAATTGTAAAAAATGTGAGGTACATACAATATAATCAATAACACTATTGTTTCTACTTGTAGGTTTTGCATTAACATCTTGACCTACTCTTCCATTTAGTATAAAAACTTTGTTAGATTTACAAAAGTCTAACAATTTTCTACCAAAGCCATTAACTACATTATCTGGAGAGTTTCTTTCTCTAGGTATTTTCAAATTATCTAGTATATGCACATCAGTATAATCAAATTGAACAGTAAAATGTTGAACAATAAACTCATCGTCAGAATTTTCATCATAAAAATCGGACAAATTAGCAGTGCGACTATTGAAGTCACCAAGTAGTACAATATATTTACTATTTTGAGAAAATCTTTGAAATTCAACATCAATCTCGTTAAAAGCTTCTTCTGATGTGTAATTTGTATTAACAGGTGGTATGTAAACAATGCCAAATACAATATTTTCATCAAAATCAAAAACGTTTTTGTCAACAGAAAACCAATACACAAATTTGCATTCGGTATCAAAAGTTTTAATACATTTATCCAAGCACTTCCGGTAGCCTAGAGCAATACCACCAGACCTATGGCTTGTAATTTTATGTCTATTTTTAAAACTTAAAATAAATTCGTCACAGTTTATAACATCACAATCATCTAATTTAGTTTCTGTAAAACAGACAATAGGTGTTCAGCAGTGATTTAAATTCAGGGTATAGTAATCGATTTTTTATACCACAAACATTTAAGGATAATAGTTTAATACAATTGCTAGAGGGTTTATCTACAGAAAAACTATTACAATTTGATTGAAAGTCACAAGTGTCAAATAATTCGTCTGATATAACGGTTTCGTGTTCTATTCCTCCACGGTTATCCTAATGCGGTGAACTGCGTCTTTGTCGTCGTCCGGGGTCGTTTAACTTTTTTGGTCGGGCTCCTTGTTTGTTGTACTGTCGTCGAGGTACATCATCATCTCTCTTCTCTTCATCTTTCTTGGATGGGCAATATTCAACTCCGTCGATGAATAGGCGGTCCCGTTTGAAAAAAGCCTTTTTCCGTTGTCTACGGGCTTCTTGAAAGTGTGGCCAAAGTTCTTTGCGCTTATCGTTAACTTCTTTAGGAAATTGCTCACTGATACCGAAGTGAGTGTCCCTCAATTCCCTTGCTGCTTTTCTTACGAATTCTCTTTCTTTAAAATTTCGGAATCTGCAAACTATTGGCTTTGTCATGAATTTCACTGATCCATCGGGGTACCGTTCGACATATTCCTTACCAAAACGGTGGGCGCGGTCGTATTCAGCTATTCGACATAATTTTAATTGTTCAGTCATAAATTTCTCGAGAACTTTTTCAGTGGTCTCTGACTCTTCAAACTTATCATGCATCGGTATTCCGGTAAAAATTAAATTTTCTCGCATTGATCTCGTCTGTAAGTCAATGTGTCTTATATACAGTTCATCGAGATCTTTTTGTAAGCGAAATATAGCATCGTTCGCAGAATCAGCATCTTCTCGAATTCCCGCACATACACCTTTGACATCTGACACATCCTTTTTTGCATCTTCAAATTTTTCATTTATGAAATTCATACCCTGCTCAACATCATCAACTCTTTTGGACACTTTTTCTACAGTTTTAAATAAATTTTGGACTGCTCTGTCAAATGTAGAAATCTTGTTTGAAAGTTCATCAAGTGTTGACATTTTGTCAAATATCATATTAACCTTTTGAGTAAGATCGTCTAGTTTACAATTTGTGTCTGAATAAGGATTCACCATTGGCTGCATAACAGAGTTTATATTCTGTGGAGTACTGGTGTAAAAACCAACGGCCGGGGAATTTGGAGACTGTTGTGTAAAATTTGGATTCTGGACTGGTTGCGTCATTGAGTAAGATTGAAATTGTCTATTTTGAGTAACTGGGGTATCGTAGACGGGAACATTAAAAGTTGCCATATTTACAGTATTGGTCGAGTCTTGATTTGTTTTGTTTTTGTTTACATTTCTCTTAGTTTTGTTTACGTTTGACGAGGACTTTTGAGTATTAGTCACTGCCTTTTTGTTTGGTTTCTCACCACTCACATTCTGTGTACTTGATTTTTTCCTTTTTCTAACCTTCTTTTCTCCTTTTTTTGAATTCATAAAGAATAACTAATGTTCCTTTTGTAAAATGTCATATTCTATCACTATAAGTTCACTTGAAAACACTTCATATTCAATAGTGAACGGTCCTTTATAGCAAAAACAGGACTGTTTATTTTACTACAAATTTTTCAGAAAATGAAATTTACATGTTGAATTAAATAGGATTTTGAAATTATAAAAAAATACCATGCATCTTTTTTTTTTTTTTTTTTTTGAGTCATTCACAGTAAGGAATATTCTAGAATTGAACATAGAACAACATAATTTTATTTTATTTATAAATCACACTAACATAAATAATGTCTATATATAGATTTGGGATTTTCCAAACTATTAGTTATAAACATTTCCGTGACATTAGATATTCAGTAAATTCTCTACTTGAACTCACTGTAAGTATGATCTAATTGTTTTTTTTTTTTTTTGTTTTTTTTTTTTTTGTTAATCATTTTATTAAATAAGTGACAATATTATGATGGAGTGAATACGCGTCTTGAGTCTTATCTGAGGAGCCGAGGAATATCTGAGCGTTCAAAATGTTTCCTGTAATTAGCAATGTAATAAATTACCCTGCTTAAATCTGTAAACACAACACAGATTTCACAATAATTCTAACTAATTTGTAACTTTCTAATTATTGATTATTTGAGTTACTCGCTTTATTTTTAAAAATGAAAAAAAACGTACGTGTTTTATAGCATATACCACCACAAAAACGAAAACAGCTAACTGCGTATTATTGACCATTGCCTGTTAGCTGGTTAGATTTTAGGAAAACTGAAGTTTTTCATTTTTGATTTTTAATAACAATTATAAATAGAACGGTTGTTGATAAACAAAAAAAAACATTTTTTTAAAATACAATTGATAAAATCCCATTAAAATCCAAAGAATGCTCAGTGAAAATTTCTTACATACGATGACGTAACCCCTCAAATACGCCATATTGGTTTCAACTGACATTAGTACGTATATATATGTCTATGCTGTTATGCAATTGTAGTCTGATTCACATCTATAATTGTTTTGAGTAAAACTAAAGCAAAAATGAGTAAAAGTTATTGTATTTGATTAATTTCTGAAATTTCAATAATAAAAGGAAACAAGCGAATGAATCTAAGTAATGTGAATCATCGAATATCTTTTTTATTATGTTCAATGCTAAATTAGACCAACAAGGAAATTAAAAGAACACTATATCAATTGCATGTGTGTGAGGCGTGTTTCTAAATTACTGGCCTTTGTTAGTCTTGTTTTATTTTAATTTTTGTTTCTTGTGTTCAATTTGGAAATTAGTATTGCGTTCATTATCACTGAACTAGTATATATTTGTTTAGGGGCCAGCTGAAGGACGCCTCCGGTTGCGGGAATTTCTCGCTACATTGAAGACCTGTTGGTGACCTTCTGTTGTTGTTTTTTTCTATGGTCGGGTTGTTGTCTCTTTGGCACATTCCCCATTTCCATTCTCAATTTTACTGTATGTTCATGGACCAGGAACGATACAAACCTTAACATTGAAAAGACAAAGGCGAATAAATATGTAAAAATGTGGATCTTATAATAATATCAATAACATAAATTATCGAAGGTCAATTTTGCCTGAAGGCGTTGGAAACAATTAGTTCTTGATATTTAATAGAGAACAAAATATGTTATAACTCATCCTAGTACCGAAGTAATGACTACATAGCTGAAAAAGTTACGGACAAATTTACATAATTTTTTATACCTGATCAACTACATGTAACTGCCTAAATGGCATAACAATGTAAAACACCGCACAAACAAATATTTACATGTTTTTTTACATTTTGATTGTCAATTGAATGGTCAAACATTGTTGTTAGATACTGTGGATTCATTATTATTCGTTGGATACCAATTTTCGTGGATTTCGTGGGTACAGGTGAACCGATGGTGTAGCTGGAGAGTAGACGATTGAAGTTTTATATCCCATTTATTTCAAAATCTATGTCAGGTTTAAAACACGGACTTTTGTAATAGATTCTCACTGTAAAAATATGCAAATAACGTTAAAAAGCATGTAAATATATATATAAAAAAAGAAGGATAAATTTAAAAGCAAGAATATTAAATTAAATATCAATTTTCCAGGAAGATGGCTGCACAACAGGTCAAATTGTTTGAACAGAAATGAGAACTTCAACAGATATAAGGGCATTTCATTTTTGATAAATTCAATTTGATTAGATTATTTTTTCTTTTGAAAATAAGGGCAACAATGAAGATTTGAAGATATACTGTATGCTAAAAATGAAACTAGTTAAGTCGAATAAAAGTTCGTCCTGTGAAATAACACAATACTCCTCCAAAAGATATATATGTTCGATGTCTTGGTCTGAAATGTTTTGACACCTTTTAAACCAGCAAACAGGATCACAACTTGACGTTTGACACATCATAGAGCCTGCTGTATCAACAAAGAACGAGACATGATTTTATTCTCTGTACTTTTTCCCCATTACAATTGCATATTATAAAAATAAGGAGATGTGGTATTATTGCCAATGAGACTATCCACCAAAGTTCAAATAAAGAGGATGGTTGCAATTAAAGGCAACCGTATGGCATTCAACAATGAGAAAAACCCATTTCGTATAGTCGGCTATAAAAGGCTTCGACATGAAAATATGAAGTAATTACATTATTGACATGATTAAACAGCATGCTCCTGACTTGGGACATGCACCTAAAGAATGTGGCGGGATTAAACATGTAAGCGCTCAAACCTCCTCTAACCTTGGAAAGTGGCGTTACTGCATGCACAACATAGAACTTTAAAGTCTGTTGAAAAGTGCTTAACACATCAGATCGATACAAATCAGAAAAAACACAGACCGGACGTTCTGACGTGCAGATTAATGCATGGCCTTTTTTCATATATATCGGCCCGGGTATCAGCCCGAGACCCTCCTATCAGCCCGAGACGATAATCGAGGGATGATACCCGGGCCGATATGGAAACAATCTAATTAAAAACGATCACTCATCGCTCTAGTTTTCTTATATGTCGTGCGATATGCGAGACTATCATGTTAATGCTTTATATAAGTTAATTAAAAATAATATACTGTACATATGGTTGGTTATCAAACCTGACATGAAGCCCCTTTGATACATTTTGTACTACAGGCATTCATTTATTGTATGTTTTGTCTTCAAGAAAATACAAAAAACATGGACTATGTTTATAGACTTCTACGTCCAGGTGAAAGCTATGACATCGAAGCAAAAGATACCAAATCTAACATTTCAGTTTTCGATCACGTCGTTTACGGAAGTCAGGAGGAACAAGAATCCAGGTACATTTCAACATGCGGGAGTTTGGAGGCTCTCATGGATTTTGAATCAAAAACAAGAAATCCGGGGGACAAGATCAAAATAGATATAAATAATCTTCCGGATATTGTTGAAATAATTGATCTCCGAGATTACTTCGAAAGGATGAAATACATTGAAGGTGATGATGAAGATGAAATAAGCAAGTTTCATAACTTTGTCAACAAATTCGAGGAAGTACTGATTACAGGATATATTCCAGCTAGCTGCATTCAGCTGGTATAGACGAACTTTGGACTATTCCTGTATACACATATGCATATTATTGTAACTTTATGACATGTTATTCATACACTTGATTTGGTACTTTACTAGAGACATGTATACATCATGTTAGTTTTTAAAATCATGATTATTTATAACCATCGATCTGTGATTCGTCGTCGTTAATTTGTGATATGCTTTTTTTGCTGTTAGTTTTGATGATTACTAACTTTAAATAATTAATCATAGTTAAAAATTGGTTATATAATTGTTATACGACGGCAAAAATTTTAATTTTTTGGTCGTATATTGCTATCACGTTGGCGTCGTCGTCTGCGTCGTCGTCGTCGTCGTCCGAATACTTTTAGTTTTCGCATTCTAACTTTATTAAAAGTGAATAGAAATCAATGAAATTTTAACACAAGGTTTATGACCACAAAAGGAAGGTTGGGATTGATTTTGGGAGTTTTGGTCCCAACATTTTAGGAATTAGGGGCCAAAAAGGGCCCAAATAAGCATTTTCTTGGTTTTCGCACTATAACTTTAGTTTAAGTGAATAGAAATCTATGAAATTTTGACACAAGGTTTATGACCACAAAAGGAAGGTTGGGATTGATTTTGGGAGTTTTGGTTCCAACAGTTTAGGAATTAAGGGCCAAAAAAGGGCCCAAATAAGCATTATTCTTGGTTTTCACACAATAAATAACTTTAGTATAAGTAAATAGAAATCAATGAAATTTAAACACAAGGTTTATGACCACAAAAGGAAGGTTGAGATTGATTTTTGGAGTTGAGGTAACAACAGTTTATGAATTAGGGGCCAAAAAGGGGCCCAAATAAGCATTATTTTTGGTTTTTGCACCATAACTTTAGTATAAGTAATTAGAAATCTATGAAATTTAAACACAAGGTTTATGCCCATAAAAGGAAGGTTGAGTTTGATTTTCGGAGTTTTGGTCCCAACAGTTTAGGAATAAGGGGCCCAAAGGGTCCAAAATTGAACTTTGTGTGATTTCATCAAAAATTAATTAATTGTGGTTCTTTGATATGCCGAATCTAACTATGTATGTAGATTCTTAATTTTTGGTCCCGTTTTCAAATTGGTCTACATTAAGGTCCAAAGGGTCCAAAAATAAACTTAGTTTGATTTTAACAAAAATTGAATCCTTGGGGTTCTTTGATATGCTGAATTTAAAAATGTACTTAGATTTTTAATTATTGGCCTAGTTTTCAAGTTGGTCCAAATGGGGGTCCAAATTTAAACTTTGTTTGATTTCATCAAAAATTGAATAAATGGGTTCTCTGATATGCCAAATCTAACTGTGTATGTAGATTCTTAATTTTTGGTCCAGTTTTCAAATTGGTCTACATTAACGTCCAAAGGGTCCAAAATTAAACTAAGTTTGATTTTAACAAAAATTAAATTCTTGGGCTTATTTGATATGCTTTATCTAAACATGTACTTTGATTTTTGATTATGGGCCCAGTTTTCAAGTTGGTCCAAATCAGGATTCCATATCAAGTATTGTGCAATAGCAAGAAATTTTCAATTGCACAGTATTGCACAATAGCAAGAAATATCCAATTGCACAATATTGTGCAATAGCAATTAATTTTCAATTGGAGTTATCTTTCTTTGTATAGAATAGTAGTTGATTATATATGTTGGAAATTTGCCAGACATGACTATGATGTCATTTTCTATTTTAATTTGCCAATAACTTTATGTAAATAACTTCATTGGAAATTTGCCAATATAAAATGTTGCTGATGAAGCTTTTTTTTCCTTATCTTATCTAAAATGTTTTTAGATAATGTATGTTGGACATTTGCCAGACATGACTATGATGTCATTTTCTATTTTTATTTGCCAATAATTTTATGTAAATAACTTCATTGGAAATTTGCCAATATAAAATGTTGCTGATGAAGTTTTTTTTATTGTTTTATACAATAAACAAATTGAATGTATATTCACTTTTACTACCAACCAATCTTTACCATTCAGTGATAACAAGCACTATATTTTACATTTTAATATTTTATGATGTATTTAAAAGAGTAGTTATTGTTGCAAACTCCATTAGAAATTTGAATTGATATCAGTTTTGGAAAAAGGGAAACGGGGATGTGAAAAAAAAGGGGGGGGGTTAAATTTTTCTCATTTCAGATTTCATAAATAAAAAGAAAATTTCTTCAAACATTTTTTTGAGAGGATTAATATTCAACAGCATAGTGAATTGCTCAAAGGCAAAAAAAAACTTTTAAGTTCATTAGTCCACATGCGTTCTGTGTCAGAAACCTATGCTGTGTCATGATCAACTATTTAATTTTAGATTTAAAAAGTTTGAAGAAGAAATCTTTAATTGATTTGTAAAATCTTGACAATTGTTTTGTGTAAAAAAAACCCATGTAATGTCAAAAATTTGATCACAATCCAAATTCAGAGCTGTATCACGCTTGAATGTTTTGTCCATACTTGCCCCAACTGTTCAGGGTTCGACCTCTGCGGTCGTATAAAGCTGCGCCCTGCGGAGCACCTGGTTATTTCTTATATTATTAAAATATTCATATTGAAAATAACATTCATATTTTGTCAATTCATTTCATTTAATCATTTTTTTTTTACATACAAACTCATAATCAGAACGAGGCCTGTGGGGTTATATGCCACATCATCGGTCGCGCACGATACAAAACGGCACATTACGTACGTACGAATTATAAGAGCAGTAAAATAAAAAAAAAAATCCAAAAGTTGTGACAAATACGGCTACGGTTATTTATGTCTAGGGTACGAATAATTCAACATTTAACACAAATTTTCTAGACTAACCCCGATTCCATTCTCAATTATAAATCTAAGTTGTTTAGCAGGTTTAGCATTGTCTTAAATTTTGAAATCTTACCGGAATCCAACCGCATTCCTTCCAAACACGCAGCTACAAATAAATGCATAATCTCTGACTTTCCATTTTTGTATTTGACCCTTTTTTAGAGAAAAGATCTAGTGTCGTTCTAGCGTCTACTCCGTTGATTTTTAGTATTTTTTTTACTTTTTCAATTAAAGAGAACATAGTCTGCAAAGGGATTTGAAGCTTCTTGTATTGCAAGGATACTAGTATACAAAACAAATATATTTTTGTTAACTCTAGACACATTATTCAATTTCTGTGTACAATGTAGAAATCAACCGAAATAAGTCTACTAGTATATTCATCTATAGAAAGAACATACATAGTCAAAAGGATGGGTTAGAGATTTATACATCGAAGTTGAATAGTTGCCCACAGTCAGTTCTATAATAACTACCACGTCCTTTGTCAAGTTTAAAAAAGATAAAATTGATGACCAGGGACGTCTGCATGTATATACTGAGGACTTTTATAGGAACTATGAAGGCTATTGTCATAAAGTCAAATATATACAGGTTTTGTAAAACAATGTGCGATTAGATCCAACTCTTAATATTTTATTTAGTATACTTATCTCACATTTATTTTTATGATCGATATGCGTTTCCCTAATGTACCTAACAGCAAAAATCAGTTGTAAATGTTTGACTCGGCCGAATCACACCAACAGCAACTAACATAAAGATAAAGACAAAAAGTATCGATCTTAGAGTTCTCTCAGTTACTGAAAGCTAGTTCAAAGCCAGCTGCAACTGATAAATAAGCATGTTCAGCTAGACAATGCAGTATTTTACAAATTCACTAAACCATATTTTTTTTCGAACTCCTTGCAAATTCAGGACAATAATATGCTGGTGTAATAAAATAGATACCAGCATGAGTAAAGATAGGTGCATAGTATACGAGAGATCAACCGATCGACACAAAAGTCAAAAGACGAATATAAATTAAAAAAAAAAACATACGGTCGTCGCCAATTGGCAAGTGTCTTTACAGTATCTCTAATGCGTCCTCAGTTTAAAAACTAGCGATAGACTATCAAAGCTTTGCGGTAAACTCAATTTTCCACAAACGACCAACAAACACTTGGGTGTACCAGACGACAACCATGAACGAGGTTCCTAATCAATTTTAAATAAGTTCCATGCACGACAAAAAGACAACCGAACGAACACGAGGAGCAACTAATTTTCACATTAATTAAATAGTTTGGAACTAATACTAAAACATGTGGCGGGGTGAAAACAATTTTTGACTCTAAAACCAACCCCCTTTAATAACAAAAGGTATAGTTTAAATCGTCCAATAAAATGAAGTCTGGATAAACATTCATCTATACAATGTAAGCAATGTAAGCAACGCTATAACAGATTTCAAACAAACAAGCACAAGCAAAACAATAATAAATAATAATAAAAATTAATGAATGCTGGTAGATATTGAAAAAAAACTTCAACGGGTTGACCTACCGAATAATCCCTGACGTTCTTCACTTAGACATCGATGGCTGTACTCCAGATTAAATTCCATACAGCAACTCCGGAGTAAATTCCATACAGCAAGTCCAGAGTAAATTCTATACAGCAACGTATATCATTAACAGCAGAGGAAAGAAACGATCTTATGTAATGCAATTAGTAAACTTTCGTTGTTGTTAGGGATGTATACATACCCTTCCAAGTCCGGTTTGTGTTTTTGTTCGATGTTTTTTTTTTTCATTTTGTATCGATCTGATGATTTAAGCCCTTTTCAACTGATTTTTTTTTACATCGGATGACCGTGAGGGCATTCTGGTGTATTGCTGTCACCTAGATTTCCATTACGTAACTTTCGTGTTGGGATTGTAACCGATCTATAAATATGATAAATACGCGGAGATTATTGAGTGCAAAAAATCTTTCCATATCGCTTGTTATAATTTCATATTTTAGAACATTAATTATTATGAAAACGTTTTGTCGTTAGATATACATGTGTAGGACTCAGAGGTGCGAATGGGACCCTGTCCAAAGTGCGATGGTCACGCTGAAGTGCGATGGTCTACACCGAAGTGCGATGGTCCTTTCACTGAAGTCCGATGGTTTTGCAATTACGTTTGAACAATGTGACGTTTTCAAATAATACGTTATTAAATTAAATGGCTCCGTGTTGAAGACCGTATTTTGGCCTATAATGGTTTACTTTTACAAATTGCGACTTGGATGGAGAGTTTTATTGGCACATATACTACATCGTATATCTACAACGGCAGGAGAATAAGATTTTGTAGATGGAAGTTTTATACGTACAAGGAAAGGAAACAAAATGAAATAAACGATCCATATCCCGAACAGTTTTGAGCACTGAAATGGGGGCAAAAAACCATACATGAGACTACAAGATGATCTTTGTCTGTAGATGGGCTAACCAGTGTTTGCGGAAGCATGTATAATGCATGCCGAAAACGCTTTGTAAGACAAATTAAATGTATTGATCTTAATATTATTTTTTACTTCTCTTCAAGTATACATGACATAATTTTGTGTGGACAGCTTGACAATGAAATAAAATTAATTATTAGCAATGTGTTCGTGATATCAAGTAGCTATAATTTTGTTTTATTCTTGAGATGAAACTTGCTTTGTAAGAAAACACGCAATCTTAAAAATTCTATTGTGCGTATAAACAGTATTCTTCTACTGCAATTGAGTAGGCCTAAATAAACCCGAATGGTACACACTTGGTGTACAAATGTACTTCTAAATCTCTGATGCTCAGCTCAGCTTATTATTCTAAAGCTTGTTTTTACATAAAAAGCTTCACGTCTCACTATATATATAAGTCAAGCATAAATTTACTTAGTGGTTTTTATTTCTTAAAAATTATTATATCAGATAAATAGATAAATGAGTGTTGTGAGCAATTTCTTTGCTATAACATGACAAGAACAAATTACTAGACTAGGTATATTTGACGAAAGTAAATGTGTCCTGCTTAGTTAGGTGTCCTGCTTAGTAAATAGTTAGTACTTTAGACGTCACAGTTAGACCAACGCACCTAAGCGTATCTAACAACAAATAAGTGTCACAATGTCACCATCGCACTTCAGCGTGTTAACCAACGCACTTCAGCGTGGACCATCGCACTTCAGCGTGGACCATCGCACTTCAGCGTGACCATCGCGGTTCCGAGTCCTACATATATATATTAGTAAAAACTCTTTAATATCTATTCACTCGTACCGAAAAAGTGTGTTAACGCATGCGGAAGAATATCTCAAGAACGTTTGCAATCTCCCATGCAGAGTTATCGGACCTTGCTCTCTCTGCAGGACCAATATCTCTGCATGGGACATTTAACTTTTTGCGGGAAAATATGAATGCCTACTCAAATTCAATCTAGTATTAGAAAAATCGAATTATTACAGAAGAGTGTCCGACATGCACGTGCACTGCACTATTACTAATATAGTAGAATAGAATGATATACAAATGGATGAAAATTATATATATAAGTCATGTACATGCAACTGATTACAGTTACATGTACATGTATATTAGATAATTTTCATCCAAATAATACAAATATTAATATAATATATAACAACAAACAGAGTATACTTATTTGTATCACTACACTATAATAGTTATTACGATGAGGTTGAAATTCCCTGTCATTTATTTATCATCCACGCATGAACTTGTCTCAGAAAAACAATGTATATATAATTTAACCCCCTTTCAGGTATAGAGATGTGCTTTTTTTCTGAGACAGGTGCTTGTGACCATCCACAAGAACCTGCGGTCATCCGATGTTCAGTACTTCAGTTCTTTGATTATAGTTTGTTCTTATATTGTGCTGTAACAGCACTGTCCCAGATTAGAGAGAGGATTGAGCGCTTACAAACATGTTTAACCACGCAACATTCTGTATGTGCTTGTCCCAAGCCAGGAGCCTGTAGTTCGGAGGTTGTCGGTGGTGTATGTCCATCACATTTGTTTTTCGCAAATTGTTTTATTATAAACTAGGCCGTTAGTTTTCTTAATTAAATTGTTTCAGATCACATGCTTGTTGTCTGCCGTCAAAAAATGGAATCCTCATGAAACATCTTTACATACAGAAAAAAAAAACATATTGTTTATGTCGGTGCCTTTTATAACCGACAATACAGTATGAGGTTTTCTCATTGTTCACGGTCGTACGGTTACCCATGATTGCTTACATCCACTTCATTTGAAATTTGGTGGATAGTTGTCCCATCTTCTTATTTTTATTTGTATATGCACATAATTCCAATCCAGAAAACGTCTTGCTTCAAAGTACCAATAGAGCTTTCTTACAAATTGACGAAAGGTACGTATGCTTGACGAATCATACGTAAGTCTCGTTTTAGGGATCCTTTATTTTGACATATTTAAATAATAGTCCTGGACTTCGGACAATTATCGTGCATGCAACGACACTTATTTAATTGGATTTTTCTTGAGATATTTTTAGGATTTCGGGACGTACGATAGGTTAGAATATGATTATTGATACCACCAGGTCGGAGGAGAAAACACTACAAAATATTCTAAATATAGAGTAGTCAGACGAAAAAAAATGCCCCATGAAGACTAAAAACCGGCCCCTCCCTCACTCTTCAATATTACAATGTTGCACTGTTTAACCTACGAAAATGTCCAAGCAAATACATTGTCTTCTTTCCTAACAAAAGCACAAATACTTCCTTGATTCAAAATTTGCAAAGCTCAAAATAATGAAACGAAAATGAAGAAAAAAAGATGATCGTCATACTATGCCATATGCTGGTGCTCGTTTCAACTTTTGAATCATCGCCTCTCCCCTGGTAATATGCATTGCCCCCCCCCCCCCCCCTAAATGTATATATATGATACACCGGAGCAGTGGAATGGTTATTTTAGCGAATAACTGCGTTTTGCCTATAGTCCTGAACATTCATGAAATATTAGCCACTGGACGATAAGAACAACTTCGCGTCTATCTTCCAAACATATGTACTGACAAATCGTTATAAAATCCACAATTTATATGGTGCAAAATTGTAGATTTATTTTCTTGATATACAAAGTCTTTTTTCTAGATGTCATTCAACATTACTTTTTAAAAACATTGTAGCATCATTTTTTTAGCAAATCTCGATATTCCACTTTATATTTAGACTAACGTACTTCAATAATGTCATTGAAATGTTAATCGTGAAACTCGTGCTTTAAAAATTCCCGCGGAAATGTGTGTACTCGTTGTTTACGTAAGTAACGACGTATCGGACGTAAGTGTATTTGACACTATTTTTCTCTGTTTGATTATATTAAAATCGTGTATTATTTGCGGTATTATTTTTTTTTTAAATAAACTTGATTTAGAAAAGAATGCTGTTTTACTGGATAAAACAAAGACTCTTTTAACTGTTATTGTAGAAATGAAATACGTGCTCCCTTTACGTTCGTTCGTACCTTTCGTCAATTTGTAAGAAAGCTCTAATAAGCGAATGTTATGATGTTCATTACAAAGATAGAAGGGGGAAATATAGAGAAAAAACATAAAAACATAAAAATAAAAGTAAAATGAAGAGAAAAACCTAAAACATGCGTAATAATTGTACAACGACAGTATAATCATATGTTTGCCAATAAATATAGATTCTTACATTGGTACCAGCATATTATCAGATTTATCCGATCGAGATAGTTAAATTATCGAATTTTAAAGTCCGAGCATCGGCAAGAATTTCAAAATTAGAATATTTAACTATGTAAGAATCGGTTTTTCACGATAATTAAATAAATGTTCATTTGAGATAAACGAAAATCACCTTCGAGTGCTTTTCACATTCCTGATTTCTACGTCAAACAAATATAAAGTTATCAATTTCTTTAACACCTTAGCAATTTCTTTAAAACAATGGGACAAGAAAGGGTTAAATTGCTAAAGAATCAGAGAAGCCTATATACCCAAAAACATTGATCAATCAGTTCATGCTATCCTTACAATATAAATCTTCATGGGAAATATCAATCGTTTTATAAAATTATTTCAAAAACATACCTCCATGATAAATCTCTTTGTTTAGGGTCACGAAGATACAAACCCCGAAAACTTTTCAGAAGCAGGGATAAAACGACCGAACTAAAATCATGGAAATCTTACAGAACGATGGCCTTAAATAGTAAGTTACTGTTCACAGCTTTCTACATTGATTTATTTCCGTAAAATTATTTCCCTCAACTGATTGACTTGACACTACTTTTTGTCATTTTTTTTTAAACGAACGCATCGTTCGATAACAGACTCCTCTGTATCCTAGAAAAAATAATATAACAAAAATACCGAACTCAAAGGAAAATTCAAAACGGAAAGTCTCTTATCAAATGGCAAAATCAAAAACTCAAACACATCAAAATAGTGGAAAACAGCTGTCATATTCCTGAATTGATATAGGCATTTCCTCATATAGCACCCTTTGCTTTTAACATTATCCCTAATCGAGTGGCAAATAAAAATATCCTTCGTGAATTTATTTCTTGTAAAGCGAGTTTGTGTAATTTCAATTTCCGTATTTAAAGTTGAATTCCAAACGCGTATTACTAAGTTATAATATTTAATGTGTCCCTCTTGTTCATTTGTAACGCCTTGCGGGGGACATGGAAATACCGGGCGTCCATCCGTCCATCCAGTCTTGTTAGCGCTTTCACGTGTGCAATTCTTGCCAGATTTATATGAAACTCATATCATAGGTTTATATCAGCAATCTCTTGGACGACTTCCAAAATCAGTGCCGATCAATTATTTTTTAAAGAGTTATGCCCCTTGGAAACATGAATTTTTATGGAAAATTACATATTTAGCACTTTCATGTGTTCAATTCTTGCCAGATTTTTATGAAACTTAAATTATAGGTTTATAAGATAAGATAAGATAAGATAAGAATTGTATTAATCTAATCAAGAACCCATAAAGGGCATCATTTTACAACACAATATGATTGGAAAAAGCAAAACAGGAAACTAATACCATACTATAACGTTATGGACAGGATCAAAGCCTAACACAACATGTGTTTAATATAACTGTTATATTAAATCTTATAACAATAAAATATTATATTATATCATATATTGTGTTTACATCTAAATCTTATTTCTAAACATGAGAGTTGGTAAATGCTCATTTGTGAACAGCCAGAAATATTTCTTATCATTAGGTAGTTCTTTAAAATTAGTACAAAAAGTGATAACTTTATCGAATAATAATTTTCTCTGTTCATTATATTGGACAATTTACTGTAAAATGGGTCTCATCTTCAATAGAATTAGGCTTCTTGTTAGAAATTTCGGAAACACGCTTATTATATGCACTATATATATGTTCTTTGTCGGGTTGTTGTCCCTTTGACACATGCTTTATTTTCATTTAGTTCAATTTTATTAGGAATAAGTTCGAATATATCTTGTTATTTTGTAAAAACAGACAACATTAAAATGCCTGTTGATATGAAGATCTTCAAGGGAATACATGTTGCGTTATATTTTTTTTGTATTTTTTTAACCACTTAATTGTGATATCTTATTTATTGTAATGGATCGTTTGTCACGATAACATGGTTATTGAGACTCACTTACAATACCTTTAAACTAATAATTAATTTTTAAAAGACATTAACACAATAGGCTAAGTTATAGATACAATGGAAAAGCGTTGATTCATGAAAAACAGACCATTCGCCCTCTGTACTCAGTTGAAATGCGACATGATCGAGGTGTTTATAAATCGATAGGATATAATACCCTACAATGACATATCAAAAATACTTTGAGCAGATTTCTTACGATCATTTCGTTTCACAAGATGACTTGATGTACTGCGTGATTCAATGTTTATGTGGAACTTTTGTCACACATGGATGTCACTGCCGTAGACTTTTTTCCTCTTTTTTTTACCCAGAACATCTACGCCCAAGGAACTAGGTCGATGACTATATCCCTCAACACGACCTATCTGATTCTGATGAAAATCGTAGACAACTCTATCCCGGACGTTCGAAAATTTTACCAAAGCCTATGCCCAAGTAAACTCGATGCAGTAAGTGTATTTGATAGTGGATATGTCGCCTCGTGCATTCCGACGACACGTACAGACTGCGTCTACGTTCCCAAAAAGACATGAGGACAAATGCGATTTCGTTGGAACCATGAGTCGACTATTGGAAGACCATGTCTATTTTCTGGCATTGCTACGCAGCACCAAGCTAAGAAAGATCAAGGCTTTGTTGACGCCCATCGATAAATCACAACGAAGGCATGAACTGAAATCGCCAACAACACCATCAGAGGCACGATCGCTCTGTCATCCTTGAATAAAGTCAAACTCATGCGATACAAGTCGATCCGGCGAATACTGGGAAGAAAGTCGTTAACGAGACGGGATCGTCTGATTTCGCTTTGACGGATCCGACCACCATTCGCTATCTCCTCAACGGTTATGAACCATGGACAAAATGATACTGATCCCTTACGACAGATTCCAAAACCTCATTACCGACAGGAAAGCTTAAGGAGAGGGAACCATTCCATCAAAGAAAATTAAACTGATATTTACATAAAGTTTTCACACGTTTAAAGTTAAAAAAGTTAGCCTCGTGCTTTAACATGTTCAGGTGAAATGCTGTTTATAAATATAACATGGTGACGAAAAGACAACGAACAAGGGGTAAACACTATATGAATGAGAGCCTTAAGCTAAGCTATGCTAAAACCGTATCTTAGGGATGAACACCTCTGAGGAGCAAACTATTCGTAGTATTGAACTCCTTTTTTTTCTTAACCTGTTCCTTTTGGTTTTTATGACTGTAAGAAAGTATTTGATGAAGAAAGAAATCATAGTTTACGGTGGTGCATTTCTATAAGCGAAGAAGCGTATTAATATTAGAAATTTGTACAAAATTTTGTTGGTATTTTTGCGTCAATTGACGATGCTCCCACGTTTGTAAATTTTGGGAAAAAGGGGGGGGGGTAATTTCCTAGAACCCCAAGCATATTAATGCAATTTTTTTTTTATAAACGATGAAACAAACCATCTAAAATGGTTAATAAAAAAAATGATGTTGGTTAGTTTTCAATTAATTATCGGGCCATAATATTCCTTTGTATATCACGATGTGGTAATGGCACTACAAAAACGAATGACACAAATGAGTGCAAAATGTATCTATATAATGTACTCCCATATCTTAAAATGTTTTTTATCGAAAATTTGAAAAAAATTTAATGACGCACCTCATATGTCATGCAGGTTCGAGATCTTCATGCTTACCGATGATAATTTTAATACAGCTTAATTTGATGCGATTTGAGAGGGTTTTAAGATTCATATTACCATGATTACTGTAAACATTGAAAGCAGTTAATAACCAAGAAGGATAATAGTTTAGCTAAAACCATTTCATAATGTCGGACAAAACAGAGAGAGAGCTCAATATATAAATCTTGATCAACAAAAGAAATTGCAATACATGAAAAAAAAACGAAACCATAAGGCAATTAATGACGTTATATGATACATACACGCATGATGAATGCTTGTCTTTATGTTTATTTTTTTCTGTTGGTCTAAGACTAAGCCAAGTATTATTATCAAAGCAAGTACAGACTTCAGATGTATAAATATGACCATATATAACGGGACTTTAAAACGTTATAAATAGAACATCTCTATTTCATGTATTTATAATTACATTAGATGTATGTTTCATTATGATACTTTATTCTGATTGGCTAACTGCACATCACGTGTTATTCCGTAAAACTTTTCATTCATGATAACACGTGGTCCCACAATAAAGTGCACAGGTGAATTAAATAAAACAATAATAAAATTCGGGTTTTCATGATCATTGCTAAAAAAATGTAATTATAAGTATTGAATGCTTCTTTTTGTAACTTCATAGGGTTGTAAAAGCGTTGACCGTGCGCACATTTTTAGTATGAAGCGCTTCCGCTTTACACCCCAATGAAGTTACAAAAAGAAGCATTCAATTCTTAAGTGCCAGTCTGCCTAAGAATCAGGCAGTGGTGGAAACATGACAAAAAAAACCCAACCCAATTTGACATTGATTTCAGTTCATAATATGTAGTTATGCACAAAAATAACATTCATTTCCATGTTCTGTTTTGGTAATAGAAGATACAAGTTGGTTGAAATGCACTAGAAATTAACGAATAAAGGCAGATAACTCTGTAATTTGCTATCATTCTAACCAATTTTCTAACCTAGTTATTTGATATTACCAGACACACACAAACACTGTTTAACTCAGGATGATGGTTAGTATTAAATAGCATGATTAGCTCGGTGGGTTTTTTCTGATCATGTTTTAATTTTTACCTAAATTGCCTGCTTCTTACAAGACTGACACTTAAATAAAAGACGCGTTAGGTCTTAATATAACTTTAAAAACTTCTGAAACTAGTTAGTGCACGTAAGGTGGTTTTACCAAGACAAATTTGTACATGATTTTTTCTTAACTTTTTGTCAGGTAAGTTCACATATTTCATTAGCTTATAAATTATTATTTTCAATTGTAATAATTCAAATTATATAAGCAGTGACGTCTATACGAAGACAGATTTGTTTAAAATGAAACAAACTTTTTATATATATTCATCAATACTTTTCTGCATAGAATAATTAATGATACTATTTCTATTGTTTTTTTTTATTATAGACATTTCTAAATTAAGCATGTTAATAGAAAGAGAGAAAGCACAGACAAAATTTTATGATAAGTGTATAATTAATAGTCGGCACATATTCTATTCTAAATTCAATCTATTCACATAATTATTTTAATGACAAAGTAAAATACTTTATTTATATAAGATACCATAAAAATGCACCAGTAATTTTTTTAAATACCGCAACACATTTTAAAAAATCAATAAAGTCGTCGTATTGTATAAAAGGCTCACGTAATTATATGATTACATATATTGAAATTGGAAGATTTTCTATGTTAGGTCACATTCCTTAAAGTCAACGTATCTAATATGACATCGTCACCCATTATCAATACCAAAGTGAAACATGAATTTTTAATCAATTGTGAAACTAGTGCTGTTATTATTGCACGTATTTAAGTTAAAAAATTTCAACAAATATAGTTTACCCTTCTTATATACATAATATACAAAAGGACAATCTATGAATCAATGTCATAGTATTATACTTTCTTTTTTGTTGTCTTTAATTATTTGTTTTTACCATGGCAACCGTTACCGTACTTTCAAAAAAATATAGATATATGTAAAAATCTCACGATGAGTTTTTTTTTTTCGATTGTTACCTGTTACGGTGCATTGACATTTTGTTTCATTATAAATAGTCAAAAGTGTAACTGTTAATATTTATTACACTTTTATGTTCCTTACGTCGTACTACAATCCCCTCCCCTTCATAAATGTGACCTACCGAATTAGACTATTTACCGGATTTGTTATTACATAAGCAACACGACGGCTTCCACATGTGGAGCAGGATATACTTACCCTTCCGGAGCACCGCAGGTCACCCCAAGTTGTTGCTTATTGTTCAGTTTTCTATGTTGTGTCATGTGTACTATTGTTTGTTTGTTTGTCTTTTTCATATTTAGCCATGGCGGTGTCAGTTTTTTTTCTTTCGATTTATGAGTTTGACTGTCCCTCTGGTATCTTTTGTCCCTCTTTTAAAGATGAAATTAACTTAAGATGATGTTTGATAAACTTTCATCTACATTTGAAATCTTGTATGTGTGTATGCATTTTCCACGCTGCATTTTTGCGCCTGTTCCAAATCAGGAGCCGATAGCCTTTGTTAGTCTTGTATTATGATTGATTTTAGTTTTTTGTGTACAATTTCGAGTTTAGTATGTCGTTCATTATCACTAACCTAGTATATATATTTGTTTTGGGGCCAGGTGAAGGACGCCTCCGGATGCGGGAATTTCTCGCTGCATTGAAGACCTGTAGGTGAACTTCTGCTGTTGTCTGTTCTATGGTCGGGTTGTTGTCTCTTTGACACATTCCCCATTTCCATTCTCAATTTTTTGTCATTTTGATCAAGAACAACTGCAAACAGATGTATGTTCTAATTCATAACTTCAAGCGAACATAAATTATTTACAAAAATAAACTCCACACTTTTGTATGGGATCAGCTCGCCTGACAGTGTGCAGATTTAATTTTATTAAAGACAAATGCAAAATACTAAATGCTCATCTGTTACTTTCTGCCTAGGCCGCTGCAGGTAACGAACACGAAAACCAATCTACAAAGATAAAAGCAATTTTCATTATGTACTCAAAGACATATTATTAATCAATTTAAAGATTCTGTTTTTTACACACATTATTCACAATAAACACAAATAACATAAGAAAAATACATCAAGTCGGGTGGGAGGGTGGGAAACTTTACTGCACCAAAAGCGAACCTCGAATGACAATATCTTAAATTCGGACAACCTCCAAAAGTATAGCACGAAATATTTGAATTGGCCTTATTCAAATATTATGGTTAGTTCTAACATGTATGTGAAGTTAGCAGCCGGTTCGTTATTCGATATTCGATATTCAATATCCGACCGGCTGCTAGCAGTCAGTTCGATATTCAAAATTAAGTTAAAAATCATAAAAAAAATTAAATAATTGATAACATTTAAAGCATGATTTTGATAGTTAAGTGGACTGATAAGATACGGGGGAAATCGTTTAATGACCCCTTCAACCTGTCGTAAATTCTCCCCAGCAGGCACAACGACGTTGATTCAACATTTAATAAACGTCAGATTTCAACATTGAATCAAGGTTGAAAAGTAGTGTTTAACCCCGTCACATTCTGTATGTATGTGCCTGTCCCAAGTCAGAAGCCTGTATTTCAGTGATCGTCGTTTGTGTTGCATATTTGGTTTTTGTTCAATTATTACATAATTAAGGCCGTTAGTTTTCTCGTTGGAATTTATTTTATATTATCATTTCGGGGCCTTTTATAGCTGAATATGCGGTATGAGCTTTGCTTATTGTTGAAAGCCGTACTATGACCTATAGTTGTTAATTTCTGTGTTATTTTTGTCTCTTGTGGAGAGTTGTCTGATGGCAATCATACCACATCTTTTTTTTAATAGGTCTAGTTCGGAACTTTGCCGTCGGGACTGGCCGAGGTGTACAAAATGAAAATATTTCGATATATATATGTAGTATTTATCTCTTTTGATGTGAACAAGTATTTTCTTACCACAACTCAATAATTTCAAACTAAAGAAATTCCTTTTCAAATGTGCCAATACAAATAATTGATCTATATATAATCTTAGAAAGTATTAAAGTTGCGAATAGCCTCGGTCAAAACATTCAAAATGAGCTAGGTCTGGTTCGGTACTTTGCCGTACTGTCTTTCTGAGGAGTACAAAAAGAATGTGGGGTAAATATGGAAAATAAGCTAAAGGGCAACTTTGAACCCCTGTGATAGACAGACGGGCATGAATCCCAGAAGAATATTCAAGTGGGGAATAGCCTGGGCCAATATATTTGAAATAAGCTAGGTCCAGTTCGGAACTTTGCCATAAGGATATGCCAAGAAGTTCGGAATGTGTCGTTGGTATAAAATATACGCTAAGGGCCAACTTGAAACCTCTGTGGTGACCGAAAGGGGCCGGATCCCTGAAATATGTTGAAGTGACGAATAGCTACTGTCAACTACTTCAAAATGAGTAAGGTCTGGTTCCAGACTCTGCCGTAGGGAATTGTTGTGGAGTATAGTTTTATGTTCACAAGCCATTTTCTAGTTGTGCAGAGCCGTTTTGTGACATAGTGTTCGTACATTTGTGCATATTTTACGATACATGTGCATGTGGATTTACGTGGGATTAAACTGTAATAACCATAAAAATTTACCCTATATGAGTCTACCATAAATAGAGATATATATCTCGAATTTTATCACACAGTTGTTAATATAGTATTAGCAGCACGTCATACTAGAATCACATACTAAACTCGAGTATGTGATTATTTTATTTCAAATCTATTTAGTAGGTGTAAATTGTGAATACTTTCAGTTTAATTACCTATTGATGCTATACATATTCTTTCACGTCATTTATCCGAAATAAATCCTAATTAAAACTGAAAACGAAAGTAAAAGATTTTATGCAATTTTCTCTTTTTTTTTTTTTGGTAAGCTCATTTTCCTAAAATGAATTTTCCTGACATCCGCCGTTTTAAATGACTTTGAACAATTTTCATGAATTCATAGTCATATAAGTAAATGTTTTGTGTAGCTTTAAACGTACAAACTAATTTGCTCGGTAAAGTCATTCATGTTTTTTTTCTGTAATAATGATTATGATCTGTAGGAAATAGACCTCTTCTGGCAAACTAGTTTTATATTTTAGATGAGAGTCTGGCGGTGGAACGGGGATTGCATTATTTGTAATTTAATAAAAATGAGGATACTTTTCGTCAAAAAATTATATTTAAGCTAACCTCAGAAGCTAACAGTTTTATGTGCACAGGCTATTTCTTTTTAACCATATAATCAAGTATTTCTCATTAAGAAAGTGGTTAGTAGATGTGATTATGTCACCTATCTCCCATTTTTATCAAAATGTCACAATATTAATTCTTATATTCTGTACAGACTGCTCAAATCATACCATTTTAAATACTATGCATACGGGGTCGATAACCCATCGGTCCGACACCCTTAAATTCCGTACTTAAATTTGTCCGACACTCTAATAATGCAACACATGTGCAGGTCCTAATTCATAGAATCGGTAAACGTGGTATTTGACCATGTGTTAAGTATACTCTCTTTTCTGATTATGAATAATTAAACGAAAAGAAAGAACTTTAGTATAGCATGTAAGAAATACCAGTATATCGTGATCCAGATAAACACATTCAATGTTATATTGGAAAAGTTTAATTCTATTTTCAGATCCATTACTGACAGTTATATACAATGATAAATAGAAAGGGTTATTTATAAATTGATACGAGTTTTAGATTTCCCCGTAAATTGGCAAAAAAAGATATAAGCTCTATTTCCCATATAATAAGCAGATACAGTAGCTGATACTTCTTTTAAGTAAGTACATATTTTGTCTATGTTAACATGTTAAATGAATTTGATATTTTATCGATTAACTGGCAATTATTTTTAACAGTATAACATGTATAAATAGTACAATGTTAATTCCATTGATTTACAATACAAGTTTTGTATATTATTCTGCAGTGACATAATAGAAAGCGGAACGAGGTTTGCAAGGGGTTCTACTATATTTTTCGGTGTTTCTCACCATAGCAAGAAAGCAGATTTTATTTGATATATTTATATCAGACTCACACGTTCACTTGTATTTGTAGTATTTAAAATTTAGAACGGAAGTGGGGAATGTGTCAAAGAGACAACAACCCGACCATAGAAAAAACAACAACAGAAGGTCACCAACAGGTCTTCAATGTAGAGAGAAATTCAGCTGGCCCCTAAAGAAATATATATTAGTTCAGTAATAATAAACGCCATACTAATTTCCAAATTGTACACAAGAAACTAAAATTAAAATAATACAAGACTAACGAAGGCCAGAGGCTCCTGACTTGGGACAGGCGCAAAAATGCGGCGGGGTTAAACATGTTTATGAAATCTCAACCCTCCTTTGTATTTTTATCATTTTCGATGAGTTCAGCCTTTTACAACTGATTTTAATAGTTTGACAACAATTTGTTCTTAATTTGTACTTTTATACCACTGTCCAAGATAAAGGGCGGGTTGGGATCCCTCTAACATAGGTATCAAACCGGCCGCCATATTCTTTATGTGTGTCTTTCCTTGTAATTAAGTTTAAATTAGGCCGTTTGTTTTCTGGTTTGAATTGTTTTATATCGTCATTTCGGGGTCATTGTGCGGTATGGGCTTTTATCATTGCTGAGGGCTCTACGGTGACCTTTAGTTGTTCATTTCTGTTCTATGTTTGTCTCTTGTGGAGAGTTGTCTCATTGGCAATCATACCCCATATGCTTATTTTTATATATCAAGCTAACACTCAATTTTAGAGGCCAATCAAGATAGCAGCATCTTTTTTTTTCAGCAGCCGATATTCATATTTTTAAAAACCAAAAAAACATGTTTGTATCAGACTCGAACGTTCCCAAAATCTCAAAATCTTGGTTCAATATAATTTGACTGCGAAATTCGACCTCTTCAAGGTTTGTCATGATTCTTAAATGATGACAGTCCGTTTTAACTACCAATGATGATATCAGTCACTTTTATCTTCGGAGGATACTGTTTGTTTAAAAAATTGTGTCATTTAAAATCTTTTTTTTCTGTTCCCTTTCTCCTTTTTTGATTCCTAATGTAGTGATAGATATTAAAACTGAAAATGAAAGTAAAAGATATTATGCAGTTTTCTTTCAGGCGAGTTTATTTTTTATCAAATGAATTTCCCTGTCATCCGCCATAGATTACGATACATGTGGATGATTTATATTCAGCTACATACAGTTAACGTCCAATTCTTCAAAAGTAACTTACTATCTGCATTTACATATTACATGGATCACGTATTGCAATATACGATTAGTGCAGATATGGTATTCGTATCACTAGGTAAAGTTTAAAAAGTAAAAAAGTAACCGGACAAATCATATTTAGTTTTTCAAGTGGGTAATTAGCGTAATCAATGTGGATACACTTTAATATTTATATATATATTTGTACCAAAAAAAAGTGTAATTGTTGATCATACATTACGGAATTACAGAGTTCAATCTTAGTTTTGTGATTTTAATCAGCACGGATGACCAAAATCTGTTTTGAATACGTTTTCTACATTTTAATTGGTTCGCATCAATACTGAGAGGATCAACGGTGATTCAAACTAGTTCCGCGACACGATACGAAGCTATAAGAAGTTATAGACAATATACACGTCGACTTGAAATTATAACTAGAAAAAAGTTATTTGTGATTAGTTGCCGAATAATTTGGCTACGATTCTACGGGGGAAACGGGGAATGCACCAAAAGAGACAGCAATCCAACATAAGAGCAGAAGACAGTACAAAGGTGCCAATTGGGTTTTAAGACAGCAAAAAAAATCCTGCACCCGGAGGTGTGGCTCAGCTGGCCCCCAAACAATTATGTATACAAGTTATGTAAAATGGATTTTGCACCAAACTCCGAAATAATTAACTAATATAATAAAATAAAAAAAAAAAGTCATTTATTTTTCTTTCAGACAAGCAATAGAGGAAAATGTATGTCTACAGATTACTAAGACGAAATGAAGACTACACTAAAGGCCTTGATGCAAAAGATCCTGCTTCTCCTGTAATTGTCTTTTATCATGTTCTATACGGAAGTAGTGAGGAAAGCATTTCAAAATATATCTCAACAGGTGGAGATTTAAATAATTTAATAGAAAATTTTGTTTCAAAATCAGTCAAGCCTGGAAAATTAGTGAAGATAGATACGAATATGCTTCAACCAAATCAAATTATTGATTTAAGGCAACAGTTTCAACGGGATCCTTTTATACCTCCCTTTGCTGATGTAACGTTAAAAAACACATTCAATAATTACGCAGATAAATTTCAAGAAGTTCTTTTGGTAGGTAACATTCCACGAAATAGTATCCAGCTTGCCTAGCAGTTATAATCATCTGCTGTTTTCATTCAGAAATTGTTAACTGTCCAATATCTATGAGTATTATCTAATACCTACATGTATATGATGTGATATTTTGCCACCTTCATTTGAACCTCGATTTTTTTTACTTCTCAGTAACCATTAGCTCTCAAAGTGTGATTCACAATTGACACCACTCATTTATTACTAAAACAGTGAGAAATGTATCTGATGCCTTTCATGAAATGAGAGTTGACTGTATTTATAGATTATCGTTGATCATGTCAACGAGATTGATTTTTCTCGCTTGAGCCGGGACGGCGAAAGCGAGAATGGAAATCGAGTTGAGATGACCAATGATAATCTGTTTATCGCTATTTTGCCTATGACGACGTTGTCAATTTCGTTAGCAACGCTACGTGCCTGCTTAGTTTCTAGCGATAATTTTCCATCTCAAGCGAGTAGCATGATATGAAAAATGATTACAAAAAAAGATCAAAGGAAACATGCACAAAATAGCGATAAGGCTACTTATTGCTTATATTGTGTCTATACCAGAATCGATTTAATTGATTTAGCCATACATTGAAATAGAGTTCATGCAGATCAGTGCTGGTTTTCGTGAAAAGGGTAGAAATACTTTTGGGATTTTTGATATATTATTATTTTTTGTATATTGTGTATTGACAACACTATCGTTCTTGTGAAAGCTTTAGTATACAAGGATTTTTTTAATCTAAAAAAAATAAAAAATTGTTTCAGCAATTTTACCAGACACTTGCATTATTATGTTTTCTAATGATTTAATACTAATTTATGTGCATTATGAAGCGAGTATATAAACATCTCGTGCTACCGTGATCATTTTTGATTCAAATTTATATATTTTTGATGCATTATTAGAAAATCTTATTCAATTGACACATCATGTTGTACGTTATGAAACGATTGATGAGGTCTCCTGCAAACATTCCACACACTGTTCGAATTAAGGAATTCAACCAAAAAAATGTCTTTATAATTTTTTTCTCGTTTAAAGACACTATTTTATTTCAATAATTTTTGAATCTGAGCATCTTAGTTTCACGCTTATCACGAATTTGTAACGCTGGACAAAAAAAAACATATACATAAAATCATTGTTATAGTTACCCAGCCAGCCAGCTTTGTACACATTACAATAATGCTATTCCTAAAATGTGTAAGATAATTTTTAAATAATTATTGAAAACCGAAAATAATTCTTAAACGGAATTTTTGACATATTGCTTTTATAATCTGGGAAGTAGACCTCACATGTACCATGCAAACTAGAATGTGTTCCCTTATCCATCAAGGGTAGATTATTAACGAAGTACTAAATGTAAAAATCTAAACATAAATAAGATACTGAACCTGCAAATAGGGTCGCGGACACCAGACAAATTATATGGAAACTACGGATTATTGCGTGGTCTTTGTGAGAACAATCTGGTCATTATTTTGTGATGTAATGTTTTCGTATTCTTCATGTTCTTCTAGCGTCTAGAGCATGATCGACTTTTTATTTTATTTTATCATATTATATATTTTTTTTTAATCTTTATTTATGTTATAATATATATTTTATGTTTTAAACATCCACAACTCTTTTTTTATACTTTACATACAATTTTGTACAAACATTGTAAGTGATTCTTATTTTGTGATATTATTAGATTATTATTTATTTTTGTTGTCTGATTCCATAGACTTGAACATCTGTGAAATAAACCATTTGCACTCACATCACTTATTTTTATTTACATTGAATTCGATTTATGTTCAGATATCCAACAAAATATCTTTCGAGTATTTTCGACCTCCTTTGTATGTGATACGAATTTTGATGAACACATCAAATTTTCAGCCCGGTTCAACCAAATATTCTTATTTTGGAATCTAACGCTATTAAAGATAAGGTAATAACCATTGAACTGGTTATCTTGTGTTTAAGATTAGCGACGAGAAATGTACTCAAATTAATAAGTCGAAAATAAATTGACAATATCATGTCTAAAAAGAAAAAAAAGAACCAGCAGACAATAAACATTACACAAAACAAAACATAGAAAACAAAAGATTGAGCAACACAAATCTTACTAAAACCTGGGCTCGATAGCAGATGCTCCGGAAGGGTAAGCATATAGTAATGCTAAACACACTGTGGTATCAGTCAAACTTTAAAGGACCTGGTTTGATAAGGTGCAATTTTTTTGCCCCCTTTCCAAATAAGTTTATATTAATATTATTGATGGTCTTAGTAAGGAAACTTAAAAAAAACTTGTATTTTTCTGTTGAACGGATTGTTGCCTAGAAACTGTTTTATATAAGTATCAAAATTATCAAATAGGAATTGCTACAAATTCAAATATTTAGAAAATAATATTGTTTGCTTAAGAAAAATTTGAAGTCACAAATAAAAATAAACCTTTGATTTCGTTTAATATATTCTTAGAAACAACCAAGCAAAATAAATTTTGCCTAGCAATGGTTGGTAAAACTGTGTGTTTCCCCCTCTGAGGTATGCATATAGTAGTTGTTTGAAGATTTTTCTTTTCCACATGGTGTTTCATTCCCATATACTATCATATACATCTTTATCCTCAACAAATTCCGTATTAAGCATAGCAACACAAATGTTCCTTAGCAACGGGAAATATGATTGAGTTGAAGACTACTACAAATCAATTAGTTATTTTATTGAACAAACTGCATTAAATGTAATGCAAAGTGTCAGTTGGAGAACAACTGATATTTTTTATAGTTAGAAATGAAAAGTTCGTTCAATTTTTTCAAGCGGTTTATAAAACATTTACAACCAATGTAAATGCTGTCAAATGTTTGTGTAATATTTGCAAACGTTTGTCGATATCGTTCATATATGTAAAGAAATGTATTTTATCGACTCCAAAAAAATTAGAAAGGGTCTTATATATTGTAAGACTTTTTGCAGCAAATTTTACGTATTGATGGTTTCAGAGACCGTCACAATATTTGAATTGATCAAGTATATATTGTTCTTCCCGAATTCAAAACAGAACTTATTGAAGTTATGATATTCAAAATGGCAGGAGGCTTTTTAAATGTCGGACTGATCATATTTTTTTCTATTTGAACGGTTAAGAAATTCTTTAAGCTTTACTCCGGAACCAAGGAAACTATTTAAAACTTTAATGAGGGTTTTTTTAAGATCCTGCTGGTATAAAAAACACAAATGCTTTACAATGTATATAGCTTTCCTTACAGGAGGGTTTACAATTCGATATGCATGTTTGTGTCAGAATGGAAACTTTAGCTTATACGACGAGTTGTAACAGTAAATTGATACTTTTTTTATAGCTAAAAGACACATAATGAATGGGTTGATGGATTGATTTGTGTAAACGTCCAGCTGCAAATGCTACATGAATCTCAGGTGTAGGGAGAAATGCACTTATATAATAACACTGTACTAAATTATAAGTAGCATTACTTTTGTACTTCAAAATATGAAAAAAACTATGTCATTAAATGACATTATAGTTATTAGAATTAACTCTAAACTAGAATAGATAATGATCAAATCGATAAAAGCAGTACGTTTTCTCAACCAAAGCTAAAGTATCAATATTAATGTGGTATTGGAAAAAGTTAGTTCTGCTTATTTGTGATCTCTTCTCATCTTGATCAAGAGAATAATTAAATAAATATTTTTTTCGATATAACTTAAGTCAAGGCGTGTGTTTTCAATGTTTTGCATCATCCTATAATTTGAAAATACACAAGTATGCACATACATGTACATGTATTTTATCAGAATGATTATGATTATAATCTCTGATAAAGATAAGACATTTAGGTCAGAACACTGTTATTTGAGAAGTTATTAACAAATCAAAACTAGTAAAATTGAAAAAGTGTCATATCTGTCACTATTAGTATCCAGATGTAGTTTTCTTTGTTTGACGCATATGTTACTACCAGTCCAATTAGAGCTTGAATTCAGTGATACAGTATTTTGACAAAAGCTTTATGTGTTTTTCAATGTTAGAAATAGATCATAGAAGGAAATTAAGCCAAGCAGAAGTCAATATAACAAGTTGAGTGCTGTTATAGGTATAGAACCACTAATTCAGGCCCAGTCGGAAAAACCTACAAGAAAGTAGTACATATTTTCAACAAAATATTTCTTACGCATAGCTGTATCTTTGCCAATTGCGGGTATATTTGCTTATTTGTGGTATCAAATAAAAGCGTTGGGACTTGGAATCACTGTAGAACCCTGGTTGAGAGATTTTTTTAAATTATAAAGAAGTATGTAAAATTTTGATAGAAGGGCACATTTGACCTGTTGTTCAGATCAAAAGTTCCTGTTTTTTGTACTATCAAACTTCAGGGAACCAGCACGCTCTAATATGCAATTAAAGGTATGTTGATTTTTGCAGCACAAGTCAGGATAAGGTACAGTTTTGACATGAAATAACGGCCACTTTATTTGAACTTAAGACAAAGAAGCTATTTATGCTTGAAATTGCAGAATTTAACATAGAAAGCAATGGGCTATGAATTAGTGGTTTTCCACCTATTAATGATAATTTCAACCCAGTTTTGTGTCTTTAGAATCAATTATTGCAGTCGGTCAAAATCTAGTCGTTATAATTGTGATCCATGGATTTTGAACGATAACTGAAGTTGATTACACAACTTTGGTACTTTTTTGTCGAAATTTTGGTGATATATTACCATGTTTCCAAGTCTGACAAACTTAGTGTGTGCTAGCTTTCTGAGACAAACCAAGGATCTTGTTGAAAACTGTTTCTACAAAACACCTACCGACACATGGTAGCAATCTAAATAAAATATCAATTGCAGTTATCGTCCTTTAATATGGATGTTTGCAATTTTCTCAATAATTTATTAAATAAAACATGTTTTCACAATTATATTTGAAAAGTATAGAGAATGATGAAAAACCATCATGCAAATGATAGCAACATATCATAAACATCCTTCTGTAAGATAAAACTGCAAGAAGTCATTTGCAAAAATACCAAAGCATACAACCTTTTTGTTGAGATTTAAAGTTTCATGTCAATATAGAAATAAACTTGCTCCTCACCTGATGAAGTTTAATTGAAGGTGAAGGTGTCGCCCTTTCTCTGATACTGGTAGACAATGGTGTTCTCGTGGATATACTGTGATTTTTTACAGCAGAGTAGAACATAAGCATTGCTTCTGCCAGTCATCATAGAAGTGGCCTAAGTCCTATTGGGTTGTAAATTGCCTATGAGGATGCCTAAGGAAAGGAAACATTTAATGGTAAGTAAGAACGAGAGAGTGAGTGAATAAGCTGGAGAGAGTAAGTGAATGAGCTGGAGAGAGAGAGAGAGTAACTGGTAAATGAGCGATAGTGAATGAGCGAGAGAGAGAGAGAGAGAGAATGAGCGAGAGTGAATGAGTGAATGAGTGAGTAGTCGAGAGTGAGAGTGAGTAAGCGAATTAGTGAGTGACAGAAGGAGTGTATGATCGAGTGAGAGATACAGTGAATGAGTCGGCTAGAGTGAGTGAGTGAGTGAGTGAGCTAGAGCGAGCGAGTGAGCTAAATAGAGATAGAGTGAGCAAGAAAGAGGGATCATGAGGGATGTCAGATATCATGTTACATTATTTATTTTATGTAACAAATATGCTAGTGTCAAATTACAGCCTTCAAATTGTTACAATAAGGTAGTTTACCCTATTTTTTTGGACATTCAGCATGCACACAGTTAAGATTTTACCTGAAATTTCAATTTTTTGCATTTTCTAACACTTAAAGCAATGAAACCTGTATATTATGACTAGTTTATGGATAAATATTGCTTTTGGTTCAATTATCTAGTGAGTGTTTATGTTTCGTTGGGTTTCTTAGTGAATTATTTATTTCAAGGAAAATTGGTGTATGCTTAATTAGGAATTCCAAAATCCCACTAGAAATTCCAAAATCTCACTAGAAAAATACTTCTATAGGAATTCCAAAATCTCACTGGAAATGCATTTCATAACCATATTTGCAAGTTGTCTAGCTTGGAGATATATAAATTACTCTTGTTGATCCATGTTTATACACAAAAGTATGGTTTTAATCAAATCACTCTCCTTTTTTAACATGTAGAAAAAAGGGGGGACAAAATTATCAATTATGTTTTATATTTGGACCACTGTATTTATATTCAAGTAAGAATCTCTGATAAAAATAAGACATTTAGGTCAGAACACTGTTATTTGAGAAGTTATTAACAAATCAAAACTAGTAAAATTGAAAAAGTGTCATATCTGTCACTATTAGTATCCAGATGTAGTTTTCTTTGTTTGACGTATATGTTACTACCAGTCCAATTAGAGCTTGAATTCAGTGATACAGTATTTTGACAAAAGCTTTATGTGTTTTTCAATGTTAGAAATAGATCATAGATGGAAATAAAGCCAAGCAGAAGTCAATATAACAAGTTTAGTGCTGTTATAGGTATAGAACCACTAATTCAGGCTCGGTCGGAAAGAACCTACAAGAAAGTAGTACATATTTTTAACAAAATATTTCTTACGCATAGCTGTATATTTGCCAATTGCGGGTATATTTGCTTATTTGTGGTATCAAATAAAAGCTTTGGGACTTGGGATCACTGTAGAACCCTTGTTGAGAGATTTATTTAAATTATAAAGAAGTATGTAAAATTTTGATAGAAGGGCACATTTGACCTGTTTAGATCAGACGTTCCTGTTTTTGTACTATCAAACTTCAGGGAACCAGTACGCTCTGATATGCGATTAAAGGTATGTTGATTTTTGCAGCACAAGTCAGGATAAGGTACAGTTTTGACATGAAATAACTGCCACTTTATTTGAACTTAAGACAAAGAAGCTATTAATGCTTGAAATTGCAGAATTTAACATAGAAAGCAATGGGGCTATGAATTAGTGGTTTTACACCTAAAGAGATTAATAATATATATACATGTACAAATCATGCCAATTATACGCAAGCCAAGAATATGGCAGATAAAGACATCGGGATTATTTCTGTAATTAAACATGCAGTTTGTATTCCTGAAAATGGGTTAAATTCAATCATCAATCCTAGATTAAAATATCGGTCAATGAACTCCCAACATCCAATGGATTCATTGTAAAAATGTCAATAACAGTCAAGTGAAAAATGTGACTTGCCACCAAGAGATATATATGTTAAACACTCATACACACCACGTCAATAAAATCGCCTAAATGTGGAAATTAATGGGGAACAGAATGATGGATGTCTTCTTCCTGATATTATAAACTTTCCCATTTATTTCTGAAAATCATCTGATAATGTGGTTAATATAAAATTAATTTGATTTTCTAAAGATAAAACAACTGCGTGTACAAATGTATGCATAAACAGGACATGTAAATACACATTTCTTACTTTTTGTCTGTGGGCAGTTGGTACACAAATGTAAGATCCACAGCTATAACCAGACAAATGATACTCGATACTATTGATATCTTCATGATTGTGGTTCCCTGAATGAATATAATTTAATATGTATATATAGAACAATTTAACTGGATTTTTTTTATAACTATATATTCTTGTATAAGCTGTATTTTACGATTTAGAACTGGCCATAAATATCATTATAATAGGGTTTCTTGTGTTACTATTCATTTCTTCCTAACAAAAGCAAATAAAAAACAACCAAAAGCAAGTCAAAGGCTGGTTCGCCAGTTTGCTGCTGCATGTAAAAAGTTCTGACCCTATCCTATATAATATTTGTTTTTGTGACTATCTATTTGTACCGCCCTTCGACCCGTTCGACACCCTTAAAGAACCTATATTTTGGAATTGAAATTACTTGACGTGATTTTTTTGTGCTGAAGTACCTGAAATATTTTAAGCTTGACGTTACAAACAATTTATTGACTTAATGAGAAAATCTTTAAACATTACAAAATTTTATTTTATATCGGTTACAGTAGTTGACAAAATCATAGCTAGGCTGGTTCTCTGCAACATACGGGTATCTAAGTCATATCGTACCAAAACAGATCAAGAACAAGGAACCAGACTGAAGACAATTCATGTATAAAACTGTGCTTAGACTCATGCTTTTGAGTTACATGTATGAGGATGACTGATTGTGCATGCATTCTGCTTGTATCGTCGCTCGGACATACTTTTCGTACTCCGAATCGACCAATTTTTGAATGAGCCAACAGTAGTTTCTTGATATATGCGTCATGCATGCACATATAACGTATACCCTATGTTTTTGTAACCGGACTTATGGCTGGAATCCCCTTTTCATATGACTTGCATGTGTTTGACCCCCCCCCCCCTTTTACCCCTTAAAAAATGTATGGATTCGCGCCTGACATGTACACACATAATTACAATAACCAACACTTTATCAAAATAAATTAAATGCAAGAAATGTGAAACATAATAAAAAAAAAAACGCATTAATGATACATATGATACAGGCTAATAATTTTGTACACAAGCACTTGTTTTACAGACGTTCAAATTACAGTGAGAAAGTCAAATTATCTCGATTATGAAATACATTACAAGAACATTTTTCATTTGCATTAAATTAAACGTATCCTTTATAATTGAAACAAAACTTTCCCAAATTTTTTACTTAAATATCGTAATTGTAATTTCAATATCACACTTACCAGTACAATTAACAGCGTTAATAATGTAGATATTTGGTAGATCACTGATCATATACGATGCTATGTCAAATGTCCTTTTATATGTATTTACTTAATATATACGCGTGATTAAATCTGTGCCTTCATCAGACAGTGAAGATTTCCGTTCAAGAACAACAAAAGCTCTTCACACAAGATGTTCTAAAATGTCCCTTCATTTCATTTCAACTTAAATATTTTAAGCTTTTCCTGGAAATTCAGCGTCATGAAGCGTAAATAAGACATGACTTGTGTCTGTTATCGATAAGAGTCGGCGGAATGGACAAAGTCAATGACAAAAAATTGCCTCCGTTGAAATTCTGCAAACACCCCATAGAGCAAATTACATGGATGATTAATATTGACCAGTTGGTATATGGCCGTGTTCTAAGCGACACGTACATGAAGGTCATACACTAATTTCTTGAATGAAATCAAATCTTTAGCTACTAATGACTGCCGTAGGAGGTCGACCGGAATTTTTAGCGAGGATTTCTTGGCATGATAATTATCAGAAATCACTAGTACATGTACATGTAGTAGTACTTTTTGTGAGACACTTAGTATTATTTTCCTTTTGAAAGTGGATTCTTACAACTTTGTACAACTTGTTTGAAAGTCTTCTACAACTTTAGTCTAAACTAGTCTTAAAATAATTGTTTTCGTCCATGATCAAGTTGGTTGTCTTGATTGAAATATTTTACATGTTTCATGTCAGTTACGTTTATATATCTTACTATACGGGTTTAGTTTGCTTTGTAATATGTCTAACCAGTGACATATTATTGCTTACATTATGTCAGTTGGTCACATGTGGATAGTTTTCTCTTTAGTAATCATACCACATATTAACTGAACACTTTATGGATGAATTTACCCAAAAACACCTGTATATAGATGGACAAGTCTACGATAAGCGAACCGCCCATTCCAGTGAAATAAATCAATTAATATTCTTTATATAATCGATCATTGTTATCGTTCAATACTATTTTCAAGTCTATTTCTTGTGAGGAAATAGTCATTGTTGAACATGTTTCAGTTGTTTATTTGTCTTACTCTCTGTATAATATGAATATATAATCAGCTACATCTAAATCATTATATTACATTTTAATATGTATATACAAAATCCAAAATTAAATTAGACCTATATAAAATAACGACACGTGGTATTTTTTTATAACTTAAGATGTTTCTCGTTTAACTTATATATATGTATATATATATATAGCAAAAGTAAATAAAAACGGTGTACAGAATGTATAAATTAAAATTTTTAAATTTGCAAACTACATTTCACATATATATATATATATACAACTCGTCTAAACATCAACCCAACAATGTTAGATCTGTGAATTTGCTTTCGCAAATTTTTTGTTCTTCCCTCGCCGTCATTCGAACCCATGCTACTGAGATATCATGACACCAAATCGCCTGCAGAGTAGCCGTCCTTCTAGACCACACGACCACCTGGGCTTCATAAAAATGAAGCTTTCGGTGGCCAGGTGTTAGTTACCTTTTCACGTCAGTGTTAATCTAGCGTCGTACTACTACTACTAAATAGAGTTTAATGGCGACTACCCTTGCCGGTATTGTGCCAGATTACCTTATCTAAAAACATTTCAAGTAAATGTTTTAAAATTATCATTATTTAGGTATTAGCCTATATTATATATTCATATTACAGCGTCGTACTACAATACATGATATATATATAAGGCATGGAGATGTTATTTTTGCAGATCAGCTAAATTATCTATAGTAAAGGATCCTACAAAATTATGTAAGATACAGTAACAGAAACTAAGTATATTTATAAGTACGTCTGAGCCAGTGACACCTCTACAACAGATTTATCCATCGGATCACCAGCAGTGATGGTGATACCTGGCTGTGTACATTATGTATATACAACTCGTCTAAACATCAACCCAACAATGTTAGATCTGTAAATTTGCTTTCGCAAATTTTTTGTTCTTCCCTTGCCCGGATTCGAACCCATCCTACTGAGTTATCGTGACACCAAATCTCCTGCACTGTCGCTATATTTTATAAATACGTCTGAGCCAGTGACGTTTAAACGAGTTATATATATAAGTGGCCTCGGTGGCCATGTGGTATAAGTAGCTCTACTACTGTAATCACTAGCCAGTCAACACTGACGTTGTCAAAGGGATCGAACTAGAATTAAAAATATTGAGGGAAAAAAATGTAAAAGGGATAATAACAAGAGCTAAAGCAAGATGGCAAGTAGAGGGGGAAAAGGGAAGTAACTATTTTTGTAATTTGGAAAAAAAAAACATTACACAGAAAAAATTATTCCTAAACTTATTTTGGAGGACGAGACTGAGATAACAGATCCCAGTACTATTAGAAATGAACAAAAACAGTTTTATAAAAAATTATATACTAGTTGTAAACCATTGTTACTGAAAACTCACAGGGACACATTTCTTCAACATGATAATCCTTTTATTACAAAACCGAATGAGGAAGAGGTGGGTTCCAACAATGCAGGAATGTTTGTCTTCTCTTAAACTTATGAAGAACTCCAAATCACCTGGTATAGATGGATTTACTGTTGAGTTTTATAAATTCTTTTGGAATGATATTAAAATACCACTGGTAAGATGTTTAAATGAGGCTTTAGAATATGGAAAGTTCTTAATCACACAAAGGCAGGGACTCATTACTTGTATACCAAAGGAGGGTAAGTCAAAATTTTATTTAAAGAACTGGTGACCTATCACACTTTTGTGTGTAGACTATAAGATTGCTACAGCAAGTTTAGCAAATAGACTAAAAAAGGTGCTGGTAAATATAATTAGTCAAACACAAAAAGGATTTCTTAAAGGTAGGTATATAGGCGAATGTACTAGATTTATTTATGATCTGATGGAAAAGATGGAGGAAGACAACATTCCTGGACTTTTACTTTTAGTCGATTTTGAAAAAGTTTTCGACACGGTCGAATGGTCTTTTATACTAGAGGCTTTGCAGTTTTATGGCTTTGACAATACATTTATAAGTTGGATTAAGGCATGCTACTGTGATGCCTCTAGTGCAGTGTTAAACAACGGATATATTTCAGAATTCTTTTCATTGAAAAGAGGGGTTCGTCAAGGGGATCCTCTGTCTCCTTATTTATTTATATTAGTTTTGGAACTACTTAGTGCAGCTATTAAAAATGACCCTGATGTTGCTGGGGTATCAATTAATGACTCTGAATTTTTATTGAGTCAATATGCTGATGATTCTTCCCTAGTCCTGGATGGTGACCAAAAGTCTCTAAATGAATGTCTCAATTTGTTTGATAAATTTTCAGAATGTGCTGGACTTAGGTGTAATGTTGACAAAACTGAGGCCATATGGATTGGGTCAAAAAAGGGTAGTATGGAAAAACTTTTGCCAGAAAAAAATCTTGTTTGGAACCTTTCTGGGAGGTTCAAACTATTAGGTATATGGTTTGAGCTTGCTAAAAGGGATAAGACTCTATGTAATTTTACAGCCAAGATAAACAGTATCAAGTCACTTCTTAATACTTGGGCTTATAGAGAACTAACATATATTGGGAGGGTGGTTGTTATTAAAACTTTAGCACTTCCCATTTTGGTTCAAGTTCTGACTGTCCTTCCTAACCCCCCAGATGGGGTTTTGAAGGAAATTCAAAATATATTTTTCAATTTTTTATGGAAAGGAAAACCAGATAAAGTGAAAAGAACAGTGGTTATGTCCGAACACTGTGATGGCGGTCTTAAGATGCCTAATATTTACTATTTTTGTTATAGTGTAAAAATGTCTTGGCTGTATAAATTACTAGACCCCCAAAATTATTCTCCTTGGAAAGTTTTGCTGCTTAGTTATATACAAAAATTTGGGGGGGACAAAATTTGACATTTAAGTAAGGAAGGATTGCTTTACTTAGCAAAAAAAGTCAATCCCTTTTGGCATGATAGTTGAAAGTTGAAAACAATACCGATATTCTGGCCCAGTCCATATGGCTAAATCCAAACATCAAAATGGATGGCAAGATGATTTTGAAGGGTAAATATATTGAAAATTGTATATTTTTTATCAATGATCTGGTGTCGGATAATAATACATTATTCTCATATGAAGAATTTGAGAAAAAGTATAATATCAAGACTAATTTTGTAGAGTCTTATGGTATTTTAAGTGCTATTCCAAATAGATGGAAAAGTAGGATAGAAGGTAGTTCTAAACTTGATAATATTGAAAATAAATTAGTAGATAAAGTTAAAAAAGAACCAAAATCTTGTAAATTTTTCTATAAATTATTTCTGGAGGATAATAAAGTATTATCACTATCGTCCCGTAACAAATGGGAAATAGACTTAAATATACAGATTGAAGATTGGAATGCTATTTATTCCATGCCCTTCATTATAACAAGAAATTCGTTTTTACAAAATTTTCAATTTAAGATTGTTCATAGAATTTTACCATGTAATTCCTTTTTATATAAATGTAAATTAAAAGAAACTGAACTTTGTACATTTTGTTCAGAAGTTAGAGAAAATATTTTTCACATTTTTTGGGAATGTAATGTAACAAAAAACTTCTGGTTTTCCATTATAGATTGGATTAGAAATTATGACATCTTCTTGCCTTTTAGTGCAAAAGAGGTCATTTTAGGTGTGTCTGAGGATTTTGTCAACAGTAAAACAGTTAATAATATTTTGTTGTTACTTAAATACTATATATACAAATGTAGATGTAAGAGCGTATTGCCCACAAAATATGGTGGGATAGAATATTTAAAGTATTGGATCAAAATAGAAAAATACTCTGTATGTTTCTTAACCCCTACACAAAAAATAAAATTGGATCAGAAGTGGCAATTGTTAGAAGCAGCATTAAATTAACAAAATCAATTGTAATATTCATATCTTATTATACCATTATGATTTAATTGACCTTACAAGTGTTATTTAACTTTTTATACTTGTGTCTAATACTGTATTATGTATTTTCACATGTTTCATCTTCAAAAATAAAATAATTACAAAAAACTTCAAAAAAAAAAACACTGACGTTGTGAGATCGAACCCCGCTCGTGCAGGTGCACTCGACACCAATCTTAATTGACTAGGATTGTTAGTTTTCCTATCGATGGTTAATGGTTTTCTCCGGTCACTTCGGCTTCCTCCACCAATAAAAACTGACCCCCACGCTTAAATAAACGATATGACGTATTGAAATTTATAAGTCTAAGTATACAACAAACTTCTTCTTTTCTGTCTTATACATGTATTGTTAAAAAACGCAGTTCTAACATTTGTTTTTAAAGTATCTAATGATGGCTAAGATAATATATACTTCAAAATGTAAGTTTTTTTTATTCTTTCCACATACTGTAGATAAATAAATCCATGTGTAAAATGAGAATGTATTTAACCAAAAATTATTTAATATAATGCAATCGAAAATGGAACAAGATATACAAATAGTAGACTCCCTTGAAACTTCTTTTTACTTCATATACTGTCAGCAGAATAAAACAAAATAGGAAAAAAAACCGGCAAAATGTTTACTGTCATTGTAGAAAATAATTGCTATATCTTAATAGGGTTGTATCGTTCATTCCAATTTTCAGAAAATAGATTTATATCTTTCTTTCCAATTTTCAGAAAATAGATTTATATCTTTCATTCCAATTTTCAGAAAATAGATTTATATCTTTCATTCAAATTTTCAGAAAATCTCAAATTGACCTTTTTATTTATAGACATGTGCAAAACGTGTCAAACCTTGTACTATTTAACTAAATGAATTGATCTATTTAAATACAAAAATGTGTTGTTTTTGTTCAAACTTACATTCAAACATTCCAACGGCAATTGTATAAGTATTTTCATAATCATTATAATAAATTATGTTCCGTAACATGCATAATTTGTTCTTTTTTCGCAGGTGTGCTTGGGCGGGGCTTGAAAGTTTATTTGAGGTCGAAGGTGTAATTGAACAGTGACAACGATCGTTCCTTAACACGTTGATCTAATAAAGTTTGTTTGACTGATTATGTCGAAAGGCCTTTCGCTAAGCTTGGCCGCAGTAAAGTGTTTCTTTAAACTATATTATTTTGGAAAATCTCTAATTGTTTCAAATTAAGAAATTAACCTTGATGTCTTAGATAATTTTAAAAAATCATAACACCAACTTGAAGCATTGGATTACTTCATAAAATTGTTGACTTAATACAAGTTTTTAAATAAAGTAATCCCCTGCTGATCATCAAGCAGTACTTATTTCCCAAATATACGTCGCGCATTGTGTTCGTCATATGTGTACGTTAAATACAAAACCTTTAAATAACTACTTTAGAAATCGATTATAATTACATCAATACAAACATGTAGGTTCTCATTTTAAAAATAAAACAAATTAACTGTGGGGAATTCTATATAATCGGTTTTTTTTTTTCGAATCCGTGTGTCGATATATATATATATATATATAACTCGTCTAAACATCAACCCAACAATGTCATGAATGTTAGATCTGTAGAAAGCAATTTGTTTGTTCTTCCCTATATATATATATATGTATGTTACATTGAATTTGTATAATCAGGGATTATGTAGAATGATCCCTGAATTTTCCAGGATTTTGTATAAACATTAAAATCATTAGTGAATATACATAATCCTTGAAAATGATCAGTGATTTTACATAACCACTGAAAATTTTAAGAATTGTTTTACACATCCCTGGAATGTTTTCAGGGATTATCAACAATGAATACAGTCTATCTTTTGTAAAAATAAATCAAATTCAGAAAAAAAAATCATCTGTACAGCATGTACAGTCAGATGATTTTTTTTTTTCTGAATTTGATTTATTTTACAGATGATTTTTTTCTGAATTTGATTTATTTTTAACAAAGAGAGACTATTCATTATTGATAATCATTGAAAACATACTTTGGAATTGTAAAACAATTCTTATAATTTTCAGTGATTATGTAAAATCACAGATCATTTTTAAGGATTATATATAACCACCAATGATTTCAGTATAATATTTCGACCCCACTATTTTAATTCTTTAAACGTTCGGAGTAACATAGTACATTCCATTGTCTGTCAACTGCGTCTATTCACATGCACATTATTTAAATCTTTTGGCCAATGACATTAAACCTTACAAGTTGTTTGTGATACGCCAGAATAATATCAATGCATTATCAAACGCTAAAATAGACTGCAGTTCGGTGTATAATAGCAAATTGACAATGTTCTGTAATTAAATTGTCGTCAATACTTTCAAGTTAGTACACATCAGGTTTGTATGATTTTATTTTAATTTTTTTTTTTTGTCGTTTCAAGATATTCTTGTATGACATCATTAAGATTGCATCTTTTAATATGTTGTTCTTAAAGTACTGTTTGTTTTGATTTGCTTATGTAGAGGGTTGTTTGAATAAGTAACTTTTAATAAATTTTTCAATTTCAAAATTCGACATTTTTTGAAAATGACCCATTACGAAAAAGTTTTAATATTCATTGCTGCATCGTGAATAAGATTTTGTTAGAGTATTCCCCCTGGATAACTAAGTATCTAATATAAAACTGAGAATCACTTAGGTTTAAAACTATATAGAATTAACATGTTTGAGGTACATGTACATGTAAGTGTCAAGATGGACATTGTCAATTCTGAGACAAACAGGCCGTAAGTTTTCTCAATTGGATTGTTTCATATTTTTCATGTCGGAGCTGTTTCAAGTCGACTATAAGGTATGTTTTTTTTTTTCATTTTTGAAGGCCGTACGGTTGCCTATAATTGCATTCATCTACTTCATTTGAACTTTGGTGGATAGTTGTCTCATGCATTGGCAATCATACCACATCTCCCTATTTTATATGGATAATGGAGAAAATAAATTGTTTATGACCACGTACACATATCGGTTATCCAATGTACAGGAGTACATCCGAGCCGCTACTTACAAATCTTGTGTCAGAACAAACTGTTAGTGTTACTCCAGTGTATAGTGCTTTCTATTAGGTTTTATGATCTCGTTAATTTATAACAGAACTGTGTTCTAACATTATTATGAAAAGTCTCTTGTTAAAAACATATAAGTTTGTTCTTAATTCATTATGGTTACAATGACTGATTTCGGAGGAATATGTTTTATTATGCAATCAAAAACTGTGTTTTAAAGTTATTATTAAAAGTGCCTATTGAATAACACTATTTTATACTATTTACCTGTATTTACCTTTATAATTGGCGCAAATGAGAGATTATTTTGGCGCAAATGAAATGCCAATTGGCGCAAAAGCAAAGCACCGGTTAATACATGTACACACTCGGGTAATTTAAAAATGTAAATCATTTTTATACGACCGCAAAAATTGAAAATTTTTTGGTCGTATATTGGTACATGTATCACGTTGGCGTCGTCGTCTGCGTCGTCGTCGTCGTCCGAATACTTTTAGTTTTCGCACTCTAACTTTAGTAAAAGTGAATAGAAATCTTTGAAATTTTAACACAAGGTTTATAACCACAAAAGGAAGGTTTGGGATTGGTTTTGGGAGTTTTGGTCCCACTATTTTAGGAATTAGGGACCAAAAAGGGCCCAAATAAGCATTTTCTTGGTTTTCGCACTATAACTTTAGTTTAAGTAAATAGAAATATATGAAATTTTGACACAAGGTTTATGACCACAAAAGGGAGGTTGGGATTGAATTTGGGAGTTTTGGTTCCAACAGATTAGACATTAGGGGCCAAAAAAGGGCCCACATAAGCATTATTCTTGGTTTTCGCACAATAACTTTAGTATAAGTAAATAGAAATCAATGAAATTTAAACACAAGGTTTATAACCACAAAAGGAAGGTTTGGATTGATTTTTGGGAGTTCAGGTCCGAACAGTTTAGGAATTAGGGACCAAAAAGGGGCCCAAATAAGCATTTTATTGGGTTTCGCACCATAACTTTAGTATAAGTAAATAGAAATCTATGAAATTTTAACACAAGGTTTATGACTATATAAGGAAGGTTTGGATTGATTTTGGGAGTTTTAGTCCCAACAGTTTAGGAATAAGGGGATCAAAGGGTCCAAAATTAAACTTTTTTTTGTTTGATTTCATCAAAAATTTAATAATTGGGGTTCTTTGATATGCTGAATCTAACTGTGTATGTAGATTCTTAATTTGTTGTCCTGTTTTCAAATTGGCCTACATTAAAGTCCAAAGGGTCCAAAATTAAACTTAGTTTGATTTTAACAAAAATTGAATCCTTGGGGTTCTTTGATATGCTGAATCTAAAAATGTACTTAGATTTTTGAATATTGGCCCAGTTTTCAAGTTGGTCCAAATCGGGGTCCAAAATTAAACTTTGTTTGATTTCATCAAAAATTGAATAATTGGGGTTCTTTGATATGCCGAATCTAACTGTGTATGTAGATTCTTAATTTTTGGTCCTGTTTTCAAATTGGTCTACATTAAGGTCTAAAGGGTCCAAAATTAAACTTAGTTTGATTTTAACAAAAAATGAATCCTTGGGGTTCTTTGATATGCTGAATCTAAAAATGTACTTAGATTTTTTATTATTGACCCAGTTTTCAAGTTGGTACAAATCGGGGTCCAAAATTAAACTTTGTTTGATTTCATCAAAAATTGAATAATTGGGGTTCTTTGATATGCCGAATCTAACTGTGTATGTAGATTCTTAATTGTTATTCCCGTTTTCAAATTGGTCTACATTAAGGTCCAAAGGGTCCAAAATTAAACTTAGTTTGATTTAAACAAAATCCTTGGGGTTCTTTGATATGCTGAATCTTAAAATGTACTTATATTTTTGATTATTGGCCCAGTTTTCAAGTTGGTCCAAATCGGGGTCCGAAATTAAACTTTGTTTGATTTCATTAAAAATTGAATAATTGGGGTTCTTTGATATGTCAAATCTAACTGTGTATGTATATTCTTAATGTTTGGTCCCGTTTTCAAATTGGTCTACATTAAAGTCCAAAGGGTCCAAAATTAAACTAAGTTTGATTTTAACAAAAATTGAATTCTTGGGGTTCTTTGATATGCTGAATCTTAACATGTACTTAGATTTTTCATTATGGGCCCAGTTTTCAAGTTGTTCCAAATCAGGATCCAAAATTATTATATTAAGTATTGTGCAATAGCAAGAAATTTTCAATTGCACAGTATTCAGCAATAGCAAGAAATTTTCAATTGCACAGTATTGTGCAATAGCAAGAAATTTTCAATTGCACATTATTGCGCAATAGCAAGAAATATTCAATTGCAAAGTATTGTGCAATGGCAAGTATTTTCAATTGCACAGTATTGCACAATAGCAAGAAATATCTAATTGCACAATATTGTGCAATAGCAAGAAATTTCAATTAGAGTTATCTTTCTTTGTTCAGAATAGTAGTTGAATCAACTTAAATCATTGTTTTATACAATATACAATGTATATTCACTTTTTCTACCAACAAAAAATTAAATCAATCTTTACCATTCAGTGATAACAAGCACTTTTTTTACATTTTCATATTTAATGATGTATTTAAATGAGTAGTTATTGTTGCAAACTCCATTAGAAATTTGAATTGAGATCAGTTTTAGAATAAGGGAAAGGGGGATGTGAAAAAAAAATTGGGGGGGGGGGGGCAATTTTTCTCATTTCAGATTTCATAAATAAAAAGAAAATTTCTTCAATTTTTTTGAGAGGATTAATATTCAACAGCATAGTGAATTGCTCAAAGGCAAAACAAAAATTTTAAGTTCATTAGATCACATTCATTCTGTGTCAGAAACCTATGTTGTGTCAACTATTTAATCACAATCCAAATTTAGAGCTGAATCCAGCTTGAATGTTGTGTCCATACTTGCCCCAACCGTTCAGGGTTCAACCTCTGCGGTCGTATAAAACTGCGCCCTGCGGATCATCTGTTTATGTTTTGATGCGATATCCACGTTTTAATTCCAATTTGTCCTCCTCGCGGGGCCTCGATAATATACCATTTCGTAACACGTCTACTACGTACATAACAAATAATAATATACATATAAGTTATGGTGGGTTATTAAACCTAACGTAAAGCCCCTTTGATACATGTACTACTGAGATGTATTTGCTAGACTAAGTATTGTATTTTTTTTCTTCCAGAAATTACAAAAGACATCGTTATGGACTATGTTTACAGACTTCTACGTCCTGAGGAAAACTATGCAAACGGCATCAAAGCAAAAAAAAAACCAATTCGACAACGCCAGTTTTCAGACACGTCCTAGGCGGAAGTTGGGGACTTGAATCCAGGTACATTTCAACATGTGGGAGTTTGGAGGCTCTCAATGATTTTGCATCAAAATCAAAGAATCCTGGGGACATGATCAAAATAAAAATAGATCAGCTTCCGGATGATGTTGAAATAATTGATCTCCGAGATTACTCCGAGAGGATGGAATACATTGATAACGACGATGATGATGATGATGACGATGATGAAGATGAAATAAGGAAGTTCCATAACTTTGCAAACAAATTTGAGGAAATACTTTTGGCAGGATACATTCCAGCTAGCTGCATTGAGCTTGTTTAGATGGAATTTGAACTATTATTTTATATATACATGCATATTATTGTAACTTTATGACATACTAATTTATTGATCCACTTGTTTTGTTAATTTATAAGAAACATGTATATAGCATGAAAGTTTTAAAAACATGATTATATTTATAACTACCGATCTGTGATTCGTCGTCGTTAATTTGTGATATGAATTTTTTGCTGTTAATTTTGATGATTACAAACTTTTAATATTTCATTATAGTTAAGAATTGTCTAAATTGTTATTACTTTTATTATTAAAATATTCTTATTGATAGTTACATTCGTATTTTGTCAATTCATTCATTTGAACATTTTGTATACATAAAAACTCATAAACGTAACGAGGCCTATGGGGTTCATGCCAGATGTGCTTTCCGATTACAACAGTCTCATCTGTTGCGCCCAATTGAAAATGATCGGAAGGCCGCATTAAGTACGAATTATAAGAGCAGTAAAACCAAAAAAATCCAGCAATGTGACAAGACAAATGCGGTTAATGTCATCTATGTCTCAGGTAAAAAATCATACGCGTTTCGAATAATTCAACATTTAATATAAATTTGCTTTACCAATCCCATTTCCATTCTTAATTATGTTGATATACATTTGTGTCATTGATGTTTAAATTTTGACTGATAAAAAGGAATTCCTAAAATTTACGTCTAATCAAATTTAAAGATTAACAAAATTGGTCTTTTACACTATATTTAGTATGAATCATTAATTTTGAAATTTTATCGGAGTCCGACCGCATTCCTTCCAAACACACAGCTACAAAAAAGCATAATCTCTGACTTTATTTTCGTATTTGGTCATTTTCAGAGAAACATTCTAGTGTCGGTCTAGTGCCTTTTTTAGGTTGATTTATAGTATAGTATATGTCTGCAAATTTATTTGGTCACTGATTCTTGTTATCTAAAAAAAACATATTTTTAAATATATATTTTTTCTATAGAAAATTATTAAATATCTGGGTACAATATACGTAGAACTCAACCGAAATGAGTTCACTAGTATATATGAGGGGGAGAACAGGGGTAAGGGAGACAGGGAGAAAGGGTGTAGGAGAAAGGAGAGGAAGGCTGGGAGAAAGGAGAAAAAGTTGGAGAAAGGAGAAAAAATAAAATTTATCTCAAAAGGAGATGTTTTATTCTAATGGGAGAAAGGAGAACGGGGGTAGGAGAAAGGAGAAGAGGGGTGGGAGAAGGGTAAACCCATGTCCTCCCCCTCATATATATATTTTTTTTTTGTTTGGCGGCATTTTGTCCAGGGTTATGGTTGTCTTTCTGATGGTGTTTGGCATCTCACCCCTTGTTTTATTGATTTTGTGTTTGTATTGTGTCATGGATCAAATTTGCTCGTTCAGTGTGTGTTCACTTGTTTGTGTTAACATGTCTTTTGATTGAGTTAAGCCATTTCAATTGATATTGTATAGTGTGTCTTTCTTTGTTGTGATGTTGCACTGTTATTTCAAGTGGGGGTGAAGGTTGGTGCCTATTAGAGGTTTCTCAACATCTTACGAACGGACGAAACTCGACGAACGTATCGTTATGGAGCAGTCATTGTGTGCAGTAAAATATTTCTAACGATATTGTAGCATGTTTAAAGACAACAATAAACAATTAAATACTCTTTTTGCAACCTTTCATTTTATTGTTTTGGTTAAAGATTAGTGTTCTGATTGATTTTCTGTTGTTGAATGTTACGTATTCATACGTTGAGTTTCGTTAGTTTACATGTCAAATATATGCGTTTGATTTATCTCCCTTACCCATTAAAAAAGAACATTGTTTTTCTAATGTCGTTGTTAAATAAAACCTTGCATCGTGTGCCACTGTGCATTTGATTTATTTATTGATTGTTGGATGTTTAACGCTCAGTGGCAGGAATTTAACTCAATGCATATCACGACAATATTAGCATTTAGTTTCCCTTTGTTAAAGGATTGATAAGTTATTGAGATGATAAAACTTTTGTATGTTTCATTTATTATATCAACACGTCTCTGCGCTAACCCAGCACAAAGTTCTACAACACATGACAGTTGCCATCTTGGGTGACGGTACAAGGAACCAATGACCCTAAATGTTTTCAATTCTTTCATGACATGCTCAACATAAACACGCCTGCTCTTGTGTAGTCTATTAAATTTTCTCATCCTCCTTTTTTCTCTCGCATCTGCCCGAAATATTTCGACAGCCTTATATGGCACGATAAGAGGGGGGGAGTGTTTGGGTATATGCTGTCTCCTAAAATAAAGTACCCCGCTGGAAAGTCTAAAGGTAAACCAGGTCCAATTGGTCCGAGTTGCTGATATGCATGAGCGTCATTTTCATGTCCAAGAAAGCCAGAATGGATATAGCAAATATTCTTTTCATTGTCAATTATCACCTGAAAAATGAAAAAAAAAATATGTATTTACTTTTTTAAAACAATAGTTTTCATATGGAATTGAACATTTTTTCATACCAAAGTAACCATAGTACAATTTTAAGATTTCAACCAAATGGTCATTTTTCAATCTGTTCGCATATTCTTTTTAACAGTTTAAATGTATACATTGACCAGTAAGCAGCAGGGTCAATCAAGTTCGAGTACAATAATTATCATTTTTTTTCTTTTTAATATTGTTAAATTCATTTATAACTGATGTGTAAAATAAACAGGTTATTCACTAAACATCTTATCAACCCTTTCCTTATTTTTTTTCTTTTTTTTTTCTTGTTGGATGAAATCTTTGGTCGAAGATTTTTTTGGAAAAAAGGGGGGTGTACATGGAAATGAAAACCAGTGTTCCAGATTATGAACACAAAGCATGCACTTGTGAGAGTGACTCATTAAAGATATAACAATGTAATAAATTGAAAAAAAACATTGATTTTCTAAAGGTCTATATGATTTTTTTTAAATTATTTTGATAAATAAGGTGTGTTTACATTTAGCTTTTCATGTTATTTATATACGGATAACCGTTTATCTCACCTGTGTGTGAATACAATGATAATTACGGTGCCCACTGTAAAATTCCTGCTGAGGTTCAACCATTGGAACTAGAATCTCATGAGAAGTACCATCAATACAAAAAAAAAAGGACCCTACGACATTTGCCATTTCTCTCCAATGTCCTTGCTTCGCTGTCCATTCTTGTACGCTCGGCCAAGTAACAAGTGGTGAACAAACTTCCCAAAGTAATACCCACATTTTGTTAATAAGTTTGCCTAGATTGGCTACACTAAGTCCGAACGATAGAGATAACAGGGTATACGTCGGATATTGTATTAACCAAATCAATGTTAAAAGCACTCTGTTTTTGAGAGAAACATAACTATATTACATATAGTCCAATTTCCAAAAATAAATCAATAAAAATGGGGCATTTATTCAATAAATTTGGATAAATTTCCATCGTCAATGTGTTTTTCTATAGAATTAATGATGACTCGCATTAATCTATCAATCACGCAATCGGCACACAATCATATTCAGATGTAGGATAACGGAATCTGCCGAGGTTTGCCGATTGCCGTTTCCTAAGAATTCATCACAACTTTCGATTTCTTCGTTTATTTCCGTAATCCCGAAAGCAACCGAGAATGACTATATTGTAGGGCACCACACGCTGGTATGTAAATAACGTGCCATGTTTCAAGCTAATTAACATGTCATTAAATTGGGCGCGGCATCGCAGATGAAACGTTTGAAGTCGGGTCGTAGTAGTTCCTGTCAATATAATACTTCCATGATCTAATCAAGAACCCATAAAGGGCATCATTTTACAACACAATATGATTGGAAAAAGCAAAACAGAAAACTATTACCATACTATAACATATAAATAAAAAATAAAAAAACCTGTTGTTTAAAATAACATATTATATATTTGAAATCAAAAAAAATATTTATCTTCATATTGCTTCATTGTGAAATGGGCACTCGAAAAAATTGTAAATACAATCCTCAACAGCATGGTTACAGGTGCATGCGGAATTTAGTTTAATAGTAACAGAGATCTGCATACTTCTGAACCATGAATGATATTAAGTTTTCTAACACATCAACTAAAGAAGAAAGGTGACTGTTTTCATATATCAGGAAGTCCATATGTCGGGGTTTAAAATTCCATTCAATAGAAGTAGATGGGGGAAAAGATGTTTTAAATTGGTTATGTCTAGTCTTTGACACGGGATACTACATAGTTGTCACTAATTCGTAATGACCAATAATTGTAAGCATTAAATCGCAGAGATAATCAAGGGCAGTCTCTTTATGTAAAAAATATAACACAATTAACTTTTTTGACTTTCTTCTGTAGGACGTTAGCGCTTTTTTACCTGTAAAACGATAGGACATTTGCGCTTCAAATACTATGGACATTTGCGCTTTTAATTTTGATTCACCTGTAATAAATTGACCGGATATTTGCGCTTTTCCCTTATAGTCGTCTACCTGCAAATGAATTAAACTTAAACATGTATTTATCAATTCATTATAGTAAGACAAATGGTCAAGAATCCTTCCATGTCCACTATATTGAACAGTTCTACTCAACTCATCCAATTTATTTTTTTAAATATATATTTGAAGAGTATCATTTAATAACAGTCGGCGAATTACATTAAGATTCATTCTTATGATGAACAGGCAACCCATTCAGGAATTGAGAAAGAGAAACTTTATTATTTATTTGAAATGTTGGCGCAATACCAGTCAGAACAGTTAATACGGGCTAAATTTGTTCACTCTGTGGACATCAGATATCAAGCGAAAACTGACCTGTGATGACTATACATGTACGTGATTTAATGTCTTTAAAATATTTACTTTTAGCTCTATATAATCTTTAAATATATGTCAATGTGCTATGAAGTCATTTTGATGCTTATAACCATAAAGGAAAAGATAAAAGAGGATGAATAGTCACAAAAACCAAATATTGCAAAAGCGCAAATGTCTTATGTAAAAAGCGCAAATGTCATTTTTAAAAAGCGCAAATGTCCTATGATTTGAAGCGCAAGTGTCCATATCAAAAAGCGCAAATGTCCCGTGCCGTTCTGTATACTAGCAATTTCCGGCCTATTTCGAAATATGTAGCTTAACGACTGACATATGTATGCATATTCCATAATTAGTATAATAAAAGTTAAGTCTATACGATCAAGTCTATTTCTCTATAATGCATATTTCAAGTTTTCAAGTAAATATTAGGGAATAATTGAGAGCAATTTCTTTTATGGATTATCTCACATATAGTTAGAAACCCGAATTAACTAGCAGTGCTCCGTGTAAAAATGTTTCCAAATTTCTAATTTGTTTCATAACTTTTTTTTTATCTGGGGCTAATATACATTTATAAAACTTTTTATGTCGAGTATTTATATAATATCTTTATTTAATTCCTTTACTTGACCATCAGCATGGTTAAAGAAATTATTGCCAGAGGCACTTTGCGGTGACACTTCCAGGTATTACAGCGATTTCCTGTCGGGCTTCAAACTTTTATTATTACACGTAATGCAGGTTTACACACCGCGCCGCCTGCTGAGCAGTGTACGCGCGGACGGTAATTTGGAACTTTTAAATTTTTTTTTTATCTTTTATAATATACATCATGTGTACATTGATATACTATATATATAACTAAACTCATACGTGTAGTCAATTTTATATGATACCAGTTGTTTATGAAATACACTTCTCGTGCAATGAATGGTATTTAATTCCAACCAAAGATTTGAGGAATAAACAACTTTTTAAGATATTTTCCATTGGTAAAATTTGAAAAATGTAAGTGTGTACTACTTGTCAATAATAATGGATATTTCAAAACATTTAAATATTGATTCACAAAAATGAACGCACTTGTCGATCGTTGGTTTAGAAAGATAGAAAGATTCGGAACTAAAGATAGTCACATTTAAAATATTTATTTTGAAAGAAAAAGACAAAAACCGCCAGAACAGATCTGATTTAAATCCAGCGTCCGTATATGTGCACAATGGTACTTCAGTAAAGATTTGATTGGAACGGACGAATTTTTCTACATGTTCTACAATAAATTTGTACAACGATTGAATATGTTTAAATGCATACATGTATATGACCTATAGATCGAACTTGCTTTGCTTCGTCGAAAGTACGAATATAGGAAAATCACAGATTTATGTTTCAACAGCAGAACGTTCTATAACAGTTAAAGAAATCATCACATTTTTTTTATAGTTAGTTATTTTGTACAACTTTTATAACTTTAGTTTAAACATATTTATTTAGTTTAATGCGAACCTTGTGAAATAACACGTGAAATCGCAACTAAGTGTGAATTCTTTTGAAAAGCGACGATTCTATTAATATCTATTGTCAATTTCTAGTTCTGTTTCGACATGCATTGTAATATGTGTCACTGGACGTTAAAATTCCATCATTAATTTCGTCTTCGTCAAATATTGCTAGCTGTTGGTTTCTCTTTTTTTATTACATACTAGTTTACATGAATACACCACAAGTTATTCCTATGTAATCTCATTTAGATATTTAATGCAAAGTAAATTTTAAAGATGAAAGTCGTATTAATTCGATAATGCTTCAAACTAAATATAAACTGAGAATACATGTTTAACTGCAATATTCCGAATCCCTGACATTCATTTGTATAAATGAAGAAAAGATAACTGGCAATGATCGGTATATATCTGATTGAATCTACGTCTCAATCAAGCTTAATAAAGATATAACAGAATATTCAAGATTTACAACTTTTCTTGAATATGATTGCCAATGAAATAAACTATGCAGGAGATTTCAAATTAGCCCAATTAATATGTGTGAAACTGAAACCGTAATTCTGCTGTAGTGCACGTCGATCGTATCTGTAACAGGAAGGCGTATGGTAACTTTACTACCTTACTTAATTCAAAAGTACATAACAACCCTTTCTTTGTACATTATACGCTCAGGAACATGATACATCTTACTATTTTGAATGGATTGGTAGTAAATTTTACTTTTTCAACTGTAGTCCTTAACCAAAAGCGTTTTCTTCTCCATCTGACAGGCTTAATTTTAGATCAAGTGATCATACAAGTACGGATGCTAGTATTTATAATTCTGCTAGTCTGGATGACTTTGTGCAATACCCCCGCTCCGTATTCATTATACGGTTTAAACATACATAATTTAAATTTTAGATCCTTCAGTTTGCATATAAATATGATATTTAAATTTCGTATGGCTAAGTACAACCTGCAAAACATTTTATTTGATGTCACCAATGGTAAACATGTAAAATGAAACAATAACTTACCATACCAATATAAACTTTTGTTGTATGTTTAATATACCAATAGAAATAGAATGGATAGCTACTGTTTTTTCAACGTTCAGTGACAAGTATCTCATGCATATTGCAAGACCAAACTAAGTTGGGCATACGAAAAAGGCGAAATTGTGACAAATTCGTTGTTCAAAATTTATTTCCAAGTGTTATTTATGAAGTCAAACATGTATACGGAAAGTAAATTTTACTATTATTTATTGAACAAAATAAAAAGATGAAAACCGCTAAAAGAAATTAAACCCGGTGAATGACACTCTTTGTTAGATTTGGGTTTGGCTGACCTTAATTGATATTACGTTATAAAATAATTATTCAAATTAAATATACAATAATTTAACTTTTGAGGGGGGGGGGGGGTTCATTGACCCCAGTTCAGCAAACACTATTACACGAAATACACGATGCTATTGACCGAACACAAAGGTGAGAGAATCAAATTGTAAAATCAGCCGCTGGACGGTAGAATTTCTATCAATCATTCAACGATAATAAAAGACTTTTGAGTGTAAAAGTATGATATAAATACTTTTAATTTGTTGAAATAACACCTTTAATCTAATGGAATGCTTGTTAAACTGTTCCAGTCATTGTTACTAGTGACTGTCAGTCCATTGCGATATTTCACAGCTCATTTACAAATTCTGAGAAAAAAAGAAAAAATAATGTTCCCATGGGAAAAATATATCTTCCCATGGGAAGAATTTTAGTTCCCATGGGAAGAAAAATTCCCTTGGGAAATTTAGAATTTCCCATGGGAAGAAACTATTTACCAATGTTCCCATGGGAAATTGTAGTTCCGATGGGAACATTAAAATTCCCATGGGAAAAGTACTTTTTCCCATGGGAACTTTTACTTTTCCCATTGGAACTTTGAATATTCCCATGGGAATTTTTAAATTTCCCATGGGAAATGTACTTTAAATCAGCTGTGGTGACAACAGTGACAACGGTGACATGTTGGGACATATGGGGAAATTTGATATTTTTGATTATCTATCACTTGGGCAAAAAATATTTTTGATATCTTGTAAACCGACAAAGTCAGATTTGCCAATCCTGGAATAGCAAATTTGTCCCGCACAGTGTTATTTCATACACATCAAAATACGTCTTTATTGTGCGTGTCACGTCACCGAATTTCAGATGCCGTATCTTCTGGTATGCAAAAAAATGTTATTATGTAAAATTAGCGGCAGTAGGACGGCTTAAAGTAGAAGCAATTGATTAATGGTAATTTGTTCGTCCCTTCGAGTGCATCGAATCGACATTAACGCTCCCATCCCGAACTGATTTTGGTACGTACATATAGAACCGACACACTCACGTAATATCAGTGATCAACGTCTTTCTATATATATATAAAATAAAAAGGTTAAAGAGAAAAATGTTTACTTACTATCATAGCCCATGTTAGAACTAAGAAAATTGTTTTGATTATCTTTTGCGTTAATGCATATTCCGAGTTTTCATTTTCATTTACTCTCCTTTCTACCATCACCATCTTAGCGAAAACAGAGATTTGTACATACAGATGTCTCTTTAGAGTTCGTTTACAATAAAGAGATCTCTTGAACTACAATGCAGGATGAAGTGTATAGGTCAAAGACAGAAATAGAAGCACACATGTATACGAAAGATCCCCTAGAAATATTACTAGTCTATTTCACAAATCTGATAATGTACAATAATAAAGCACTTGAAATAGTTTATGCTGATACAAGTTATCTATAACGCGAATAATTCAAGCCCTTACCGTCTCCGATTCTCTCCACCTTTCGAGGTTATGTAGTGATTGATAGTGAGCGTAATATAACGACTGGATTATTCGGGTTAAGTTATTTACGTCAAAAGCTGTGACACTAAATATTATCTTTATCGTTAGAATCATTGACAAATAAAATCGAAAGCAAGGATAAAATCATTACAGATTGGACCTATGTTGAAGGGGTCATGATTGACACAGTAAAGGGAATGAACAGAACTATTGAAGATTACAAAAGATAAAACACGTATGTATGTATTGTTGAACATAACATTGTTTCTTTATGCGTGTTTGCATATTTATATTTTGTATGCGTATTTGCATTTGATTTATTAAACACCACCTTTGAATGCCAGCACAGACTTCAGTTGTATATAGCCATTCTGAAAGTACTGTACACATTATGAATACTTATATTATACCAATAATGTTATATGGATTGGAAATAGTAATCCCTAGAGGAGGATGTTTAGAAACTTTAAATATCCAATTTAAAAAGTTCTTGAAACAGTTGTTATCTGTACCAACCACAGTAGCCGATCCTGCTATATATATGTTTTCTCGGATGTTACCTATTGCAAATACAAATAATATGAATTCAAGTGAAATTATTAGAATTCCTAAATAAAATGAAAATAGATACTGGGAGTTACATTCTGCAAACAGTTAGAGCCAAGTTTATAAATAATACAGAACTGTCTATATGCAAACTGTGAAATGAAACAGAAGAAACTTTACCATATTTTTTTATTAACGTGTAAAAGTGTAAAAAATATCAGAAAACCAATTTTGGAAGATTTAATTAATTCCTGTTGTGAAGAGTTAGCTGTTTTTAAAATGAAAGATGAACATTTTGACATTGTACAACTGATTATAGATCCCTTTACTTACAAGGCAATGTTAAGAAATGAAAAAGTTTTTCAAGTGATACAGAACATTATAGATCCAAAATTATAGATCCAAAATGTAGACGATTATGTTACAATCTTCATTGTGAAAGGTATAGACTGTTGCAATTAGATGATAAAAGCAAAAGAAGAGAAAGTAGATAATAACTATATATGAATCCTGAGTGACGATTGGTTGTCTACTCTTAAACAGTGATATCTTTAGATAAATATTTTAGATTTTAAAGTATTTAATGAGGTGATGCTGCCTTTATTGACATTAAGTCCAATTTTATCGTCAAGAATATGATGTACAATATATATAAATAGTGTATAGTGATATTGGTGGAAGATATTTTTATTCATGTTGTGAACTCCAATACTCGGAAGAGGTGTGCCTACATTGGCAGAATATATATGACAGATACAGATACTTTTAAGTCTGTTTTTGTGATAAACATTTGACGTGACTCTGTACTTATGTATCCCGTCATACTTTGAACCACACAATTATTTTATTTATTATTATTACTTTTACTGTTAAGTCTGTTTTTTGTGATATCTATTTTACATGACTCTGTATTTATGAATCCCGTCATACTCTGAACGACAAAATTATTTTATGTCTACCTGTGCAAATTTCAAACGCGCAATTTTACACGAGTACTTAAAACCTTCCATCCTTTTTGGGTGGATTTACATAGATAAATAAAATCGTATAATATAAGCAAAATGAGGACATTAAATTTGATGTATGCCTTGTTGTGTTTTTTCGTTACATTTGTTGTTTTTATAGTGATTAAGATGATAACACAATGTTGACTGCTGTGCTCCTATTTTTGACATTTTTACCTATTGTGTCTGTTTGTTTTGTTCACGCATCGTTGACAATATAATAGAATTTGATGCGACTGTCATACAAGTGAGAGATTAAGCTATAAAACCAGGTTCAATCCACCATTTTCTACATAAGAAAATGCCTGTACCAAGTCAGAAATATGACAGTTGTTATCCTTTGAACTTTGGATTTTGCCATTTGATAGGGGACTTTCCTTTTTTGAATTTTTCCTCGGAGTTCAGTATTTTTGTGATTTTACTTTTTACTTTTTATAGATATTAATCTAAATTCATCGCCATTAAATGTCTGGAGATCAATTAAATTGATCAGACCTATTTACCAACTATACATTAAAAAAATATATATTCATAATTTTGCCGTATGACAGTATGACGTAGTCCGCCTCTTTCCTTCCTCGTTCACCAAAATTTATCTCGACTCGGTGGTTGTCTTGCAAGAGACGGTTATTGTTAAACCAAACGGTACCACCTGAATATCCTCCTTTTTTCCGTTTTTTTCTGCAAGGTCATGTCGCTCTTTTCTTCGTTTATTTGCATATTGATGTCCCTTGTTGTTTTATTTTCATATTACCGGAACATAATTTAGTCTTTCGATTTCCCTTTGCAATTGACATGAATGATGCTTTCTTTTTTTCTAAACAAAGCATTGTAGGTGTACATATCTTCGTTTCTATTCTTAATGTTTAATTATTGCATTCAATCAATTTCACCCCGAGATCATAACTAAAGTGAAGTGTCTGAAACTGTTTGGAAAGTACATTGGAAAGAAACAAATGACAGTGAAATGCAATTCGTATTTTGATGTTATATATAGTAAATCTACTTTTATGAATCCCCCCTTTTCAATGAATTCAATGCATCAAAGGGATTTATGTTAAAATTTATTTAACACAATCACAAACTGTCTAAAAACTTATTTAACAAACATATGCTTAAATATAGCACCTACGTTTGTTTAATTTCAAGAGAGTACATAGGTTTTTAAAAAATACGATCAGTACAAACAAAGTGCGATTCGCCCACATGATTGATTTATTTAACAGATGACGTGATCCTTTATTCAGCTTCCCATATGCATCGACGTTGATAAGCGAAGTTTTGGATTATGTTTCTATACAGGCAATGATATCAGATTTAAAAAAATGGAAATCAACGTCGACACCTGAAAATCTTAAAAAAAAGTATTGTAGTCCCCTTATCATGAAGCAAGTTGTCGATTTGCACTTTGTACACAGGGTAAGGTTTAGGTTGGTAATCATTTCTTGATTAGCTATTTTGTCCAAGGAACAATATGTGGTTTGCAAATCAACATTTGGTAAAACATTAACTTCAGATGAACGATGTTCTCTTGCGACATGATCTATCAAGCATAATAAGCATTATTTGATTTTTGTGATATTAGGAAGAATGAGATCAACACCATAGGTTGATTTTTATATCCAAAGACGGACGAGGATAAAAACATCTTGTTGAGTGACAAAGTTATTGTATTGGAAAGTGACTTTGTATAATTGTCATTTGTTCTTTTGATTTTCCACATAAGGAAAACAAATGTGGGAATTAATTAATTTTTTTCAGTTTTCTGTCATTTACCTGTAAGAATCAATTATGCTACTTTCAGCTGTCCAATATTTTTAAGAAAGAGGAGGGTTATTCTTAAAAATATTGGACAGTTAAAGGTAACATAATGGTTTCTTACAGGTAAATTATAGTCCAACCACTGAAATAAAGAAAGTGAACAACAATAATATAACGTCACATCAATGTTTTAAAGTTGTTCTTACGTTGTGTGGTTACACTACTGTACTATATACAAGCGAGGGTTTGATCGCAGAGATGCTTTTAAACCCGACGTTCAAATGCCAGTTCCAAGTTAGAAGCCTGTAGTTCTCGTTTGTTACTTTGTAGCAAATCCTTTCCACTCGATAACTGATTGAATATAATTAAATTGTCGTATAACACTTTTATAAAAACTGCCATGAATTATACAGTTTTTTTTTTTGTTGCGATATGAACTTTATTACCCTTCCATCGTGAGTTTTAAGCCCCCCCCCCCCCCAACCTTTTTCCACCAAAAAAATATACGACCTGCATGCTCAATTAATGTTTCTAATACGAAGATAATTTGTCTGTACGGTGAATATTTTTGTTTTGAAATTAGGCAATGCTCCATATCAGATACATCGTTGTTTAACATTATTTTGTCAGTTTCTCTTTCAATTATTAGTTGTAAAGTTCTCCTTTCAGTTTGTATCTTCTGTATCGATTGTTTCCTTTTATACAACTGCCATGTGATTGGTGCTTGTTAACATGATATTTTGGTTTACCGTTTAGTACACTTGCACTAAAATTACGTTAAATGTTCATAATGAATTTATTGTGTTTAAATCCGATCGGAAACATTTTATTAATGAATTTAAGGAACTCGAATAATTTTGAATAGTTGAGCCGTAACCAATTATATAAATTGTTGTCTTCCACAAGTCTTACTTTTATGAGCCCATTATTTTATAAAAAAAAAATAGATTTCAATAATCTCAGAGGAGTTTAATATAATTCCCAATATTTCAATGTTAATTAAAATTAACCTAAACGAAACAATGAAACATTCTGAAACTCAATCCCCGACAATATTTAACCATAGTTAATAACATTTACTCCATAGGTAATTAAACTGGAATTTTGGAGCAACTTTGTGTTGTTTTAAAGCTTATCCTTCTAAATAACTCAAATTATATTAGTTTCGTTTCAAACTTTTCCATCATATTCAATGTTATATACCTACCATTTAATTTCCTATTATTTTGTGAAAACGCAATTATAAATCCGAAATGTATTAAAATAAAAACCAATAAATCGTGATTATTTTGTGGCCGATAATATATGTTGATTGGTCAATCATCTTGCTTCACAGGATAAGGTTTAAGTATGAACAAAGGAAGTATTGAATGCTAATTCATATATATCATAATATAAATCCATGTATAACATCATTCTGGAATTAATTTTAACTTCCATATATCATATTACAAAATGTATTATTGCTTACTTATAGTAATGGCATATCATCTGTTGCAGATAACAAACACTCTGAATCCAACTTCGAAGAATGTATGCCCTGAAAAATCGTATCCTGTAGATGAGTATGTGTTTTTAAATTATTTAACTTCTGAATTATGATCTGACATTTTGTTATTTCAAAGTTTTAACGGATGAATTTTTAATGTATTCCAATTTTCTTTTTCAGTCGGTCCCGCAACATTTCCAGAAATGATTTTACAGTGAAGTGTTGTCCGAATTTCATTGAAAAAGATGACTTGTGTGAACGTAAGTAAAGACAAAAGAATATTTTTCACAGATGAAGAAAGAAGGACACATACAAAGGTTATCAGACGAATTAACATATAAAAACAAAACAAAACTAAATGATGCAAATCCGTACACAGCTTCCAATAGTAGATACAGAGTTAAGAATAGAAACGATGACGTTTAAAAAAGGAAGAATCCCGACCATAGAGCAGAAAACATCACAAGGCCCTAAAATATGCATTTTATGCTAACAATTTATAATCCTTTATTATTTTAAATGTGATAGTAAGTTAAGGTGGTATGAGTGTCTTCCTCCATCTTGGATTGTAAAAAACAGAGAATCAAAGGTACAGATTTTCCATCAAGTTAGCAAAATTTGATGCAGGAATGCAGATGTTTAATGTACATATTCATTTAAAAGTACCAATTTATAAGAATATAACTTCTAAATATTGATATTTTTGCAAATGTTAATTATTTTTGGTTGTTTTTATTTTTTTTTTTTTAAATTGGCATTTTAAGGGGAGGTAACTCTAAAAAAGTGCATTTTCTGAAGGATTCTGTATGGAATTTTCCTATTTTGTATTTTAGCCGGAAAAAACGTACGGTGACCCTATCTTTTCTTTTGATATTCTCAAAACAGTGTCTGAAAGCTATCTTTTCCTGAAGTATTTAACAATTCTATCATTTTGTTTAGTTTCTAATCACAAAATGGTGTTTTTTCCTGTATAATCCATACAAAATGTGTCATTTTGTCCCGTCCTGTAGCTTGAGAAAATGCGCGGTGACCTATCATTTTTATTATATTTTTCAACATGCATCAATAGATACAACGTTTTGGCAAAGTATGAACAAATTCTATCATTTTTATTTTAGACTCCCATACCACCTTAAAACAAATGAAGGGAAGTTAATAAAAGAACCAGAGGGATTCGATAGGGGACTTTACGTTTAAAATTGTCTTAGGTATTTTTTGTTATTTTCTTTTAAACTCCTATTTCCTTAGACTTTCTATAATTTTCAAAGCAAAATAAAAAGTATTTATACAAAACACATTATAGAACACTAATGAAAAGGCAACACGAACCCCATCAAAATCAAGTGCTAGTCCACAAAGGATCAGTTCGAAAAAAAAACATGTCCTCATTACCTTTGAAAACCCTTGTTTTGATAATGTTTGAGACACTTGACGCGATTTTTCTAAATATTGTGGAAATCATCTGGTATATATTTGTTAACAAAATTTACAAGATATTACATTTAATTCGTTTTGACCATTTATTTTCATTTTACTCATAGATCTTTAATCAAAAACAAAGTCTTGCGAAAGCATATAAAGAGTTAAAATTGCAGTAACACTTCAAATGAATGACTTGATTACTTGTCTGCAGCATGTCCAGAGGGAACTTACGGGAAGTCATGTAAGAATTCGTGTTTTCCTGGTTATTATGGTAAACAGTGCAAAGCTGAATGCCATTGCAGTTCACTTCAAGAATGCAACCATATATTCGGATGTGTTTGTCCAGGAGGATATACAGGAAACAAATGTGATCAAGGTAATGAACACGAAATACGGAATATTTTATTAAAGAAAGCACATTTATCAATAGCAATACAACAAAGAATTACATTTAAACAATCTAACTAAAATTAATAGTACACAAGTATCAAAATAGTATGAATATGGATAAGACTGTTGGAATGTATTTAGGCAAGTGGCGAAATAAAAAACCAAAATATAACAAAATTAAATGGTCTAAGCGTCCTGTGAAAGCATTAGGGGTACTACATGGATATGGGGTGGACTTGGATCAAATTTGGTTAGAAAAAATAAATAAACTAAAAAGCTGTATGGAAGTTTGGAAATCAAGAGATCTCACATTTACGGGAAAAGTTTTAATTATTAAATCCTTTGTATTGTCCGTCATTGGATACGAAATTGAAATGAGAGGTATCCCGGATATATACGAAAAACAAATAAATAATATTATATGGTCCTTTATATGGGATGGGAAAACAAACCAAATCGCTAGAACAGGGTGCTGTTTACCGAAAGAAAAAGGGGGGATAGGAATGATAAACTTAAGGGACTTTATTAAATCAAAACAAGTGAAAAGTATGTACAGTATTGTCAACTCAAAAACACAAAAATGGAATGCAATAGGAAAATACTGGTTAACGTCACTAGACGAAAAATATGATACAGACTTTTTTATATGTTCTTGTTCGGACACTACATGTTTTAGGCAAATACAAATGTCCAAATATTATAAAGAACTTTTAATTTCCTGGACTGACTTACAGAAAATCCAAAAATCTATCACGAAAGAGGACCTTTTAGAAGAAAATATTTTCGGCAATTGTAAATTTAAGTTCAAGGGACATGCATTATATTATGCAAATTTTGCCTCCAGTGGAATAAAAAAAATTAAAGATATATGGGACTTAAACAATAAATCCTTTAAAACTTCTTTTGATATTTTTAACAGTCTTAAAGATAAAAGGAATTGGATTGCACAATATAGCCGCATTAAATCTTCGTTAACACCTCAACAAACTGACGTTTTAAAAACAGACTCTAGCATCCATAGTCATTCTGATGGACCTATAAAAATAATAAATTCTTGTCAATTTATAAAAAATGGAGTTGTCGTTGATGCCAAAAAATTGTGCCTTAAAGACATTAGATACTTGTATCAGAATAAAACAGCTCCAAATAGTCAGTTGAAGTGGAATTTACATTTTGGGAATGAACTACCATGGGATTACATTTGGGAAACTTTGAATAAGAATTTAGCTAACAGGAAAATTAAACAATTTCAATGGAAGTTACTACATAATATAATTTACACTGAAGAAAAATTACAAAAAATGAATCGCTCAAACGGGAAGTGTCACTTTTGCAATGAAAAAGAATCACTATTTCATCTTTTTATTTATTGTAAACTGGTGGAAGACGTTTGGCGGGAAATTTTTGAGAAAATAAGGGAATTTTGTTCAAAATTAAATATCCAAAAATTACAAAAATCAGAAACAAGTATAATTTTTGGGGTCATTAATGCAGATGCATCTTATACCCAACTTTTGGATACGGTGCTTTTAATCACGAAATGGGTTATCTGGAAAACTAGAAATATCTCAAAATATCAAAAGAAAGGGATAAGTAAATCGGTGATTTTAAATATGATAAAACATGAAATGCAATTTTTGCTCAAATATCTTAATCCGAATACGAAAATCGAAGCTTTTTCTACTATGTGTGACATTTTTTGTATATAAATATATATTTTGCGTGGTCAGGTCAGTGCAATGACCTCTTTGATACTGATTGAATAATAATATGTACACTGCTCTCAACTCCCTACATGTAATTTCTGTTGTGTATGTATTCATGTATATCATCTGATTGTAACAAGACATGTTGTATCAACAGGTTCATATTATAAACAAATATTTACTCACCATATCTTTGAAATTAATCCTTATTTGGAATCAAAATCATTAATCCATTTTTTTTATGAATAAACTACACATCCCTTTAACAAATCGCACGTGGTAAATGTTCACTCGACCAGAAATTTAATGTAATTGAAATTAACATAACAAAAGACTTGATGTATGATAAAATTGAAACTGCTTAATAAATACAGGTAGCCTTTGTGAGAAATAAATAAAGATAAAAAACATACTTTATTTAAATAATTATATATGGTGAGAGGTATAGATATATAGATCGATAATGATTGCAGGTACATGTACATTTATACAAGGATAGATAATATTTATAAAGGTTGATGTTAATAATTTATAGTGGGAGTTTTTTTTTCTCATTTGCCTTATCCCCGACAAATGAGACTGTAAAAATTGGGGCCCCCTTAGTTGCTTCCCTGGGCAACTGAGGGTTGATGTAACAGGTGATTGTTAATAAAATATGTTTAATATTAAAAAAAAATTAAAAAAAAATAGTATGAGTTCCAAGTGAAGTAACTCTTGTATAAAAAGATACACTTTTTGTAAGTACATTATAAATATCAAACAACCAAAAAAACACATGCTAAGGTAACTGACCTAATATACATTTTTGTTTAGGGGCCAGCTGAATCACGCCTCCGAATGTGGGATTTTCTCGCTGCCTTGAAGAGCCATTGGTGGCCTTCGGCTGTTATCTGCTCTTTACGCGGGTTGTTGTCTCTTTAACACATTCCCAATTCCCATTATCAATTCTATTAACTATACTTTTGCATACACCAGTGTCTTCAATAATTAACTCTTTCCTAAAAATGTTAATTATAAAAACAAAAGACTAATAGTGAAAAAATGCTAACTTCATGCTGAAATGTCAACATTTTGCAATTAAAGGTTTTGAAGTCAAAACTAGTTGTTTCCTTCAAAATTTGAAATGTTTAGTTTTATCAAAATTCCCGTGTGTGTATATCATGCATATATTCCGGATCTATGAGTTTGAATGGATATATTCATTTGTTAATTGCGTATTACAAACTTCAGAAAAAAAATAAGATAAGTGGAAGTGGAACAAAATTTGCCGAACCTTCTAGAGTACACGGCCATGACTCCACCCTGGTTTACTCAGTGATTTTTGTTGTTCAAAAATGTATTTTGAAATAAATAGGATACATAATAGGAGTCGATGAAGAGCAGGAAATTTTAACTGCCACTAGAACAGAAGAATACTATAAAATTTGAAAGGCAGAGGGTCAGACATTTAGCCTTGCAACAGCTCATTTACGGACTACTCGAGGAGTTGTTGAAAGTGTTGTAACTTGCTGATAACGTCACATTCTTTCTACCGGAGGCACTGGATGTTACTTCTCCATTCTGACTGGACGTGGCTGTGTATTTTTACATCCTCCTCAACAAATACACCCATCACATTGTCAAGGGTTTTACTGTCGGTCGGACGAATACTAAACTTGATCATATTGCAATCCCTCATTTCTTAACACTGTATAACTCTTTTTGTCTATACTTTAGATAGTAATAATAGTTAGATGCTGGACGAAATCAATCAATAGTTATTTTGATTTACAATGTGAATTTATACCATGTTAATCTCTTCCTTCTTTTGAACTAACCAACCGAGGTCAATAAATTAGAAAATCCAAAGTGTGTTAAAGAGATCAAGACCTATAATCCAAAAAGGTAAAAAAAAAATATATAACCAAAGTCGGGCAAGGAATCAGATAATTGAATGAGAGAGATATTCCTTAACAGGATACAATAGGTAGTTTTGCAACACGGGACGACCGATGTGAAGGGTTGAAAATTAATGACTGTTGAAATATACGTTGAATATGAAAGTTGTTGTATTATTTAACATGCGGCATCGGTTTTAAAATCCCCATTGAGAATTATAATTTATACATCCCGCATAACAAACGGCTGCCTCTCTGTAATGCCATAAAGCTTAAGCGACATGTCAAAGAATTACCACATTTCTATTCATTAGTAAATTCTTTGGATATTTTTCATCAATACATCTACTTTGGTATTTGTATTGTTGGAAATTGGTTGATGTGTCATTTTTACCATTTTCCATCATTTGAAATAGATGATGTGAATGATAACTGAAGAATATATATATACCTTTACATGACTATTTTTACTTTGGCCTATGGTACGTTTTTTTTTATCTTCACCAGTTCACAGTACGTATTCTATGTTTGTCATGTGAAATCTACACAGAAAAATTGCAAGGATTACTAATTGTTATTGTAGATGTTACATCTGTAGAAAACACTTTTACAAATATTGTTGTTACTGGTTATGCAAGTGAAGCCATCACTATCGAGGAGACACCAATCGAAAGCAGTGGTAGGTAGACACAGCAAATTCTTGAGATCTAATAACAATAAATAATAATGACAACTTAACTTGACTTGCAATTGACGAATTTGACTTATGACAAAGAGGCGAATAAAAGCATCACCAACATGTTTTAGAAAACCAAATTTTCCCGTTACATTTACATATCAACAAAATACATTTTATATTTGAAATGTGGATACAGCTCGATATTGATACATATTTTTTTTTCTTAAATAACATGGTATAAGAATATGTTATTTTTGTAACAACATATCACGCAAAAGTAAATTTATCAGTTTGATTTACCTTTTTTTCAAAATTTTGATGTTCACTTAGCTTATTTTACTATGATATATGAATTTCGCTATTGTAGGACCATCGAATAAAGAATGGCTATTGTATACAATTTGTATTACTGGAGCTATAATAATAACTGCGTCAAGTCATTTTTTGCGTTCTTACAGAAAGCGAAAACCAAGACTTAAAAATGAAAAAGTACTGGTGGAATCAACAACAACTTCTCCGTATACTGGTTTCTATCATGAAATTGACGAAAACATTTTTAATGATGTCACACCAAGCCTATGCTTGGTATCACATTCATCTAAAATGGAAGCTGTGTGCTTAATTTCACAAGAGAAATCGTTGATCACAAGAAGCACCGAACTTGTTAATACAGAATATCTTGATCCTGTTTTCGCAGCAGAAGACGACGAAGAATATTGGCAACAACAACATTTGCATAAAAAAGATAACATGTCAACGTGTTTCTCCGTATCAGACGTTATAGTTCCGCTTAGTATCAAATCAGATAACCCTTCCAAATTCACAGACACTCGACATGAACATATGCACGAGTATGAAGTACCTGTGATGGTACATCAGTATATCGAAAGTTCATCCGGGTCTGATGAAGATGCAACCGATCATAAATATTCTCATGTGTATCAATCACTACAAAAAGACAGTCCAACGGAAAATAACGAATACGAAAAACTGCGGACGCCTGAAAATAAGATAGTAAATGTCGAATCACTGCAAGCAACTACTGAAGCTATATAAGAACTAGTTAAGGTGGTACCTAACACTACAGGGAGATAACTCTGTAAAATCAGCAGAACGTTTTAATGACGTTGTGTTCTTAAGGAAATATTAAGCTTCCCAATGATCAAAATGAGTGTTTGTCAAACTGCTATATAACCAGTGTAATTTTTCTGATTAAACGGTTGGTTCAATTTTTTTTTTTTATATATTTTTGTCAAAGGGTCAAAGTAAATACTTTGTCAAAATTTTAAGAAAATTAAACGAGCCAAATCAATTTTAGTTCTGGTGTTAGGTACATTGCGATAAGACGTGTCACGGTACTTGTCTATCCCAAATTCATGTATTTGGTTTTGATGTTATGTTTGTTATTTTCGTTGGATTTTGTCTGATGCTTGGTCCATTTCTGTGTGTGTTAGTTACATTGTAGTGTTGTGTCGTTGTTCTCCTCTTATATTTATGCGTTTCCGTCAGTTTTAGTTTGTTACTTATTTTGTTTTTTGTCCATGGATTTATGAGTTTGAACAGCGGTATACTACTGTTGCCTTTATGTACCTCCTTAATTCCCGCATTTCATACACAATTCAAGGAAGCTGGATCTGACAAAACAATAGAAAATATTTGTTTTTTAAAAAGAATCTGTGATGAAAGATATCTGAAAAAAAACTAGCTGACAACAGGTGACAGCACACTTTTGATGCTTTTGAATGTGAAGAAAGACAATTAACGTTTTGAAAATTTATCTTGTCAAAGAGACGTAACTCAAAGCAATCATGCAAATCCTTGTAAATACAAAATGTAATAGTGCTGAAATTTTGAATCAGAATTTTAAATGATTATGCTATGATTAATTGTTATTAATCTATCAGTACATGCAAAGCGAAATAGAAGATCATCAACTCAAAACGGAGCTAGAACGGTTTGACAACAGGATAAACGTATCCTTCTTTGCCTGCATCACCCGACATGCACACCAAGGCTCAGTAAAAGTTACCCTTGAAAAAGAAGATAGCAAATTAACTTATAACGACAGATCCATGTGATTAAAATTTTACACATTTACTGTAAACAAAACAGACAAACAATAGTAGACAAAACAGAACATAGAAAACTAAACAGTGAGCAACATGAACCCCATTATAAAATAAGGCTGATCTCATGTGCTCAGGAAAGGCTAGCAGATTCACATATGGCACCCGTTTTGTTTGAATGTTGCTACCTAAACATGGCAATTCCACAATTGGGATTCTGAAATCATTTGATGTGTCGAAAAGTTCTATTTTCAGCCGACCCTTATTTTTATTTCTAGACACTATATGAGGCTCACTTAACGCTTTGTATTGTATTCTTTATTTCAAGTCCAATTGGATAGATGTGTTCACCAAATTTTGATTAACTTAGTGAAAGAACATCTTCTATAGAGTGGACAGTACAGTTAAAGTATTCTGCTTACTTATTTTCGTCCTTCCTTAGAAGTTCTCGTATAGAATCAGCCTCATATGAATATTGGAAGCCGGTAATGGCCCCACAACATTTCACCCTTAGGGTTTTCTCATTGCAATCGATTAAATACATATAGGTCAAAATATATCTTGATCTCATTGTTTCGACTGTCATTAAAGACGTTCTTGCATCAAATTGGTGTAAATAGGAAATATATTAGATAAAATCTGTTTAAATGATTTAAAGTGTGAAAATTGTAGATATCACTGTTTAAAAATAATCTAGAAATTATTAAAAGGATACATGCTATGTCCATTTCTAGAATATGAAACAATTTAAACTCGCAAATCTATGTATGTGAGTGAAAAAACCTTAAAAGCAGCAAACAGTGTGGTGGTAGAATGGTGCAATATTTAGGTCCGTGTGCTCAAAAGAGATCAAATTTGTCTTTTTACAACAATTTTTTTTCCATTCTTCAGATCGCTCATTACAATTTTACTTCACTGTAAAATCTCATAAAAATTATCACAGTGAATACTTTGAAATAGTGAATCAATTCATCATAGATACCAGGATTACATTTTGTATTTATGCCAGAACTGCGTTTCGTCTACAAACGACTCATCAGTGACGCTCTAATCCAAAAAAGGTAAAAAGGCCAATAAAAGTACAAAGTTGAAGAGCTTTGATATAAAAATAAAATCCTAAAAGTTATCATAAAATTACCACATGTCAGCTTAAGGCCTCCTCTTAAGATTTGAAAATCCCTATCATGTATTGGTAGATTTAACTTTACAACAAACCTATTGAATATCTTTTCATCTTCTCCTCCAGTAAATGTTTTGCAACTTGCTGGCAGCAGCTTATACACAACCCGAATACTACTCGAATATATTTGAATTTGTACGTCCTTCGATTAATGATTTTTGTGTTTACAAACGCTTATTTTTCATATTTTTTTTTAAATATATATATAAATAAACTTCTTTACGATCATTCGGGAATTACTATCGGACATTCATATATTCAACTGTATTTGTTCTCCTTAGCAATATGTTTGTTTGTTAAGCAAATTAAACCTTATCGACAGGTTGTAGATATTCATATGTGCATGAACTGCGCCCAATTAATTGCGGACTTTTTCCTGTGTTGTTATAATAATCGTTTATTGCTAAGAAAATACCCGAACTAATATCTTGAAATTGAAAAATGCAGCAACACTTAGTCTAACCGTTATCTTAAATATCGTTTAATCATTTTGTTCGTAAGATTATTACAAATGTATTAAGAATTCTTTAAATACAATCATGCCTATATTTACTCTAATGAACTTACTTTGAATCAGTTAATTATAATCAACAATACTTGTCTTTTTTGGTATTTATATATTTCAGTTTAACTAAAAAAACTCTTATGAAAATATTAACGACTGAAGTGATATGTTTAGTTCCTTGCTGGTCATTTCTTTAGTGTAAGCAGATGTTTCTTTGACCACACTGTACAAGTTATTGATTTATTCTTCAAATTCAATTGCTGTCAAAGGTAATTTATATAACATTGTAATAAGATTTTTGAATATTGATTCAAATGTAAAGTTGTATATGTATGCGGTTACACTTATGTCCTAAATAACACGAATAAGTGGAACCTTTAGCATTTTGTCTCTGGGGGAATCTTACCATATCAAATGTTTTTCTATATTTTGAGATGTTAATCGTTAAAAAATATTCAACTGCTGTTAAATTTAACACAATTTATATCACACTATTAATTGTCTATGTGTTTATGTTATTTTCAAGTTACTCTTATTCGGTATATCACTAATTCCTGCTCTCTTTGTTGTCCTTGCGTTTCTAGAGCGCTGCGGGCGGTAAGTCATCTCATTATCGTATTCAGTCTCTTATTACAACACACAATCTTCGTTTATAATGCAGTTTTAATAACTTACATCAGTATGCATATTAAACAAAGTAAAATAAAAAAGTGTAGTACATGTTTTATTACATTTTTCTGTTTTATTATTCTGACTAACGTTTAATTCAGCCGTACACAAAATTCTATCATACATGGAGCATGTCTTGGGTAAATTAATTCAATGTAACTCTCAAAACATGTCCAAAGAAAATGAGATTTACAACTAAGCATTACACTAAGATATTCTGGAATGGTTCTGGACCTGACTGATTTAAATAGGTTTATGTGATGATATGTGATATGTATGTTACTGGTATCATTCTCCAAATAAGAACAACATTATTACTATTGGTAAGAGCCCAATGTTCAATGATCGAACGAAAATTTGATGTGAAATGCAAACATTCAAATTTTCAATAACAGGCAACACCAAATGCATTCTTACAATAACAGATAACCAAAAAAAAAAATAACAGTCCTATAACAACTAACAAGTAATTAAACAATACCAGCTAACATCAAATATACATTCAGGATAACAGATAACAAGGAATTTAATTGGCCCAAAACAGCATGACAATTGCACACAAAACAGCAGTTAAACTCTTTGCCCCCTCTATTATATAAGTTAAATAGGTTGATGATACAAAAATGGGTAAATTTTTTATCAGCTGGTGAAATCAATAGATGCTATAGATTGAAATTGAACCATAAGAATCTAAACATTTTAAACGGACCTTGTACATGTGATTCTATTTTGAAATATATTGAAGAAATATTGCATGTCAACATACTATATACATATATCTTTTTTGGCCCTTGAATACTTATAACTGTGACAATTATAGATATGAACTACGGTTTCCTGTATGTTGTAGTAGGTCAATTGACTATTATAACATCAATGTATGTATTTCCGTTAGTGCCTATCAAATAAAACATAAAATAAACATGATACAGGAAATAAAACTTTGAATATCAGTTTTTGTAGAGTGACTCTTCTATATATACTTAGTACTACAATTTACAAATTATCATAATTGAAAAATATATATTGTTTCTATTACAAGAGTGCACACGCTGAAATATTCCGCCTTTTTTACTGACCAATGGTATTATGTTGCTAGTCCTAAAAATAAGTCTTTACTACACCTACATGTATCACATAAACCTAACATGATCAACGAAAATGAGGCCAAGCTCAGATGAACCAAAGTGGAAATTACACTATTCCATACACTAAATATAGATGACCTATTGAACATCTAGAGACAAAATAAACCAGGAAACCTTTACAGCAATCAATGAACAATGAAAAGGAAGCCGAGACAGACATGTAAAGCTTACAATCAGTACATGCTTTAATATAGTTGACCTAGTGCATATAGCTTCTATCTGCGTAAAACACTTAACCAGTTCACCAATGAATTATTAACATTAGATCATAGTCAGATGAATATTGCCAGACAGACATATACATCTTACTCTCATTCCAAACACGAATTATAGTTAACTTATTAAGCAAAAATCCGTAAAAATTAAGTCAAGCAAAAATAAAACATGCCCGTCTGACATGTACATCGTAAAATATTTGCATACACCAAAATTAGTTGCCCTATTGCATACAATATAATAAAAAAAAAACAGACCAAAACAAAAAATAAATGATGTTTAACCACTGAACAATGAAACGGAGGTCAATGTCAGATGATATCTACCAGTTGAACATGCATGTTCACCTTGCAATACACCAACTATATATAGTAGAGCAATTGGTTACGTATACAGTATCTGAGATATGGTCCTGACCAAGAAAACTTAACCTTGTTCACTGATCCATGAAGTAAGGTCGAAGCCAAGTTAACACTGTATGATGTCCATGAGGACATTGAAAGGTACGACTTACAAATATAGTTATCCTATTACTCATAATAAGGGAGACATTTAGAATACACATGTACTAAAAATCCTAACTTTATTTCAAGTAGTCATGAAAATGAGGTCTATAAAAAATGGATATGACAGACGAAAATTGAATATCATAAGGCATCTACATACAAAGTATGAAGTATACTGGTGTTATGCCTTTTGTGATATTACGCTTTTAAAAAAAACGTTCGTAACACCAGCGCTGTCGGATAACTATCAACATGTCGAGCGTTTTGTGACAGAAGTTCCAGGCTCGACAAAAACTACAAGGGACATATTCCAAATGTCGCCAAAGAAAAAAAACAATGAAATGTAAAAGACCAGACACAACAAACTACTCACGAGTCTTAAAAGACCATATTTTATTGGGTGAGCACAGATTTTACTTGACAAGACTCAACATAATCTCGATAATACTTAACTGTACTCGTAATAGGTCTCGACTTTAGCTAATAAGACTGATTCAGAACTTGATAATCTTGGTATAGCCTAATATGGTCTCTACAAATGCCATGTCGTAAGTTGTCACTTAAAACTTCAAGGATCTTAAGTTCGCATTGTAGATACAAATTTACAGTAATTTTTAATGTAAGACATATATATGAAAAGAGTATATGATTAGATAAGATCATGGGATATGGTTGTCAAAGAAAGATCTCACTTCTTTTCTTCACAGTTTGAAACGGTCATAGAGTTTTATATTTTAAAATCCATCCAAGATATTTAACAAAAGACTAACGGTGTTTGCTTTAATCATAAATATATTTCATACATTGGCGTATTCATTCTAACTGATTTAAGAAATTATAAACGAGTGACTCAGTCTGGTTTAATTACAGATAAATATTTAGTCCCCTTGTAAGTTGTTTTTAGTCATAATTATATATATTTCAAAGCTCTCTTCCTCAAGATATATAGATACGTATTATTAAACATCACCAAAAATGTACACACATATACTCTTGTTTCTCCGAATAAAGACACTGTTTGGCATTAAAGAACCTATATTGCGTACCACTCGTTTAATGATTGAAGTAACTTGTCGTGAAACACTTTTAACATTACTTGCTTGTATGATACATTTTTTTGTTGTTGTAAAATGATTTTTATATACTTCAATCGTAACTATTTACAATTCTTCCTCCTTTATCTTACCTAAATGCTAAATGATACATTAATGAAAATGCTTATTATGATTATGCAAAAGTAGCAAAGGGCAACATATGCTGTTTTTAAGATGATTAGTTGTCTGCAAGGTAAAGATATTTGTTTCAATTGGAGTATTCCGTCATATCAAATAATTTTGCATTGGCGTTGTCAGTTTCTCTTTGATGATTGGATTTATGCTGTCCTTATGGATATTTCGAACTAATGTCCATAAATTAAAGATTTGGATCTGACTGTCTTTTCGCTTTCAGTTTGCTCCGACTGTGATGTTGTTGCCGGTACGGAGTGTTTGGTCGTTCTAAGAGTATGGCAGGTTCTTAAGGTTGCAGTCTTGTAATTGACTGCTCCATAGGCTTACATGTTAAACAGCTGATCTTTGAAATTAAAAGAGATAAAAAATGCTACATAGAATTTGTTTTCATGTTCATATCATGTATGTACTAATGTGAAATTGTGATTTAAAAGTGGGTTTTGCCACGAAGAATAAAAAGTTACGTAACCCTGAAGTCAAAACATTTCTTTTCTACTTTCTGTTTGCTGTTTTTACCAGGCCGCACCACTTCCAGTTAACATGATATCATTCCACCTTTCTGTTTTGATATCCCTCAAAAGATGCGACATTTTTTTAAATCTATATATATAAAAGAGGGACGAAAGATACCAAAGGGACAGTCAAACTCATAAATCTAAAACAAACTGACAACGCCATGGCTAAAAATGAAAAAGACAAACAGAAAAACAATAATACACATGACACAACATAGAAAACTAAAGAATAAACAACACGAACCCCACCAAAAACTAGGGGTGATCTCAGGTGCTCCGGAAGGGTAAGCAGATCCTGCTCCACATGTGGCACCCGTCGTGTTGCTTAAGTGATTACAAATCCGGTAAATAGTCTAATTCGGTAGGTCATATTCATGAAAGGGAAGGGGATTGTAGTTACGATGTAAGGAACAACTCTGAAACTACTTAAGATAATTTTATTAAATTTAATAGATAATTTGGATTGTTCTATGTAGATGTGCATATCTACAAGAAATCAAATTATTTTTCTGAGGAGTTATAACATAAAAACATTTTGGCCAAGATATACTACTGCAACACATTTTCATCTCATCTTCTTCGAAAACGCAGAAAAGAATTTTGTAAAACTTATATATACTAGAACACACCCGCGAAATCGCGGGCATTCAGAGCGTAGTTTATAGTATGTAAAGTGTTGTTGGAAAAATTATGTAAAATATTGAATGACTGGAGAAAATTTCAGCAAAAGTATCATAAGTCAAAGGTTATTGGGGACAGGAAAATGTTTTTTTTTTTATCTCTCCTCCTTTATTTCCAAAATTCCCAATTTTGGTTTTCTATCAATTTTAATATGAACATAATACATTTAGTGGGGAATTTCAGCAAAAGTATCATAAGTCATAGGTTATTGGGGACAGGAAAATGTTTTTTTATATCCCTCCTCCTTTATTTCCAAAATTCCCAATTTTTGGTTTTCTATCAATTTCAATATGAACATTATACATTGAGTATGTTATGAACATTTAATTAAGGAGCCTGTAATTCAGTGGTTGTCGTTTGTTTATGTGTTACATATTTGTATTTCGTTCATTTTTTGTACATCAATAAGGCCGCTAGTTTTCTGGTTTGGATTGTGTTACCTTGTCAGTTCAGGGCCTTTTAAAGCTGGTTATGCGGTATGGGCTTTGCTCATTGTTGAAGGTCGTACGGTGAACTATAGTTGTTAATTTCTGTATCATTTTGGTCTCTTGTGGAGAGTTGTCTCAACATGGCTATCATACCACATCTTCTTTTTTTGTAATCAATGAATTTTGTAAAAGATTTAATAGCTGGAGAATTTCAGAAAAGGTATTAAAAGTTCACATGAATAATTTTAGCGCTTATATAAATCTGTATATTATGAACATTCATTACTATATAAATATAGTGTATTTACTTTCAATTTTAAGTTTACTAATCGATCCATGGTGGTCATTGATATATTATACAGACCCTCTCTATTTAATAAACTATGTGACCGCCGTGGATAGTAAACTTGAAAATGATAGCAGATAGAATTCTTAAAATACAGTATACAGAAAAACGCAAACCGGAAGTCTAATCAGACTTAAAATTCCGTCCAATGACGGGACAATATCCGGATGCCTTTTTTCTCGTTTTTCTCCCAAAATAACTCAATCTGAATAATCATATGAATGGATGACAAATGCGACTATGCACTGTACCTATAGGACACAGAGGCGTGTTGATTAATTTATTGTGGAAAGAAGAGAAGCGACACCAAAAATGAGGTCTTCTCGTTTAATAGTATAGATATATATATATTATGTAAAAGAGTGGAGAAAGATACCAGAAGGACATTCAAACTCATGAGTCGAAAATAAACGTTCAAACCCTCGACTAAAAAAGGGAAAAAAGACCAACAGTCAAACAATATTTCGATAAACACAACATAGAAAACTTAACACTGAGAAACTCTAATCCCACTCATACATTTGGGAAACCCAGATGCACCAGAAGGGATTTAAGTAACAACATAAGCATCACCTGTGAAACGGACATTCCATCACAGTCGCCCAATTTGTCACGGCGTACATACAACTTACGAAGGAATACTTTCCTCTTCATCCTATTGTAGATGTGCATTTTATCAGGAAATCATGATGATTTAATTATTATTAAAAGTTATACCCCTTTGAACTAAGAATTATGTCGAAATATTCTGTTGCAACAGTTTGTCAACGCAACTCTTTTGCGAAGAGGTTTCTTATTGTTATGATTATTTTCTTACTTTTACTTATATAGCTTTGATAAATTTTCTTTACACGTACAATTCATTGCGAAAGAGTTTGAAAGATTGCAGTTGCAATTTAGTCCAATGATTTGATAATTTTTTGTAGCATGTCCACTGGGTAGTTATGGGAAGTCCTGTTTGACTATGTGCCCTCTTGGTCATTTTGGTAACCTGTGCAAAGCTGAATGCAATTGCAGCTCATTTCAAGAATGTCATTATCTATTCGGATGTGTTTGTCTAGCAGGATACACTGGGACAAAATGTGACAAAGGTAAAGCATAAGACTGAAAGCAGAAAATGTAAATCTAACATAATTCTAACGTATATAATATGGTCTACTTATATAATAGTTCTTGAAAAACTGGTCATTATCGTGATACATGGACTGCCCACAGGACAGTGGTATTGACTAAGATAGTGATAATGACTGAGCCGAAGGCGAGGTCATTATCGCTGTCGCAGTCAATACCACTGTCCTACGGGCAGTCCATGTATCACGATAATGACCAGTTTTTCAAGAACTATTATGTTTATTTCATTGAGAAACCATGTTTTGGAAAATTCTCATAAATTCAAAACGCCTAAAGCGAACTCGAGTAGTTGTACGATTTCTATAGTAAAGAGTGAAGACCAGTCGTAGTAATACTGCCATTCATTTTAGTGCAAGTTTTTCAGTATATAAATTCTTAATTAAGTTCTCTTTAATTTTACAATTAACGAAACAATATAATTAACAATTCAACAACTTAAATGTTATATTAAAAACAGTAACATGTTTTATAAAAGGTCCATCTTTCTAATCAGAGAAACCACGCCCCATCGGTCATTAACAGAGAAACCACGCCCCAACAGTCAATATCAAACGGAAACCACGCCCCAACGGTCATTATCAGACGTAAACCACGCCCCACCGGTTCATATCATGTAAAACTTCATTAACGACCGGTTTTCTGGTCCGTTTTGTTCTGTTAATGACCGATGGAATTTATTACTGAAGATTAATGAATGTCATGTGACCCCTTTTTATCCAATAAGAAAATCTTATTTTCAACCGATATGAAATAATAGATAGTTAACTTTCTTTAACGTCAATAATCGTGACAATATATAAAAAGAAGCTTCAATATGACTTTAAGGAAATGAACGTGTATTCATACATTCGGTACATGAATCTTTGTGCAATACGGTATATAGGGTGTCCATAACAACGTGTCGTAACCATTTACGTTCAGATAAACGAAAAATAGGGGTTTTCTTAGGTTAAGTGCAATAATAAGTATCGAATAATAATTATAATGTAACAACATTTGTAACGTTCATTTTGATTCAATAACGTCACTTATTTACATGGCATCAATTGACAACTGATGCTATGGGACGTACGCACAAGCGCAGACGGCATATGACATATTTTAAATACATGTTTTAACGTGGTTTTCTGACAGTTTCATTAGAATAGAGATAAAAATATTGTATTTTAAGCTCCGATGGCATCAATTGGGGATTTGATGGTCGCAAACACCCGTTTACTGTCTCCGCTAACGCGTCGCCAGTAAACTTAATTTGCGACCATCAAATCCCCAATTGATGCCATCGGAGCTTAAAATACAATACAGTTATCTCCCAATTTTGCATACTACTACATTTCGCAAACTATTGCAACGTTCTAAAGTGTACAACTAAAAGCATATTAGGGCAAATATATCATATATTGTTAAATGATAAATTGGCTAATATTGATAAGTCCTTCATATGTACACACTTTATGTAGTTTGTGTCTTCCGCAAATTGTCTTGAAAGTTCAAAGCACACTTAATTGCGTGTTACTGAAATCAAGGAGGTTCTTGTAAACGAACCTCCTTTCTATAATGGTTCAAAGCACGTCAAGATTGAAAATGTAGCTCAGCCACATCTTCTATCAATTCATATAAATGTGCAAATTTAATTTATGGGAATATTAATTACAACATGAAGTTATCTCGAATCGGTTGAAGGGTGATTATTTAAAGATGACGATTTAAGTCGGTTCTACACTGCACAGAATATGGAGACAATTGGCGAATGTTATATATTAGCAATTGTGCAATATTTTACACAATTTTGTTGAAAAGTAAAAAATGCATTTAAAGAATTTCGATGTTATTCTTCTTATTATTTTGTCTAATCCACTACAAAGTCATTTGAACGAATATTTATTGATAGAATGTCATGCGGATTATTTCGGTGGGAACTGCACTGAACCATGTAATTCTCCCGCTAATATTGCTTGCGATTTCATAACAGGCACGTGCTCCTAGCCCTGTAAAACAGTTTACGCTCAACCTATGAAACTTTTAGACAAACTATGTATACCTTTCTCTCGTGGCTACCTCTATACATGTATATTATGTCCTTTGGTCAAACTGTATCAAAATAGTCAGAGTATAAAACAGTGTGTTATACATATAACTTGTACCAGACCGACACCCCGGGTCAGCGTTTTTAACAGACGTTAGTTCATGGAAGACGTCTCGCACTAATTAGATAACTTATAATGAGCTTGAATGTTTGTCTATAATATTGTGTTACTTCTAAATTCCACGCACTTGCAATTTGGTTGAAAAGATGTAAATACCAATTACCGTGTTTGTTAAAAATATGGTGTTGAACTGACAAAGAATTGCCGCTTTAATTTGTCGTTTCGATGACACAGTTGATGTTAAAGAAAACTAGAATGTTAGTAAATAAAATTGTTGGATAGTCAACATATTTTGTGCATCCGTATATTTCAACAATCAAGTCGAAAGACAATATAAAACATATATATGTATAAACACAAGTTCAATGTCCTCTGATGAACATTTCTTTGTGTCATATATGTTTTTGGAGTCTTAGGTTGTTTCATTTGTGTGTAATGTGTAGATGTGTATATTTTTAAACCTGCTTCATATTTATACCTTTTTCTCGAAATGACTACTGATGGTAGGTTAAATACCAAAATGTATGACAAACGGGAAGATTTTAATTTTCCTATAGTCCACTTTCCATTTCTGTGTAGCAACATCCCAGCCGGCACCAGCATTTGGGGTATATGTGTCTCAATTGATACGTTACTCTAGAGCTAGCTCAAAATACGTTGATTTTGCATTGTTGAACGTGGAATACTGCTTTCTCAAAAGTTGCTAAGACAGAGCTATGAATCAAGTAAATTAAGGTCATAACTCAAGAAAATTTACGGTCGACCATCATGAGCTAATTGGCCATTATGACAAAAGTGTGTCAGAAATCATAATTTATTTGATATTCTATCTCAGTCATAATAACCTTCCATCATTACCGAACTGAACAAAGAAATAACACGACAGGTACTGTATACGGTGCAGGAAATGTTTACACCTCCGGAGCACCTGATTTCACTCCCGGTTTTTAGTGGAGTACGTTTTGTTTCTTTTTTATTATTTATAACTGTTGATGTTAATGTCTTTTTGTTATGTTAGTCTTTGTTTACTCCTTGGTTTTGGTTGTTATTGTCTTTATTCATAATCATCATTCTTAGTGTTTTCCATTCTTGTTTTTCGTCGAGTTAATCTTATTATTATTACTATTTTAGCATACCCAATGGAAACTGTTGGTGAGGATTATGCAGGAGGATGCAACTGTTCAATGTGTACAACATGTGACAATAGTACAGGGAACTGTACCTGTCACGAGCAGTTCAGTCATCCTTACACATCAACAAGGACATATAATGCAGGTTGTACATTCAAAATTAATGATTTGGATTGCATAGACGTACAATGTCACTACCATATAAATATCATGCGTAATAAATTAGTTACTGACTTTGAAAATAACATTTGTTTTGACAGAAAATAAGGGTTTCACTAATTGATGCTTACAAACACTAGGCAAAAATACCAGGCTTAAAATTGTATACGCCAGACGCGCGTCCTGTCTTCTTAAATTTTGCCACCCCTTGCCCGTCCTCCTAGATTAAATGTACACACAAAAAATGAAGCAAATGTTATAAAAAAAAAAGTGCCTGTATTTCAATTTCGTAATGAATAATCAGAAATTATTTCTAGTTACATGTAGATGTTACTATCACATGATTAAAATTCAGATAATGGTAACCTTTTTTTAGCATACATGTATCGACTGTCAAACACAGCAATTTCTACAAGGTCTATACGAAACGTATTGCGAAAGGCCAAATGTACGTAAAAACGTGTTCCAAATTCATATGTGTGTTTATATTTATTTCAGTGGTTAATGACCATTCGTCGCATCTTATTACAGTATATATCGGCATGGCTGCGGCGTTGATGGTTCTTGTATGTATTGTCGCTTCTATTGTTAAAATCAAGCAGAAAGTTTACAGATATTTGAGGTCAGGCAAAAAGGACTGTCCCACAATGAACCGTAAACGACGAAAAAACATTCCGAAAAAGTCTGAACGCAATACACGAAATGTATCTGTCGAGGCTGCTTCCAACATTTTAGAAACGCATGTGCAACCGTTTCGTTGTGAGCTTGGTGATGAATACTCTGAGATATCCGAAGTTAGAGTTTCAAATCATACATGCACTAGACAAAATGATGTTGATCAAATTAACAGTACACCTTAATTATAATACCGACCAGTGGACAAAGGTGCCCTTGTACAGATACTTGATTTCACAAAAAACTTTAAGCGTTCCAATTTATTCACTATCCGGTGGACAATACTATTATCTGTTGAACATTGATTTAATTGAAAAATATGTTTTGTACAGTACTCGAGAAATAAATTTTAATTAAATTCGTCAAAAGGTCAAACTATGGTACATGTCAGGTCACTTTAACATTAGCCTTGACTTTTGCATAAAAAAAAACCAAACTGGTAGTATTTCGAAAACAAACTGTCTTTAGTATATCTACTCATGTCGTTCCACTATACTCAGCTGTACTTGTAAAGAAATCACAACCAATTTAGTAATCGTCATAAAAAATTTGTCATAAATGAACATCGGAAACACCATTCAAAACCAGATATCGTTGTCCAATAAAAAGAGAAACATGAATTTGTGATGGTACTCAAATTGCACCAAGGAGCGGACTCTTCAAAATATTTACTTAAATAATGAACATGCATGTATACATGGAATGATGTGTGTGTGTGTGTGTGTGTTAATGTTTTGTCACAATAAAAAAAAGTCATGCTTGAGTCATATAGTTGAAGACAGAGAATAAATATTTGCATGTTAAAGACAGTATTTATATTGCATATTCAACAAAAAATGATTGAAATAGGTCACAACGCTGTAATGAAATGTCCTCCAATTTCTATGTTGGTATACAATCGTCTACACAATAGAACATATTTATTCTCAATTAGTATCACATATATCACAACAGTATATAGTACGGTCAAACTGTACATATTAAGTACAATCTAGTAAAATATGTAATTAATGATGGAGAACGGAAACGTAGCACCAGATAAGAATGGTTTTAATTTGTAAACTAAAACCAAACCTAAAATGAAGCTGGTAATTTTCCTCACAACTTTTGTAAAAAAACATCAAAACAAAATCACACATTTTTTTTACAAAAGTAACAAAATAGTTAGAATCCTATAATTCAGACAGAAAGATCCAGTATATGGCGTTTCGAAATAGCAACTATAGTAATGACAAACAAGCCTATCAGATTTTCTGTAAATGAACCACTAGAAAAAGCGAGTACGAAAACTTTTGGCAAACGGGCTCTGAGTATTTGTGTGTTTGTGTATAGACGGATGAACGGACAAAATCATCAATGTGTGCCTCCCGAAGCGAACAGCGCGGGACAACAACAAACTCAATATGTAGGTTGTGTAAAGTTGGGCGACATGTGAGTGTGTGGTGATCTTGGACTCACAGTTAAACAAGATATGTAAGGGTGCAGTTTGGTACCTATTAAACGTTTAAACCCGCTGCATTTGTTTGCACCTCTCCTAAGTAAGGAACCTTATGTACAGTGGTTGTCGTTTATTGATGTGGTTCTCGTTTCTTGGTTTTATATATATATATATAGTTAGACCGTTGGTTCCATGTTTGAATGGTTTTACACTAGCTGTTATTTATTTATTTATAAGATTGATCGTTTATAAATATAAATATACAGTACTGTATTAATTTCCATTGTCTCGCTTTGATGAAGACCCATTGGTGGCCTTCGACTGCTTTCTGCTCTTTTTTCATGTTACTGTCTCTTTTACACATTCCATTCTCAATTTTTAAGAATGTTTGATTCAAATGAAAACTAAATCCTTTATTTTCCGTAAAAAAAATTAGAGACATTTACCGCGTCAGTAGCACCATGCATGTGCTGCCAGTTGTGATAGATAATGCAAAATGTTTCAATAATTTTACCATAGATTTTATTTCATGGACATGTAGGTAATTTGATAGTCTGTTTTACATCTTAAATATTCACACAGAAGGTATACGCATATCGATAAACTAACCTCAGTGCAAAGAACCTTTAAAGTTTAAAGTAAACTTAGACAGAGAGCTCAATCTAATGAAACACTTTTTTTATGCTGGTCACATGTAATAGGCCGGTGACCAAAGTCGGAATTATGAAATTTCAATCGTCAAAAATGGTACACGGCTATATAATATATCATTGGATTTAGAAATATGCGTATTTTGAGATTCTTCTGGTCGTCAAAAGAAAATATGGTGCAGTTTTTCAGAAATTTTGATCAAAGGTCACATGTCGTTTTCAAGGAAAAACAAAATTTAATATCTAACTCCAATTTAAATACTATTTTTTCAGTAGAATGATTGAAAACTTAAATCTATTTTCTTCCATATTCAATTTTTCATCCAAAAAGTGGAAACCCATCATTATATGAGATTTCCAAACACGCGTATGCGACTTTACAAAAAGGGGGGTAGTTTTCAATTTTAAATGATGTATTTTTTTCAAATGATAAAAACAACGTCTGTCAAAACTTAACAAAAATTTATAGAAAATTACGAAAAAATATGTATTCATTAATATAACCATCTAGTATACCATGTATACATCAATGATAGTGAAAACTTAAGTTTAAGCCATATACGTTGAATTCGCTATATGCAAAACAGACAACAAAAATTATTTCAAAATTACTTATTAAGTTTTTACAATGTCATGACGATTTCTATTAAATAAATTGATAGGAAAATAAATCATTTTAAGACAAACTTACAACTTTAAAAAAATATGTTTCATGATAGAACAGCCTTTTATTCGTTTGAAAATGGAGAAAGTTTTGGTTATTCAATACAAACTAAGTAACGCAAGATCAGATTTTTTTTAATGCAGGATATATTGACATAGCTCTAAAAATACGTAGCTTTAATCAGTAATTCAGACCTCAAATGACTTTTGTAATGTGGGAACGTTATTACGACGTTCTGGCCATACATATGTTAGCAAGTGGAAGGTTTGGCAAATCTCGAATGTCAGTATTGGTCCATAGTGTTTAAAGAACACGACAAAATTCTAAAGCCACGAATCCTATAATACTATTGCGAATATCAATGTTAAACTTCGGACATTTAACGTGTTGTGCATTGAAATAGAGTGGTGGTCAAATGTTTGTGTACCACATATAGCGAGCTTTTATCCATCACCATTGGACATCATCGTCATTATAAAATACGATTTGGCCATGCCAATCTATTTTATGGGGGACATAAAACAACTGAAATATCAGTGCACCTCTGAGACAAATGTCAAAAGAACCCTGTATTGAAAGAAAAGTCTTGTCCTGCTGCTTGAAATTCAAAATATATCTAAACAAAAGTCTAGAAAAAAACAACATCTGTGATCCGCATCGCGAGTATACACTAGCCATGATCACATGACTGTAGTCTATGGAATGTTTCCGATTGTCGTGGTCGTGATGCCCTACAGTCTGGTCTGTATAAATGATTTGATATTTGAACTAGGAATAGTATTTATATCACACTGCTGATGGTAAAAGACTTTCTACTGTGAATGTTCTTGTAATTCAGAATACAGTTTGACTCCCAGTAAAGGTGTATAGTGGCTGTATGACAAATAAGCATTAAACAGCCTTTACGTAAATGTTCTGTTTTAGAGTACGAAATTCCTTGTCTTAAGTGTAGTTTTCTTTACAATAGATGCAAGCATATGAAAGAGAGACGAAAGATACCAAAGGGACATTAAAAGTCATAAGTCAAAAATAAACTGACAACGCCATGGCTAAAAGAATGGAAAACACCCACAGACAAACAATAGTACACATAGCACAACCTTCGATTTCTTGACTTGAGCCGACTGCCATTTTGTGTATATGTCTTAAAGAAACATTACAGGCAACGGTACGTAAGTTACAGATGGTTATGTTTTAAACAAAACTAGGGGAATTCCAGAAAAAAATATATAGTTCAACAACAACATGTTTCTCCGTGTCATGCAAATCAAAAGTATCAATATGTTACAAACAGGAATGGAAAACAGTATCTAAAAATTGTAAACCACAAAAAGATGTTACTAGTGAGTTGGGCAACGACAGAGCTTAAAGGTATCATTACTCGTGATACGGTGATATAAAAACGTATTTTGTGTCTATTTCAGTCGCCAGTTCTTCATAATAAAGTACATGTCACCAAAATTAATTTTCCACGTTCTACACTCAGGTGTTACAATTGAAACAATCTTCTAAACCTTCCGGGGGCACACGAGATAACCTCTGCTTTTCTGTATGCTTGATGTTTATCTTTGGTGGTCTATGTAAAGTTTTGCAGACTTTTGTTTGTCATTTACGTCGTTCTTCTACTTTTACTCTTAATATTGTCTTCGACTAATGTGTTTGAATATCCCTTTAAATCCTGTGGCCTATTTTAAGTAGTAAGCGGTACACCCCTGTTCATGAAGTATGTATTGACTCAACACGCACCAGCGTAATGTATCATTTGAGATATGTGCACAATTGCGGGTATATTTCATCATTACACCGATCAACTGTGTCAAAATACCTCAATTTACTGTACGTTGGTAAAAATAAATCAATTATTCCACTTCCGCATTTACATGTAAGAAATTAACACCACTAAGGGATTAAAATGAATGTTTGCTCCTTTGAAATGTTACAGCAAAGTTTCAACGGACTTTCTAGTTTTGTTATCTTTTGGGGATTTTGTTGGATCCCTATTTATCAAATAAACCACTGAAAACTTATTTCGCCTCTTACATAAATAGAATCAAATTAACACAACCTTGAAAAAGAATTACGGACACCAAAATAATTCAACGAAACAATAAAACATCAACAAAAACAAGTAATATCAAGGCCAAAATATTACATGAAAACTATGCTTCAGCCCAACCATGGACAGGACACAACTATCCGGATGTTTTAAAAGCAAATGATTGATTATTAGCAGAGATTTTTGAAATTAAAAAAAATATCGTTTTAAACAATATTACCTCATAAAAAATGTGTACATGAAAAGAAGAATAGCAGTTTTATTACTTTATAGTAGATACGATATAATCCTTTCATCAGCGCTTTATTGTGTGATGTTGGAATCGGGTAAAACACAAAATGTCCCCGTTAACAGTAGTTTTTACCTTCATCATTTGTCATCAAAAGGCTTTGAGGATTACCCTTTTCGCCTAATGCATAGAACATTATGTCTGATGTTTGAATAAAACAAAAAAGACAGATATCTTATACCTTATATAATATAAAAATAAAATAAAAAAAGAGGGGTCACTGATCATTTACGCTCACAATCTGCCTTCGAAAGAAGCATACCTTTCTGTAAAGGTACTTCTTTTCTGTTGAACTAATAGGAGAAAAAGAGGTAATATCGAAATAAAAAAAGAACTTATGTTACAGAAATCGCTTTAATTTTACAATAATTTAGTTTATGCTTGGATTATTTGAAAACAATAATAAAAAATTAAAGGTCACCGATGAGTAAAAAAAGATGTTTCAATTTATTTATGCCAAAACATAGCATGTTTGCACCAAAGGGAGATAATTTGGAGCTTTTTCAATGATATAAACATTTTAAAAGTCATCTGGGGCCAAACTGAATCGATTTGTTTGGTTAATTGTTGTATCATATCATAAAGTAATAACTAATAGTGTAATAAATAAAATTTGTTATGAAAAAACAAATGTTTGATTTTTGCTGAAATTTTTGTACCTGCGAGCCTCCTTAATTAACGGTCCTTCATATACATGATATATACGATCGTGATATGATAGAATTCAGTCGACGTATCGATCCCTTTCTGTTTATTTTACTAGGCTAAGCACGTTTTCAGATATTGTTATTAATAGGATTCTGAAATTATAAATATAGTATGCATTTTCTTTTATTTGACTTATACACGGTAAGAAATATTCTAGAATTGAAAATTATACGCAGTACAACATTTATTCTATTTATAACACTAACATAAATGATGTCATTCTATATTTAGGTTTGGGAATTTCCAATCAGTTAGATGTTTATATATTTTTCATTTCCGTGACTGTCACATTATCAATTCCCTGCTTGAACTCACTGTAAGTATAATCTTATTGTTTTTTTTTTGTAATGGGTACATGCACGAAGGTGTATGTTTGCCAATTTGAATATCCAAATTATTCGCTAAGGCTGACTTTCTGTATAATTTATACCTGTACGTTCATGTGGAAAGCAGAAAATCTAAAGAAACAAAAATAAAAATGATATCCTATGTCAAACTATACGGTTTTCAACAACTGCAAGTCTAAAAAATATCTAATAAATCAAAAGCTCTTAAATTCCAATATGCGATCAATTTTAACATTTAGTATACCATGATGCGGATGACGAAATGATGGTTGTTGAACGTCTAGTGGCAAATTTAATTCAAATCGGGACGAGAACATAATAATGTGGTATGAATATTAATCATACATGTACTTGTTCCAGATCGACACGCTTTAGGGACATTTTGAATGTGTTACATGCAATAAAAAGGTAACAGTCCAATAGAACACATGTCAACCTACCTTGACACATTATTCCGACTCCGGGCCAAGCAGCCTTTGATGAATTTCCTAATGTCGCGTGCATAGCGGAGATGAAGCTAATACAAATTATAAAAGATATTGCTTTGATTCGGTCTGGGTTTGAAAGGCGAATCCATAATGGCATTTCATGAGACTATATCAATGAGATATGAAACACATGAAATTCATGGTAAGACATTTATCTCGGTTATACATGTACAATCTACTTTTTTTATTTTACTATACTGTATACAAATTTACCAAAAAAATCTGTGGTTCAACAAATCACCAATACAAAAAAAAAATTAAATGACCACTAATCAAAGCTAGACCTCGCCTGAAGTTTATAACATTTTATAATTAATATATAAGGAAAGAAAAATAGATTTAATTTCTATATAATAATATGTTTACACCAAATCCTAACTATTTAAGCAGTCGACAGCAGTCAACAGTGAGATTTTCTATAGGTATACATTTGTATATTTATAAATGACCTAAGATTTGCATGCAATTTAGTCGATATGGATATAACTTCCCCATCAACAACATGTTTTTTACCCACATAATAAAAAATAATAAGCATTGCTCCCGTCATCCTCCCCCTCAAGATTGCACCGCGGACCCGCCCTTTTCTGTTTATTTTACTACCGAAGTTTCAGACATTGTAATTGGCTTAAAATTATTAAATAGGATTATGAAATGATAATATAGTGTGCATCTTCTTTTATTTGAGTTTTACACGGTAAAAATGTTCAAGATTTGAAACTTTAGATAAACATAGATACAATGTAGAACAACATTTATTTTATTTATAACACTTACATAAATAATGTCATTCTATATTTAGATTTTGGAATTTCCCATCTATTAGATATTTATAAAACACTTCCGTGACTGTCAGACTTTTATATTCAGTAAATTCTCTACTTGAACTCACTGTAAGTATGATCTTATTGTTTTTAAACCATTTTATTAAATAAGTGACAATATTTAGCAGAACCTGTGAGCGCCCTCAGGAGCCAAGGATATCTTATTGTTCGAAATGTTTTATTATAAGTTTCTGTTCAATATGTAACTCGTAATGGTTGCTTTACTTAAATCGGTAGTAATCCTCAGTAGTAATCATGTTAATATATCATTATATTCGGCTTTAACGGCATTTTTATCTATTATTTCGTTATTTTAAAATTATAATTAATTGTTAGAGTTACTTACGTTTATTTTGTATTAATGATCGAGGCATCATACATGCACACTGAACCGTGCACAAACCATCACCAAGATCACTAGCAGGACGATAAACAGAAAATTGCACATTATTGACCACTGTACGTGTAACATGTAGATTTACAGGAAACATTTTGTGTTCTTTAATAACAATTATAATTATATACTGTTGTTGACAAAAAAAAAAAAAAAAAAAAAAAAACAATATTTCTTTTTTAAATGATTATATATACAATTCTTAAAATCCTATTTATTATGTATATATCAAAATAATGTTTTTAGTGACACATTGTTGATTTCGACTTATGAGTTTATTATACAACATAAAGTGATAAAAACAATGACGTAATTACCCTCAAACCCAGGCCGCCATATTGCTTTCAACTGACATATTTTAAACTGTATTACATGTATATTATGTAAAATGTGTCTGATTCTACTGTGACAAACTTATGCGTTGCATAACAAAATAAAACGAAAGTAAAACTGAATACCATATTTTATTATTTAATATCCAACATTTCAATAATGGAAACAAAATTTTTTCCGTAATTGGCAAGCATCATGCATATTTTTAAATTTTTGTGCAAAAATGGTTTAAATTATTAAATGATCCGTGTTCGATAATGTGTTCGTTTCATTGATGTACACATGTAACCATATCATTGAATTTCATGTTTACAAGTTATATCATGCACCTTATAATTTACAAATTTGAATAGAATACTACATAATCAATGGTTAGTGTTGATATTTAATAAGATCTTGAAAATTAAAATGACACTATCTTAAATGCATCAGAAGTGTTTTTTTTCTAGATTACGTTCATTGATCGGGAACACTTAAATGACACATATTTTGGTCGTATATTGGTATCACGTTGGCGTCGTCGTCGTCGTCGTCGTCCGAAGACATTTGGTTTTCGGACTCTTACTTTTAATTTTAGTAAAAGTAAAAAGAAATCTATGAAATTTAAACACAAGGTTTATGACCATAAAATGAAGGTTGGGATTGATTTTGGGTGTTTTGGTCGCAACAGTTTAGGAATTAGGGGCCAAAAAGGGCCCAAATAAGCATTTTTCTTTCTTTTCGCACAATAACTTAAGTATAAGTAAACAGAAATCTATGAAATTTTAACATAAGGCCTATGACCACAAAAGGAAGGTTGGGATTGATTTTTGGAGTTTTGGTCCCAACGAATTAGGGGCCAAAAGGGTCCAAAATTAAACTTTGTTTGAATTCATCAAAAAATGAATTATTGGGGTTCTTTGATATGCCAAATCTAATCGTGTATTCAGATTCTTAATTTTTGGTCCTGTTTTCAAAGTGGTCTACATTTAGGTCCAAAGGGTCCAAAATTAAACTTTGCTTGATTTTAACAAAAATTGAATTCTTGTGGTTCTTTGATATGCTGAATCTAAACATGTACTTATATTTTTGATTATTGGCCCAGTTTTCAAGTTGGTCCAAATTGGGGTCCAAAATTAAACTTTTTTGTTTGATTTCAACAAAAATTGAATTCTTGGTATTTTTGATATGCTGAATCTAAACATGACTGTACTTAGATTTTTTATTATGGGCCCAGTTTTCAAGTTGGTCCAAATCGTGGTCCAAAATTTTTTTTTTTGATTTCAACAAAAATTGAATCCTTGGGGTTCTTTGATATGCTGAATCTAATCATGTACTTATAATTTTTATTATGGGCTCAGTTTTCCAGTTGGTCCAAATCGTGATCCAAAATTAAACTTTGTTTGATATCAACAAAAATTGAATCCTTCGGGTTCTTTCATATACTGAATCTAAACCTGTATTTAGATTTTTGATTATAGGCCCAGTTTTCAAGTTGGTCCAAATTGCGGTCTTAAATTAAACTTTGTTTGATTTCAACAAAAAATGTATATATGGGGTTCTTTGATATATCCTTAATCTTTAGATTTTTGATGTTTGGGCCCAGTTATCAGATTGGTCCACATTGAGGTCTAAAGGGTCCAAAATTGAACTTTATTTGATTTCATCAAAAATTGAATTCTTGGGGTTCTTTGATATGCTGAATCTAACCATAATAGATTTTGGATATTGGACCATAAAAGCTAATATCCAACATAAAATTTAAAGTTTTTAAGTTTAAGTTCTTATACCACATTCATCATGTGCCAGAAACCTGTGTTGTGTCAACTATTCAATCACAATCCAAATTCAGAGCTGTATCAAGCTTAAATGTTGTGTCCATACTTGCCCCAACTGTTCAGGGTTCGACCTCTGCTGTCGTATAAAGCTGCGCCCTGCGAAGCATCTGGTTTAAAAATCTAATCTTTCATTTGCGCCACAAGGTTTTATTTCATTTGCGCCCAAAAAATAAAACTTCATTTGCGTCATTTCACAGGTCACACAGGTAACATATAACAGAGAAGTTAAATATACATTGCTGTATCGTGAAAAAGATTTGTTTCTACAGTATTTCTCCAGGATAATTCATACTCATTTCTAATACAAAACTGAGGTTTAGAATTATAAAGTGTTCACATGTTTGAGGTGTATAGATGGACATTGTCAGTTCAAGGACAAACAGAGGAAATAAGTCTTTATTTTTATTATGATCACACAAACGGTATATAGCTTATCATATATGCATCATATTAAAAATCGTTTATGTGTACCACAACACTTGCTAAGCCAGTATAACGACTGATATGGGCAGAATTATAACTTTACTATAGTGTTTGCAATTTTACTCCCGTCACGCTTCAGTGATTCCCTATATATAATCAAATTTTTTTCAAAAGGGAGGCCGGGCCCCCTGCACCCCCCCCCCCTAATATCCGCCTCTGAGCTATAAAGAGCCCCCAAAATTACTATTGTCAAATCATTCAAACGGGAAAACAACCGATTTAATCTATATAGAAACGAGAAATATGTATGGTTGTACTATGATGACTTTTTTCTTAGAAATATGTTTTATTAAGCAAACAAAGACTGTCTTTATCATTAAAATTCTTTTTTTAAATTGAAAAACAATTTCTTATACTTTTTACCTGCATTTACCTGACAGTGTATTATTGGCGCAAATAAAATATGGTTTGTGGCGCAAGTGAAAGATTTTTTTGGCGTAAATGAAATGCCAATTAGCGCAAAAGCAAAGCACCGATCAACAGATAACCAAATATGTTATAAATCATCTAAGTACCGAACTGAGAAATGACTACTAAACTGCAAAAAAAAAAATCCTAGAAAATAAGAATATCTGATCGTACCTGATTAACTACAGGTTCATTAATTGTCTAGATGACATAACAAAAAAAAACGACCTCACAAACAAATATTTACATATTACTCTAATAAAGTTATTTGGTTGTCAAATGAAAGGTCAACATTTATGTTAGAAAGTCCAGGATATGTCACGTTTAGATTTATAGTTAAAGGCGATATATATCGTTTAATCTGCACGACTAAAATAAATAATATGAAGATGTGGTATGAGTGTCAATCAGACAACTTTATAAAGGAGACTTAAAGTCGCAATACAATACAATACACTATGCTTTTATAAACACTCCGTCACATTGACATTTGAAACAAGAGGTAAATTGCAAAATACAATCACATAAAATTAAAGAAATAAATAAAACAACTTAAAAATGAAGAAGGTCGAGTTGTGCCAAAATTGTTTACAGGACTGTATTCTTTTAGTAATAGCCTTCATTCATTTATTTCACATGATTCGTATATTTCCCAGCGTATATTTTTCACGACATTAATGAGTCATACATACTCATTTTCACTTTAATTTGCACACTTGGTTTTTATGCGGAGTGATTTTTTCATTGGTACAACCTTTCCTACTTCAGATGCTATTAATGCATCCTAATTAATCTAAATGTATACGTTGATAATTCTAAAATTATCAAACATCCTACTTGTCAACTAGAATGACTTTATGGTTTTACTTTCACATTTTCTATTTTTAGAATATATTGACAACGTTTTCAGAAAATGAAGTCAGTTTGAAATCAGTGCGTTAAATGAACAGATAGCTGACATTTAACAGTATTTTGCACACACTGCAAGTCATTTAGTGTAAACATTGTAACTTACTCAATTAATAACAGTAATTAATGACTTACATGTATAACCTTTTAAACTTTTAACAAAACTGCTTTTGAGTATCTAAAATAAAATTGAAATTGTTTTTCGAGATATATATATACATACGGCAAACTAACAAAGTTTGAATTTTCAAAACAAGGTTATACTATGACTTTTATAATTTTTATCCTGCAATTGGGTGTCCTACTATACAGATACAGCCCTACAGATATCGCTATGCTGTATCTATACTATACAGATATCGCTTTAAAGCTCCGCCCACTGCCGGACTGAGTATTGTTTGAACCTGTGTGACCTCAGAATGTGTATTCCAGTTGCATTCCAATGACGATGACAATTGTCGATTTCAAAACTTGAATGTGTATGATTGTGTTACAAAATCAACCATGTCAATTTCAGCATGCATGTTTAGTGAATGTCAAGTTTGAAGCGTAGGACAACTCGTACACTTCTGTTTCAAATTTGACAATGTTTTGTTATTTATTTTTACTGTTGAAATTAGTTGTTATGTTAAAATAGATAATTATTCACATTGAGCAATGTATTATTGATGACCATTCGAGATTCTTTTTTTGCGAACCCGTCTTCAGCGTAATGTGTGATTTTGATATTACTACGCGGGCCTAAATATGTTAGTTTTTGTGTCTTTCAAAACACAAACAATATACAGAATTAATTGCAGGATAAAGACAATAACTGTTTAGTGTCTTTAAATATCAGCTAAAATCAGCATACACCTTGTTTCCTAGCCTCGTACAAATACAGCTGATATTTAAAGACACTAAATAGTTATTGTCTATACATTCGCGTAGTATCTGCCAACGGTTGGCGACTAAAATGGTGTCAACACTTAGACGGTTTTGAATTGCGTTTTGACCTCCAATAGCCTCAGGTAATTCAAAAATATATTGTTTTTCAATTGCGCGATACCTACGTTTAAAGTCAAATTAAATTGTGTTCACCTCACGCTTCGTCGTTTATATACCATTTCGTAATACGTCTACTATGATAAAATTATATATAACAAATAATAAATAGTAATATACATATGAATTATGGTGGGTTATTAAACCTAACGTTAAACCAATTTGATACATGTATACTAGTACTACTGAGAAGAATTTACTAGACTTAGGATTGCATATCTTTTCTTCCAGAAAACACTAAAGATATGGTATATGTGTATAGACTTCTGCGTCCTGAGGAAAAATATGCAAACGGCATCAACGCAAAAGATCCCAAATCTACAACGTCGGTTTTCGAACACGTCCTTGACGGAAGTTGGGGTACTTCATCCAAGTACATTTCAACATGTGGAAGTTTGCAGTCCCTCACGGATTTTGCATCAAAATCAAAAAATCCTGGGAAAATTATCAAAATAAAAATAGAGACGCTTCCGCAAAATGTTAAAATGATTGATCTCCGAGACAAACCCGAAAGGATGAAATATATTAAATACACTGATGATACAGCTAAAATTAGGAAGTTCCATAACTTTGCTAACAAATTTAATGAAGTACTTTTGGCAGGTCATATTCCAGCTAGCTGCATTAAGCGTGTTAAAGAGAAGTATTACCATGATTACGTTAATCATTAATACTGCAACTAGTTGTTTGTATTTCCTTAATATAGTAACTTAGATATATATTTTGTATAATGTCAATTTCATCATGGAACACTTTCTCCACAATCAGGGGTTCGATGAAAAGTAGTTAAACATTTGTGTTACTATAAAAAGCAGTCAACGTATTAGTTTAGGTTGTAATATAAAAACAATATTATGTGTTTTTGCACTCGGTGCAAAACTGGAGAAGGGCTCGCCCTCTGCCAGTGTCTCAGTCTCATACAAACAAGTTTAAATGTTTCTGAATTAATAACCTAATATTGTATATTTTTATATGCATGTTATTGTATTTTTATGATATACTAATGTATTTATCTACTTGTTTTGTTAATTTATAAGAAACATGTATATAAGGCATGCATGTTTTAACATCTTTTTTTTTATATAACACTTAACTATCAATCTGTGATTCGTCATCGTTAATTTGTGATATGATTTTTTAGACTTTTAATTTTAATGTTTTCTGACTTTCAATATTTAATTATAGTTAAGAATTGTTTATATAATTGTTATTTCTTATATTAATAAAGTATTCATATTAATAGTGACATTCTTAATTTGTCAATTTATTTCATTCTAACATTCTTTTAATTTTTTTAAATGGGAACTCGCAAAAAATGAAGCCTATGGGGTTACATGCCAAATATATGTTTCAGTTTCATCTTTTAAACAGTCGAAAGACCACATTGTGTTCGAATTATACTTAAGAGCAGCTAAACAAAAATCAATGATAAAAGTGTGACAAATACGGCTAATGTCATCTTTGTCTAGAATAATAAATTCAAAATTTCATACACATTTTGTAAACTTATCATAAAAAGAAATATGTGGTATGATTGTCAATTAGACAACTCTTCATATGAAACCAATGCAAATGGCACATAAATATAAACTGTACGGCATTCAACTTTGAGTGAAGACCATATTGCATAGTAAGCTGTAAAGGCCGCGAAATGATAAAAAAAAAAAGAAGAAAAAAGAAAGACAAACACATTTGTAACACAGCAACAAACGACAATCACTGAATTACAGGCTTCTGACTTAGGACATGTACATACATGATACAGAATGTGACGGTGTTAAAAATGTTAGCACGATCCCAACCAACCCCTTAACCTGAAACAAGAGTTGTAACAGTACGACATAAGAACGAACTTACTACATGTATATATAAATCAGTTGAAAAACAACCTTTAAGTTAACTCGTCAGATGGATACAAATAGAAGCACATCTAACAAAAGCACAGAGTGGACGTGACCGGGTACTTGTACATCTCAACAACAAAAAAACACTTATTATATTAGATCTGAGAGTACTCGCAGGATTTGAAAGCTGTTTAAAGCATCTTCTCTAGCCAAGGGTTCGATCCACTTCCACCTCTTCACCCTTGACAGATTAAGCCAACACATATGATAACAATGATGCGCAATCTATCGGTTGGTAAAGGTTACGCCCATTCCAAATAAGTTATTATCGACAAATTGTTACTCCTGAACTCTCTTCTGTGTTGAGGAACAAAACTGGTAGCGACTAGACTTTACAAACTTCGTGAAGTAGGAAACGAACATATACTAGTAAGCTGACATTCCAACATTTGCGCCAGAATGTGAAGCATACCTAGTCGATTAAGATAATGTAAACTGTCACTAAATTTCGTCGTATTGAGTGATAAAACTTTTTTGCACAATTTGCGATCGACGTGTCAATTTTTTGTATCTACATGGTGTAGACATTTTCTACATTTACACGTGATCCTATGATGACGTTGTCAATTTTATGTAAATTTCATTAGCAACACCACGTGCCTCCTTAGTTTGTTTGCAATAATTTTCCATCTCAAGCGAGTAGCATGATATGAAGAATTATCACTCAAACAGATCAGAGGGAAAATGCATATAATAGCGATAATTGATAATTGGATGTAACGTATATACAAGAGATCATCCAATCGACACAAAAATAAAACAAATGAACTATAGAAAAACTTATCATCGTCCCAAATTAACAAGTGTTTTTTTTTTTGTTTTGTTTTTTTGCATAAACGCGTTTAAATTAGGAATAAACTATGCAACTTAAGTTATTTAGTCAACACAAGATTCCACAAAATAGTTGTTGGCTTAAGTTCAGTGGCAAATATCTCATGCATGTTCAGGACGAAAACAAATGTAAAAGGTGTTATAGAGACTGTTCGGGATAAAGGTAGGGAAAATTTTGGGTTGACACGGAAAAATGAGGGTATATTGGATAGGACCAGACAATTGGCCTTACAATATAGGCCACCTATGGTTTTATTTTATTGAAAACTGTGTTACAAGTTATCACTTTTTGTGCATATACTCTGATACTTCAAACAGATTGTAGGTACATTTTTCATGGAATTAGACTAATTCTGGTTAAAATTATATCATTTCCAATTATCCTTTTGAAAGATTAAATGTCTACAAAACCAAATGCAAAAGAACTAATGGTTTTATAATGAACCAGTAAGAAAGTTTAGCAAAAGTCAAAATCAAATTGTGAATTTGACCTTGACCCCAATTTTAAGGTCATAGGTCAGTGATCTCTGATGAAAATATCACAGGTTATTCACTTCTATGGTTTAGGAGTTATACTTATTTCAAATACATAAAGGGAGAAAATTCCTATAAAGGATTACCGAAACACGACTTGTATTAGATGTATTGAATTTGCGCCATGTTATAAACAACTACTTGGCGAACGCAGTGTATCCTTAACTTTTACGGTTTCTTTGAAATAAAAATAAAGAGAAAAGTTCAAACTTTAAAGCATAACCTTGACCTTTGACATTGACCTGTATTAACTCAAATTGGCCTTGGAACTTCATATCAAAACATGTTAGGCCTATATGATATATTGGTATGAATTTATCAAATTTATTTACCTAGTTATTAAAGAAATCTGCTAGGGTTATAGTAGAAGCTGACATAATGACATCATCCAGTTTATTGTTTAATAGTTTACGCTGGTTAAATGTGGAAAAACGCATTCAATACCAAAAGGCAATACTTGTATTTAAATCATTAAATAGTATGGTTCCTAACTATTTACAAGAAAATTTTCATTTTACTGATAATCAAAATTATAACTTACGTTCAGCTGATGAAAAACTGTTAAATCTTCCAAAACCAAAAACAATTTTTTTAAAGAAAACATTTACATATTCAGGTTCTAAAATATGGAACAGTTTACCAAATGAAATAAAAATGAGTAATACACTTGTATCTTTTAAAACAAAATGTTACAAATTTTTCATCAATTGTGCAAATTAATATGCTTTTTCATTATTATTTAAATACAATTGTATATTGTGTATAATATAACTTTATAAAACTCTATGTACTTATAAATATGTTATTATTATTTTGAGGACTCTCAGGAAGATTAGTTTTAACTAATGGGATCATCCTCTTGAAATAAAGATTATTTATTTATTTATTTATTTTATTTATCGTATAGGAGTCATAGGGATACTTAGTCTTGAATTAGTCGGGATGTTCAATTTTAGGATAAAAACGTTTTCATTGTTTATGTCCCGTCACAGCAAAGGGGACATTATGTGTTACCCATTCAAGTACTAACACCTACTGCAGAGGTATCAAACAAAAGTATAGTACTGTAATAACTAGATTACAGCCATTTTTTATGAGTATGTAAGAAAACTTAGTATCTTTGGTTAGCTAGCTTGCTAGCTGAACCGTGCAGTCATTATTAGGTAAGTTCAACTATCCTCCTTTAAGATTAGACTATTTCGAGAGCAGCTAATACATCTGTCTGTAAGACAAGACTACTTCGAAAGCAGGATATACAAAAGAAGTTTGGTATCATTGCCAATGAGACAACTCTCCACAAGAGACCAGAATGACACAGTTAACAATTAACAATTATAGGTAGATGTACGGTCTTCAACAATGAGCAAAGCCCATACCGCATAGTCAGCTATAAAAGACCCCGAAATTACAATGTAAAACAATTCAAACGAGAAAACTAACGGCCTCATTTATATGAAAATATATAACGAAAAACAAATATGTTAAACAAAGACAAACGACAACAACTATGTTACTGACTCCTGACTTGGGATGGAGACATACATACATAATGTGGCGTGGTTAAACGTGTAAGAGGGATCGCAGCCCCCCCCCCCCCCCCTTAACTTGTTACCTTGGTATAACAGTACAGCATAAGAACGAACCTAAACTATAAAAATAAGTTGAAAAAGGCTTAACTCTTCAGATGGTCAAACATACAAGTGGACGTAGTATACCTTACCGTATAGTGACTTCGTGGTTTATCTAACAAGCAAGCTAACCAAAGATAGTTATTTTACCTACACACTCATTGCAATCGGCTGTAGTATATGAATAAAATATGTTTCAGTTTAGACATTATTTAGTCAAAATATATCTTCTCGTTTGATTGCCTTCATAGATTAAATGTATAGTTACTTCCCTTCTATAACTTACAGATAAAATATGCAAATATCGTATACCAATTTATTGATTAACTTCTCGTTTATCTACTTTTATATAGATTTGAAACGTGTATTATGATATGCCTGGTCCGGAAGAGTTGGGTTATCCAATATTGAATATTACTATACATACTTCCAGCTCAATATTTGACCAAGCCTATTCTTTTTGTTGTTTGAATATAAAATTATACTATTGTGATAGGTAACCGTATTTCAATACATTTTGCAATTTTGTTCCAATCGCTATATATTTGTACAGTCTTTGATTAAAACTTAAAATGTTCAACAAAATACTCATAAAGGAATTTTGAGACAGGGTAATAAATTTAGCGTTTTTATGTTTAACTTTTTAATAGTTTTGTTAACTGTTAATTTATAATATTTCAACATATTTACCCTTACGTTCGTTGTTTCTTTCATCTACTTAGTTAACATTGATATTTTCGTCTTCTTAGTTAACATTGTCATTTTAAAACAACAAAATAGATTAATTCAGGGTTTTTCTTGTTAAAACAAGTGTGGACACAGATCAGTGTGGATAGCATGTTTGTATGTTTGACAGTCTTTTCGTGTATACAACTATATACATTCCTGTATTCATACTTTATCCATGTGCAACATTCTTTTGGGTTGTCCTTTCAACACTTTTAACGTTGGAATAACTTCTTTTTGTATACGTTTATCATTTTTATTTTACCAAGGTGCGCTAATGGAGCACATCGACAATGTAGAAGAGAGCGCTCTAACCCTGGAGAGATTTGCTGAAAGAAGCAGATGATTTCAAGTATTGCCATTTCCGATAAATATGTTTCATAATTTTCATTATGGATATCAGCAAGAAGAGGATCACATAAGATGCACTTCTGCATGATGCAAGATGGTTACCGAGGACATGCAAGCATGTAATATTTGTATGGTTCTATTTATGTTACTTTGAGGTGTTAATTTCTTACTTGGGTTTGTCCTCATTAAATTATAAATTTGTTCAGGATTTTTCCAGTTTCATTAATAAAAGAGTTTGTCTAAATGTCCAAATTGTTTCTATGGAGATATATAATGGATTTAAGTAACAACCATATACGAGATCTCGCAGATACCAATACAGATGCTCATAACTCCTACAATTTAATTAAATCTTTAAGTTTTGAACAGGAATGACGGACAAAAGGATTAAAATATTTATCTTTCTAACAAAACCAGCACAGCATGTATAAGTGAATGACCATTAACACACAGGACTTATCAGTGTTACAAAACTTCTAACATTATATTGCTAGTAGCACGATCGTTGTTAGGTAAATTTGTGCTTTTTTGTGTGGCTTTTGAACAAAAAATATGTTTTGTTTACGTGTAAATAAAATGCTTTATTCTGCTCTTAAATGATTACATTGAATTGATGCTACTTCAAAAATCATTTTACTGAAAGTTATAATCATCTTACCTGACAGATGTGTTATTGTGAGTTTTGTGTTAAATCTTTTTTTACAAAAACGCATTTGCATAACAATGAACTGAGCTAAACGAAAAGCAATTTAATAAAACACTTTGATAAAAATTTGAAGATGCGATTCCAGAATCGTGTCCTCCCAGAGGCAGATCATGTGGTAGGGGTTCTCTGGTTGGAATCCCCCTTTTTGTGGACGATCAATTCTTATGAATTGGACATATGGTTGGCCCTCACCCACCACCACCACCACCACCACCCCTACTCTCTCCAGGGTTGGGAATTTTTTAAGATCTGCATCTGCACCATGTCGTATTTGTATCATAATTGTTACATATACAGGGCTTTTTGAAATAATTATATCAAAATCAACTCTTACTCAAAATATGAACAATTTTTTTAATACTGTGGACAGCTTCTGACATACTAAAGTTTAACCTTTTATGCTGGATAAAACAGTTCTTTTCTTTAAAATGCATGAAGCATTTTTTACAGTGTTATTTTAATTTCCATAAACTTGCTAGTTGCTAGATTTAAATTTGGAAAGGGTATAAATAGAAATGACAAGTACCACACTGTCCACACAAGTGACTATATTTATCAGAAAATGAAAATCAAGGAATGATAAATGTGTTCGCGGGATAGCGTTTGGTTGACACAAATTCTGTATTGTATGAATTAGGCTTCATCATTGATACATGTGATGTCTTCATCAAGTTCATCAAGTTCGACTGCATTTTCATCTGCGTGTCCTTCAGTATCCCTCTCAAACCGTCCGCCATGTTTTATTCCAACTATCGTCATGATAATGGTGAAAAACATCATACATCCTCCATAAAACACTAACTGATGTAGAAACATGTCATAACCTTGGTATTCATAAAGATATCCAAGCACCCAAAGATACGAAACGCCACCTAAAGCACCACCCATTAAGGCAAATGTGATCGCTATTCCCGTAAATTCAACATGGAAGTCTCCCCAACCAATTCCGGTTGGGAATAATTGCGAAAGAAAGAATCCCATTGGACAGGTAAGTACCCATAGAGCCAGGTCGTTGTCGCGTGCAAATATTTCCAGTAGGATTGCGGTTATTAGAACACCAGATGCTTCAATCACTATCAGAATACGGACGGGTATAAATCTTCCAGTTAATAGTCCAGTCAGTCTGCCGATCGCAAAACAGATCCAAAATGTTGTGTTTATTAGAGAACCGTCATCTCCGGAAAAGTTATGTTTATCAATGGCATAACTTCTTATAAATTTGCTGTACATTCTCTCGCCACCAACTGCGTTGAAAAAATATAAGAATATTAGCAGAAATATCTGCACACCGAAACAGCGGTTACCATCTGCGCACGTTGCCGGATCCACTAACTTGACTGCTTTCCGGAAGTTTGATTCTTTTATTTCACCTGGAACATGCACATGCGTGTAGACTGTTGTACGATTGCAAAATTGATACAGAAAAAATACAACAGATAAAGAAGCAACTATGATTGACACAATCAAGTAGGCCGATTCTATTTTCGACTCTTTAAGAAATATTACTGCAATTGTGTTATTAGTGGTAGTGGCTGTTACAGTTACCGGATCAATTACAAACGGTGATTTTGTTCCGTTTATGCTTGATGCATTTGTTATACCTAACGATGGAGCGAGGACAGCTAAGAAAGGATTGGCAATTTGTGGAACGATGAAGGATCCCATTCCGAAACCAAAATGTAAGATGTGAAGTGGTCCAGTTGCCTTCCGTTTCCAGAGATTTAAAATCATTTTCTGCCCAGCTGTGGAATAATAAATTGATTTTAATATCAATCAAAAATTTATGTTTGTTTTGTTTGAATAATTGTTTTCGATTGTTTCCTTATTTCGATAATCGATAAAAAAAAAAAAAACCACACAAATGTTGAATTGCAGGATAAACAAAAACAATTCATATATATATAACGTAGCAAACTTTAAAATGCTTTGAACGTACTGGCTTCGAAGCAGGAGAAAAATGCTGAAAATACATATCTATACTTAATATTTTCCAAACTCGAAGTGAGCAATCTGCCACTGAGTCAATAGGTTTCAACTATACATTATAGGAAACGTCTGGTTATATAAAAGGTCGACACCCAAGTCTGACAGTGTATTCCCTGTATTTCAACACACCATTATTCTCTTTTTTTTTTCTTTTTTTTTCGGCCCATTGTTTTTCTATTTTCCTCTTTGTTTAGTCCTTTCTTCTGCACTTTTTGGCAAGTGCTCTCTATTCTGTAAACCCATCTAGACCCTAATATTTAAGGCATGCAAATTTAATACCTTCAGTTGATGTGTTTTTTTGTACTCTTGATGTTAATGTTTAGGTTTACAACGTTTATAATGCCATAATTACTCACCTATATTTATCACTCCTTCAAATGTACCGCCTATTACCAATAAAACTCCTAACATACCAACGTTCGATGAATAAGGTGCTATGATGGTCGCTATGGCCGCTCCGTCCAAACTTATGGCTATCATTAAGTCACAGTAGTTCCCGAGTTTGTCGACTAAGGGGCCGCCAATGAATGACCCAATGAAATAGCCAAAACTACGTCCGGAAATTGCTCGTGAAACCAGTTCATAGTCGGAGTTCGTTTTAATGATCAGGTCTTTCTGTGTTGTTCCTGATATTTCTGTGTAAAGACCCTTCAAAAGAGTTGTTTGACATTGAGTCATATCACGAATTCCCTGCCATTCTTTTAATGACAAATTTGAATAGTAAGGTGCATTTATCTGTTAAGGGAAGTCTAACTAGATTTGTAAAAAAAAATGCAAAACATATGTATGCAGGAACCTGATGTTCAGTAGTTGTCGTTTGTTGATGTGGTTTCTAAGTTTTTCTCGTGTTCTTTAAATATATATTAGACCGTTGGTTTTCCTGTTTGAATGGTTTTACACTGGTAATTTTTGGGCCCTTCATAATTTGCTCTCCGGGGAGAGCCAAGGCTCCGTGTTGAAGACCGTACGGTGACCTACATGTATGGTTGGTAATGTCTGTGTCATTTTGGTCTCTTGTGGATAGTTGTCTCATTGACAATCATATCACATCTTCTTTAATATATTTACAGCCTTCGCACGGTTGGTTTATTATATGACCTACCTATACCATGCATTAGTTAGCATGAAATATTTGCTACTGGACGTTTACTAACCAATTATGTACGTACATTGTATCAATCAATTTTTGAAGATCAAGATTTTTATCTTACCTCCTATACATTTTTAGGAATATAATTGGTTAAAAGCGTCCTCGTGGAAACCGTGTATATTTAATATTAGGTTAGTTGGGAGGCGGGGCTTATTCCATACACGGTTAGTAGTGGAGTTACGTCCCTTTATATTCCATATAAGGTAATAAGGAGGCGGGGCTTATTTCAAAAACGTCCCTTTCGAAAAACAAAACAGTACTGAGAAAAAATCTTAAAGATTTCAACAGACGAAGAAAGTGATGATAACGTGAAATAAATTCAGAAAACACATTTAAATCTAACAAGTTGTCATTGTTGGCATCATGTTAATGCTAACTATATTGAAGACTTGCTCACTTTAATAGGTCACTAGTCTAAATTTTACACGTTAAGATAGTCGGTAAGATAAATTCGTTACATAGTGTGCTAGTTCGCTTGAATCCCCATATGGAATTTACTGACCCCATATATACCGTATTAGGTCACTAGCACAATATGTAAATAATAATAATACCATTACAAGTGTATTGGGTTACTATCAATACTTTATCGATGAGTGTCAAGGATTTAAGTTATATCTTAAATGTTTCCTTATTTGATATCTAATTGAGATAAACGCATTGTCGATATGAAATTTGTTTAAGTTGAAATAGAGTGTCCATGATTTTTTATATAAATTATTCAGGCCGTGAATTTACTCGTTAAAAACCGTGTCAAAACGTCATCTTTTTATGAGGGTTCGGATATGGTTTAAAAAAATGTAAAGAATAGACTCTGAAAAAATGGACCAAAAATAAAGAAATAAGAATAATGGGGCACTAAAATTAAAATGTAAAAAAAATAAATAAATAGTAGTTGGCAAAAGTATAAGAATACAGAAAATGGCAACAAAAAACAAAAGAATACAGAAATAAAGGATCCCCATCAAGACCCTCTTCAATACATGTAGTTGACGATACAAGTTTGTTTAGCAGTGAGATAAAAATGAGATACAAATTAAATTGATCTACTAAGGTCAAAAGAACTATATATAGTGTTATGGGTTAATCTAGCTTAAATGTCAGCACATATGAGCAGGGTAATATTATAAGTTATTTTCTGGCAAACAAAATGTATTAATATTGAAATAGTGGCATCAATAGGATAAAAAGAGCAAAAAAGAAAACTCAACTGACAAGTGTAAGCTATAACAAAAACAAAAACAAAAGAAATACGAAAACAAAATGACAAAAATGGATAAAAACACGTACCACCTTTAAAATTAATGGAAGACGCAGCAGTATGAACAATTTGAAGTCTACTGAGACTATAATGTCGCATTTGAAAGGAATGATTTAAGCTGACCCCTCTTGCATTCGAAGGGACATACATGTATGTGTCCAAACCGGCTGTGCCTAGAGCGTGGTTGAAAGTATGTGAACACATGTCCAAATGTTTAATTAATGCAAACATCTGTTCATTACAGTATTTCTTTGATAGTTCTGATTGATCCATTGGCCTGACATACAAACTGTAACAACATTAAACCAACGGTGGGAAGAGGATTACAAACAGTAGAAATTGTGTAATGGTCGTTTCTTTTACATCTTTTCATGTACATTGAATCCATGTTAACGCTGCCCTCCCGATCTGATTTAGATACGTATTTATAACTCCGGTACACTCACTTGAGTTAGGGTTTTACTGTTGGACCAGAGCATTTCAGTGGTGAACGTCTTTCCGATACTATAAACATTATTGAAAGAAAATATTCCATACATGTACTTACTATCATAGCCCATGTTAGCACTAGGAAAATTGTTTTGATTATCTTTTGCGTTAATGTATATTCCGAGTTTTCATTTTCATTTACTCTCCTTTCTACCTTCACCATCTTAGCGAAAACATAGAGATTTGTACATACAGATGTCTCTTTAGAGTTCGTTTACAATAAAGAGATCTCTTGAACAACAATGCAGGATGAAGTGTATAGGTCAAAGACAGAAATAGAAGCACACATGTATACGAAAGATCCCCTAGAAATATTACTAGTCTATTTCACAAATCTGATACTAAGTAATGTACAATAATAACGCACTTGAAATAGTTTATGCTGATACAAGTTATCTACGACAAAAGCTGTGACACTAAATATTATCTTTATCGTTAGTAGCATTGACAGATTAAATTGAATCCAAGGGTAAAATCATTATAGATTGGATCTTGGTCGAAGGGGTCATGAATTAAAAAAACGATTGCAGAAGATAAAACACGTATATATTTTCTAACAGCAAAAAAAAAAAAAAAAAAAAAAACCAACGAAAAGGCATATCAATTTAGTTTATCACGGTTGGTGTTCTGCAAGGCCTTGAACTGTTCGAGTTGTTCCAGTTTGTACTCGAGGTAAATATAAGTAGGAAGATGTGGTATGATTGTAAATGAGACAACTCTCCACAAGAGACTGAACAGACTGAAATTAACAACTATAGTTCATTGTACGGCCTACAACAATGAGCAAAGCCCATACCGCATAGTCAGCTATAAAGGTGTAAAACAAACGAGAAAATTAACGGCCTTATTTATATAAAAAAAAATGAACGAAACACAAATATGTAACACCAAAAATAAAAACGACAACCACTGAATTACAGGTTCCTCACTTCGGACAGGCACATACATTCATTATGTGACAGGGTTAAACATTTTAGCGGGATTCCAATCCTCCCCTAACCTGGGACAGTGGTATAACAGTACAACATAAGAACGAACATTACTATAAAAAACAGTTGAAAAAGGCTCAACTCATCAGATAGACAAAAGTACAAGTGGACGTAGACGGGTATTGAACATGTCGTGTTGTCAACATCAGATATGATGAACCTATATGTTTAGACTATTACAAGTGTGGACACAGACCAGTGTGGGTAGTACATTTTTTATAAGTGTAAATATAAATAAGAAGATGTGTGATATGTTGATGCATCCTGATGTTTCGGATCATTTTCTAAGTTTTCTTGTATGGTTTTAAGTTTAAAGTTTTTAAACTTAATCCAATTGCTATAGTGAGAGCCAAACTGAGTTTCCGATTACATTATAGTAGACAAGGCTCCAACTTGCCATAGTTTCATTCGTTCCATATATGGTTACAATGTTTTGTATTGTTTTGGAAAAGGAAGATATTTGTTTCGATTTCCAGCACGATTTTGTACATGACTGTATTATACTCTAATTGCATGATAACATCATATGGTTTTGATTTACGGGATGGTGAGTCCACTGGCATGGTTCATTGTGTAACGTTTTAAAACTTAATCCAATTGCTATAGTGAGAGCCAAACCTAGTTTCAGATTACATTATAGTAGACAAGGCTCCAACTTGCCATAGTTTCATTTGTTCAATATATGGCTATAATGTTCAGTACCGTTTTGGAAAAGGAAGATATGTGTATCAATTTCCAGCATGATTTTGTAAACTGTAGTTGCATGATAGCATAATTTTGTTTTGCTTTACGAGATGGTTTTATATATTTAGATATACATGTATATGAGCTAGACTAAGTCCCAACCCAAAAAGTTTTTAAAAAAAACGAAGCTCATATCGTCACAATGGTATCTCAGAAGTTGTATGTATATCTCATATGGTCACTCTCGTGGTAATTTCTTATACCATTTACCTATAGGCAACACACACTGCCAATTAGTATTAGATTACCTTGGTATCATTGTTTGAAAACATATTTTAGTAGGTAAAAGATATCTTTGTTTTTTTCACTAGGAGGCCTCAATAGAACACGAACGACAGTCCCCAAAATTGTTATAGTTAAAGAAATAGCAGAAGTAAACCATCTCCCCCTCTTTTCCGCATAACATACATGTATGTATAACAAAACATTTAAATATTATCAATTTGTCTTCTTTAAAAGTATTTGATGAAGAAATGAATTTATACATGTAACAAGCGATAGGAATGTTATTTTGAACTCGATGATTTCCGTGTATTCATCATGATTTTAGATCGGTGAAAAACCCCAAAACGAATATTACGTAATGGAAATCTAGGTGACAGCAATACACCGGAATGCCCTCACGGTTATCAGCTGTAAAAATCACAGCAAACGATACATGCTCAATGTATAATAATAAGTCAGTTGTACGTGTATATTAGTTGGGCTAGTCCCCAAATACATTTAGTTTCATTCGCTCCATAATAGTGCCTTCGTGATATTCTTTGTTAGTGTAGAGTTCTTGTAATGACGTTTCTGCTGGCTTCCAACTTGAGTTTGGTCTCAAAGAAAAAATTAATTTCTGCAAGGAGAAAAAAAGGTTTTAATTTCTGAGAGATTTAATATGCTGTATATATTAAATAAGTAGTTTATTGTTGTCAATATAATTAGTTATATGTATTACGATGCTCACGATATATAATGAGTTCTACATGACTGACTGTTGCAACGTACGATACGTGTCAAATTCCTTTGGAAAATAATCTTCGCAACAACCATCTATGTGCCAATTTGAATTATAAACTGAAAATTTTCATTACTCAGAAAACGAATACTAGTAGTATACTTGTCATTTGGTAGAATTGCAGAGACTATATTTGTTCGTGACTTCATTTGCACTACTCGGAAAGCTAAACAAAGATGTAAAATGCCAGCTTAAGCCCTTTTAATCGAATTTCGTAATTAGCATTTTTGTAACGGTAGTTTCAGGTCGAATAGTATTGGCAGATTGTGACTGTCATTTACCCAGACACATCAAATAAGCTCCCCAATTCACGTTAGGGATTGAGCGAAAATTGTCACACATTAAACTGACAATACAATCAGACAAAAGTGTATGTATCCATGTCAATTCCTGTTTGCGCTATTTTTCTAATCGAAAATGCCGAGAAAAATAAATCGCACAAAAAACATAGTTCGTTTAAAGTCCTTTTTTAAATCTTTTCAAATAAGAACAAGATGGTGTCCCAAGTACACGGATGCCCATCCGCACAAACATTTTCTTTGTTTAGTGGACCGTGAAAATTGGATAAGATCTCTAATTTGGCATTAGCATTAGAAAAATCATATCGAGGAAACATGTTTACTAATTTTAAAGCTGATCGGACTTCAACCTCATCAAAAACTAACTCGACCAAAATTTTTAACCAAAACTTTAACCTGAAACGGAACAGACGGACACACAGACCAGAAAACATAATGCTCATGAATGGAGCAAAAAAAGGTACCAATCTTACCTCCTTAAAGGTGTGACCCGGAGCCTTCTTTATAGACCGGATAGCGAAAACTGGAATAGGTATCAACGGTATCAATGATAATATGAATCCAAAAGCAATGGCGACATTCGGATACTGGTAATCACCATGTGTTGGAGCCTTGTAACTCACCATTCCACTGATAAAAATGGTCTGCAAAGATCATACATAAATGTATTTGATTGTGTTGGTTTATCTATTCTTTAACAAAACCAAATAACAAACTTCATTTTCAATCAGTATATAAACTCTTTTAAATACTACAAGAAATAGAAATAGCATTCTCCCATACATGTATCTAGCGCCCCAAATTGTCACTGGGCAAACTTAATCTTACCCATTCCTAAGTTTAAAGACTTGTAACTCCTTCAAAAGTCAAATCGATAAAACTTTCTTTTGAATGTGCAAGTCTTCGTATGTCCTTTAATATTATGTTTTGTAATATTTCGTTGTGAGGTTTCAAAGAAGTGACAAACTGCTGCAGTAGTATATTAGGTCAACATTCTACTCTAACCTCGAACTCTACCAAATACATTGAGTAATGATCCTTATTACATACAACGTTTAAAATTCTGCTTTGTGGTTTAAATGTCAATATAACATATCAATACTATGTTGCAATAATCTAATTTTGGATGTAACGCGTCTTCTAATTGGCTGACGTTATTTTGTTATGAGCCCATAGATAGCCTGACATCCGGCCAAATCTAGCTACGCGTCGTGATTAGCCAGGACCCCAGGCTAGCCCATAGACATAATTTAGTCATGTGACCGTGACGTCATCAATTTTTTTTTTATGGTTTTCTACGGTTTCAAATGGAATTTAGAATTAAATTATAAGAAATGAATGTAATATTTTTTCTGTCTATTCGAAATAACATAAAAAATGTGGTGCACACTGTTAAATAACCCGCTACGCGCGTTATTCAGTGTGCACCACATTTTTTATGTTATTTCGAATAGACATAAAAAATTTACAGTCATTCCTTAAATCTCTGTATTTGATTTCTTACTTATATTAGGACATTCATGACATGTAGGACAGACACACGGAATATATGAACAAGTGTTAGATATAATAGATTTAATAGGTGACCCCAGTTTTGGGTTGGGTTTGAGTAACTGTTGCTCACTCTGGTTTTCTATTTTGTGTTTTGTGTGCTGTTGTTAAATTTTTTTAAATCTATTTCTTCACAAGAATTTGTCGTAAAAAAATTAAAAAAAATATTTGCCTATTAACTTATTTTAAAGCGCGTTTGACCTGTGAATGTTTATCTCTGTTTCTATAGTTTGACGTAGATAGTTCGGGTGCATAAAACAATTTTTGCGCTCATTTTTGCTTGATGTCACGCAAATAGATACATGTAAATATGTATTATAGTCTTACCAGAAGTAGTAAAGGTGCAATAAAACAAATACATATCCTGAAATATACCGGAATTCCTTGTCCATTCATCATCTCAAAATCTTTTGAAACTTTATTTATACCTAGAAAAAGAATAATTTGATTATAAATGATATTTACTTTATGTATTTATAGAGTAATTTATACAGGGGAGATTGTTTAAGGTTTATTTTTTTTATTTTTTTTTCGGAATCTCTAAATGGTTTATATTTTGGTATATGTGAGAAAACAATAACTCGAAAAAAAAAGGAAAATTAGGGGCCGTTTCAGCCTTTTCATTTAGAGTATTTCATGAGAAAAATTTATTAAGCTACATAAGAGAAAGAGACTAAATCCATATACATTTATTACTATTTTTTTTAAACTGAGGGCATTGTAGATGGAAGTGTTTTTAGCTTAAAAAGGGGATGGGGGCGCTAGAAAGAAAAATTGTGTTCTGCGTTATTTTTAGTTGTAATCTCTATCCCGCCTTTCTTTATTTTTCATTATATTCGGTGATGCATTTTTTTCATAAGTTTATCCTGTCTCTTTTTTTTGCAATGTTGCTCATCCTGCCTTTTACATTTCATCCAAGACCCCTCCCTTTGTTTTGCTTGCTGAATATGAATCAATTTGTACATGTACCTAATAAACAATGTATACATTTATTTTAAACAGAATACTAGTTTAATGAGGGATGTCCATCTTATAAAACAATTTATACCAATAATATTTTCAAAATCTTGGTTATATTCATCTCTGAAAATACAAAGCACTTTTTTTGTGAGTAGCCAACAACAAACTCATTAAGTCGCGATAAAGTGAAAATGTATCTGATGTGAAATAAATTAAAGTCAAATTAACCTTTGTATACTAACGTCCTATACCTTATCTGGAAATGTTAAGAAAATATTTACCATAAATCCATCCAAACACGATGCACTCGATCATTCCGATAAATGGAAGAGAAAAGGAACAGTACCAGTCCATTATTTGAAATAAGTAGATCCCTGACTTAGAAAACAAATAAAATCATGACCGACAATTAAATGTCTTTCATTTGATTCCCATATCCTGACCTTTAGAGGTGTTTTTGTTTATATGGAGGCACTGTCTCTTTGGCACAAATCACACATTCTTTACTCATTTCAAATATACAACTTATTTTTAAATATGTAAATATAATTTTCATTTTTTATTTTTTATTTTGCTATTCTTCTAAGTGCCTTCTGTTCGATCAGATCGTTCATGTTTTAATTAAATTTCTTCGGTTTTTAACTATTTGTGCTAGAGAGCATGACTGAGATGACATACATAAACGAATTGCGCTTCTAGTGCATTTAATTTGTACGGTGTATATAATTAATGTCGGTATAGATTAAAATGTTTATCTTGTACTGCTTTGCTTCATACATGTATATGTATTTTCATCGTTTTAAACATGTTTTTTCTTTGAATTGTATATTCTATATTGTCAAAATATGAAAGTATTAAACTCATATAATAGAATTAAAATTGTGTACGCAAGACTCATCAATGACGCTCTAATTAAAAAAGTTAAAAAAGACAATAAAAAGAACGAAACTGAAGAGCATATTTGAGTTAATGCATACCTGGAAGCAGAAAATAATTCCAGACAAGGCAAAGAAACCACACAACACAATGATCACAACTGTTCTTTTCCTCATCAAAGAAGGCCATATATCAATAGCTGCTATTACAATGCACTCAAAACTACCAAACTGAAAAAAAGAGTAAATATTCAACTTATCTTACAGATTGTCCCAGTGGTCAATAGTCTTTGATGTACATTGTAGATATGTTAAACTTGACTTCTCCAAACCGAAAATCCCTAATTGACAATACTAATTTGACACTTTGACATTTGTGCAAGATTCTGGGAATTTTATGCAATCAGGCATATCATTTTATTAATCGTTGAATAAAAATGAAATTTCTCAATTATTTGATAATTCCACTTATTTAATACTTACTCTTGAATCAAGGGCTAAACTAAGCAACATTATAAAGAATAAAATGGTCCAGATGTTTTGTCCAGGAAGATGTGCTAAGGCTTCTGGATACGCAACAAAACCGAGTCCAGGACCTAATAAAATATTGTTTGTAATTAATAACCGTTGTTAAAGTTAATTTATTTTTATAATTCTTTACTTGTGCGTTTTTACCTACACATCTTTGAAACAAACGGAGTAGGTCCCAAATCGTAATTGATATTTTAGCATTTCTTATCTGGGTGATAACCAAATTTTGAAAATTGCTCGTAAAAACCTTAACATTATTCAAATTATTTGAGTTATCATACCTCTACATACATTTAAACAAGTTACCTAAACACGTGACATATTTTTGGCTTTATGCAAATTACAGTAAATGAAAATAAAAATAAAATCTAGTACTTAGACGAACAGTCATCGATATTAGAGCACGATGTGTCTGATATCATGTAACGGAAAAGTTCTTTGAGAAGGTTTACGCCATTTATGATACATTCAAGCATTATTTGTTACTGACTTCTTTAATATTGTTTTCATAATATCTTCCTTTTTTTATTAATTATACCGGAGTGAAGTGTTGTTCTTTTACTGATTTTTATTTGCGTTTTGTATTGCCGAATTTTAATTGTATATTATTCAAGACCGCATATGTTGGCCCAAAAATGAATTATGGCTATTCTTCAAATTACTAACGGCCATAGACCAACCAGGCAGAAGCTAGCGAACAATAGCTAGCGAACAATAAGCCAGCGAACAATAAGGCGATATATCGAGAAACCAAAAAACAGAATAAGACAACAACGGCCGTTAAATAAAAAAATATTTAAAAAGGCAGAAAATCAGTTAAAATATAGCAATTTAAACTCAATTTTGAAATGGTTTTTATCCAATCTATTGATTTAACAAGTCGCATAACTTTTTAGGCTAATATTCAGTACCACAATAACTATGCATCTATCAACGAATTATTTGTAGGTGTAGGGCCACCTATGCACCCTCTTCAATTTAGAACGTATGTAAAAGTAGTCCTACCCTGTAAAATATAGCACCTTTTATGTCATTGTTTAATCTAGAGCTCAAAATTTGAAAAAAATGTCAAAAAATTAGGAGGGTCGGCCTATTCCAGGGCTTCTAGAGAGAACTAATGAGGGGTGTCACGGGGAATGACTATATAGGTCTTGTAGAGGAGAAACAGGCGCTTCTTTTGCGCTAGGTATCGAAGGGCGCTATGTTCAAAAATCTAAAACTAGAGCTCAAAATTTGAAAAAAATGTCAAAAAATTAGGAGGGTCGGCCTATTCCAGGGCTTCTAGAGAGAACTAATGAGGGGTGTCACGGGGAATGACTATATAGGTCTTGTAGAGGAGAAACAGGCGCTTCTTTTGCGCTAGGTATCGAAGGGCGCTATGTTCAAAAATCTGAAACTAGAGCTCAAAATTTGAAAAAAATGTCAAAAAATTAGGGGGGTCGGCCTATTCTAGGATTTCTAGAGAAAAATAATGAGGGGTGTCACGGGGAATGACTATATAGGTCTTGTAGAGGAGAAACAGGCGCTTCTTTTGCGCTAGGTATCGAAGGGCGCTATGTTCAAAAATCTGAAACTAGAGCTCAAAATTTGAAAAAAATGTCAAAAATTAGGGGGGTCGGCCTATTCTAGGACTTCTAGAGAAAAATAATGAGGGGTGTCACGGGGTATGACTATATAGGTCTTGTAAAGGAGAAACCGGCGCTTCTTTTGCACTAGGTATCGAAGGGCGCTATGTTCAAAAATCTGAAACTAGAGCTCAAAATTTGAAAAAAATGTCAAAAAATTAGGGGGGTCGGCCTATTCTAGGACTTCTAGAGAAAAATAATGAGGGGTGTCACGGGGTATGACTATATAGGTCTTGTAGAAGAGAAACAGGCGCTTCTTTTGCACTAGGTATCGAAGGGCGCTATGTTCAAAAATCTGAAACTAAAGCTCAAAATTTGAAAAAAATGTCAAAAAATTAGGGGGGTCGGCCTATTCTAGGATTTCTAGAGAAAAATAATGAGGGGTGTCACGGGGAATGACTATATAGGTCTTGTAAAGGAGAAACCGGCGCTTCTTTTGCACTAGGTATCGAAGGGCGCTATGTTCAAAAATCTGAAACTAGAGCTCAAAATTTGAAAAAAATGTCAAAAAATTAGGGGGGTCGGCCTATTCTAGGACTTCTAGAGAAAAATAATGAGGGGTGTCTCGGGGTATGACTATATAGGTCTTGTAAAGGAGAAACCGGCGCTTCTTTTGCACTAGGTATCGAAGGGCGCTATGTTCAAAAATCTGAAACTAGAGCTCAAAATTCGAAAAAAATGTCAAAAAAATGGGAGTAGGGTCGGCCTATTCCAGGAGATCTAGAGAAAAATAATGAGGGGTGTCACGGGGTATAACTATATAGGTCTTGTAGAAGAGAAACAGGCGCTTCTTTTGCGCTAGGTATCGAAGGGCGCTATGTTCAAAAATCTGAAACTAGAGCTCAAAATTCGAAATAAATGTCCAAAAAATGGAATAGGGTCGGCCTATTCAAGGAGTTCTAGAGAAAAATAATGAGGGGTGTCACGGGGTGGGACTATATAGGTCTTGTAGAGGAGAAACAGGCGCTTCTTTTGCGCTAGAAGGCCTGGAATAGGCCGACCCTATTAGGGGGGTCGGCCTATTCCAGGGCTTCTAGAGAAAAATAATGAGGGGTGTCACGGGGAATGTATATATAGGTCTTGTAGAGGAGAAACAGGCGCTTTTTTTGCGCTAGGTATCGAAGGGCGCTATGTTCAAAATCTGAAACTAGAGCTCAAAATTTGAAAACAATGTCAAAAAAATAGGGGGGTTGGCCTATTCTAGGACTTCTAGAGAAAAATAATGAGGGGTGTCACGGGGAATGACTATATAGGTCTTGTAGAGGAGAAACAGGCACTTCTTTTGCGCTAGGTATCGAAGGGCGCTATGTTCAAAAATCTGAAACCAGAGCTCAAAATTTGAAAAAAATGTCAAAAAAATGGGGTAGGGTCGGCCTATTCCAGGCCTTCTAGAGAGAAATAATGAGGGATGTCACGGGGTATGACTATATAGGTCTTGTAGAGGAGAAACAGGCGCTACCTTTGCGCTAGGTATCGAAGGGCGCTATGTTCAAAAATCTGAAACTAGAGCTCAAAATTTGAAAAAATGTCAAAAAATTAGGGGGGTCGGCTTATTCCAGGGCTTCTAGAGAAAAATAATGAGGGGTGTCACGGGGAATGACTATATAGGTCTTGTAGAGGAGAAACAGGCGCTTCTTTTGCGCTAGGTATCGAAGGGCGCTATGTTCAAAAATCTGAAACTAGAGCTCAAAATTCGAAAAAAATGTCCAAAAAATGGGGGTAGGGTCGGCCTATTCCAGGAGTTCTAGGGAAAAATAATGAGGGGTGTCACGGAGAATGACTATATAGGTCTTGTAGAAGAGAAACAGGCACTTCTTTTGCGCTAGGTATCGAAGGGCGCTATGTTCAAAAATCTGAAACTAGAGCTCAAAATTCGAAAAAAATGTCAAAAAAATGGGGTAGGGTCGGCCTATTCCAGGGCTTCTAGAGAGAAATAATGAGGGATGTCACGGGGTATGACTATATAGGTCTTGTAGAGGAGAAACAGGCGCTACCTTTGCGCTAGGTATCGAAGGGCGCTATGTTCAAAAATCTGAAACTAGAGCTCAAAATTTGAAAAAATGACAAAAAATTAAGGGGGTCGGCTTATTCCAGGGCTTCTAGAGAAAAATAATGAGGGGTGTCACGGGGAATGACTATATAGGTCTTGTAGAGGAGAAACAGGCGCTTCTTTTGCGCTAGGTATCGAAGGGCGCTATGTTCAAAAATCTGAAACTAGAGCTCAAAATTCGAAAAAAATGTCAAAAAATGGGGGTAGGGTCGGCCTATTCCAGGAGTTCTAGAGAAAAATAATGAGGGGTGTCACGGGGTATGACTATATAGGTCTTGTAGAAGAGAAACAGGCGCCTCTTTTGCGCTAGGTATCGAAGGGCGCTATGTTCAAAAATCTGAAACTAGAGCTCAAAATTCGAAAAAAATGTCCAAAAAATGGGGGTAGGGTCGGCCTATTCCATGAGTTCTAGGGAAAAATAATGAGGGGTGTCACGGAGAATGACTATATAGGTCTTGTAGAAGAGAAACAGGCACTTCTTTTGCGCTAGGTATCGAAGGGCGCCATGTTCAAAAATCTGAAACTAGAGCTCAAAATTTGAAAAAAATGTCAAAAAATTAGGGGGGTCGGCCTATTCTAGGACTTCTAGAGAAAAATAATGAGGGGTGTCACGGGAAATGACTATATAGGTCTTGTAGAGGAGAAACAGGCGCTTCTTTTGCGCTAGGTATCGAAGGGCGTTATGTTCAAAAATCTGAAACTAGAGCTCAAAATTTGAAAAAAATGTCAAAAAATTAGGGGGGACGGCCTATTCTAGGACTTCTAGAGAAAAATAATGAGGGGTGTCACGGGGTATGACTATATAGGTCTTGTAGAAGAGAAACAGGCGCTTCTTTTGCACTAGGTATCGAAGGGTGCTATTTTTCGAAAATCTGAAACTAGAGCTCAAAATTCGAAAAAAATGTCAAAAAAAATGGGGGTAGGGTCGGCCTATTCAAGGAGTTCTAGAGAAAAATAATGAGGGGTGTCACGGGGTATGACTATATAGGTCTTGTAGAAGAGAAACAGGCGCTTCTTTTGCACTAGGTCTCGAAGGGCGCTATGTTCAAAAATCTGAAACTAGAGCTCAAAATTTGAAAAAAATGTCAAAAAAATAGGGGGGTCGGCCTATTCTAGGACTTCTAGAGAAAAATAATGAGGGGTGTCACGGGGTATGACTATATAGGTCTTGTAGAAGAGAAACAGGCGCTACTTTTGCACTAGGTATCGAAGGGCGCTATGTTCAAAAATCTGAAACTAGAGCTCAAAATTCGAAAAAAATGTCAAAAAATTAGGGGGGTCGGCCTATTCTAGGACTTCTAGAGAAAAATAATGAGGGGTGTCACGGGGAATGAGTATATAGGTCTTGTAGAGGAGAAACAGGCGCTTCTTTTGCGCTAGGTATCGAAGGGCGCTATGTTCAAAAATCTGAAACTAGAGCTCAAAATTTGAAAAAAATGTCAAAAAATTAGGGGGGTCGGCCTATTCTAGGACTTCTAGAGAAAAATAATGAGGGGTGTCACGGGGTATGACTATATAGGTCTTGTAGAAGAGAAACAGGCGCTTCTTTTGCACTAGGTATCGAAGGGCGCTATGTTCAAAAATCTGAAACTAGAGCTCAAAATTTGAAAAAAATGTCAAAAAAAATAGGGGGGTCGGCCTATTCTAGGACTTCTAGAGAAAAATAATGAGGGGTGTCACGGGGAATGACTATATAGGTCTTGTAGAGGAGAAACAGGCGCTTCTTTTGCGCTAGGTATCGAAGGGCGCTATGTTCAAAAATCTGAAACTAGAGCTCAAAATTTGAAAAAAATGTCAAAAAATAAGGGGGGTCGGCCTATTCTAGGACTTCTAGAGAAAAAAAATGAGGGGTGTCACGGGGTATGACTATATAGGTCTTGTAGAAGAGAAACAGGCGCTTCTTTTGCACTAGGTATCGAAGGGCGCTATGTTCAAAAATCTGAAACTAGAGCTTAAAATTTGAAAAAAATGTCAAAAAATTAGGGGGGTCGGCCTATTCCAGGGCTTCTAGAGAAAAATAATGTGGAGTGCCACGGGGTATGACTATAAAGGTCTTGTAGAGGAGAAACATGCGCTTCTTTTCCGCTAGGTATCGAAGGGCACTATGTTCATAAATCTGAAACTAGACCTCAAAATTTGAACAAAATGTCAAAAAATTAGGGGGGTCACCCAGCAGCGGCATAACAAAAAAAAAAACTCATCATCAATACCAGACGCGCGTTTCGTCTACAAAAGACTCATTAGTGACGCTCGAATCAAAATAATGGTTGAAAGGCCAAAATAAAGGACGAAGTTGAAGATCATTGAGAACCAAACATTCCTAGCAGTTTTGCCAAATACAGGTAAGACAGTTTATTCCTGGTGTAGAAAAACCTTAGTTTTTTTCAAAAATTCAAAGCGGTGTTAATTTATAAGATTATATTAATGATAAGCCAAGTCAACACACAAGTGCCAACTACTGGGATGGTGATACCCTCGGGGAAATAAATCTTTACCAGCAGTGGCATCGACTCAGAGGTTGCATTTTAAGTTTTAACTCATCAAAGATACCAGTATTTTAATTTTATATTTACGCCAGACGCGCGTTTCGTCTACAATATATCAATGAATGTCCTGTGAAGGGAAAACAGGCGTATCGTTTGCGTAAGACTTCAAAAGGTGCTATGTTCAATTTTGTCGAAAGGAACTAAAAAAAAAAATAAAAACTCAACTGTCAGACAAGAACGCGAAAACCAAAAAAAAAAAAAAAAACAAACATATCAGAGTCAGTAAAAACTAATTTTCAAAATCTTGTTATATAAAGTCATAATTTCCCCATCCGAATAACATGATAAAGGAGTTTGTAAAATGTGTTATGTAAATACTGATAAAAAGAATGCTGATTACTGGCTGATTTTCTTTTTCAAGGGTATTTCGAAAAGAAAACGACGAAGATGAAAGAACTTTAGTGCGAATACCAGCTGGTATATAACCTAAAGTTCTATATACACTTTTATACTTAATAGACAGTCTACTTTTTATTCTTTCAAAAGTTTTTTTCATATCGGAGGTTTTGTACCAGATAACCAAAATCAGCAAAGAATACTGCATTGTTAAAAAAGTATGATAGTAAAACTACATACAGACCAGTTAACTTTATCAATGACAATACAAGCGCCACAACCTTAAAGACGGTATAAGTACCCTCGTCCACGTGCGGGTGTTGTCTGATAAAAATAGATGTACATGTATACACATGGAAAAAAGTATTTTGTAAAATGTGTTATGTAAATACTGATAAAAAAATGCTGATTACTGGCTGATTTTCTTTTTCAAGGGTATGTCGAAAAGAAAACGACGAAGATAAAAAAAAACTTTAGTGCGATTGCCAACTGGTATATAACCAAATTGGAATTGAAATTAAAAAAACACTCTTTACTTTTTTATGATATAATTTGTTAAAATAGAACTAGTTAAACACTATTTAAATATCACCTGAGTTTGATCAATAATTATCGACTCGATAAGTTCTTATCTGCACATGCAGCTACTGTACCCGTACACAGCAAAACATGTGTTTCATCCTCATTGTTTTCAACACTTTAAATAACCAAGTTTATAAAGTTATGTGATTGACACCTTGAAATAGGTCCTCCACAACTCTTAACCGCAGCAAGATGGTAGATTATCAGCATGAGAGAGGCAGGAATGTCGCTGTGACAACTGTACGTATTGTCGGTCATCACTTTTCCACTATTAGTCGTTTAGAGAATAAAAATCAGGCAATACACGATATAAAAGACTATCCGAGACCAAAAAGACCCCCTATGCCACCTGCTAGGGAAAATCAAGCATGATGAAGCTTAGTCAGAAAGAAACCCATTGCATACAATACAATCCTGAAAAGAGAGGGGTGGGTATACAGGAGCCTTTTAACAATAATTGTTCGAGATTGAATCATTCCTTCTGGTTATTGTGCGATAAGACAATTTCAGGGACGTTTGCTTACGAACAGACACACAGTTATCCGTATCCAATGTAGTGCAGAGCTCGCCAAAATTGGAAATAAGCATCGTGGAGGAAGATCCATTGTTCAAATGGAATTCTGTTTATTTTCCTTGGTCCAATCATAGCCCGGATTTGAACCATATCAAGGATTATGGGACACTATTGGGCGTAATTTGCACAAAAGGACACCCCAGTCCAAACACGTGAAGAAATAAACAATGCCCTTCATCAGAAATGGTTGCTGCTACCTAAGCAACAAATTAGTCGATTTATGGCAGAAATCATAAGACGTTAAGTGGCGGTTGACCGTTTAAATGGAGACTGCGCACAAAGTGCTATTTCTTTGGCGTATAACGATTAACCATGATGTGAACAATAATTTTGAAATGTCTGACATTGTAAAGTTCGACTACAGTAAAAGTTGTAAAATGCAGTTTTTTGTACAAAAAAACACCTCATTTTGTTTTTAGAATTGTGGTTAGATAAATATTTTTTTTTCAAACATTTTTTGTTCGTTAAAATGCCAATGTTTTCATAAACTATGTTTCAATATTATTTTACAAATATTTTATCATATTCCATCCAAAATAAAGGCTGATTATTCAAGTTTTAAAAAATCAATATTTTGCAATACTTTTTTCCATGTGTATATATAAAAAAAGAAACATTACTTTGCTTTTTAAGTAAAATATATTTAATATATTAGTTTGTAATATTTTCACGATTAAAACTAATGACCTGAATAATCTATTCATGATCATTTAGTATTTTCTTTTAAATTCGAAGATAACTTTACGTAATTTTCCGATTTCAAACAAATACGCATTTTTTCAACCATTTACCTTTATAGAGATGGAACTGAGTTGTCCTTTTGATCATTAAATGTATCGAGCACTATTTAATGTCTCTAGAATGACTTTGAAAGGCGCTAAAGACTCGTCTTAGAGATACTGGTGCAACATTTTAAGGTCCCCGAGGTTTCAACTCACACGAAACGAAGTTATGTGAAGATTGGCAAATCCGCATTATTTATCTCCGTAATCGATTTGGAGAAACTCATGGAAGAAACAAAAATAGGCTATATGCGCAAACAGTTTGTAACCGACTTCATCTGGGCAGCCTAAGAGCTCGTCGTTCGTTGAAGTGATCTATCCTTACGCAGAATCGAAGGATGTCGCGAGTTGAATGGAGAGGGTACGGATTCGATGACATAGACTAACATGGAGACTAATCCTTTTTACCGCTGAATCGGAATTCAACTTGACATTTATCGATGGCAGAGACATGGTCTGCCGCAGGTACAAGGCATGCTTTTTGATGCGTGCGTACAGGAAACAAATTGGCTTTAGGGTGGCGAATTAATGGTATGGAATGGATAACCTACCAGGAACGCCCCGATCTGACAATTAGTGAAAGAAACCTAAATGCAAAAGGGTATAGAAACGAAATTCTGGCTCCACTAGTTCTCCCGTTTCTCCGAAGGCATCGTTAAACTACATTTTAAACAGAAAACGCCCGTTGTAAACACATTTTAATGAATTTTGGAGAATAATCGCATTCGAGTGTTGCCGTGGCCAGTATTGTCTTCAGATTATCGCCAATGGGACATCTTTGGGACGAACTTGGACGACTCACCAAAAAGAGCCCAAATCCATCGGAAACGGTCATCCAACTTGAATAATACTTTTCAGGGAAAGTAACAACAGAAAGGGTCATTGATAAAAAGGACGATCAAGAATAGTTTCTTCAGATACTGGAACATGAATTACCACAATATCACCATCCTGAAACCTCTGAGGGCCATTTCGGATTCTGTAATGAAATGTTGGTTCATTCAAAAGCACGTATGAAACGGATATAAAATGAATGCAAATAAAATATGATGCAGCAATAAAAGAACGTGAAAATAAAATAATGAACAAGCTGGACAAGTATGACCACAAATTCAAACATGCAGAACCATTGATTTGTTAACTTCACGAAAATAAAACGGCAGCTGAGATCCAGGTGATGAATGTTTGATAAGCAAAACAAGAAGAACAAGAAAGAGAAATTGAATAGATTCACGGAGTGAGATGTGTTGAGACAAACTAGAGTAGATATTGAAACCTTAAAAATTGAGGGTAATACGTTGCATCATACTCATACCTCTCGTAAATACCACACACATGGCGTTTACTATGTGCCACACTCAATGTAATGTCACGTCACGTTGACATCTTTCTATGATTAATACATCTCTCACATAGTTAAGAAGTCCTTTATTTCTATTTTAAGAAAGGAAAAGTAATACAAAGCTAAAAGCCATTTGTTCCGGAAATGAACGAGCACTTACAAGACTTTAGAAGAATTTTGGATACATAACTGGATAGTTTCGATATAAAAATTGAGAAATTTTAGATTCATACTCACAAAAAATGACATTTATATAGGTCATCATGATAAAATTGCAGAAGATTCCTCTTATAAAAAGGTGGTGGAAGAGATTTAGCAAACAAATCCGTAAATGTTCGTTAAGATTAAGAAATCCGTCAAATTATATTTTTTTTATTCAATCCTCACAATCATCTAGTTATAACTTACCCGTCAATACTATCGTTTTTTTAAGAATACATATCATAATTTCACCTACAGACAATGTGTACCCGCAAGTCACTCCTCTCAATAGCACCGGCATGCACGCAAATTAAATTGATGCACGTCGACATCTCTTGTTTAATAGAATGCAGCATATATTCATAGTAGTTACTCTGATTTATCAGAGAAAACCGCTGAATCATTGGTTACAAGTAGTAACCTTTACATTCTCATAACCTTTACAGTCTTGGAGAATCATCAAGAATATAGACCTTCTAGAGATGTTAGTTTAATCATAGTTATTTCGGAAACAAGTTATTATGAGTTAAATTACTAGTAATCATACCCCTTTCCACCTTTATTGTGCGAGTGCTGCCTTGTAGCGCCATTAGCCTGCTCTTTTTTTTAAGCTAACAAGTTGTCTTTTACGTGCAAGTGGTATGGCTCTCTTTTAACACGTGATCAGTCGCGTATCCTTCCGACAGACTATCGTTGTTCCAGAAGATAATACTCGCAAATGGTGTGAATGAAGAGCCGAAAATTTGGTCCCTGAAATTGTCTCCCAGAAACGGAGATGGAACCACGAACCTTTGTGTTTGAAAATAGAGGTTGTGACTCCATGTCTTATTGTTTGAACCAAGAAATAAATGACTGAGAATACCTTTCCATTCCTCCAAGAGATCATTTACATCACCCCAATTATACGATTATAGATGCGATACGCGGTATTCAGAAGTTCGGGAACCCTGTTTTTCCTCATTGTTAAAATTCTGGAATTGGTAATCACGCGGAACTGACCCTGCTGTATAATTAGTATGTCTGCATACAAGTTACACTTCACCTTATTATCTTTCATATTTCTTATAAGTTGCGGCCACATGTCCTAAGTCGGTCTCTGTTTGGTGGTGTTTTTGTTGGTTAAGAGATCATCTAAAGTACCAATCACGCAAGTGCGAATATATTTGGCTTTAAAGTATTAGTTCATCTTCCCCATCATGGTATGATCTCAGTGATCGAGAAAAACTCGAGTTTCCTCAAATCTTACGGGATCGATAGAGTAGACATCAACGCAGTGTATTATACATAGTACTTTGATCTCTTTGTTGTTGAATTCGGTAATCTTTTCCGTCCATAGTTTTATGAAAATGCTTGACTTGAATATGGAATGAAAAGCAACCTGGATCATCACAACTTCTTGGTCTTGGGCGGCACTTAGTCATATTGGCAAGTAAAACATAAATGATGCGAAGAATAAACGTGAATTCTTTATTTTGTTGAAACAGAACTGTGATCCAAGTTTCACTCAAACGAACAACGATCAAGCATCGTTTCTCGAATTTACGTCGAAATATTTTATCCGTTTAACAAACTTTTCTATAGAGACACCTAGACCGATTTGTACTTTTGTGAAGATGAGGTTTGTTAAACGGCTGACTAGATGAAGTCGGTTATATAGTGCATAGTTAACAACCTATGTTCTTTAACTCACATAGTTGCGAGTCGTTGTATTCTTATGTTGAGCATCGACTGCTTATTTGCAATAGGCGAGTGACTTATTTCAAAAAGACGCTTAGTTAACAACCCTAATGGACCCATCTTACGCACGGCTGTATTATATATACACATGGAAAAAAGTACAAATGTATTGCAGCACCTTGATTTTTTAAAACTTGAAAAATCAGCCTCTTTTTTTGGATGAAATATAATAAAATATGTGTAGGATATTATTGAAACATAGTTTATGATAACATTGGCAACCACAATTTTAATAACAAAATGTAGTGTTTTTTGTACAAAAAATGCATTTTTCAACTTTTACTGTAGTCGAACTTTACAATGTCAGGTATTTCAAAATTAATCTTCAGATGACTGTTCGCATCATGGTTGGTCGTTATACGCCAAAGAATTAGTACTTTGTGCGCAGCCTCCAATCAAACGAATTACCGCATCTCAACGTCTTTTGATTCCTGCCATGAATCGGCTAATAAAGTAATGTAAAGGTAGCAGCAACCATTTCTGATGAAGGGCATTGTTTATTTCATGATGTGTTTGAACTGGTGTGTCCTTTTGTGCACTTTCCGCCCAATAGTGTCCCAAATATGTTCGATATGGTTCAAATCCGGGCTACGATCTGGCCAAGGAAGATGAACCGAATTCCATTTGAACATTGGATCTTCCTCCAAGATGCTAATTTCCAATTTTGGCGAGCTCTGCACTACATTTGATACGGATAACTGTGTGTCTGTTCGTAAGCAAACGTCCCTGAAATGGTCTTATCGCACAATAACCAGTAGAGATGATTCAATCTCGAACAATTATTGTTAAAAGGCTCCTGTATGCCCACCTCTCTCTTTTCAGGATTGTATTGTATGCAATGGGTTTCTTTCTGACTAAGCTTCATCATGCTTGATTTTCCCTAGCAGGTGGCATAGGGGGTCTTTTTGGTCTCGGATAGTCTTTTATATCGTGTATTGCCTAATTTTTATTCTCTAAACGACTTATAGTGGAAAAGTAATGAACGACAATACGTGCAATTGTCACAGCGACATTCCTGCATCTCTCATGCTGATAATCTGCCATCTTGCTGCTGTTATGAGTTGTGGAGGACCTATTTCAAGGTGTCAATCACATAACTTTATAAACTTGGTTATTTAAAGTGTTGAAAACAATGAGGATGAAACACATGTTTTGCTGTGTACGGGTACAGTAGCTGCATGTGCAGATAAGAACTTATCGAGTCGATAATTATTGATCAAACTCATGTGATATTTAAATAGTGTTTAACTAGTTCTATTTTAACAAATTATATCATAAAAAAATAAAGAGTGTTTTTTAATTTCAATTCCAATTTGGTTATATACCAGCTGCCATTCGCACTAAAGTTCTTTTTATCTTCGTCGTTTTCTTTTCGACATACCCTTGAAAAAGAAAATCAGCCAGTAATCAGCATTTTTTTATCAGTATTTACATAACACATTTTACAAACTCTTTTATCATGTTATTCGGATGGGGAAATTATGACTTTATATGACAAGAAATTGCAAATTAGTCTTTGCTGACTATGATATGTTTTTTTTTGGTTTTCGCGTTCTTGTCTGACAGTTGAGTTTTTCATTAAAAGTTTTTAGTTCCTTTCGACAAAATTGAACATAGCATTATTCTTACTACATTTGTATAAACTTCAAGATTATAATTATTTTTTTTAAAACCGGTTTTTTTCTAAAGTGAATATTGATCAATATTTTCGAAGGGTTAAATATTTCTCAGTGATGTCCTGCCATGGCTTTGTTTAAATTTGTTTGTTGGCTTTTTGTTCATGAATTTTTGTCTCTAATATTTAATTAACTATGCATTTGTATTCAGATGTTGCAGATCAAATATATTCGTTCATTGTGTAATCATACGTTTTTTGATTGAGTTAAGTCTACCAATTGATATTTTATCGTGTGTTTTTCTATGTTGTGATGTTATGCTATTGTTTCAGAAAAAGGGAGAAGGTTTGGATCCATTAAAACGTTTAATCCCGCTGCAAATGTTTGCACCTGTCCTAAGTCAGGAATCTGATGTACAGTAGTTGTCGTTTGTTTATATAATATATACGTGTTTCTCGTTTCTCGTTTTGCTTATATAGATTAGACCGTTGGTTTTCCCGTTTGAATGGTTTTACACTAGTAATGTTGGGGCTCTTTATAGCTTGTTGTTCGGTGTGAGCCAAGGCTCCGTGTTGAAGGCCGTATACTTTAACCTATAATGGTTTACTTTTTAAATTGTTATTTGGATGGAGAGTTGTCTCATTGGCACTCACACCACATCTTCCTTTTTCTATAGCACCTTTTGAAGTCTTACGCAAACGATGCGCCTGTTTTCCCTTCACAGGACATTCACTGATATATTGTAGACGAAATGCGCGTCTGGCGTAAATATAAAATTTAAATACTGGTATCTATGATGAGTTAAAACTTAAAATGCAACCACTGAGTCGACGCCATTGCTGGTAGAGATTTATTTCCCCGAGGGTATCACCAGCCCAGTAGTCAGCACTTGTGTTGACTTGGCTTATCATTGATATAATCTTATAAATTAACACCGTTTTGAATTTTTGAAAAAACTAAGGTTTTTCTACACCAGGAATAGACTGCCTTACCTGTATTTTACAAAACTACTAGGAATGTTATGTTCTCAATGATCTTCAACTTCGTCCATTATTTTGGCCTTTCAATCATTATTTTGATTCGAGCGTCACTAATGAGTCTTTGTAGATGAAACGCGCGTCTGGTATTTATGATGAGTTTTTTTGTGTTATGCCGCTACTGGATGACCCCCCTAATTGTTTGCCTTTTTTTTAAATTTTGAGCTCTAGTTTCAGATTTTTGAACAAAGTGCCCTTCGATACCTAGCGCAAAAGAAGAGCCTGTTTCTCTTCTACAAGACCTATATAGTCATACCCCGTGACACCCCTCATTATCTTTCTCTAGAACTCCTGGAATAGGTCGACCTTACCCCCATTTTTTGGACATTTTTTTCGAATTTTGAGCTCTAGTTTCAGATTTTTGAACATAGCGCCCTTCGATACCTAGTGCAAAAGAAGCGCCTGTTTCTCCTCTACAAGACCTATATAGTCATACCCCGTGACACCCCTCATTATTTTTCTCCAGAAGTCCTAGAATAGGCCGACCCCCCTATTTTTTTGACATTTTCTTCAAATTTTGAGCTCTAGTTTCAGATTTTTGAACATAGCGCCCTTCGATACCTAGTGCAAAAGAAGCGCCTGTTTCTCTTCTACAAGACCTATATAGTCATTCCCCGTGACACCCCTCATTATTTTTCTCTAGAAGTCTTAGAATAGGCCGACCCCCCAAATTTTTTGACATTTTTTTCAAATTTTGAGCTCTAGTTTCAGATTTTTGAACATAGCGCCCTTCGATACCTAGCGCAAAAGAAGAGCCCGTTTCTCCTCTACAAGACCTATATAGTCATACCCCGTGACACCTCTCATTATTTTTCTCTAGAAGTCTTAGAATAGGCCGACCCCCCAAATTTTTTGACATTTTTTTCAAACTTTTAGCTCTAGTTTCAGATTTTTGAACATAGCGCCCTTCGATACCTAGCGCAAAAGAAGCGCCTGTTTCTCTTCTACAAGACCTATATAGTCATTCCCCGTGACACCCCTCATTATTTTTCTCTAGAACTCCTGGAATAGGCCGACCCTACCCCCATTTTTTGGACATTTTTTTTCGAATTTTAAGCTCTAGTTTCAGATTTTTGAACATAGCGCCCTTCGATACATAGTGCAAAAGAAGCGCCTCGTTTCTCCTCTACAAGACCTATATAGTCACACCCCGTGACACCCCTCATTATTTTTCTCTAGAAGTCCTAGAATAGGCCGACCCCCCTAATTTTTTGACATTTTTTCCAAATTTTGAGCTCTAGTTTCAGATTTTTGAAAATAGCGCCCGTCGATACCTAGCGCAAAAGAAGCGCCTGTTTCTCCTCTACAAGACCTATATAGTCATACCCCGTGACACCCCTCATTATTTTTCTCTAGAACTCCTGGAATAGGCCGACCCTACCCCCATTTTTTGGACATTTTTTTCGAATTTTGAGCTCTAGTTTCAGATTTTTGAACATAGCGCCCTTTGATACCTAGTGCAAAAGAAGCGCCTGTTTCTCTTCTACAAGACCTATATAGTCATACCCCGTGACACTCCTCATTATTTTTCTCTAGAAGTCCTAGAATAGGCCGACCCCCCTAATTTTTTGACATTTTGTTCAAATTTTGAGCTCTAGTTTCAGATTGTTGAACATAGCGCCCTTCTATACGTAGCGCAAAAGAAGCGCCTGTTTCTCCTCTACAAGACCTATATAGTCATTCCCCGTGACACCCCTCATTATTTTTCTCTAGAAGTCCTAGAATAGGCCGACCCCCCTAATTTTTTGACATTTTTTTCAAATTTTGAGCTCTAGTTTCAGATTTTTGAACATAGCGCCCTTCGATACCTAGCGCAAAAGAAGCGCCTGTGTCTCTTTTACAAGACCTATATAGTCATTCTCCGTGACACCCCTCATTATTTTTCTATAGAACTCCTGGAATAGGCCGACCCCCCTAATTTTTTGACATTTTTTTCGAATTTTGAGCTCTTGTTTCAGATTTTTGAACATAGCGCCCTTCGATACCTAGCGCAAAAGAAGCGTCTGTTTCTCTTCTAAAAGACCTATATAGTCATACCCCGTGACATCCCTCATTATTTTTCTCTAGAACTCCAGGAATAGGCCAACCCTACCCCCATTTTTTGGATATTTTTTTCGAATTTTGAGCTCTAGTTTCAGATTTTTGAACATAGCGCCCTTCGATACCTAGCGCAAAAGAAGCGCCTGTTTCTCTTCTACAAGACCTATATAGTCATTCCCCGTGACACCCCTCATTATTTTTCTCTAGAACTCCTGGAATAGGCCGACCCTACCCCCATTTTTTGGACATTTTTTTTCGAATTTTAAGCTCTAGTTTCAGATTTTTGAACATAGCGCCCTTCGATACATAGTGCAAAAGAAGCGCCTGTTTCTCTTCTACAAGACCTATATAGTCATTCTCCGTGACACCCCTCATTATTTTTCTCTAGAAGCCCTGGAATAGGCCGACCCCCCTAATTTTTTGACATTTTTTTCAAATTTTGAGCTCTAGTTTCAGATTTTTGAACATAGCGCCCTTCGATACCTAGCGCAAAAGAAGCGCCTGTTTCTCATCTACAAGACCTATATAGTCATACCCCGTGACACCCCTCATTATTTTTCTCTAGAACTCCTGGAATAGGCCGACCCCACCCCAATTTTTTGGATATTTTTTTCGAATTTTGAGCTCTAGTTTCAGATTTTTGAACATAGCGCCCTTCGATACCTAGCGCAAAAGAAGCGCCTGTTTCTCTTCTACAAGACCTATATAGTCATTCTCCGTGACACCCCTCATTATTTTTCTCTAGAACTCCTGGAATAGGCCGACCCCCCTAATTTTTTGACATTTTTTTCGAATTTTGAGCTCTAGTTTCAGATTTTTGAACATAGCACCTTTCGATACCTAGCGCAAAAGAAGCGCCTGTTTCTCTTCTACAAGACCTATATAGTCATACCCCGTGACACCCCTCATTATTTTTCTCTAGAAGTCCTAGAATAGGCCGACCCCCCTAATTTTTTGACATTTTGTTCAAATTTTGAGCTCTAGTTTCAGATTGTTGAACATAGCGCCCTTCTATACGTAGCGCAAAAGAAGCGCCTGTTTCTCCTCTACAAGACCTATATAGTCATTCCCCGTGACACCCCTCATTATTTTTCTCTAGAAGTCCTAGAATAGGCCAACCCCCCTAATTTTTTGACATTTTTTTCAAATTCTGAGCTCTAGTTTCAGATTTTTGAACATAGCGCCCTTCGATACCTAGCGCAAAAGAAGCGCCTGTGTCTCTTCTACAAGACCTATATAGTCATTCTCCGTGACACCCCTCATTATTTTTCTCTAGAACTCCTGGAATAGGCCGACCCCCCTAATTTTTTGACATTTTTTTCGAATTTTAAGCTCTTGTTTCAGATTTTTGAACATAGCGCCCTTCGATATCTAGCGCAAAAGAAGCGTCTGTTTCTCTTCTAAAAGACCTATATAGTCATACCCCGTGACATCCCTCATTATTTTTCTCTAGAACTCCAGGAATAGGCCAACCCTACCCCCATTTTTTGGATATTTTTTTCGAATTTTGAGCTCTGGTTTCAGATTTTTGAACATAGCGCCCTTCGATACCTAGCGCAAAAGAAGCGCCTGTTTCTCTTCTACAAGACCTATATAGTCATTCCCCGTGACACCCCTCATTATTTTTCTCTAGAACTCCTGGAATAGGCCGACCCTACCCCCATTTTTTGGACATTTTTTTTCGAATTTTAAGCTCTAGTTTCAGATTTTTGAACATAGCGCCCTTCGATACATAGTGCAAAAGAAGCGCCTGTTTCTCTTCTACAAGACCTATATAGTCATTCTCCGTGACACCCCTCATTATTTTTCTCTAGAAGCCCTGGAATAGGCCGACCCCCCTAATTTTTTGACATTTTTTTCAAATTTTGAGCTCTAGTTTCAGATTTTTGAACATAGCGCCCTTCGATACCTAGCGCAAAAGAAGCGCCTGTTTCTCATCTACAAGACCTATATAGTCATACCGCGTGACACCCCTCATTATTTTTCTCTAGAACTCCTGGAATAGGCCGACCCCACCCCAATTTTTTGGATATTTTTTTCGAATTTTGAGCTCTAGTTTCAGATTTTTGAACATAGCGCCCTTCGATACCTAGCGCAAAAGAAGCGCCTGTTTCTCTTCTACAAGACCTATATAGTCATTCTCCGTGACACCCCTCATTATTTTTCTCTAGAACTCCTGGAATAGGCCGACCCCCCTAATTTTTTGACATTTTTTTCGAATTTTGAGCTCTAGTTTCAGATTTTTGAACATAGCACCTTTCGATACCTAGCGCAAAAGAAGCGCCTGTTTCTCTTCTACAAGACCTATATAGTCATACCCCGTGACACCCCTCATTATTTTTCACTAGAAGTCTTAGAATAGGCCGAACCCCCAAATATTTTGACATTTTTTTCAAATTTTGAGCTCTAGTTTCAGATTTTTGAACATAGCGCCCTTCAATACCTAGCGCAAAAGAAGCGCCTGTTTCTCCTCTACAAGACCTATATAGTCATTCTCCGTGACACCCCTCATTATTTTTCTCTAGAAGCCCTGGATTAGGCCGACCCCCCTAATTTTTTGACATTTTTTTCGAATCTTTAGCTCTAGTTTCAGATTTTTGAACATAGCGCCCTTCGATACCTAGTGCAAAAGAAGCGCCTGTTTTTCCTCTACAAGACCTATATAGTCATACCCTGTGACACCCCTCATTATTTTTCTCTAGAACTCCTGGAATAGGCCGACCCTACCCCCATTTTTTGGACATTTTTTTCGAATTTTGAGCTCTAGTTTCAGATTTTTGAACATAGCGCCCTTCGATACCTAGTGCAAAAGAAGCGCCTGTTTCTCTTCTACAAGACCTATATAGTCATACCCCGTGACACTCCTCATTATTTTTCTCTAGAAGTCCTAGAATAGGCCGACCCCCCTAATTTTTTGACATTTTTTTCAAATTTTGAGCTCTAGTTTCAGATTTTTGAACATAGCGCCCTTCGATACCTAGCGCAAAAGAAGCGCCTGTTTCTCTTCTTCAAGACCTATATAGTCATTCCCCGTGACACCCCTCATTATTTTTCTCTAGAAGTCCTAGAATAGGCCGACCCCCCTATTTTTTTGACATTTTTTTCAAATTTTGAGCTCTAGTTTCAGATTGTTGAACATAGCGCCCTTCTATACGTAGCGCAAAAGAAGCGCCTGTTTCTCCTCTACAAGACCTATATAGTCATTCCCCGTGACACCCCTCATTATTTTTCTCTAGAAGTCCTAGAATAGGCCGACCCCCCTAATTTTTTGACATTTTTTTCAAATTTTGAGCTCTAGTTTCAGATTTTTGAACATAGCGCCCTTCGATACCTAGCGCAAAAGAAGCGCCTGTTTCTCCTCTACAAGACATATATAGTCATACCTCGTGACACCCCTCATTATTTTTCTCTAGAAGTCCTAGAATAGGCCGACCCCCCTAATTTTTTGACATTTTTTTAAAATTTTGAGCTCTAGTTTCAGATTTTTGAACATAGCGCCCTTCGATACCTAGCGCAAAAGAAGCGCCTGTTTCTCCTCTACAAGACCTATATAGTCATACCCCGTGACATCCCTCATTATTTTTCTCTAGAACTCCTGGAATAGGCCAACCCTACCCCCATTTTTTGGATATTTTTTTCGAATTTTGAGCTCTAGTTTCAGATTTTTAAACATAGCGCCCTTCGATACCTAGCGCAAAAGAAGTGCCTGTTTCTCCTCTACAAGACCTATATAGTCATTCCCCGTGACACCCCTCATTATTTTTCTCTAGAACTCCTGGAATAGGCCGACCCTACCCCCATTTTTTTGACATTTTTTTCGAATTTTGAGCTCTAGTTTCAGATTTTTGAACATAGCGCCCTTCGATACATAGTGCAAAAGAAGCGCCTGTTTCTCTTCTACAAGACCTATATAGTCTTTCTCCGTGACACTCCTCATTATTTTTCTCTAGAAGCCCTGGAATAGGCCGACCCCCCTAATTTTTTGACATTTTTTTCAAATTTTGAGCTCTAGTTTCAGATTTTTGAACATAGCGCCCTTCGATACCTAGCGCAAAAGAAACGCCTGTTTCTCTTCTACAAGACCTATATAGTCATACCCCGTGACACCCCTCATTATTTTTCTCTAGAACTCCTGGAATAGGCCGACCCTACCCCCATTTTTTGGACATTTTTTTCGAACTTTGAGCTCTAGTTTCAGATTTTTGAACATAGCGCCCTTCGATACTTAGTGCAAAAGAAGCGCCTGTTTCTCCTCTACAAGACATATATAGTCATACCCCGTGACACCCCTCATTATTTTTCTCTAGAAGTCCTAGAATAGGCCGACCCCCCTAATTTTTTGACATTTTTTTTAAATTTTGAGCTCTAGTTTCAGATTTTTGAACATAGCGCCCTTCGATACCTAGCGCAAAAGAAGCGCCTGTTTCTCCTCTACAAGACCTATATAGTCATACCCCGTGACATCCCTCATTATTTTTCTCTAGAACTCCTGGAATAGGCCGACCCTACCCCCATTTTTTGGATATTTTTTTCGAATTTTGAGCTCTAGTTTCAGATTTTTAAACATAGCGCCCTTCGATACCTAGCGCAAAAGAAGCGCCTGTTTCTCCTCTACAAGACCTATATAGTCATACCCCGTGACACTCCTCATTATTTTTCTCTAGAACTCCTGGAATAGGCCGACCCTACCCCCATTTTTTTGACATTTTTTTCGAATTTTGAGCTCTAGTTTCAGATTTTTGAACATAGCGCCCTTCGATACATAGTGCAAAAGAAGCGCCTGTTTCTCTTCTACAAGACCTATATAGTCTTTCTTCGTGACACTCCTCATTATTTTTCTCTAGAAGCCCTGGAATAGGCCGACCCCCCTAATTTTTTGACATTTTTTTCAAATTTTGAGCTCTAGTTTCAGATTTTTGAACATAGCGCCCTTCGATACCTAGCGCAAAAGAAGCGTCTGTTTCTCTTCCACAAGACCTATATAGTCATACCCCGTGACATCCCTCATTATTTTTCTCTAGAACTCCTGGAATAGGCCAACCCTACCCCCATTTTTTGGATATTTTTTTCGAATTTTGAGCTCTAGTTTCAGATTTTTAAACATAGCGCCCTTCGATACCTAGCGCAAAAGAAGCGCCTGTTTCTCCTCTACAAGACCTATATAGTCATACCCCGTGACACCCCTCATTATTTTTCTCTAGAACTCCTGGAATAGGCCGACCCTACCCCCATTTTTTTGACATTTTTTTCGAATTTTGAGCTCTAGTTTCAGATTTTTGAACATAGCGCCCTTCGATTCCTAGCGCAAAAGAAGCGCCTGTTTCTCCTCTACAAGACCTATATAGTCATACCCCGTGACACTCCTCATTATTTTTCTCTAGAAGTCCTAGAATAGGCCGACCCCCCTAATTTTTTGACATTTTTTTCAAATTTTGAGCTCTAGTTTCAGATTTTTGAACATAGCGCCCATCGATACCTAACGCAAAAGAAGCGCCTGTTTCTCCTCTTCAAGACCTATATAGTCATTCCCCGTGACACCCCTCATTATTTTTCTCTAGAAGTCCTAGAATAGGCCGACCCCCCTATTTTTTTGACATTTTTTTCAAATTTTGAGCTATAGTTTCAGATTGTTGAACATAGCGCCCTTCTATACGTAGCGCAAAAGAAGCGCTTGTTTCTCTTCTACAAGACCTATATAGTCATTCCCCGTGACACCCCTCATTATTTTTCTCTAGAAGTCCTAGAATAGGCCGACCCCCTTAATTTTTTGACATTTTTTTCAAATTTTGAGCTCTAGTTTCAGATTTTTGAACATAGCGCCCTTCGATACCTAGCGCAAAAGAAGCGCCTGTTTCTCTTCTACAAGACCTATATAGTCATTCTCCGTGACACCCCTCATTATTTTTCTCTAGAAGCCCTGGAATAGGCCGACCCCCCTAATTTTTTGATATTTTTTTCAAATTTTGAGCTCTAGTTTCAGATTTTTGAACATAGCGCCCTTCGATACCTAGCGCAAAAGAAGCGCCTGTTTCTCTTCTACAAGACCTATAGAGTCATTCCCCGTGACACCCCTCATTATTTTTCTCTAGAAGTCCTAGAATAGGCCGACCCCCCTAATTTTTTGACATTTTTTTCAAATTTTGAGCTCTAGTTTCAGATTTTTGAACATAGCGCCCTTCGATACCTAGCGCAAAAGAAGCGCCTGTGTCTCTTCTACAAGACCTATATAGTCATTCTCCGTGACACCCCTCATTATTTTTCTCTAGAACTCCTGGAATAGGCCGACCCCCCTAATTTTTTGACATTTTTTTCGAATTTTGAGCTCTAGTTTCAGATTTTTTACCATAGCGCCCTTCGATACCTAGCGCAAAAGAAGCGCCTGTTTCTCTTCTACAAGACCTATATAGTCATACCCCGTGACACCCCTCATTATTTTTCTCTAGAACTCCTGGAATAGGCCAACCCTACCCCCATTTTTTGGATATTCTTTTCGAATTTTGAGCTCTAGTTTCAGATTTTTGAACATAGCGCCCTTCGATACATAGTGCAAAAGAAGCGCCTGTTTCTCTTCTACAAGACCTATATAGTCATTCTCCGTGACACCCCTCATTATTTTTCTCTAGAAGCCCTGGAATAGGCCGACCCCCCTAATTTTTTGATATTTTTTTCAAATTTTGAGCTCTAGTTTCAGATTTTTGAACATAGCGCCCTTCGATACCTAGCGCAAAAGAAACGCCTGTTTCTCTTCTACAAGACCTATATAGTCATACCCCGTAACACCCCTCATTATTTTTCTCTAGAACTCCTGGAAAAGGCCGACCCTACCCCCATTTTTTGGACATTTTTTTCGAACTTTGAGCTCTAGTTTCAGATTTTTGAACATAGCGCCCTTCGATACTTAGTGCAAAAGAAGCGCCTGTTTCTCCTCTACAAGACCTATATAGTCATTCCCCGTGACACCCCTCATTATTTTTCTCTAGAAGCCCTGGAATAGGCCGACCCTCCTAATATTTTGACATTTTTTTCAAATTTTGAGCTCTAGATTAAACAATGACATAAAAGGTGCTATATTATACAGGGTAGGACTACTTTTACATACGTTCTAAATTGAAGAGGGTGCATAGGTGGCCCTACACCTACAAATAATCCGTTGATAGATGCATAGTTATTGTGGTACTGAATATTAGCCTAAAAAGTTATTCGACTTGTTAAATCAATAGATTGGATAAAAACCATTTCAAAATTGAGTTTAAATTGCTATATTTTAACTGATTTTCTGCCTTTTTAAATATTTTTTTATTTAACGGCCGTTGTTGTCTTATTCTGTTTTTTGGTTTCTCGATATATCGCCTTATTGTTCGCTGGCTTATTGTTCGCTAGCTATTGTTCGCTAGCTTCTGCCTGGTCATAGACCAGCTGTAGATTACGCAAATTTAGACACATAACCACAGCCTCCAAATTCTAATATTAAAAAAACAAACTTAAGTTTCAAATTGAATACCCACACGACAGTGCCATGTGGTGAGTTTGATTTAACAATATGGTAATGTAATATCATGTCGACAAAATACAGTCAGTAATTTATAAAAACTACTGAAATCGAAACATTACTTTATGTACATATAATATTAAATAAATTCTCATATGCAAGATCACAATTTTTACGTCGAATCACGTCTATTCGATTCGGCCCTGTCATGCTGAATGTTTATATACCATGAAGTACAGGAAAAAAATAACGGTCTATTAAAGGACTATAACTAGAATAAATACATATCTATCTAATTGAGTTCCATCAAACGACCTTGTCGCTTGGATGCTGTTCTATTGATGTTTCTTTCACCTTTACGTTTTTTTAGATACCATAAGATGATTCCGCCAGGCAGGCGGAAACCCAGTTGAAATAGAACAAAAGAATCGAAACTCTTTGTCAGAGAAGGCGATAAATGCTCACTGTAATGTTTACTATAGTAACAACAATTTTAAAAGTTAATAGAAACAAATAAAATGACAATTTTCTTTTCAATTACGAAGTGTTCTATTTTAAAAACACCATTTGCATAAGGTTTCAATTTATCTATTACATAGTTAACCAGAACAATTAGATATCAAGTCGACGACATGGGTATCTATCAAGCTGGATGTAGAAAATGCATTTTTTTTTGTGTGTGATAACTAAGGTTTATAGTCTTCAACCACTAAACAAATCTAGCCTGCCCTTCTACGAAATATTTAATTAGATTTTTAAATGTTAATGAATTTTCAAAAATTCCACCTGACAACTGATTAGACAATAGTTTTAAGTTGAATCAATGCAGACAAGATCATTAACTGATGCTCATTAGCTAGTAGATACATTTGTCTTTTAAAATACAACTGACATATAAGGATCGTAATGGTGCTATGCGGATAAATTTGTCGGTTTTCAAGAGCAAAATTGGCAGCGCGTCATCCCTACAATGGCTTCCATTTCTACAATTGTGAAAATTAACTGGCGTAATGGGGAGATAATTTTGACGAAGTAGAATCCAGACTGCATGTAAACGTATTGGGCATTTTTTTAACTTCATAAATTAAACAAAATAGGACTTAATTCAACAGACTGAACATTAAGGTCAGTTTGTTGATATTTTGAATTATGATCAATTTAATATTGTGTGAATATGGAGTGTTATGTATTATGTTCTCTGCTCAATACAAGGAACACAGAACGGTTTTAAAAAAAGGATGTGGTATGATTTCCAATGAGACAATTCTTCACTAGAGACCAAATGACACAAACAACTACATGTAAAGGTCACCGTCCGGCTTTCAACAATGAGCAAAACCCATACCGCATAGTTAGTTAGTTTTACGGCATGACATATATATATCATACCTGACTTAACGACATCTTCGATCGGAATAGAATACTTTTTTGCTAAATATCCTAATACAGAAAATATAACTGCACCGGCTAAGATGCTTGATCCTTCACACACAAAGGTTAGAATACATGTATCTCTGTAATATACAAATATAAGAGAAGTTTAATTTCCTAGCAAAAAGGTTTGTTTCGGAGAAAAAAAATTGACATATTAGTATTAAATGCATTAAGCAATACACACTTCGTTTACTTGATTTGTTGATTGTTGATTGCTTAACCAGTGGAAAATATTTGATGCATGTTCAGCTCAACCTTCTAGCATTACATGCATGACATTAAATGTATGTTTTATCATAACACGTTAATTTGATTAGCTAACAGCAACCTCGCGTCATTATGAAATCAACCTTCATGAAATGTAACAGTCATGACGACACAAACTTCTACAATAAAATGCGCATGCAGATAAATAGAATGAAAACTTTTTCATAATCCTATAAAAATATTTATGTAATTATAAGTATTGAATGCGTCTTTTAGTAATCGTATAGGGTTGTACATGTAAAAGCGTTGACCGAGTGTACATTTTTTAAAGAATAATGCGCTGCCGCTTTGGTCAACGCTTTTCCATTCCAATAAATTTACAATTCTTAAATGAGAATCGTTTGTACAAATATTGTAAGATATCTTACTAAATAAAAGAACTATTTCTGTGAAGTGAAAAAAAATGTACTTACCGGAGAGTGTTATTGTGAAATTTGTTAAAACTAGAAAATGCATACAGGGCACCATTACTTATGCCCAAGGAATAAAATACTTGAATTGCAGCTGCTACCCACACCTACAAAAGAGAGGGACATTCAAACTCATAAGTCGAAAAAAAAAAATCTTCTTCTTTTTTGCATCTTCCTCCAGCTATAATAAGGAGCACATCCAAAAGGATTATAAAAGCTTGGCTTAAATTACACTAATACAATATCCGTGTACTACAAACTGACAACGCTATATTTAAAAAAAATACCAACAGACAAACACAACAGTTCGCAGAACATAACATAGAAACAGAAAGACTGAGAAACACGTACCCCACACAAAACTAGGAGTTATTTTAGGTGCTCCGAAAGGGTAAGCAGATGCTGTTCCAATTATATTAATGATAGTAATGTAACACTTGAGTTTGATCGTTATATGTATTTAGTGCGTGCCTGTATAGTATTTCGTCGTTGTTGGATCATTTTATTGGGTAAGAAAATAATCAATGAGGAGTTAGCATCATTGTATTGTATTTACATTTTATCGAACTTGTTAGGTCCGTATGAAATGTTTGCCACTGGACGTTAATCACTCGTTCAAATATCAAACTTGTTAACCTGTTCTGCATTTAAAAGTGTTTGCTTTTGACGGTGATCTTATTAAAAACAAATCCCATCTTTAATCATCATCGATTGTTTTGGAACTTACCATTGTGTTATAATGGCATTTGATTGAAAAAAAACCAACAAAAAAACGGAATACCTTGAAAGTTGACAGACCATCTGACCTTCTAGGTACTCACTCGTATATTATAAAAGTTATGAGGACAAAGATAAGTAGCTGACCTTTGATTTCCCTAAAGACATCACTTTCTAATAAATTGTATACTAGTATATGTCAACAAAATCATTAATTTCTTTGCTTTAGGTTAACTATCGAATGAGTTGTTCTGCCTCCAAGATATGGAACCTGAATTCCCCATCGCATGAACTTCCCTGTATCCTGTCGTCATTATTTCGTCTTTGGGAAGTAAAATAAATAGTGTGTTTTCTATAGAAAAATCCAAAGAGAACCGGAAAAGATGTATTTGAAAAGTCTATGGGAGGTCATATCAAGCTCTCTCTAATTTCCATGTTGGGGTCCGAAATTCTAGCCCTTCTCCCTTCCGATAAAGCAATTATACCACACTTATATAAAGTTTGATGAAGACTAAGATGCTTCTTGTTTTTTTAGGGAGCTGAAGTGCCCTGAGAAGACCCCCGACCTTGACTCTTGAGCATGGCAATTGACAATCCTAGTCAATTATGATTGGAGTCGAGCACAGATGCGAAGTTCGATTCCAAAACACCAAATTGGTGGATTTCATGTTTTGAGCATGATTTTTTTGTGCTCCGAGCACTGAGCAAAGTTTTATGCCTTTGATTGGTTGATTTTCGAGTCTGAGTACAAAAATCATGCTCGAAAGTTTTATGACCGTGAGGCCAGATTGACAGGCTAGGCTACTGTAGTTGGACTACTTGGACCACTCAGCCACCGATGCCCCCATTTAGTAAATAATACTTACTTCAAATGTGAAGGCTTTTGCAAAATTTGGTTTAAAAAAGAATACTATACCATCTACTGAACCGTCAAGGGTAAGTCCGTGAACCAAAAATACAAATAAAAGTATATATGGAAGTATTGCTGTCACATAGACTATCTGCAAGAAGAAAAATTAAATTAAGATCATAATATAAAACAAATCCAATCAGCTCAGTATTGTGTTCAGGATGTTCTCGTGGAAACCTACAAAGTTTTACAATCTAAACGAACAAAATAATTTACAAAGCTTTGCTTTTTATGCTGTGTCATGCTCAAATATTGAATATTAAAAAAAAAACAAAAAAAAAACATTAAATTTTACGATAAAGATAAAAATATATTAGTGATTATTTTGATTTTTAAACATTCTTTTGATTAAGACAGTATACATGCAATAACAACTATTCTGTAATTTAAAAGACCCAAGACATTTTTGATTTTACAAGCCTTGCCAATGCTTTTAACGCCTTTGATAACACACAGCCCGACAACTAACCAGATGAAAAAGAAACACAACATCAACTTCCAGTTTATAGTACCGAGTTCACCTATCCCAGAAGACATCTGGAGCACATTCTCCCTGCAAAACATATGTAAAAGATTGATAACATAATTACTGAACAAGTAGACGTATTTGTTTAGGGGCCAGCTGAAGGACGCCTCCGGGTGCGGGAGTTTCTCGCTGCATTGAAGACCCATTGGTGGCCTTCGGCTTTTGTCTGCTCTATGGTAGGGTTGTTGTCTCTTTAATTGACACATTCACCCTTTTTATTCTCAATTGTATGATAGCATTTCAAAGATAATATTAGATATGCTACTAAGTAAATGTAATAACTCAAATCCCGTCCACTTTTCTCTAATGTAACATACCTAATCAGACGTATTACCGGGTTTGTACTTACATGAGCAACATGACGGGTGCAACATGTGAAGCAGGATCAAGTTATTATCGACATGAGTTTGAATGTCCCTCTTGTATCATTCGCTTCCCTTCTACAATCCTAGATTACTAATATTGATTTCAATTCAAAAGTCATAATAAACACACTTAATATCCCCATTACAATTTAATTTTATAATTGAGTCATATATTCTATAATATTTTCTTATATGCGCCTTTTCTATATTACAATATAATATCCCAAACACTTTCTTAATAGTCGGGAATAATTTAATTGGATTTTAATTAGTGGTTAATTTCTATTGCAAAAATATAGACCTAGTAGCAATTTCTAATTGTAATCCTGTAAATGATTTGTAATCGTTTGATTGATTGGTGATTGTTTAATGTCAAGTGATGTACTTGTTTGAAGCAGGATTAATATAAAACCTTTTTCATTTATAACTTCATCGTTAATCACAAAAATAGGGGGTTCCCAGGTTTGAACAGAAAATTGAATAAGTTAGATTGGTTTTTATCTTTTCATCATTTCTCAAAGGTAAATGTCAGATAATGTACCTCCAAAATTCTTCCGGTGCTGTAATCCAAGATCCATTTGTGGTGCAAACAACAGTTGCATTTACCAAACTTGCATTGTACTGCTTGTAACTTTTTACAGCATCAGTCTCATTTGTGGTCATGTTATGGTATTTAGACTGACATTTATACCCTTGATGCGAAATGCAATTTGGACTGTTCCATTCGTTGTCACAGGTTGTCCAGGGTAGGGGACTAACGAAAGAGTGTCCAATATAATACAATATCCAGGCGTTGATGATAGTATAAATTACACCATAAAGGAAGATAACTGTTGTCATGGAATATCCTACTCCTAAAATGAAAGACGAGGGATCTTTAAAATTTATCAGTACATAAAGGGTTTATCCTATCTTGGGACGTTGGGATTTGGCCTTTCAAGTTGTGGGAATATGGGATTAATTGAATCTTTATCCCCTCAATACACCCTTTTAATATAAAACAAAAATAATCACTTTGCTGAGAAGTTCTATGTTAATATAAAAAAGAAGATGTGGTATGATTGCCAATGAGACAACTATCCACAAAAGACCAAAATGACACAGACATTAATAACTATAGGTCACCGTACGGCCTTCAGGTTGCTAAAAATAATGGGGGAAAAAACATTTGAACGATTGTGTTTTTGTTCCGATGTTGTTTTGTTGTTGTACAAAGTAACATCCTTTTTGTTCCGATGTTGTTTTGTTGTTGTTGTACAAAGTAACATCCTTTAAATGCGTTCGTATACCCATCGGTAAATGGTCTGCTATCCCTTTCGGAGCACCTACATGAGGTATGTTGTTGTTATACAAAGTAGCATACTTTAAATGCGTTCGTATAACCATCGGTAAATGGTCTGCTATCCCTTTCGGAGTACCTACATGAGGTCTGTTGTTGTTGTACAAAGTAGCATACTTTAAATGCGTTCGTATACCCATCGGTAAATGGTCTGCTATCCCTTTCGAAGCACCTACATGAGGTCTGTTGTTGTTGTACAAAGTAGCATACTTAAAATGCGTTCGTATACCCATCGGTAAATGGTCTGCTATCCCTTTCGGAGAACCTACATAAGGTCAGTTCCCCTTTCTTTTATGGGTTCGTGTTGGTCATGCATTCTAGTTGTCTATGTTGTATTTTTGCATTGTTTTGTGTATTGCTGTTGGTCTCTTGGTCTTTTTTTAAAGACATGTTTGCCATGGCGTTGTCAGTTTATTTTCGACTAATGACTATGAATGTCCCTAAGGTATTTTGTTACTTTCGTTCAGTGGCGCAAATAAGAAATATCAATATTTGTCATTAATGACGACGAAAAAACAGTCGCCATTTTGCATAACGATCAATAATTATTATACCCATCGGTAATTCTCGGATTCCGCTATTCTCCTTCTGTAAAATCGGCGAGTTTTGACGAATGGATCAATACCGTTAACAAAATAACAATTGTGAAATATGTTTTGACGCTCTTAATGGTCCGAATGTCACGAGAATCGGGATATGGTGCAACAAACTTAAGTATCCAAAACGAAAATTTGATTTCTGAATGTATCGATTAATGTTGTTGGGAACATGATCTGTGCTTACCTTTCAGTAAATGGATAAACATTCTGAATTTGTCGACTAATGTTGTTCGGAACATCTGTGCTTACCGTTCAGTAATGGACAAATATTCCGAATTTATCGGCTAATGTTGTTCGGAACATTCATGCTTACCTTTCAGTAATGGACAAACATTCTGAATTTGTCGACTAATGTTGTTCGGAACATCTATGCTTACCTTTCAGTAATGGACAAACATTCTGAATTTGTCGATTAATGGTGTTCGGAACATCTATGCTGACCTCTCAGTAATGGACAAGCATTCTGAATTTGTCGATTAATGTTGTTCGGAATACACATGCCTACCTTTCAGTTACGGACAAACATTCCGAATTTGTCGACTAGTGTTGTTCGGAACATCAAATTGAATGCTTACCTTTCAGTAATGGACAAACATCCTGAATTTCACGACTAAAGTCGTTCGGAACATTCATGCTTACCTTTCAGTAATGGACTTACATTCTGAATTTGTCGACTAATGTTGTTCGGAACATCAATGCTTACCTTTCAGTAATGGACAAACATCCTGAATTTCACGACTAATGTCGTTAGGAACATTCATGCTTACCTTTCAGTAATGAACAGACATTCGGAATTTGTCGATTAATGGTGTTCGGAACATCTATGCTTTCAAATGTACCTCTCAGTAATGGACAAGCATTCTGAATTTGTCGATTAATGGTGTTCGGAACATCTATGCTTACAAATGTACCTCTCAGTAATGGACAAGCATTATGAATTTGTCAATCAATGTTGTTCGGAATACATATGCCTACCTTTCAGTAACGGACAAAAATTCTGAATTTGTCGACTAATGTTGTTCGGAACAAATATGCTTACCTTTCAGTAATGGACAAACATTAAATACATTTGTACATCCTTTCCCTAAAAACTGACCAACAGATGCTTCAAGAAAGAAAATCGGCAAGGAAAATGTCACTAGACACACGATGTACGGTATTAGAAAGGCACCTGAAAATATATGTTTTCAAATATCATGTCACAAACAAGACGATTTTATAAAAAGAGGTAAAGACAATGTATAGTTCAAAAAGTGCCTTACAAAAAACCAGTTTAGTTTTTTTATTTTACATTTACCAAGTTTAATTATTATAACAAATTTCGTTGAGTATTTTCCCCTAATATGTTCAGTATTCAGAAAAAAAAGGAAACCGCTTATCATTTCTTGTTTAATTGCAGGTTTGACAATGTGCTTTTAGTATACTCTAACCTCCTCCATTCTTCATGCACACGTATGGAAATCGCCACAAGTTTCCAAGTCCAACACTCCAACCCATGACTGATAAAATGTAATCCATCTTATTTGACCATTGTCCTCGAACAATTCCTTCATCAGCAGTAACTGTTGTTGTCTTGCTTAACGGCATCTTAAACATCTATGATATGAATACAAAACAGATGCGTGCTTAAATACATTAAAAACAACAATCAACTAAAATAACCGGAACATGCTTAGAATGAATAAGTAGGTAAAAATATTCATAATACAATAATACAGTACTTTAAAAAATATTTCCACCGGACGTTCTGAATAAACTCATCATAGAGGGGGAGGACAAGGGTAAGGGAGACAGGGAGAAAGGGGGTAGGAGAAAGGAGATGAGGGCTGGGAGAAAGGAGAAAAAGTTGGAGAAAGGAGAAAAAATAAAATATCTCCTTTTAAAAACATTTCTAATATTTCAAGAAAAAATATCTCAAAAGGAGATGTTTTATTCTAATGGGAGAAAGGAGAACGGGAGTTGTAGAAAGGAAAAGAGGGGTGGGAGAAGGGAGAAGGGTACCCCCCTGTCCTCCCCCTCATCATAGATACCAGGATTGAAATTTTGTATTAGCACAAGATGCAAGTTTCGTCTACAAAAGAGTTAAAAAGGCCGAAAAAAGTACAAAAGCATCAATTAAGTGAAGGTCAAAGAAAATATTTATATAAATTAACTTACCTGCTTTTAAGCCTCGCGTATGTCAACGACTGATCAAACGAAGTCATTGAGCATAGCGAAAATGTCGTACATATAAAAAAAATGTTGCATAAATTTACAATTCAGTTACAGCATTTAAAAAAACAAACGTCAAGCATTAGTGATGTTAAAAAGAAATAAAATAAATATCCTAAAATTTTGTTAACAAAATTTGTCTCTCATTCAATTTATTCATTCAAATTATAAAAATTACCAAAAAATAAAAAATAAAAACATTATAACCAAAAACTATAACAAGTGATGTCTATTCAAGCCTTACTTGCAAATATGGCATTCATATTCATTATACATTTCATAAAATTTTTAATTATACCCTAACAATACATTTTCAAATTTAAGTGTCTGAATTAATTAATTTTACGAAAACGAAAAAAGATTATTTGGTAGGTCAAACAAGTGTACTGTCTAGTCTAACTGTAAACAGTATGTCATGGTTGGTCTTGTTTTGTGTAAAATTAATGCTATAACACTTTCATTATTATTTTTCTTTCAAATTTTTAAATTTAAAGTGTACAATACGTGTAGCTAATCGCAAAGCACATACACGTTTTTCACTGTAACTGAGGGTAGAAGAGAAATCAAGCAACTCACCTGTTAAATCAAAGTACTAAAGTACTGAACATCGGAAGTCCGCAAGTTCTTGTGGAAGGTCACTAGCACTTGTCTCAGAAAAACAAAATCACATTTCTAAACATGAAAAAAAATCACATCTCTATACCCGAGGAAAAAATCACATGGTTATACCTGAAAGTGAGGTTTATGTACAGAGATATATTTTTTTCTGAGACAAGTTCGTGTGTGGATGATGAATACATGACAGGGAATTCAACCTCATCGTGATAACAATTATATTGATATATTGATACAAATCAGTATAGTCTGGTTTGTTGTTATATATTACATAAAAACAGTCTCCGGGACAAGTTTGCAATTCCGCTGAGTGCAAAAGTTGTCACCTTAATTTTTGGAGTAAAGTCAAAATAAAGTTGATAACTTGGTTGGTATTAGTTCCCTGATATTTGTCCTAAAATTTTTTGGATCTAGCACCACTGTTGAAAAAGTTATGCCCCTTTTTTCAACAATTTCCTCATAGGAAAAGTACTTTTCCTCAAGGGAAATCAAATTTCCCTGAAGGAAAAAGATTTTTCCTCAAGGGAAATTGTTTTTTCCTCAAGGGAAAAAGATTTCCCTTAGGGAATTTGCTGCATAATTTTTTCCTTAGAGGAAATTCTTTTTCCTTAAAGGAAATTCTTTTTCCTTAAAGGAAATTCTTTTTCCTTTGAGGAAATTTGCAGCTTCAAATTTTCCTTGGAGGAAATACTTTTTCCTGTGAGGAAATTTATAGCTTCAAATTTTCCTTGGAGGAAATACTTTTTCCTGTGAGGAAATTTTTGACAAACACTTTTCCTTGGAGGAAAATTCAAGACAACAAATTTCCTCTAAGGAAATCATTGATCTTCAAATTTCCTCTAGGGAAATTTCTGAACATCAAATTTCCCTTAAGGAAATGTTTTTCCTCTATGGAAATTTCATAACAGTACAAACAGTATTAATATATTTTCTCCTAGACTGAATTATTGATACAAAAGATAATTAAAACTTTAATACTGTAATACAAATTTTCATGGTGAGTATTAAACATACAAAAACAAAAGGCTGACTGTTTAGCATGTTTAAGACAATACAATAATAAGCAAAACGCTATGAATTTCATACCATTTGTGATGTTATTAATATTGTGCTCATATTTGCATATTAAATCAAATAAACACTTTTCATGTCAAATTAACTTGTCTTCTGTTTCAGCTGCTGTGTATTCGACCCCCTACATAACTGTTCAGTGCATAAATAATTCAATCCACAAGACATCTTCCTTCAATTGGTTGAATAAATTTTGGCAACATATGTTCTTCAAACATCTTCTTTGTATTTTTGATATGATGGAGCCATGTACATGAATGGATAAAGCAGGTGTTTATTTCGACAACAAACATGACAAATATACTATTTTTTTTCTTAATTTCTCCATAATCCATCAGTTAATATGAATGTAGGTTGTTACATTTTACACAATTGTGTTCTTTGATAGTACTCCATTTTGTTTATAGCAATTTTGTAGGATTTTTTCTATTTCTTTTTCCAGAAAAACACACAGTTGAGTTCATTTCACATTAATAATCCAATTAGCACATTATGTAGAAAAGTATTAACAATTAAGTTTCCTCTTCAGTATAGACCTGCAGGACCTGTTGATGATCATAAAAACCAAGATATCTGACCTATAAATACACAAAATTAAAAAAAAATGTTATAAATGGAGAAAAAAACAGCAATATAAATAAGCTTATTTTATCATGTTTTAATGAACATTTTGAGAAACTTTCATTTGATATTCTTACTTGTCATGCTTATGAGTTCTCTTATTTCAGTGCTTTATGTCCAAGATTTAATATTCGTTGTTTAGTGCCTTGCAGTGATATTTAAAGTTGAGCCACTTGCAATAGTTGTTATAGAATGTTCATATGTTGTGTTAATATTTGAACCACTGTTCTATATTATGGTCAGGTTGAGTGCTCACAGACATGAGGCCTAAATTAATATATTGTTTTTTTCCCTAATCCCTATTCTGACAAGCCAGGTGTGGGTAGTTAGGTAGGTAAATAATTTTATTTTTCCCAAAAGCCTGAATATTATCCGATGATCCGGCAAGCCCGAAAATCAGAAATGAATAAAATAATATTTGGCTTAGTTTTGACAATAAAATTTTATGAGCGATGAGTAGGGCCATTTTTGCAGGGTCGGTCAGGATTGATGAGTAGGGCCATTTTTGCAGGGTCGGTCAGGATTGGAGAAACAAACAATATTTTATATTAGGCATGATTTTTTTTTATTAATTGTTATTGACTTTGAACATGTTGAACTAAATTGGATTGTTTAAATCTTTATATGTTGAGATCTTTAATGGATGACCTATAAAGGAAGTGTTTTCTCATTATTGAAGGAAGGCCCATGATTGGCCTTTAATTTCTTGCATCCGCTTCATTGAACTCTGGTGGACAAGTCACTCATTTACCATACCACATTTTCTTATTTTTATATGAGTCATCATTCAAAGGCAATTTCTTTTATTACTGTAATTCAGAAATTATCGAAACTTTTTAGTAATGCGAATAATGTGACTGGGTGAGTATCGCAAAAACAGAAACATATATATATATATATCATGTAACTATATAGATCTTTATGCAGATTTTTTTTGTAATCACAATAAGTTGTCCATTCCCTGAAAAATCTGAATTTACAGTATATAGAAGTGGTCTTACCATTTAGGCCTTGTTGTATTCTGTTTATCTTGTTTTGCGCTCATTTCTATTGTAACTGTTTATATTTTTCATTATTTTTCTATATTTCTTGTCCTATAAAACATAAAAAGGGTAAAAACTATTATAAAACATCAGTTTGTGTTTTTCTTTATATTCAGTTATATTTAAAAAGAATGGAATATTTGTGCTATTTCATTTCACAAACTTTTTGCCAGTCATGACTTTCAAAGACTTTCACCCTGGTCAATAGTTTAAAAAACAAACATTCCCATACTTTTTCTTTGTGTTCGTACTAATTTTTCATTTGACAACAAAGACATGATTCAACTATTCTTCTAAAATTTGTTTCGCTTGACTACGTTAAACTCTGAAATATTGTTAACAGTATAATCTGTATGTGTCTCACTTGTCAAAATTTCAAATTAATATATAAATAACCAATAAAAATGCTATGCATGGCTCAGCTTGATACAAACGTACAGGTTGAACCCAGAACAGTTGGGGCAAGTATGGACACAACATTCAAGCTCGATAAACTCTGAATTTTAAATTTGGATTGTGATTCAATAGTTGATGCAGCATAGGTTTCTGACACAGAATGAATGCAGTCCAAGTACTTAAAAATTTTAAACTGACAATTAACCTCTAAAATGGTCCAATATTCAAAATCTCAATACATGGTTAGATGCAGCATATCAACATGACCAAAGAACCCCAATAATTCATTTTTTGGTGAAATCAAATAAAGTTAAATTTTGGACCTTTTAGAACTCAATGTGGACCAATTTGATAACGGGCCAAAATATCAAAAATCTTAATGAATGGTTAGATTCAGAATATCAAAGAGCCTCATATAATCAATTTTTGTTGAAATCAAACAAAGTAAAATTTTGGACCCCGATTTGGACCAACTTGAAATTTGGGCCCATAATAAAAAAATCTAAGTAAATATTCAGATTCAGCATATTAATCTGAACACCAAGAATTTAAATATTGTTAAAATCAAAATAAGTTTAATTTTGGACCCTTTGGACCTTAAGGTAGACCAATTTAAACAGGACCAAAAAACTAGGAATCTAAATACACAGTTAGATTTGGCATATCAAAGAACTCCAATAATTCAATTTTCTATAAAATCAAACAAAGTTTACTATTGGCCCCTATTGGCCCCTAATTCATGTAATTCCTAAACTCTGAACAAAAACTCTGGTCACAAACCTTGTGTTTGAATTTCATAGATTTCTATTACTTGTACTAAAGTAATTAAGCGAAAACTAAATGTCCTGGGACAACGACGACTACATGATAAAATTGAGAATGGAAAAAGGGAATGTGTCAAAGAGACAACAACCTGACCATAGATTCGAGGGTTGGAATCCTTTTCTTTTACCGAGCAATGCATTTGAATGGGAGATATAGTTGGAACCCCTCTTTGCTCTTGGTTGGGACCCCCCTTTTAAAATGGCTGGATCCGCCCCTGAGAAGCATTATAGAAAAATCTATAAGCTTTAACTCAAAATAAGGATAATTTTATTTTTAAAGGGCAGGCACAGATCCAGAGAGGGGTTCAAGGGATTGGAACCCCCCTTTTTTCGGATTATCAATGCATTTGAATAGGGACATGTAATTGGACCCCCCCCCCCTTTTCCCCTTTTGTCCTGGGTTAGAAACCCACCCCAACCCCTTTTTAAAATGACTGGATCCGCCCCTTAAGGGTCTATAATTAAGTTTGACAACATCAGACATACTACTTTATCAAAAAAAAAATGCCACATTTCATCCAATTTAATTTCATCCCTTACTTGCTACATGTATTTCATCCATAATATTTAAAGAAATAAATTTGGGAGGAGTATGATTTTAATTTGCAAGTTATTAACTATCCAAACTAGAGACCTAATAGAGTAGATATATACTTGACTAATTTAAATCAAACTTGGGGTGACTGGGAACAAAGATTTAAGGGAATAGATGACAGTTTACCTACAATGACCTAGTTTCATAGCAATAGCATACATTAATAAAGACTACATGGTCATTCTTATGTTTAAACGTGGTTTAAACTTTGGGTGTTCATTTTTTAATGTTTAACATGTTTAAAGCTAACAGTTTCAACTACATACATGTATCAAGATTTGATCCTACATTATTTAAATATTGAAAAAAATAGCTATTTAAATTTGGATCTATATATAATTGTGAATGTCACATGGATGTATTTTAATGTAAAGCATCTGAAAAATCATTAGCCGTCTCATATTTATTTCAGTTCTTCAAAAGGCAAATTTATATGAGCTTATGCTGAAAATAGAGATTTCTTATTAAGGAGAAATCCCTGCCCCCCTTTTTGTGTGAAAAATTTTGTTGATTATATAGGGAATCACAGAAACATGACTGAGGCAAGCATCCCCCATCTGACCCCCCCCCCCCCCCCCAATGAAAAGTTCTGGATCCCCCCGTCAACCTTTCACTCAGGTCATTGGTGAAGAGTTGTCACATGTTTGTTTAGCTTGTGTAGGTCAGTAAGGAGGCAACCATTTGATGTGTAGGCCGGGTGAAAAATGTGATTAATCTTGCTTTGTAAACTTGTGCTTTAAATAAAATTACCAATCCATTAAAAAATCTGTGAGCCCAATCTCATCCAGTGAAATAGATTATAGTCTGTTTTCGAAGTTATATGGAAGTAAGTTAGTAGTCCAGATAATTATGACGCATTGCAAGGCATTTTTTCTAAGGAGAAGTGTAGAATGGGGGAATGGAACCAATAAATTGATCGGATCCGAAATGTTCTTCCCAGTAAAGGAGCACCTATTATTTTGTAGGTAATTATTATTAGTGTCGGTGGTCTCACAAGTAAATCAGAGTGAATATTGCATGCACATTAAAATTAGCAGAGAAGAGACAATTATCAACTTGTGTATTATTCATTTTCTCGCAGTTATTTACGGTAAATCAGCTATATAGACATAGGAAGATGTGGTGTATGTATATCTATATCCCAAAACAGGTGTTCGGTTCTAGTACTATATAGTGGCTATAGTATATGACTTTTAAATAACAATTATCAATTATATCTGTATTCTGTGGCGGGTCGAAGGGGATGGAATCCGGGGTTGGCCTCCCCTAGCATTTTGTGAGCAAGCATTGCATAAATGATAATCTCGAGAATCCTCTCAAGTTCCTATATACAAGGTGATAGGACGTTCCGTTGGAATAGGTTACCTGTGCATCAGGAAAAGTTTTAAGGCATAGCGTGAAAAGGTAACCTATTCCAACGGAACCGAACGTTCTATCACCTTGTATATAGGAACCTGAAAAATATGTGAATAGGTCGGGAAAAACTCTCTTTTGACACTTAGGTATGCTTAGACACCCCTTATTTAATGGAGACATGTAGTTGGAACCCCCTTTATTATGGCTGGATCCGCCCATGATTTTACATGTAAATCAAGCCCCGGGTATTTGTTGGCATAACGGTAACCACGAAAAGGGGGGGGGGGGGGGGGGCGGGGGCTAATTAAAAGCACGAGGAATTATAAATATACAATTCATCAGGGGTAGAGTGCATCGAGGAATGGGAATTAAAATTGTCTCTTCACGATGATCGAAAAAAGTATCTAGCACGTTATTTTCATCATCTTGTCTGAAACACTCTGAATAATGAGCTTCAAGGCGAAAACAAGGCATGTGAAATACTAATAACATACACTTCTTTTTTTATACGTTGTATGGACAAACCCATAAATCCCTCAACAAAAATTGCTTGATTCATGTCATATCAAATAAATTACAGCGCGGAAAGGTAACTTTAATTTAATATCAAAACTAAATTTTTGTTATATTTTTCAATAAATTTATAAATCTTAATTAGGCATGCGTTGCGTGAGTTCCATTTCATGAGACCTACACAGATTTCTATAAAACAAATCAAAAATTATAAATACAGTTTTTCAATTCTTTCCGGCATAGATAAAAAAAAATATGTATATAATCAAGGATTTGTATAGTAAGAAAATCCTTGATATAATCTATATACGATTTGGTTGAATTATTTCACTTCATTATAATGATAAATCCTTTAGTTCTTAAATTTTTAATTAAAATGAATTTATCATTTTGATATCTAACGATAAACTTTTTAAATTGAAGTGACATGGTCAGTAACCTAATTAGTTGCATGGCTGATTACCATCTTACAGGTGACCCAGTAATTTTCCATATGACAGTAGCGTGTACCCTCGGGGTTATATCGGGGTGTGTATAACTTATTTTCTGGGGAACATCCTGTCCACGTGTAGTACTTAGCATATATTGCAACAGATGACATTAAACAAATTTTCTTTGTAGCATCGGAGGCAATTTCATGTTCGACCACACAAAATATTTCACAAAAAAGATATGATAAAATCAAAAGAAAAAGATAAAGAAATATTAACAAATAAAGGTGGAATTGAGTAAACGGGGATTCGTGTTTTTATGAGCTTATTTTCAGTGGACAACAACAAATGGAAGTTTTTAACGACCTTGTGTGACCTATAGTTGTTAATGTTTGTGTCATTTTGGTCTTTTGTGGATAGTTGTCTCATTGGCAATCATACCACATCTTTTTGACTGGCTATATACATGATATAATATATATAGCACTTGCACGGTCGGTCCAGTGGACATATTTCATACTAGATAACTTATACAGTAATTCTTTTTATATATATGAAAATTATTGTCCGATCTGATACAGAATTTTGAACAGCTTCAAATATATGGGGTCCGTAGAAACACCGCAAAGGACCTCCTTAGTGCACTAAGAACAAAAATGTGCACTAAGGACCTGATGGAATGATACAACTGACACAAAGGATATGGCATATAGAAATAGACTTTGTAAAAGGAGAAGGTCCGGTAAGACACCTTTTTGGCCCCAAAATATAGCAGTTTTACAAAATTGTTAAAAGTAAACTTTTAGTTATTTTTTGGACAGTAGAATGCTTCTGCTACATAAATATGGGCTGTTTTTGACAATACATGGCACATATATCGGGTACAAGCACCATAAAGTCATGCTAAATTGCAAAAACCATCTGAAAAGTGACATTTTCCGGCATATTTGGTGGATTTTTCATATTTAATTGAGCTTTTAATGACAAAATCAGTGAAAATCTTCCACATACACTAATAGAATCAAATAAAATAGACACTTAAGTGTTTCAAAAGTGGTCAAAATCTTTCGTCAGATGAACCTGAAATTTGAGGCCAAAATCGGTCCTTACCGGACCTACTCCTTTCATAATTTTAAATTATATTTTTTCTAATGTTTTCTCGACACGTGCCTCAAAAAGTTGATTGTCACCTTTAGTATAATCGATAGCAATTCATGTTCGCTCAACCTTGGCCCGTGATCTACTAGTATACTGATTAAACATGTATATGGTATTTCAAATTGTTCTCTATTTTTTTTTTCATTTGTTTGTTTTTGCCGTCTTTATTTTGTCTGCTATATTTTTTACTTCTAAATTAATAGAGTATTTTCAACTCTTTTCAGTTTTGGAATTTTTCATCCTTTTAATTTTAAAAAGACAAATAATTGTGAACACTTCACGGAAAAGTGAGGATTGATATTTGGTTGCTTAACGCCCAGTTGCCAATACTTCATTCATTTTTCTAATGTTAAGAACTATGCCATTTATCAATATTTCGATTTGAGCGTTTAACTGATGAGTCTTGTGTAGGCGAAACGCGCGTCTGGCGTACTAAATTATAATCCTGGTTCTTTTGATAACTATCACAGCAATGTTTTTAAACATGTTTAGGAAAGGAACATATTTCTGATTCGATGTTTATATACAAATGCATTACAAGTATAAATATGTATAGGTTGATGTTTAGTCCCTTCGATGTTTTAGACTGTAAATAAATTATGACCAATTTATTTCTGACATCTTCTTCATTTTTAACTTTTGTGGATAGGTGTTTCATTGACAGCCGTACCACATCTCCTTTCGCTTATTTTTGTTGTATATATTTTTTAATTCACTTTCCTTGTCTTTTAAAATATATTTATTCCATTATTTTTATTTGATGCCGAAAATAAGAATACGAAGTTATTTGTTGAATGCTATAAATAAGCGAAGTAAAACAACCGTTAATAATTATGTATATGAGCATTTATATCTATTTATAAAATATTTTAAATACAAGCAGACATACCATTTGTGACACCAATTTCATTTATTTCCAAATCTTAAAATCATACATTTCCGTTCTTTAGCGTTTCTTAATAATGGCAGAACGGGCTTAAGAGTCATATGATTAAGTTAACTAAATAATTTAGTTCTCCCACATCATTAGCGGATTTAGGGGGTTAAAGCGAGCCCACCCCCGGTTGAAAATCTTAAAATATTTTTTGTATTAACCATTTCTTGTTTTAATGTTATCTTTACTATAATTTGAATATCTAGCACTGAATAGAGTGACACGTTGTCGCTACACTTCTTTAAATATACACAAGTCATAATAACATTGGCCAGAGGGTAACTTGATAATTAGAGGACCAAAGGATTTAATTAAGACAATCCAAGGCTGCTATCTCTATATTTTATTATATATATATATCTTTATTAGCCTCCCTTAGAGTGATACAACAATTGCAAAACGGGTAGATACGATCTGTAATCAAATAATTAAACTTATAAAATTAATACTTAAAATTTTATTTAGAGTAACCATATGCCGGATGAACAAAAAGTGTGCCATTTCTTGAAAAACATATCGTTTGGTATAACATGAAAACTTCTCTAGTGTTTTAAACATTTCTCACATAACCCCTCCCCCAAACCCCCACTTCAAGCTCTGGATCCGCGCCTGCCCATAGTGCTTATTACATTATAAAATAAAATGGTATTCATCTTCAATTGTTGAAATAAAGATGAATTGTTAAAAAAAAAAGCATTGACACCAGTTTAAAGTTATCGTTCATAGAAGACAGTTATGATTTATTCTATAATTCTCTTTTTAAAACGTAAAATAATTTTACCTCTTGGAGTTTTTCTATATATTACTTCTGTAATCGGATTTTGAAGAACCCCATGGACACCACATACTCTCAAATGTCTTTCAAGGAATAATGATAGTATGTAAACTCTTGTGTTGTTAGTAAGGAAATGAAATATCAAAAGCATTTGTTTCTCAATTTTAATCTCAAAATAGGGTTCTTTAAATAAAAAAAAAGCTTGCATAGCAATTTCCTTAAAAACTAAATATATATAACAAAGGCAAAGTTTTAAAACACAAAATTTATTTTTTATTTTTCTTTCATAAACTTGAATTTATACCACGCTAAACCGTTAGGTTAACAACCATTGATTAATCAATAAGTAACGATCAAAAGACAATTGTTTATTGGATTAGGTTGATTGAACATGATGATTCGAGAATCTGCAATAAACCGTTGGTCACGTGGCGAGTGGCAGGCGTTGATTAAAAAGTCATTTAACTTCAAAATTACAAAATCTATTGATACCTTACTTTATAGATTTGAGGTATTTAATCATATCCTCTTATATTCATGTTCGCTGTGATCTTAAAACATCGTTTTAGTGTCCTTAATGCAAAAACTTTCTTCTTAGTGCACTAAGAAGTCTTTTGCGGTATTTCTACACACCGAAATATATGGCCTTATTATTGGAAGTGTCACTAATGGCTTAACGTGTTACCAAATTAAAAAGAAGAAATAGACTCAAAACCGCATTTTTAACTTTAGATTTTTTTTCAATCCCAAAATAGAGAAGAGGTCCGGTATACAGACTTATTAAAAAGTCCAGATGAGAAGTTTAACTTGCTTTTCTATTCCCGGCACTTTTAACTGTTTCTTGACGCATGCAAAAAAAAAATGCAGTACCTGGTTACAGTTGCGCATTGACAAATTATAATCTTTCGATTAAATGATCTTAAATCTATATGGTCTTAATTTTAAAAGTTATAAAATCTAAATGTGAAGTGATCTAAAATGTTCAATATTAATGAGTATTTTCGCTGTGAAATGAATCTAAGACCCCGTTCACACTAGGACATTTTTATCGATTTAAACTAGACCGGTTCACTTTAGATCGGTTTAAGGGCTAATGTGAACGCATTGCATCGATCTTCAATCGGTCTAAACTAAAACACCAAAAGAGGTAGTTTAGTTTGAATCGATCTAAAGTAACCCGATCTTACTTTAGATGTGAACGCAGAGATCGGTTTAAACTAGAACGATTGAATCGAAAATAACGTATAATACATGCGCATGTATAGCGGCAAAACTATCTCAGAGGTTCGTTGTTTAACCCATATTTCTCTGTTAAAAGACCTTTAAAACAAACTGTAAACATGTTGTCTTCGCCATAGCATAGATTTGCGAAGTCTGTGTCTTCTTTTCTTATGTTGATTTTTTTTCTTTGCAGGAACCGCAGTATTTCCGGCGTCGTGTTGTTACTTCGTTGCTACAGTTATTTTTTTTCAAAATTAAAGAAAACTGCAATAACACCAGTATCAAAATTTTAAATTGTGATTCAAGAGAAACAATAACTTTATCCAATTTTTTTTCCAAGTGTGTGTATCAGTGTATCAGCACATGAATTTGATAAATCAGTTCTATTTATACACAGTGTTTACAGTTTTACGGGCAAAAAGGTTAGATCGATTACGTTTTTAATTGTAGTGTGAACGCAGTGGTTCATATTAGACCGATAGAGATCGATATGATTAAAGATAATGTGAACGCTAACTGGTTTTATTTAGATCGATTCAAATTAGATCGATAAAAAAAAAAATGCTAGTGTGAACAGGGTCTAAGGTCGTCTAAAAGTATATACATGTGTATTTGACCCGACTACTGACTACATAGTAAACTATTCATTATGTACCTATAAGGGGGGTCTGAGCGGGACTCGGGATTGTCGAGGCGTATTTTTTGTAAACGTGACACATGAAAGTCAAATTACGAGGGAGGGTAGGAGGGGTACTGATCCCGAAATCCCGAGCTTAAAAACACGAAATCCCGAAATCCCGGGCTTAAAAACACGAAATCCAGAGGTCCCGAAATTCGAAAAAAGAATTATCGTATCCCGAAAGGGTCAATCCCGAAATCCAGAGCTTAAAAACACCCGATCCCGCAGTCCCGATAAAGGTCCTATCCTCCCTCAAATTATTGTGCCGTGAAAACGCAAAATGAAGTTTAGCGGGACATGGGAAATTACAAAAATAGCAGAATTGTTCACTTACATAGTGTAAGCGGGATGGCATCATGCGAGAATCTAAAAAAATAAGTAGTATCTAAGCGGGATCCGTGAACAAAACCCCCAATGAGACCCCCATTAGTTGTGGCTTATTTTGGTCTTTTTAGTTAGTTTCTTTCCCCTACATTACTTGACCGTTTTTGTAAAACAACAGCACTCGAGGTCTGACAGTATTTTACCAAGAAATGCACAAAATATTCAAAAAGAAGACCTAGAAAATTTAAATATTGGTATGCACACATACTCCCCTATCAGCACAGACAATTATATTTTTGTAAAGGCGCCAAACTCGTTTCTAATATTTATAATAGAACCGAAAAGAAAATGGAAATGGAAATGGGGAATGTATCAAAGAGATAACAACATGACCAAAGAGCAGATAACAGCCATAGGTCACCAATGGGTCTTCATTGCAACGAGAAAATCCCGGAACCTGAGACTGGGGTGGATCTAGTCATATAAAGGAGGGGTTCCTCACCCAGGACAATTTTTTTTTTTTGGGGGGGGGGGGGGTGTGTCCAACTACATGTCCCCATTCAAATGCATTGATCGTCCAATAAAGAAAGGGGGTTCCAACATGTCCAACCCTCAGCCCCCCCCCCCCCCCCCCCCTGGATCCGTGCCTGTGAGGCATGCTTTAGCTTGCCATTAAACAAAAATGTATACTAGTTGAGTGATAATGGACGTCATACTAAACTCTTCAATATAAAAAAAAGAAACTAAAATAAAAATCATACAAAGGTCACAAAGGCCATAACTTCTGGCTCCTGGATTAGGAAAAGTGCAAAATGCAGTGAGGATAAAAGCCTTTACTGTAAATTCCTGAAATTACAATTATATAAATAATCTCACATCTTTGTGCCTTTCTTGAAATTGGTCATATTAATAAATGCATGCAATATTTTCAGAAAATTTCAATATATAGGCTTTTAAAAGTCAATCTTGTGCATGATTTTCAATGATTATACTCGCACAATTAACACATGTGGTTCTCAAAACTCAGAGGTGTCTATGCTATTTATGACAACATTTTAATCAAGTATAAATTTACAAAATTTGTTTAGAACTATATGATTTTTAGGTTTTTAAGCATAGATATAGTAGGTCAGGATCTGCGAACTCTCACTGACTGACTGAGCACATGAATTCAACACTAGTTTTTTGGTGATGTTGGTGTTGCTTAGTGTTTTGTTTTGTTTTTCTTTTCTGCATCTTATGTTTTGCCTTGGCATTGTCAGTTTCTCTTTCATTGCCTTTGTTTTTTTTTGTTATGTTAAATAACAAGTCACAAGAGAGAAAAAACAATAAAAATATGTGAAAAAATGGCTTAGTTCAGTATATATTAAGGAAAGAGATAACAAATAGCTAAATAAGAAAAAAGAAAATTCCTTTTCTACAGTCAATTGTCTGATAATCTAGAAGATAGCCTGATTTGGTCTAATTCTCCTGAATTCTAGCAGGTACTTTATTCCAACTTTTTTAATTCAAACAAACCATGTCTTAGATAGTCTTGGAATTAGAATACATTAATCATAAAATTTTCATAATACTTTGGTGAATTATCTATTGATATAACAGTGGCGTAGCTTGCATGTATGCTCAGATGCTCAAGCATCCACATCATTTTGACAAATTATATTTTTTTTTAATAATTATATAATGCAAGAGTTGTCAGCATATACACATTATGGTATCCGAATGTATATGAGAATATGAGAATAGCTTCCAATCATTTCCGATGCCGTATGCGTGGTTTTTCCTTCATGTGAACAAGATGGATAAAAAAATCTGAAAAATCATATCCTGATATCGTTTTCTGTGGCACGAAAGACGACGACTCTATTTGTAATGAAGTGTTTTTATTCCAGGACTCACGAATACCCTTTTCCATCTCTAGGTACAAATATTAATGTTGTTTTCAATAAAAGATCAGAGATCCAATGTCCCCCGCATCCAAGATACATTTTATGTACAAGAGGGCAAAAACTAAACCAAGCACTTTTTCTTTTTTTTTAATTTATATCTCGAGAGAAAAAGCTTCCAAACAAATACAATGAGATTTGCATTTATAATTTATATTTCCAAGGGGCATATATTGGTTAAAAATATTTGATCAGGATTTATATTCGCATGTGTGAAAGACACTGCTGCATGATGATATAAGTTTCACAAAAATCTGGCAAGAATTGTACAAATGACAGCGCTAACAAGACTGGACGGACGGACGCCAGGTATTTCCATATCCTCTCGCAGCAATGAGTTAAGACAAGTTATCAAAAACCCCATTGCGAGGCTCAAATTCCAGGAAAGGAGGGGGGGGGGGGGGTCACTTCGGTTCCTATATTCCGAAGTTCCATAGACAGAAGTGCCGCTGTAATGGGTTTGTTTTTGAGATGTCAAATATAAGATTTGGTGTGAAACTTTTACATTAAATATTTATGAATTTTATGAAGGTAGACAAGTTCATAAATTCTGTTGGAAATATAATGTATACTGGTGGGTATTTTGAAACTAAACGAAAATCTAACCAGTGTCGGATTCTAGGGGAATACACTGACATGCATACAGGAAAAATTAAATTTTTTGCATTAAAAAGTCCCAAAAATTTATCGCCTCGCTCAGCTCGTCGAAAATTCGCATCCACATCGTTTATACTCTGGCTACGCCACTGTATAATCATGATAATTAAGCTCCTTTTTAATTTTTAGGGATTTTAAATTTTTGATTTAAAGTTAGGGATATTTTATTCATAAAAGGGGGGATTTTTCCAGTACGTATACTATTAATAATGCTTTGAGCAATTTTCATGAAACTTGGTGAATTATTTTTGTATAACATAAACATGATAATTTTCCTTTTAATTTAAAAAAAAATCTGATTTATGTCATTGTACTATCATGACTTGGGATTAGGATAGTCTCAAGAATGCTGTCACAAATTTTTATGAAACTTTGGTGAATTGTTTTTATATCTTGACAAACTCCCTTTTTAGCTCACCTGACCTGAAAGGTCAAGTGAGCTTTTCTCATCACTTGGCGTCCGTCGTCCGTAAACTTTTACAAAAATCTTCTCCTCTGAAACTACTGGGCCAAATTCTACCAAACTTGGCCACAATCATCCTTGGGATATCTAGATTAAAAAATGTGTGGCGTGACCCGTCAAACCAACCAAGATGGCCGCCATGGCTAAAAATAGAACATAGGGGTAAAATGCAGTTTTTGGCTTATAACTCAAAAACCAAAGCATTTAGAGCAAATCTGGGGGTAAAATTGGTTATCAGGTGAAGATCTATCTGCCCTGAAATTTTCAGACGAATCGGACAACCTGTTGTTGGGTTGCTGCCCCTGAAATGGTTATTTTAAGGAAATTTTGCAGTTTTTGGTTATTATCTTGAATACTATTATAGATAGAGATAAACTGTAAACAGCAATAATGTTCAGCAGAGTAAGACCTACAAATAAGTCAACAAGACCAAAATTGCCAGTCGACCCCTTAAGGAGTTATTGCCCTTTATAGTCAATTTTTAACAACTTTTCATCATTTTTTGTAACTTTTCTAAAAATCTTCTTCTCTAAAACTACTTTGCCAAATTTAATCAAACTTGGCGACAATTATCATTGTGGTTTATAGTTTAAAAAATGTGTCCGATGACCCAGCCTACCAAACAAAATGGCCGACATGGCTAAAATTAGAACATAGTGGTAAAATGCAGTTTTTGCTTTATATCTTTGAAACCAAGACATTTAGGGCAAATCTTTCAAGATTTTAATGTCCATCAGAATAAGATATATCCCCTCTCAAATTTTCAGTTGAATCGGACAACCTGTTGTTGGGTTGCTGCCCTTAAATTGGTTATTTTAAGAAAATTTTGCAGTTTTTGGTTATTATCTTGAATACTATTATAGATAGAGATAAACTGTAAACAGCAATAATGTTCAACAAAGTAAGATCTACAAATAAGTCAGCATGATCAAAATTGTTAGAGGACCCCCTAAGGAGTTATTGCCCTTTAGAGTCAATATTAAACAACTTTTCCTCATTTTTGTAACTTGTATAAAAATCTTTTCTAAAACTACTTGGCCAAATTTAACCAAACTTGGCCACAATCATAATACTAGGGTATCTATTTTTAAAAAGAGTGTCTAATGACCCCGCCTACCAACAAAGATGGCCGACATCAGTAAACACATTAACAGGTGAGCGACACAGGCTCTTGAGAGCCTCTAGTTATTATTATGACCCAAAGTGGAGGGGGCATAATGTTTAACACTTGTCAGATCGTTTGTCCGTCTGTCCCAAAGTTGTTTTTTGTTCTCTTACAGTACTTTAGTTTGCCTCAACCAAATTCAATTAAACTTTTACAAAAGCTTGTTATCACAATTCTCAGATCAAGTTTGAATTTTGGTGATGTCAGTGTTACTGTACTAGAGTATCAGAGTTATGCCCCTTTAGAAATGGGGAAAATATGCTGAATTTTTGGTTTCCTGTTCTCTAAAATTTAGTTTGTTTCAACCAAATGTTATGAAATCAATACACAATGCTTATCATCACAAAATACAGATTAAGTTTGAATTTTGGTAGTGTCTCTTTTACTAAATTCTATAGTTATGTTCTTTAAAAATGGAAAAAATTGTTTCGGCCTTCTAACTTAAGTTTTCCTCAACCAAATTTTATTAAACTTTAAAAAAATACTTTTTATCATAATTTTAATCAGATCAATTTCAAATTTTGGTAGTAAAACTTTTACCGTTCTTCAGTTATGTTCCTTTAAAACTTTGAATAATATGCAAGCTGGAGTATCATTCCCTATTTATCATGTATATTTTTTATAAGATGCAGAGTTAAGGAACTTTAGTTGTTGTAAAGTTATTTTAAAATTGTCCATTTTCAAAAACTTTGAAAGGTTTTTAGAAATTTATGTATTTGTTAAAAAAATCGCAGCCTTAAACTTATAGTCACTTGAGATATATATCTATAAATGGAGCCAAATTATATACATGTTTTATGTCAATAAATACCACTGTTTGTGCATGTTTTGTTTTTTTTTTGGAGGGCAGGGGTCTTATTTGCACAGTGCTCATAGTTTTTTAGTCGATCATTAAAATTCATTTAAAGCTTAAAGACCAGCTATAAGGGCAAGAAGCTTATCAAGCACTCACCGTTTAGATTTTTATTAAACACACATTAATATACATAATGTACATTAAACAGAAAAAAATATTGATGCAAGATGTCATTCAACTTTTACTCTTTTATGTATAGGACAAGAACTATAGAAGATACAGAGAAATTATATACAGCAGAAATGATAGGCAATGTAAAATTTGCAGAAGCCAACTAAACCTAAATGGTAAGGCACCTTTTAATATAAAAAAGTTATTGAACTTGAAAGATGATTACTAGTATCATGATTACTATAAAAATTAAAAGATGTGGTATATTAAATATGAAAACTATCATGGCTTTGAGAAAGCAATTGTAGGCCTGTTACGACCTTCAATAATGAGAAAATCCATACCCTATACTATAGTCAAAGTAGACAGCTATAAAAGACCTAAAGATGAAACATTGAAACAATCCAAACTGTAAAACTAATCATGGTAATTGCCTAGTTTATAACAAAATAAATTACAAAAAATAAATATGACCGGTATGAAACAACAACAACAACAACCACTAAATTTTAGTGTCAGACTAAACTGACAAAAGCTATAGGCTCTGAACTTTGGACAGGCACAATAGGAATATGGCAAGGTTATATAAAAATAAGATGTGGTATGATTGCCAATAAGACAACTCTCCACCAGACAACCAATGATGTAAATTTCCTGCAAACACGGACTTGACTTCTGTAAATCAACTAATTTTTCGTGAATACTTTATTTGGCATTTTATACTTTCTAGTCTACATCGCAGTTATTTATTTTTCTCGAGTTCAAGTTTACTTAATGTATTTTAATAAGGAAAGATACACATGAAAAACATTTATTGCTGTTTCTCTCTCCATTTATAACATTTTATTTGTTTATTTTGTGTATTTATAGGTGATCAGACATCTTGGTTTTCATGATCAATAGGTCATTACTGAAGAGGAAACTTAAAGTTGAAATTTATTTACATAGTGCATAATTGGATTAATTTGAAATGGAATGTGTGCTTTCCTGCAAAAAAGAAATAGGAAATTTCAACATTATCACATGATAATGACCATAAACAAAATGGAGTTCTATCATAGATACACAAAAACACTATTGCATAAAAGCAACAACATATCTTAATCAAAAGAAAGGAGAATGCTGAACAAATACAATTTTGTTGTTGAAAAAAGGAACACCAGTTTTATCCACTCATTTACATCGCTCCCTCATATCAAATATACAGAAGAAGATCATTGAAGAACAATTTGCAAAAATGATTTCTCTTAGAATTGAAGGGAATTGTTTAGTGAATGGAATAATGTATTCACTGAATTCTTACGTAGTGGATTGAATAACTGTATACAAGCTGAAACAGAAGAAATTCTAATTTAAAATAACATGAAAAGTGTTTATTTTATTATTTAATCTGCAAATTATATTCATACTGTTTGTATACATGGTGTAGTGAAGAAATGTTTAACAAGTAAAAATAAGGGAAAACATTTCCTTAAGGGAAATTTGATGTTCAGAAATTTCCTTAGAGGAAATTTGAAGAACAATGATTTCCCTAGAGGAAATTTGTTGTCTTGAATTTTCCTCCAAGGAAAAGTGTTTGTCAAAAATTTCCTCACAGGAAAAAGTATTTCCTCCAAGGAAAATTTGAAGCTATAAATTTCCTCACAGGAAAAAGTATTTCCTCCAAGGAAAATTTGAAGCTGCAAATTTCCTCAAAGGAAAAAGAATTTCCTCTAAGGAAAAAGAATTTCCTCTAAGGAAATAGAATTTCCTCAAAGGAAATTATTATGCAGCAAATTCCCTAAGGGAAATCTTTTTCCCTTGAGGAAAAAACAATTTCCCTTGAGGAAAAATCTTTTTCCTTCAGGGAAATTTGATTTCCCTTGAGGAAAAGTACTTTTCCTCTGAGGAAATTGTTGAAAAAAGGGGCATAACTTTTTCAACAGTGGTGCTAGATCCAAAAAAAATTAGGCCAAATATCAGAGAACCAATACCAACCAAGTTATCAACTTTGTTTTGACTTAACTCCAAAAATTAAGGTGACAACTTTTGCACTCAGCGGAATTGCAAACTTGTCCCGGAGACTGTTAATTAATTATTTGTATATAACAGTTACATGTATATAATGTTCATTCATTTGTATATTATTTATTCTACTATTCTAATAATAGTGCAGTGGAAGTGCATGGTGGACGCTCTGTTTTTAATAATTCGACATCTGACAGCTCTATTATCAGGACAACTAGGATCAAAGCCTACTCTGACTAAGACAACTCAGGCCAATTTAAAGACAATTCGGACCCCTTTTACAGAGAGTTCAGACTAGTTTGTAACACTTGTCAGACAAGTGGTTCTTCGTTGTTCTTACGTTTACTGATTTTTGTTTTTGTTTGACAATGTTTCTGTCTAGATTTTTTCTCTCAGTTTATCCAAACTAACCATCTTAACTTGCTGAGTCAACTTGTCAATTTGACGCATTTCAATAAGTTCTGTAACTATATGTTGTTTAATCATGGCCTAACGACAATAAACGATATCAATAAATAAAAATACAACAGCAAATATCTTTAAATGCAATGAAAATATAAATCAGTTATATATTCGTCTTAATATTATACGGGCCCTTTAGTTGTTGTAATAAATAATCCTAAAATCTTTCAAAATGATTGAAATATCTTTTACCGCCAGGGCCAAAGGGTAATTTTCGACTATCGTTAGCGTCGATCAACTTGATCAAATTTTATATTATGGTTTGAAAATCCTTATTTGTCAGATATCTCAATAATTTAGATATTACCGTTATAATAAAAAAAAACATAAGCGGACTTCTCTTGAACTGAATTTTGATGAGGGTAGTGTTATGCATTTACTTTCTACATTGGCTAGATGTATAGGGTGAGGATTGAGATCTCATAAACATGTTTAAACCCGCCGCATTTTTGCGCCTGTCCCAAGTCAGGAGCCTCTAGCCTTTGTTAGTCTTGTATTATTTTTAATTTTAGTTTCTTCTGTACAATTTGGAGTTTAGAATGGCGTTCATTATCACCGAACTAGTATAATATATTTAATAAGAAGCCAGCTGAAAGACGCCTTCGGGTGCGGGAATTTTTCGCTGCATTGAAGACCTGTTGGTGACCTTCTGCTATTGTCTGTTCTATGGTCGGGTTGTTGTCTCTTTGACACATTCCCCACTTCCATTTTCAATTTCATTATTCGTCAAAATAAGTTGATTTTTAGCCCTTTTTTGTAACTTTTTGTTATCTTTTACAAAAATCTTCTCCTCTGAAACCACTATGACAAATTTAACCAAACTTGTCCACAATCATCATTAGGGTATCTAGTTTAAAAATGTGTCCGATGACCCCGCCCGTGAACCAAGATGGCCAACAAGGCGAAAAATAGTACAATGGGTAAAATGCAGTTTTTGGCTCATATCTCTGAAACCAAAGCATTTTAAATTAGAGCAAATCTTTGTAAAAATTTGATAAATTGATGCAAAATATTTTCCACTGTAACTACTGGGCCAAGTACATTATAGATAGAGATAATTGTAAGCAGCAAGAATGTTCAGTAAAGTAAGATCTACAAACACATCACCTCACCAAAACACAATTTTGTCATGAATCCATCTGTGTACTTTGTTTAATATGCACAGAGACCAAGGTGAGCGATACAGGCTCTTGAGAGCTTCTAGTAAAATCGTTTTCTGGATTAAAAAATAACAGTAAATTAAGCTGCCTTCAACATAATAAACATGCATTACTTAGATATAGGAAGATGTGGTGTGAGTGCCAATAAGACAACTCTCCATCCAAATAACAATCTACAAAAGTAAACCATTATAGGTCAATGTACTACTTACTTAGTCCTTGCTATGCTTTATGGCACATAGGGCAAGGAAATCAGACCATAGAAACAGATGTAAGTAGTCCATTGTTTATATTCTTTTAAAACGAGTTCCATTTCTATTGTTTAGAATTTCAACTAGAAATCCGCCTGAATATATGGGTTTCTATGGTTTCTTGTTCACAATACACACTTAAGCTTTATTTTTTGATTGTTTGATTACATGTATTACCTTTTATATTAACTTAAGCATTTAAATGTATTAACCCTAAGAACTTCGTTTTAATATTCTTTTTTTAAAGTAGAGGGATGTCTGTGAACCCTATTTTAGATTAAATTCAACTTTTTTGTGAAAAAATGATTTTTTTTTATTTCTGAAGAAATAAGTTTGATATATAATACATGTATCATGTAAAACTATTTTACATCATTTAAACTTATCCACTTTGCTAGTATAAGCTTTGATAATAATTGAAACATGACACATCATTTACAACGAAATATTTTCATATTTCTTAAGAATAAATTGTAAACTGATATTCTAAAAAAAATCGCCAACGCGAAATTTATTACATGTACATGTATCGCCCACGTCACAAACATTTGTAAAATACCGTTTTAAATTACATAATTTGACAAGATTTAAACATTTAATTTATTGTTAAAAAGACCACAATATACTGACCGAGTCTAAAAAAGCAACACTCATTTTGTAGAATTTTTTTTACCAATACAAAAAGAAGATGTGCTATGATTGCCAATGAGACAACTGTCCACAAGAGACCAAAATGACACAGACATTAACAACTATAGGTCACCGTACGGCCTTCAACAATGAGCAAAGCCCATACCGTGTAGTCAGCTATAAAAGGCCCCGATAAACATTGTAAAACAATTCAAACGAGAAAACTAACGGCCTTATTTATATAAAAAATGAACGAAAAACAAATATGTAACACATACACAAACGACAACCACTGAATTACAGGCTCCTGACTTGGGACAGGCACATGCATAAATAATGTGGCGGGGTTAAACATGTTAACGGGATCCCAACACTTCCCCTAACCTGGGACAGTGGTATAACAGTACAACATAAGAACGAACTATAAAATCAGTTGAAAAAGGCTTAACTCATCAGATGGACAAAAATAAAGTGGACGAGGCCGGGTACTTATACATCCCGACACAAAAAGACACAATGAACAGATCTGAGAGTACTCGCAGTTATCAAATCATGTTTGATCCTCATACAACTACTATTCATGCTTATCATACTTCTTTCTCTTCCAAAAAAATCAACATCTGACTTACCATTCGTTATTAAACATACCAGATTATTGAGATCGCTTGAATTTCAAAAAGAGACATTTCGAACCAATAAAAGATTTTTACATTTTTTTTTTAGTTCTTTTAATCCTTGGTCACACTTAAGGATGTTCGCTACTCTGTTTAAAAATAACAAGCCTTTTAAAAAACTGTTATGAATTGAAAGCATATAAATAAAGAATCAATAAAAGCAGAAAAAAATGGAGGGTCCGCATGCTTGTTTTCGAGATATAAGCCATGGAAAATTTAGCGGGAAATAATTCTGTCTAGACTTTTCATACATTTAACATTGGCACCTTTTTTGTTCCAAAAACTATGAAAAAATAACAAGGATTTTATAAGATTTTGAAATATTGCTTTTTGAACTGTATGTAATAAAATTATGGAAAGAAAAGTATGGGTTAGTGGTCAACATTTTGCAATGACAATACATGGATAAACCCAGAGTATTCCGTAAATCTGGCAAAAAATAAAAAAAAAAAGAGGAGCAAACATCCTTAAATCAGTTAGAAAATGTTGCATCTCCAAATTTCCAACACTGAAGAAAAAGAAAAACTGAATCAACCCATTAAAATTCTGCAAACTGGAAAGCTGCAACCAGACAATTTGACGTCAGAAACTCGCCTTTCGACAATATTACCGATAGACGGAATTTGTTGAAGATAATCAATAACCAGATCAACACGTAGTGACAATACAACGTCAACAGAATTTGATTACGCAACGTCATTTGCGAGACAGACCTGCTCAACACGTAATGACAATACAACGTCAACAGAATTTGATTACGCAACGTCATTTGCGAGACAGACCTGCTCAACACGTAATGACAATACAACGTCAATAGAATTTGATTACGCGACGTCATTTGCGAGGCAGACCTGATCAACACGTAGTGACAATACAACGTCAATAGAATTTGATTACGCAACGTCATTTGCGAGACAGACCTGATCAACACATAGTGACAATACAAAATCAATAGAATTTGATTACGCAACGTCATTTGCGAGACAGAACTACGGCCGCAACGTCAAATTACTGAATGCCATTTTGCACAGATTTATGACATAAATGTTTCCCATTAACCGAACTGCCAAAGAATAGACTGCAGAAAAAAACATTTAAAACCTTAATCTTTCAACCGTATAATTGCCAAAACCCATTGTAATGGGTGGAACAATGGCAAAATCAGAATGTGCAAAACAGAATCTAAAATGTGCCGAACAGAATTGGTTGACCTTTCTGATAATTAGTTTAGCGTTTGTTACAGACAGTCATCGTTTTTGACGGTGACGCGTTCATTACTCAAGGGAAATCCAGGGTTTCAGTGTATACCACAACATTTACATATTGAAAATGACGTAATCAATTCAACTTTCGAACTGGCATTTTTGTTTTAAACATTGAAGTAATGAAAGAACTATCTGTTCATAAGTGTTTTTTTTTTTAAATGGCATATTTGAAAACGGAAATTAAAAAGAATAATCTAGTGTTGCGTTTCTAAAGTCGGTCAGTATATTTAAGTCGGTTAGGCAGAAGATTCGAATACAAAAGTATAATCATATTAAAATGTACGACTTCCAATTATTATATACCGCCCGTGTTTGTAAAGTGTGGAACTATTGATACGGAAAAATTAAAAATGCTAAGTGTATTTCGTGCATTTAACCTATTTCTCCCCGTTACGGATAAAGAACACAGATTAACCATAGCAGCATAACCTGCCCTGATGCACTCTCCATCAGTTCTTTTGGAACACATTTCATTCGTCATCTGATTCTTAGCCTGGTAGTCCTAGCTTCACCACTGACAAACCAATCTTTAATATTCAGGGAAATAATTATAGTAGGCACATTGTATTAACCGACGTTGATGATCTCTTCAGACAGAGAACCGGTCGGATCATAAGCTATACCCGAGAAATACAATTTTTCTTAGTTATGGTTACAATCGTACCCGTCTTATCATTATGATAGCTAAGATAGTTGAAGTTAGTGTTTTGACTACCAAACATGAAACACATACATACCTACTCCAAAAAAACATATATAACCGTTTTAGGTATTAATAATTGGCCTTCTTTGGATGATTGTTAGAAATAACAAGGTGGTGGCTATAATTTCCCTTTGCAGCATAGAGCGCTATCGACGGATAGTTTGTGGCCGCGATAACTGATTAACAAGAACAGTGTTTCAGCAATATATTTGTTGATAAGATATAAAGAATAAGAATAACGTTTCCCGACTGAGCCATTTTACTAGGCAACAAAATATCCGAACTTATATCCAGTATTGACACCTTACACAAGAAAAACCTCAGAATATGCAGACGAAGAGTAGAAAATGAAATAGACATATTACACAATATTGGGTAGGCGCCACCGGAAAATAAAAAAAAAAATCACAAAGTTTTCTGTAATTGTGTGTCGTCGAAAATGCTTAATTACAAGATTAAATAATAACTTTTAATTTTACTATGAATCACAATGTTATCTATACTATTAAACGAGAAGACCTCATTTTTGGTGTCGCTTCTCTTCTTTCCACAATAAAATAATCAACACGACTCTGTGTCCTATATGTACAGTGCATAGTCGCATTTGTCATCCATTCATATGATTATTCAGATTGAGTTATTTTGGGAGAAAAACGAGAAAAAAGGCATCCGGATATTGTCCCGTCATTGGACGAAATTTTAAGTCAGATTATACTTCCGGTTTGCGTTTTCTGTATACTTTGAACAAACAAATAGTACGAATTAAGTGTATTTTAATTCTGTTCAGAGTTTATTAAATGGAGAGGGTCTGCATACTATGTCAATTGGCCACCATGGATCGATTACTAAACTAAGAATTGAAAGTAAATACACTTTATTTATATAGTAATATACAGATAAGGGAGCTTCCATTTGATTTTTATGGGAGGGGGGGGGGGATCGGGTGGGGTAGGGCTAGGAGGAAAAAATTTGTCCTGCCTTTTTATTTTTCACTCTGTTCGGTCCTGTCTTTTTTTTTTTAGTTTATCCTGACTTTTTTTTTTACCTAAATTGTCGTCCTGACTTTTTTTTTGCAAGTGTCTCATCCTGCCTTTTTTTTTACTCAAAACTCCTGTCCTGCCTATTTTTTTTTCAAATTTCATCCTAGCCCCCCCCCCCCCCCTAAAAATTAAATGGTAGCTCCCTAAGCGCTAAAATTATTCATGTGAACTTTTGATACCTTTTCTGAAATTCTCCATTCATTAAATATTTAACAAAATTCATTGATTACAAAAAAAAAGATGTGGTATGGTTGCCATGTTGAGACAATTCTCCACAAGGAACAGAAATGACACAGAAATTTACGACTATAGGTCACCGTACGGCCTTCAATAACGAGCAAAGCCCATACCGCATACTCAGCTTTAAAAGGCCCCGAAATGACGATGTAAAAAAATTCAAACGAGGAAACTAGCGGCCTTATTTATGTACAAAAAAGGAACGAAAACAAATATGTAACGCACAAACAAACGACAACCACTGAAATAAGGCTCTTTACTTAAATATTCATAACATACTAAATGTATGTTCATATTGAAATTGATAGAAAACCAAAAATTGGGAATTTTGGAAATGAAGGAGGAGGTATAAAACTTCTAACAACACTTTACATACTTTTAACTCCGCTCTGAATGCCTGCGATTTCGCGGGTGTGTTCTAGTTTTTATAATTTGAGAGGACCTCTTGTTTTTTATCAACCGTAATCGTAATTCCTTAGGCTGTGTTTGGATATACGCCTAAGGCGACCTTTGGTCACATGTTGGTACCCATGGTTTTTATATCTTGATAATATCAAACTATCATATTAGGTACATGTACATATCAACACGACAATATTGAAAACAGTAGAAATATTGCAATGTCTAGTAATGTAATTCGAAAATGTTGTCATAGAAGTGCATATTATGGCGTTACTCGTCTTCTGATTAGCTGTGTTGGGATTTATAATTAGATTTTTAGGAATGACTGTAATATTTTTTCTGTTTATTCAAAATAACTTCAAAAAATTTAATGTGGTACACACCTTTTAAACACGGGTTATTGAGTGTGTATCACATCTGTTATGTTATTTCTTCACAGACAGAAAAACTACAAAATGTGTTCTTTAAATATTATTTTTAAATCTATTTTTGCCAGGAAATAGTCATTCTTGAACATGTTTCAGTTGTTTATCTGTCTTAGTGCCTCAAATTATTATGGATATGAAAAATATTCTCGGCTACATGAATCATTATATTACATTTTAATATGTTTATAAATAAGCTACAATCAGATTAGACCTAAAAAAAAAAAATAACGAAACGAGGTATTTTATAAGTGTGTGTTTTTCTAGTTGTTTGAAAACATGTGTGAATTGATAGAACAGAAAGGCTGCATTTTTGAATTTCTAAGTTTATTGATAGAGTAAGGGATTCGAATATAATGTATAACGTTGTTGAATACAACTTATTTCCGAACTTCAAATTTAAAATGTTTAATGAATCACTTTTACGTCATCGTCAGTGATTAGTGTCAATCTATGATTGCTTGATGGTTCTTGTTGATTTCGTCGGTTGTTTACCAAATCCCGGAAATTGCCGAATATGTCTGCCATAGAATCGGCTACTCTCGAAATATGCTTGTGACTGTTATCTAGAAAATCTCTATTGTTCTCGATGGTTTCCATTGCTTTCTTCATTGCGTGTTCTGCTGCTCTGGAAAGTCCATGTTTACCATTCTCAATTATGTTTTGTCCTCTCTGAACCACCTGACTTGTTATATTATTTAGTCTTTCGCCTGTCTCGTCAATTCTTTCACGTGGGACGCCTAGGTCTTCTAAATGGTCTGCAGCGAGATTAAGGTGTTCCCGTGCGTGAACCCCTATGGTATCAGCCACATCTCCAGCGGTATCAACGACATCACTGAAACAACATATTGTATAAAATTTAATTAAACATCTAGTACTAGGTTTTTACATGTAAGACCTTAGTAAATGTCAACATGGTCAAATAAATACAAGAAGATGTGGTATGAGTGCCAATGAGACAACTCTCCATCCAAGTCACAATTTGTAAAAGTAAACCATTATAGGTCAAAGTACGGTCTTCCACATGGAGCTTACTACAAATCTATATTAGAGTTATTTCCCTTTGATGGCTTTGATTTTTTTTTATCGTTGTGCTGCTGTCTAATTTTCGTATACTCACAAGGTGAAGTTTGAAATATTAAATACAGGCATCCATTAACCAGATAAACGGGCCTGCACTGTCTATTTGACGGAGGGAAAAGTTCCTACGATAATATACTAACACATACATACAGTTACCTACCAACAAATACCTAAACTTTAGATAAATTACGATAAAAAGTAGACTCACAAAGTATCGCTCTATAAAATTCAAAAGTAATCTTTTTATTATACTTTTTAAAATTTTATATCTTTTCTCTATTGTATGGATGAAACACATTTTTTTTAATATTCATTGTTTTTTTATGTTTTTTTTTTACCCTTAAAGAGGTCAACTGTTATTCAAGTGAGGATCGCAAGGGTGAATGGCAATTATCGAAAGTACGATACTTTCACATTTAACCTTGTAGACGGTTGGATGTTAGGAAAATAATTGTTTATGTCTTACCTAATGTGATCTCTGGCATTGTTATACAATTCCCTTGCCCTCGAAAACCAATCCCATCTCTAAAATTACATAAAAAAAAACATAAGTATATATTACCTCACTGTACATGTGATTTAAGAAATAATTCATGGGGGCTTGAATATATCGTGATTTTACCACGGGTTGGCCCTTTATGACAAATATTTTACCCCTGAGCGATAGCGAGGGGTGAAATATCGGCATAAAGGGACAACCCGTGGTAAAATCTAGATATATTCAAGCCCCCATGAATTATTTCGATTCTGATAGGACACATACGGCAATTCTTTTGGATCGAAGCGCTCTAGGTGTAGGCAAATATTTGCCGTTCCCATAAATAAACGCACTAATAAACTAGCGTAAAAGAACGGAGCAAACTGCATTAGTGACATGCTTAATATAAACTATTTAAAATAATGTTTTTAGACAGTTTTGGATGAATTTGAATGATAATTTATTTATATGTCTTATATGATGTACAATAAAGGGCTTTTCAAATTGCCACATTTTAGCATCATTTGTGTATGTTTCCTTGTGATGATTTTCGGATTCACAAGCGTGTATTTTCCCGTAAAATGCTTACATTCTAACGTCATTGTTCTATGACGTCGGGTATCTCATTCATAAAAAAGCATATGACGTGGGAGTACAATCGGAACAGCACTGGCAATATATTCATATTTTACCACGGGTGTGTACTCAAAGCGTTTGAAGGACGTCATGTTAGAATTTGAGATGAAAGACAGCATTAAAAGCTGCGTTTTGGGTTTTTAATTAGCATGTTTTGGTTTTATGTCACGAATGCATACCTCATATCCTTTCTTTTATAGTATCGGCTTCAGCATCGATAAAGTTTTCATTTTGTATCCTTGCAGAATTTGCGTAGTTTTTGTTTATTTAGGCATATATATGATATAATTACTAAATGTATTGACCATTAGAAGAGTACCGAAAGTTTCCGTACCTGGAACATTGGAATAACACCACAATATATATATATGAACAAACTTTAAAAAAATACAGTTTAAAAGGTTCCAGTTACTTAATATATAAAAAAGAAGATGTGGTAAGATTGCTAATGAGACAACTGTCAACCAAAGACCAAAATGATACAGACATTAACAACTATAGGTCACTGTAAGGCCTTCAACAATGAAAGCTTGTTCAAACGAATCATCAATCCTAGACTAAAATATCAGTCAATGCACTTCCAATATCCAATGGATTCATTATAAAAACGTCAATAACAGTCAAGTGAAAAATGTGACTTGCCACCAATAGATATATGTTAAACACTCATACACAGCACGTCAATAAAATCGCCTAAATGTGGAAATAAATGGGGAACAGAATGATGGATGTCTTCTTCCTGATATTATTAACTTTCCCATTTATTTCTGAAAACCATCTGGTGGTTAATATAATTTGATTTTCTAAAGATAAAACAACTGCGTGTACAAATGTATTCATAAAAAGGACATGTAAATACACATATCTTACTTTTTGTCTGTGGGCAGTTGGTACTGCAAATGTAAGATCCACAGCTATAACCAGACAGATGATACTTGATACTATTGATATCTTCATGATTGTGGTTCCCTGAATGAATATAATTTAAATATGTAAATATAAAACAATTTAACTGGATTTTTTATCACTATATATATTCTTGTATAAGCTGTATTTTACGATTTAGAACTGGCCAGAAATATCATTAAAATAGGGTTTCTTGTGTAACTATTCATTTCTTCCTAACAAAAGCAAATAATTACATTAGATGTATGTTTCATTATAATATTTTATTCTGATTGGCTAACTGCACATCACGTGTTATTCCGTAAGCAGTTGCAATGCTCAATACAACTTTTCATTCATGATAACACGTGCTCCAACAATAAAGTGCACAGGTGAATTAAATAATAAAATATATAAAATTCGTGTTTTCATGATCATAGCTAAAAAATGTAATTATAAGTATTGAATGCTTCTTTTTGTAACTTTATAGGGTTGTAAAAGCGTTGATCGTGCGTACATTTTTAAAATGAAGCGCTTCCGCGCTTCATACAAAATGTACTTCGGTCAACGCTTTTACACCCCAATAAATTTACAAAAAGAAGCATTCAATACTTAAATACAAAACCATCAAAAACAAGTCTAAGGCGGGTTCGCCAGTTTTCTGCTGCATGTAAAAAGTTCTGACCCTATCCTATATCATATTTGTTTTTGTGACTGTCTATTTGTACCGTCCTTCAACCCGTTCGACACCCTTAAAGAACCTATATTTTGGAATTGAAATTACTTGACGTGATTTTTTTGTGCTGAAGTACCTGAAATATTTTAAGCTTGCCGTTACAAACAATTTATTGACTTAATGAGCAAATCTTTAAACATTTCAAAATTTTATTTTATATTGGTTACAGTAGTTGACAAAATTAACGCTAGGCTGGTTCTCTGCAACATACGGGTATCTGAGTCATATCGTATCAAAACAGATCAAGAACAAGGAACCAGACTGAAGGCAATTTATGTATAAAACTGTGCTTAGACTCATCTTTTTGAGTTACATCTATGAGGATGGCCGATTGTGCATGCATTCTGCTTGTATCGTCGCTCGGACATACTTTTCGTTCTCCGAATCGACCAATTTTTGTCATGCATGCACATATAACGTAAACCCTATGCTTTTGTAAACGGACATATGGCTGGAATCCCCTTTTCATATGACTTGCATGCGTTTGATCCCCCCCTTTTTTTCCCTTTTAAAAATGTATGGATTTGCGCCTGACATGTACCCCCATAATTATAATAACCAATACTTTTACCAAACATGCCAAAAATAAATTAAATGCAAGAAATGTGAAAGATAATAAAAAAAAAAACCCTCATTAATGATACATAATTATGATACAGGCTAATGATTTTGTACACAAGACACTTGTTTTACAGACGTCCCAATACAGTTAAAAAGTCAAATTATCTCGATTATGAAATACATTACTAGAACATTATTCATTTCCATTAAATGTATCCTTTATAATTGAAACAAAACTTTCCGAAAATTTTTACTTAAATATCGTAATTGTAATTTCAATATTCATACTTACCAGTACAATTAACAGCGTTAATGATGTAGATATTTGGTAGATCACTGATCATATACGATGCTATGTCAAATGTCCTTTTATATGTATTTACTTAATATATACTTGTGTGATTAAACGCCTTCATCAGAAAGTGAAGATTTCCGTTTAAGAACGACAAAAGCTCTTCACACAAGATGTTCTAAAATGTCCCTTCATTTCATTTCAACTTAAATATTTTAAGCTTTTCCGGAAATTCAGCGTCATGTAGCGTAAATAAGACATGACTTGTGTCTGTTATAGATAAGAGTTGGCGGAATGGACAAAGTCAAATAATTATCAGAAATCACGAGTACATGTACATGTAGTAGTACACTTTGTGAGACACTTAGTATTATTTTCCTTTTGAGAGTGGATTCTTACAACTGTATACAACTTGTTGGAAAGTCCACTACAACTTTAGTCTAAACTAGTCTTAAAATAATCGTTTTCGTCCATGATCAAGTTGGTTGTCTTGATTGAAATATTTTACATGTATCATGTCAGTTACGTTTATATATCTTACTATACGGGATAAGTTTGCTTTGTAATAGGTCTTACCAGTGGCCTATTATTGCTTACATTATGTCAGTTGGTCACGTGTGGATAGTTTTCTCTTTAGTAATCATACCACATATTCTTATTTTTAACAAATTATAGCCTTTTAGCTTAAAATATTTCATTTATTTAAGAATTGAATGCTTCTTTTTGTAACTTCATTGGGGTGTAAAAGCGTTGACCGAAGTACATTTTGTATGAAGCGCTTCCGCGCTTCATACTAAAAATGTGCGCACGGTCAACGCTTTTACACCCCAATGAAGTTACAAAAAGAAGCATTCAATACTTATAATTACATTTTTTAGCTATGATCATGAAAACTCGAATTTTATTATTGTTTTATTTAATTCACTTGTGCACTTTATTGTGGGACCACGTGTTATCATGAATGAAAAGTTTTATTGAGCAATGCAATTGCTTACGGAATAACACGAGATGTGCAGTAAGCCAATCAGAATAAAGTATCATAAAGAAACATACATCTAATGTAATTATTCAACAACAACAAATTGAATGATCGATTTTATGAAGAAAATACAGGACATATATCGAATGAAAGGGCATTCCAAGGTAGGCAGTAACCAAATATACAAACACCGCTGATGTTGCTGTAATACTAAGGTCTAAAGCAATGAGTTATGAATTAAAATTGTTAAAAAAAGCTGTCTATAGTTTTTGATTATATGTGTCCTTGGTTTGTCTATTGTTTAAGACTTTTTATTTAACTGTTTTGGTTAATTGTGTTTGATTTGCTGTCTATTGTTGAAGACTATTATGTTGACCTTGTTTGGTTATTGGTTTGTCCTTGGTTTGCAGCTGTCTATTCCTGAAGACTTTATGTTGACATGTTTTGGTTATTTGTTTCGTTGGTTTAACTTTGCTGTTTAATTGTGATATTGTTTTTCATCTTTTATTATTCATAGCTAACAACAAGATTGAAACGAGTCCAATCATTGACTGTTAAGGTTCCCAATATCTTCCATTGATAGCCTCAACAAGGGAAATACATATCAAAAATTGGATACTAGAGAGTTGTCTCATTGGCACTCATACCTACATCTTCCTATATCTATATATTATGTGTGTCTTTGGCGAAACTTGCGATTAGCCTTGTAGTCAATTTATTTCTTGTATATAATTATATCTCTGATCTCTGTCCACCAACAACTACAGTACATGTAATTGGTGACCCATCAATGTGTATTATTGAGAAGAAAGTATGTATGCCGAAAAATGAATGTGCAGTTTATATGAAAAAGACAGTATATTTATTATTTATAGAAGTTTGAAGACGTATGTGACACCTAATGCATCTTCAAAATAATTTGGGAATTGTGACTCCAATTTCTTTTCCCATTTTCCACTGTTTTCGAAATCTTTTATCAAAGACCGCATTGATTCGGAATATCCTGGCACATCATGATAGAGTTGTTTCATTGTCAAAACAATATTTCCACCTGCAAAACAAAAAATATTTAAAATAAACTTTGAAAGTATAAAACTACACCAAATTAAAATCTATTTTTCTTTTTTCGCAATTTAAGAACATTTTGAACAGGAATAAAAGGATTAATTGAAATGGAAATTTTACTATATCTATTGATGATCTAAATTAATATATAATAATTAAGAGGCGCAAGTTACCAAAGGGAAAAACAAATCTCATCGGTTGACGTGAGACTTAGAATCATTTAAAAAAAAAAACAACGAAAAACGACGAAAAACCAGCAACAGTGTACACAGCCTTAGGGAGCTACCATTTGATTTTTATGGGGTGGGGGGGGGGGGGGGGGGGGGGTCCTGCCTTCTTATATTTTTAGTTTATCCTGCCTTTTTTTACCCAAATTATCATCCTGCCTTTTTTTTACTCAAAATTCCTGCCTATTTTTTTCAAATATAATCCTAGCCCCCCCCCCCCCCCAAAAAAAATCAAATGGTAGCTCCCTTACATAAAAACTAAAAATGGACAGTATCAACACCTAAAAACACCGTGATTGGTTTAAGATGTATACGAAGGTTAAGCAGTCCTGATTTATTGATGATCTGAAATATAATTACTTTCGAACAGATCAATGTGCTATTTCCGAGTTCTTCGTTGTAAACGAAAATATGATTCATATTGACGGTATCAACTGATATCAATAGATCCCTTGTTACAAAGTCAATAACGACTTTAACAAGAGAGTCGAAAGATAAGAGGGGCTTTCAAACTCATAGATAAAAAACAAACTGACAACGCAATATCTAAAAAAAATTAGCAGATCTTTGTTTAACAGCCAACATAACACAACATAGAAAAAACATTAAGACTAAGTTAAACGAACTGAACCAAAAACTGGGGTTGATCTCATGTTCTCCAGAACGGGTTACAGATCCTGTTCCACATGTGTCATCCGTCGTGCTGGTCAAATTATTACAAACCCGGTAAAAAGTCTTACTCGGTAAATATAGAGCTAAAGACTATTGCGGTTTGCAATTTTTTGATTGTTCGCGAATGTGTGCTTTGTACATGAATATTGCACACTCGTCATTAACAAGCATAAACTATTTCAAACTAGATGTTATTATGAAACAAACTATCAATATTGCATACAATATTCTATAATATAACCTGATAACTGTTTTACCTTTTTTCGTGAAACGCAGAAAATCATGAAGCGAGTCAACCGGAATGTGTCCGGGAGCCAAACAACCACATGTGCAAACACAATCATATAAACCTGCAAATATTAAAAATTGTATGAGTATCATTATTGCTGCTGATTTGTAAAAGATTAAATAACAGTAATGCACATAAACTGGACAACGTTAGCATTTAAAACTGTATTGTAACTAAAAGTAATGTCACAAACCCCCTTTCTTATCGCGAAATCAAAAGTATTGAAGTAAACTAAAAGTTAATAGGTAAGTTCCTATAGCTTTGGCAATAATGATATTATATTAAAACGTTTAAAGTCTAAAATTGATGCCGTACAGCTTGTCGCATAAACAAATAAATCTAGGGTCTTGAAGGTGGAGGGTGGGTGGGTCATTTATTTATATATTGCCTTTTTAGCTCACCTGACCTGAAAGGTCAAGTGTGCTTTTCTCATTACTTAGAGTCCGTCGTCCATAAACTTTTACAAAAATTTTCTCCTCTAAAACTACTGGGCAAAATTTAACCAAACTTGGCCATAATCATCATTGAGGTATCTATCTTTAAAAATGTGTCCAGTGACCCGGCCAATTAACCAAGATGGCCGCCATGGCAATAAAATATAACATATATTTTTGAAAATGTGGCAGGTGACCTGGCCAACCAAGCAAGATGGCCGACATGGCTAAATTGAACATAGGGGTAAAATGTAGATTTTGTCGTGTATCTCTGAAAGCAAATTATTTAGAGCAAATCTGACTGGGGTAAAAATGTTCATCAGGTGTTAAGATCTATCTGCCCAAAAATTTTCACACAATTCGACAACCCGTTATTGGGTTTCTGTCCCTGAATCAGTTATTCTAAGGAAATTTTTTGTTATAATCTTAGATATCATTATAGTATCTGATAATATCCAATATCTAATACTATTAATTATGTTTTAACCTTATTTCACATGATTTACAAAGCATCAGTAAATATAGGTGAGCGACACAGGTTCTTGAGAGCCTCTAGTTATTAGGTAAAAATTCTCTATTCTATAAAGTTTTTTACCCAATATCATTTTAAAAAGTTTATGTTTAGTCCACACCGCCACCATTATACTCTTTTTCTTGATTTTTTTGTAGACTGGTATTGCCTTATTATGTCCTAATCCGTTAACCCCACCCAGACCTCTTAAAAGAGAAAACACTATATGTCGATGATTGCGTTTGGTTACGATGACGTATGCCTGCCAATACCGACACTATACTGTTATGATCCATGAGGGTGACGATGGGGTTAACAAAATACAGAATAATGGACCAATACTTCAGAAAATAGGCCCCAAAACAGAGAAAAATAGACCAAAAAAATGGACCATTATGGGATGCAAGAATATAAAGTACAAAGAAAATAACCTAAAATAATTATGAAGAATACAAAAAATGAAGGGCCCAATCCAAACCATTATACATCATACCATTTGCATCGATCAATGTATCTTTCTTTAGATAGTGATTGTGGTAGTTTCTGTAAAGGTTCTTATTCCTTGCGCTTGCTAACATTCCACCTGCTGGTTCAAGTGCATCGATTTTGCTGAATCCAAATTTACGGAGCTAAGGATGAAATAAATTTCAATTTCAAAATTTATAATTTATTGGAAATGATGTTGTGCTATGAAGCACTTAATTAATGATCAAGAACTTTTAAAATTAAAAGTTTTGTTGGAATAAATTTTATTTAATTCTGCACAAAAATAGTGTTTAACCGACTACTGTCTTTGCTTAAAGTATTCTTTTATAAGAGTCATTTGTAATAATCACTTACTTTTAATTCGTTTTTATTATAATATAATAGAAAAAAACGGAGATGTGGTATGATACTTAACTATCTAAGTCCAAAGAATATTATTGATTGTTGGTGTTTTTAAGAGCCATTTTGGATTATTTAGTGGTGGTCAGTTTTTATTGGTGGATAAAACTGGAGTGCCCGAAAAAAAACTACCAACCTTCTATAAGAAAACTGACAATCCTAGTCATTTAAGATTGAAGTCGAGTGCACCCGCACGGGCGGTTTTCACAAACTCAGTGTTGACTGGCTAGTGATTACACTAGTAGAACTTTTGAGACCACATGACTACCGAGTCCAAAGGAAGAAGATGTTAACTTTTCGTTGCAATACATTGTAGTTTAATAAGTTTTTTTTTTGTTTTCCCTTATCTTTATCTTATCACAAGTATAGTACTTGAACGACTCCAGCGCACCCCCCCAAAAAAAAAAAAAATTTGACCCCCAAAAAATTACCCTCATTTCAAGTAAAAAAAGCCCTTAATTTTCATAAAAAAAGCAAAAAACACCCAAAAAACACCAAATTTTCTTACTCCCAAAAAATTTTTTTTTAACTTTTTTATGAAAAAAAACGTTATTAAAAACACCCAAAAAACAACAAAAAAATTCCAAAAAAAAAAAAAATAAAAAAACCGGGATAACTAACAGAGAAAGAATTTTGTGGGATTTAAGAGAAAAATAATTTCCCCAGTGCGCCCCAACCTTGATTTTTAATTAATTTTATCAATATAGTCTAGTAATAAAACGGATCAATACTACTACAACTTAAATTGCTTTTTACATTTGCTATTTAATAGGACATGACTTTTAAATAGACTAAATCGATCATTGGAAATATTTACATGGTTGTCAAGAGTATGTTTACATGTTGCCTAGACAATGTTGTCATCACATGTAAACATATAGCAGACTGGTGCGGTCTTTCGTTTCAAATTAACAGTGGTGAGAAGACGTGAATTAATGTTTCAAGAAAGTAATTCTACAAAAGAAATACAAATGGAAATTCAAGAGTGTCAGGCGCAGCCTCAACCACAGAACTGGTCATGGAGTTTAGAAGAAAGTAACATTTTGATAGAAAATATCAGTTACTATCAGAGAATGATTGAGACAATCGAAAGAGCTAAGAGTTTGGGACCGGTTGAACTTCCAAAAGCTCCGAAAAGAAAGGTGCAGGACTTATTTAAAGAAAAACTGGGAAAGAAAAAAAAGCAAACTATCACGACCCCTGAAGAACTTCACACCTTTCTAATGAGCAGAAAGGCGGATTTATCAAAGACAATTTCGAGGCAGAAGTTTAGTTTTAATATAGAAGGCGACCCTGTTAAACAGTTACAAGAAGCATACAAACACTTGGGAAGACATAACGCCCAAGGTATGCTGTTTAACATTCTTTTCGGTGATTTCCTTAATGCTTTGAGAGACTGGTTTATTTCGGCAAAGGTCAATACAACGTGGGACACATGGTTATCAACTCAGATAGATATATCTATACCTCATGCTCGGAAATTAAGACAACTTTCTAATCTACTTAAAGGATTTAAAGGTTTTCTGAACATTAATGTTTCAATCAATGATATTCTTTCAAAACAAGAACTTATCAAACAAATGTTAGCAATTGATCAGTTTGCCACCTTTTGGAGAGAGGGAGACTTTATTCCAGGAGATGATGGACTTACTCCGTCACAAGAAGTTTGATATGTATGTGATATTGTATTCCATATAAGGAGTGATCATACATGATCAGTAGGTGGGACATAGTAACGGTTATTCATAACCGGGTAACTTTTAGTGGATGTGACAGTTTTAACTTTGAACAGTGATATTATGTTTATAGTGTGTGATTTGTATGTATTCATTGCACTTTTGTTTTCAAATTAAAATTTTGAAACTGATTATTGTTTTGGTAATAAATTAACCGTAAGTAAATAAAGATTTAAAACTTAGTCATCTGTAATTCTTGTTCATAGAAAGAACCTGTTATTTCTTCGCCTTTTAAATCAATTATTTTATAAGTAAAAGGAATTGTATTTAAAACTTTTTCAATTACAAATATTTCTTTAGTCCAACGAGTAGTATAACCCTTTTCAAATTTACCCTTCTTTTTTGTTATTCTTACTCTAGTACCTGCTTTAAATTTAGGTTTTTTAATTTTCTCTTCCTTTTCTGGATATAAATTTTTATACACTGTTAATTCATTTTTTAATTTACTTGCTTGAACAGGTGTCATTTTAATTGAAGAATGTACTGTATTATTATAATTTTTAACTAATTTATCTAGTATATCATAATATTTAAAAGTTTCATTAGCAGTAAAGTATTTATACATATGTTGTTTCATTGTTCCTATCCATCGTTCCACTACACTGGATTTTTCTTCATTCTCAGTTGAATATAACTTTATGTTATTATCTTTTAACAATTCTTTTACTTGTCGATTATAAAATTCGGATCCTTTATCTGACCAAATATATATTGGTTTTCTTTCTTTAAATAATGTTTTAAATGCTTCACTCACTGCTACTCCTGTTTTATTTTTTAATGGAATCAACCAACCATATTTACTAAAAACATCTATAACTGCTAATAAATATTTATAGTGTTTATTTTGTTTTGAATATGGTTGCATATCTATTAAATCAACTGCCCATGTTTGATCTATTGAATGAACATAAACACGTCTTTTAGGAAAAGATTTTACAACTCTATGATGTAGTTCATCTGCTAATTTATTTGTTAGATTTGTTTTAGACATTTTGAAGTAACTAAAATGTTTTTTTTAAAAATGGATGAAAGAAAACATTGTTCAAAATGTAATGAATACAAGTTACTAAGTGAATATTACAAAGCAAAAGACAAACCACTGGGAGTTAAATCTGCATGTAAAGAATGTTTAAAACCTTCAAAACAAAATCATTATCAAAATAACAAAGAAAAATATAAACAAGCTTATGATGAATTTATGTTTAGAAATCCTACTTATTGGAATTTATATCCAAGAAAATAATATAATTAAAAATTAAATATTACAAAATGGGATCTAAAAAATCCTTTAAAGATCTTATTACTGAAACTACTATTGATGATATAGAAGAAATCAATGCAACTAAATACATAAACTTATTAAAAGATAAAATAGTTATTAATCAATTTCCTTTAAAAATAAAGATAATAATAACAAGTGAATTTACAACTCCTATGGCATTTGATAGAATAGAAAGTCATTACTCTCATCCTGTTGAAGTTGTCCTAACACAAAACAATTTATCTACATTTTACAATAATTTGTTAGATAAATTTAAAGCTTGGGTAGATAAATTTCAAGAAAGAGGATCTGGTTTTGTTTTCGATGGTATCAAAAGTGTAAAAGTAAAACTATATAAATATGAATATCAAAGAGCTTCGTCTTATATTCCCCTTCAATTTAAATCAAGTAATATTATTAATGTCCAAAATAAAAAGGATAATAAGTGTTTTCTTTGGTCAATATTAGCAAGTTTATTTCCAGCCAAGAAAGACAAACAAAGAGTAACAAAATATAAAGAATATGAAAATGAAGTTAACATGAAAGGAATTGAATATCCTGTAAAAATAAAAGATATTCCAAAAGTAGAAAATAAAAATTATTTAAGTATAAATGTATTTGCTTTAGAAGATCAAACAAATAAACAATCTTTATTTCCAATTTATATTTCAAATGTAGAAAGTGAAAACGTAATTGATCTCTTATACATTGAAAGTAACGAAAATACTCATTATTGTCTAATTAAAGATTTAAATAGTTTTATGTGTGATAAGAATAGAAATAAATCGTTTATATGTAGAAATTGTTTGCAAGGATTTCAAAGAGAAGAAACACTAATAAAACATAAAAAAATATGTTATGATAACGAACATTGTAAAACCATAATGCCAAAACCAGGAAAAAATATTCTTAAATTCAATAATCATCATTTAAAAAATAGATTACCATTTGTTATATATTGTGATTTCGAAGCATATAATATACCCATGCAATCCTGTACTCCAGATCCTAATAAATCTTATATAAAACCAATAAGTAAACAAGAAATAAATAGTTATGGTATTTATGTTCATTCTGATTATCCAGAAATATATAAACCACAATACTTTTCTTATGTTGGTGATGATGCAGTAGAAAAATATGTGGAAAAAGTAATGAAAATATACAAAGAAATAACTTATAAGATCTACCTTAACGAAAAGAAAAAAACAATATTAAATAATCATGAAGAAGATGAATTTCAAGAAGCAACCGGATGTTATATTTGTGGAGAAGAATTTAAAGAAAGCGAAAAAGTAAGAGAACATAATCATCTTTCAGGTAAATATAGAGGAGCAGCGTGTCAATCGTGTAACACAAAAGAAGGTAAAGCAACAAAATTAATACCCGTGTTCTTTCATAATGGATCGAATTATGATTTCCACTTTTTAATCGAAGAATTAATGAAATATGAAGATGAATATAATAAAGTAAAACTTCTTTCTAAAAACTCAGAAAATTATATTTCTATAGATTATGGATCAAATTATAAAAAATTAAGATTCCTAGATTCATATAGATTTATGTTAAAAGGCTTATCAGATATTGCCAAATCAATGGATGAGTTTCCTATTTTAGAAAAAGAGTTTAAAGGTAATATAGCTCTTTTAAAACAAAAAGGATTCTATCCATATGAATACATAGATTCTATAAAAAAATTTGAAGATAAAAAACTTCCTGAAATAGAAAATTTTTATTCTAAATTAAAAAAAGAAACAATTACAAAAGAAGAGTACAAACATGCACAAAGAGTCTGGGAACATTATAATTGTAAAACTTTATTAGACTATCATAATTTATATCTCAAAACAGATGTTCTTATCTTAGCCGATGCATTCGAAAAATTTAGAAAATTCTTTATAAAATATCATGAAATAGATCCATGTTATTGTTATTCTGCTCCAGGTTTAACATGGCAATGTGGATTAAAATATACAGGAATAAAATTAGAATTGTTGACTGATGTTGATATGTTACAAATGTTTGAGAAAGGAATAAGAGGAGGATTTTCTGGAGTATTAGGTCCTAGACATGTAAAAGCTTTTAATAAATATACAACAAATTATAATGAAGATTATAGAATAATAGATGAACATGAAAAAAAAAGAGTGTTTAAAAAGATTAAAAGAAGGAAAAGATTTAAATAAATTTTTTGAAAAAAATTATTTGTTATATCTAGATGCAAATAATTTATATGGTTGGGCAATGTCACAAAAACTTCCTACAGGAAATTTTAAATGGGAAAAAGATCCAAATTATTATAAAAAAATTCCAAAAGGAAGAGGATGTTTAATTGAATGTGATTTACAATATACAAAAAAATGTAAAAAGAAAACAGATAAATATCCTTTAGCACCGGAAAAGATGAAAATAAAAAAAGAAGAATTATCTGATTACCAATTAAATCTATTGGGAGACAAACCATTAGGTAATGAAGAAAAATTATTTTTAACATTGAGAGATAAAAAAAAATATATAATTCACAATAGCATTTTAAAAAAATATAGAAAACTTGGAATAAAGGTAACAAAAGTTTACAGAACAATTTCATTTAAAGAATCAAATTGGTTAGCAAAATACATAAATTTCAATACAGAACAAAGAACTAAAGCAAAATCAGATTTTGAAAAAGATCTTTGGAAACTGATGAACAATAGTTTCTATGGTAAAACATTAGAAAATATCAGAGGAAGAAGTGAAATAAAATTATTTACAAACAGGGAAGAAGTAAAAAAATATATAAAAAAACCAAATTTTAAAGACTCAATAATATTTAATGATAACTTTGTTGCAATTGAAAATAATGTTACTTCTGTTAAATTTAATAAACCTATTTGTTTAGGACAGGCTATATTGGATTACTCAAAACAATTAATGTATAGCTTTTATTATGATGTTGCTAATGAATTATGGGAAAAGAATGAATTAGTTGCAAGTGATACTGATAGTATGATTTTGAGTGTAAAAACCAAAGATATTTATAAAGACATGGAAGAAATAATAGATGAACTTGATACGTCTGGTTATCCAAAAGAGCATCCTTTATACTCAGAAAAAAATAAAAAAGTAATTGGTAAATTTAAAGATAAACTTAATGGGAAAATTATGAATGAAATAGTTTATTTAAAAAGTAAAGCATATTCTTTTACATTAACAGACACAATGTGTTTAAGTGAAGAAAAAAAATTAAAAGGAATTGGAAAAACTACAATAAATAAAGATATTAAATTTGATGATTATAAAGATTGTTTGTTCAATAATAAAACCAAAATGAATAAAATGTGTACAATGAACTCGAGCAAACACAAAATGTTTGTTAATGAAGTAAATAAAATAAGTATGTCTTCATTCGACGACAAAAGATATATTTTAGATAATGGAATAGATACTCAACCTTTTGGATTTTAATTTATTTTATTACCCAAACAATAAAACCAGTTAATGCCATACCACCAACAACAAATGCAATCTCTCTATTTTTCTGGTCTTCTGATGGAGTATAAAAATCACTTAATGTAGGTTTAGGTGATAATGAAGTTAATTTTTTATTCGTGACACGATAGTATAGTTTCATTGCCTGGTCAACATCATCAAAAGTATGAACCGCATGATGTTCCCTTTGTAATTGTTTATTTATAAAATCTAATCTTTGTATTCTTTTTTTATTCCATTCTGCTTGTGCTTTTTCTAATTTTTCTATAGCTTTATCATGTCTTATTTTCTCTTCATTTGCATTACTACCCATATGTGAAAATAAATAATTACTCCCTGAAAATGCAAAAGCATTTGTTATTGCCCCACCAAGCATCATTGTTAAAGCACTTGCCATTTTATAAAAACAAAAATTACTTCATAATATCAGCAGGTATAATACCTTGCTTAATCAACATATCTTTTGTTGCCATTGCAAGTAATATATCAATGGATAACATTACAACATCATTCATATTAAAATCCACTTTTGGTGCTGGCCTCCTTAATACCTTTTTACCTATTTCTGCATATCCAACTGTTAACAATGTTTCCACTCCAGCATGATATAACATATTTGCTATTTGTTTTCCGTCTTTTTGAGTTGTCATTTTAATGTACTAAATTTAATTAAATTCAAAAGGATCAATTTCTTTCTTTTGTTTTTCTGGTTTTGTTATTTCTTTAATCATTCTTTCTGGTTTCTTACTTTGGTTATAAAAAAAACAATCCCAATCCAACAATACTTATAGGAAAAAGTACAAATTTATAATCAACTAGGGAACTGGAGTGTTTCTCAACCGAAGGAATATGTTCGTTTGGTTCATAATCTGTTTCTGTATCAGAATCTTTTGTTATTTGTTTGATTTTTGAATTTTTTTTTTTTAATTTTTCCACTTCTTTTTTTCTCAATTCTGCATTTCTTATTCTTACTTCTGCACCTTTCTTACCAGCAGCTACTCTTTTTGGGTCTTTTGGTTTGGGTTTTTTAAATACTTCTATTTGTTCAGGATTTTCATTCATCATTTTTTATGTCATTATTTTCATCTTTTTTTTGGAAATCGAGCGAAGCGAGTGGTTCGATATGTCTTGCTGTTGTTAATATTGCAGTAAAAGGAGCAAGATACATTCCATATCTATAGTACAGTTCACAACATGTATTAGTTAAAGCATTATTGATAAAAGGATCTTCCTCTAAGTCTTGTATCAAAATTGGTGGATTAACAACTTTGAAAAACTTTGATACACCCATGACATACAAATTTATAAAAGAGTTTCCTAATGTCTTGGTCATACTAGCTCCCAATCTTGCTTCATATTTACAGTATAGTTTGTTTATTTGTTCTGTTGTCATTTTATCAATATCTGACAGTTGTAATTCTTTACCCAGATATTGTTTACTACTCCCACCAGCAACAACAGCTGATAATCTTTCGCGTTTTTTTTCTTGAAGGGAACCGTTCACTTCGCTCGCTTCATCATCAATATTTATGTTTTCCACAATTTGCTCGCTTAATAATTCTTCAGCATTCATTTTATACGTTTCAAAAAACGGATATAATTTATTTTTAACTTTAAAAAAATTAAATACAACATATCCAACCAATGATAAGACTGCAGTGTTTGTTGCAATTGTTAGTATTTCCAACAGCATTGCTTTTTTTTTATTGCTTATTTTGGTTAAATTACTTAAGAATTACTTATTTTGGTTAAATTACTTAAAAATTACTTAAGCATTACTTAAGCATTATTTTGCTTATTTTGGTTAAATTACTTAAGAATTACTTATTTTGGTTAAATTACTTAAGCATTACTTAAGAATTACTTAAGCATTACTTAAGTATTACTTAAGCATTACTTAAGCATTACTTAAGCATTACTTGAGAATTGCTTAAAAAATCAATTAAGTAACCAATAATCAGTAGGTTGATCTGTCTTTAATATTAATTTACGATGTTTCTTTTTTTTAAGTTCTTCCTTTATTCTTTGTCTTTCTTCCAAAGTAGGAATAACATCATTTTCTCTTAGGCAATTATCAAAACTATCTCTATCTTTTGTGTAGAACATGCATAACCATTTTGTTTGTTCTCTTAAATCTTTTAAAACAGAGTTGTATCTCTGTGAAATGACCCACACTGATTGTTCCGCATGTCTTCCTGAAAATGCAAGCTCGGACAGCATATCTTTTTTCTTTGTTAGTTCTTTTGTTGCACTGCAGTCATCAATGATATATAATGTTGAATGACCAGCATATTTTTTAAAGAACATTCTTAATAGTTCTTGTAGCTTCTCTTCTTCATAAAGGGAACCGTTCGCTTCTCTCACTTCAACAATAGGATTAACAATTATTAGATTTTTTGTTTTTGGTTTTTAACATCACCAATCCATTCACGATTTTTGTATGCTTTGTTCCATTGGATGGTTGGACAAAGTATGACTATATATTTGAACACTTCACTATATTCTTTTTCTAATAAATCAAGAACAAACTCTGTTTTTCCACATCCTGTTTGTCCACATATAATAGCACAATGGGGGTATTTTGGTAATTCATAAAGGGAATCGGAGTGTATCTCTTCCATTTTTAAAGGGGAACCGCTAGTAATTAACTTCTTTAAATCTTCCATCTTCAAAATTAATTTGTGCATCTTGTATAACAAACAGATAAACATTTATTAATTTATTTGCTCTTGCTGTTTTTGTTATTTGGATAGTAATACCTTCAGAAGCATTTTCAATTCTTCTACCTGAACCGTGTAATGAGTTGTCATCTGTTGAACGTAAATCTAACCATAATGCATAATTAGTTGTAAGATATTTTTCTAATGTTGTATAGGATAAATTTAAATCTTTTAAAACTTCTTCTGTTGTTTTATTTCTTTTTGAATTTAAAGCAAAGAATTTATTTATTTCATCCCATTGTTGATATGCTTTCATTCCTTGACTGTATAGTTGATTTGGAACACCTTCTATTGTCATTTCTACTTTTGTTATGTTAGGATTATAATAAGTTTCGGTACTTGTTCTTTCAGGATCTTCGAACAACATTAGAATTCCTTTCATACTTCTAGCTGGAACATTTAAATTTATATTCCACAATGTATCAGATTTGTTTTTGGTTATTTTTCTATGTCTTAGTATTCTATCGTACAAAATAACCATCTTACCATTAACTTGTTGTCTTATCTGTCTTGCTAATTCTGCATCAGTAACCATATCAAATTCTAAACAAATGTTTTTGATTGTATAACTTGCAGATGTATCTGTTGATTTAATAACATTGCTATAATTATTAAATGTAAGTTCATATTCAAGTCTATCACCAAGACCTGCTTGATAAAAAGGCATATGAGTTTCTAATAGTTCAAAATCAAGTGGGATACAAAATCTTGCACCATATGCAGTTGCAATTGCTTCATCGCCTATGTCTGATGCTTTATCATCCGCGCCAACTCTGTGTTTTAACATGTTTGTTTCACCAATACCTTGGTATGCCATATTTAAACGTTCAGATGTAGATTTCCATAAATCAACATAACAATGATAAATATCACTATCATCAATTGACATAATTTCATTTCCACTTATACGAATTGTTGTTTTTTTAACTATTGCTCTTCCTATGTTTTGATATAAAGTTGCATTGTCGTCTGTAGATGTGAGTTCTATTTCAAATGCCAATCTGGTTGTTCCAGGAACAATAACATCATTATTGCTTAGATTGGGGAATCTTACTAATAGCTGTTGATTTTGATCAATAGTTGAAGGATTATTTGTTATTGATACACTTTGACGAATACCTTTCACACCACGGGGTTCTCTTATTTTTCTGTAAGGATTTAATTTGTTTCCGTAAGCCGACATTTTTAAGGATTAAATTTGTTATAAAAATAATTCAATTACCACTGATACTAGAGTATTGATACATGTATAATTATTAGTCATACTAATAAAACTTATTAAATCTCCAGCCTTAACTTCAAAAGGTGCATAAAAGTTATTAAAACCGTGTGTGACACCATTATCCAAACTCATTTTGTAACTAGTTGACTTATCATTAACAATCATCTTAATGGCTATAATATCTGTGTTTGTTCTTAAACTTACTAAACTAATACCCAATATTTGTCCTGGAAAGTTCATTACATAATAACCACCACCAACACCAAAATTAAACTTTTTATTTCCATGTATTGGACCATCAATTCCAGCATATATACTTATTATTTTTCTGTCTGGTTTATTTTCAATATTACTAACTATATTTTCAACATTTAAAACTCTGATGCTTAGGGCAGCGACACTCCGATGTAAATTTTTATCCTTAGTATCCATTGTTTGAAGCTCACTCTTCATATTTAATATTTCTTTTTCTACGTTTTTTTTTTTGACACCAAGTATGCTCATTTTATTAAATAAATTATATAACTTCTAAAACACAATTAATTGGTAAATGATTAATTATCTTGTTATTATTTTCATCTCTTATTTCTAATTTCAATTCTGTTATAACATCATTTACTAAACACTTATATTCCGGATGCTCAAATCTCGCTGTTATAACTTCACCAAACTCTTTATTTTCAACTGGGATAACAGCCAATAATGTACTCGGCTTACCGTCAAGATAATTATGAGAAGTGCTAACTTGTTCCAAATGGATATATAATGATTTATGGATAGCAAAATCTACAAATTTGTTTCCATAATGTAATTCATTAGGTTCGAATTTACGTTTATTATTAAATCCTAACATATTTCCCAAACCCTTACTTATCTTTAACTCAGTAGTAGTGTTTAATGAAGCGATACCATTTGCTTCATTTACGGATAATACAATATTTTCTTTTTGAAATTCATCCACTATTTGTTGAAAACTATAATAACCATTCATAATCCTTTTCTGTGTCTCTCCGGTTTTTGTTATAAACCCATGATAAACATTATACCAACCTATACTGTATCTTATAAATTTCAAACCAATACGTTTATTTCCATTTCTGTTATTTATGTATTGTTCTAAGTTTATTGTATTATCAATATTTGAAATAGTATGAAACATTTTTAATATAAAAAAATGATAACAAAAGAATTTAAATATAATCCTAATGTTTCATATAATACAGGTATTAAATATTCTGAAAAAGATCATCAATTAAAAACAAATCTTGTAAATCAAACGATATTTGTAAATCAAAAAGAGAACTTTAAAACATCTTTTCCTGATTTATTTCAAAACTATCAAAACCCATCAATACACACTAACGAACCATGGAATACATGGATTCATTCTTCATTTGATTGGTGGCAATGTCAATTAAACTTTGCAGTATGGTGTGCAAGTACAGGATGTGGGATTTCTTATAATGATCATATACAAAATACTTCAAATCTTACAAAGTCTTTTTATATGTTTCATTTATATTATTGCATTGCCAGAATTTTAAAAGAACTTAAATCACCTTTACCAACAGATTCTTCTTTCTGTTATTACAAAAACCCATATGACAAAGCTGCATATCAGAAATTATGTGATGAATTTAATATTTCTCCAAATACAGATTGGAGACAACAACTAGAATCATCATGTCAAGGATTAGGAAGTTTTGAAGAATTTTATAAACCAAGTGATGAATATAGACAAAATCATAAAAAGGATGGTCCATTCTTTAATATTCATGATACAATTTATCATGAAAAAGATATAAGTATGGCTTGGACAACATTTATTTTAGATAAATCAGAAGGTTTTACACGAGCAGGTATTGAACGTATTAATGAAAGTATTAAAATTTACGTATGGGCTTTGTTGGGTGCACAATCTCAAACAAAAACAGAAATTTTAAAAGTAGGAACAGGATTTGATGCACAAAAACAATTCTTAGCAAATGTACAAGATGTTATTAATAGTCCTATTGATTTACCCACTCAGATAACAAATTATCAAAATGTTTTAAAATACGCAAGAAGTAAAGTTGATTATGCTTATGGACTTGGTTTATATATGTCTCCCAGTGATATGGTTTTACAAATTGGAACTATTGTTGGTTATAATAATAAAATTATAATTGCAACAGAAAATCAAACACTTGGGTTAAATGATGATTTAAATAATAAAAATTTTGATCATGTTGATTTTAAACCAAAAGAACCTGTAAAACCACAAGAACCTATAAAACCTGAAAAGCCTAAAGAACCAAAAATAGATTCAATAAAAAAAATTGAACATGAAGATCATGAAGATAATAAACAAGCAAAAATATTTGTAAGTATTGTAATAGGATTTACAGCACTTTATTTTTTTAAATAATCTCTAGCAGCAGTAAACAATAAACTAACAACTAAAATAAGCAATGCCCATAAGTTGTTTGTAAACCAATTTACTACTTCTTTTGTTGCAGTTAATAACCAAGATAAAATAGAACCTATAATACCTGGTAATGCAGCTGCTAATTTTCCTGCAAGAAAAGATAAAAGTTTTCCTAGATTTTTTAATTGTTTTTTTATCCAGTCTTGTACACCACCTTTTGATGGTGAAGGAGAAGGAGAAGGAGCAGGAGAAGGAGAACCAGTAAATGCCTCAACAATAACACCAATAATCATTCCAAAAGCAGTTAAAACACTAACTATTGTTATTCCTTGTTCTTATTCTTTCACCTAATGTTTTGTCTTCGTTTAACATTTTATGTATTGTTTGTTTAAATCTGTTCACTTGACTACGTAGTTTTTCTTTATTAATATTAAGTATTTCTAGTCTTGTACTTCTATCAGATTCTAACTCTCTTATTCGACTACTTACTCTATCTATTTGAAATTCATCATTGTTTTCTTTAGCTTGTTCTAATTTGGCATTTTCTTTTGCTAAGTCTTTATTTGTTTCATTCAGTTTTGCTAATTCATTTGCAATCTCTTCTTTTACTGATGTCATTGCACTGATTATTCCATCCATCTCTCTTTTTGTCATTTTTGTTTGTGTTTCATTATCTACTAAAGATGTTCCTTGTTCAATAAATGAAGTTTCTATTTCTTTCACATGTGTTTCTTCATTACTTGCTATTTCTAATAATTCTTGTCCTTCTTGTTGTGTAGATATTTCTTGTAATGGAATTTCTATATTATCGAGTTCACGAATTGGTGCTTTTATCTTTTTTTGAAAATCTTGAAACACTGATCTACCTTCTTTTAAATAATCAGATATTTTATAATCATCTACACCTAAAACATCTCTGACAAAATTAACACCGTATTCTTTTTGAAGAGTACTAAATTTATAAAACTTTAATACTCCTTTTTTAAAATATGTTAATGCAATATTATTACCTTTTTCATCTTTTACATATAATATTTGGTTTCCTTTATAATCTTCTCTAACTAAAAAACCTATTTCACTACGTGTTGTTTCACCATTTTTTTTATAAAATTGTTTAATCATTTTTTTTGTAGTTTCGTTTTTACGAATTTTAGCATCATTTTCTGATAAATCTCTTGATTTTTCAAATTCCTTATTTATATTATTTTGAAACTCTTCATCATCTTGAAAAGACGTTTCTTCTTCTTCTTCTTCTTCTTCTTCTTCTTCTTCTTCTTCTTCTTCTTCTTCTTCATAATCATTATTTTTAAAATCATAAACTCCTTCTGTCATTTTTATTAAATAAAATAAAGTTTATTAAGATAAAAAATTTAACCAAATATTTCTGTTATTAAAAAATAAAAACTACCTGTTAATACTAATTTTTGTAAAAAAAATAGTATATTACTATATTTAATTTCATTATCAACCATGCTTTGTAGATTTTCTATAAATTTATCTTTTTGTTTTTTTGTAATTCCTTTTATTTTTACTTTGTGATTTTGTATTTCTTCATTTTCATCTGAAGAACTTTCATCTGTTTCTTCTTGTTCTAAAATATATTTAATTTTTTTTTTAGTTTTTTCTGTTTCCATTTTTAAGTTAATAAAAAATTGATTCATAGTTTGGTGGATTTCCGTTTTCAACTAAAGTTATTTTGTTTATAAAAATTATAGATTTTCCATTTTTTTTTTTTATTTCATTTCTTACTCTATTTTCTGTTTCCTCAATTAGTTTTTTTCTTTCATCATCTGGTAAACTTTTTAAAATTACTTTTTTTTTAATTTTTTTTCATCTCATTAAATTTTTCTAATTCATCTAAAATAAGTTTAAATTCATCTGCACTTATCTGTCCGTCAGTTAAAGATTTTGATATTAAATCTTTTATGCTGTTTAACTTGCATTCTGCCATTGTTTTAATTTCATAATGTTTTTTTGATTTTGTTGTCAACTTTCTTCTAATTAATTTAACTAGACCTCCTAAACTTCCACATACAACAGCTGCAATTTGTATGGGAAGTAAGATAGGAAAAGCTATTCCTATACCAGCTAAAACAACAGATGTCGAAATTAAACTTGTATCAACACCATCAGTAACATTAACTCCGCGTTTATATTTTTTGTATAGTGATTTACGTTTATCTCTCTCATTTATTAATGTTTTTTCTATTTCTGTTATTTTTTGTAGTCTATAATTTTGTCCATCTTCTATAGGTAATTCTGGATATAAATCAGGAGCTGTAGGTTGTTTCATTTTTAAAAGTAAAAATTGATTTTTTTTTTTTCTCTTAAATCCCACAAAATTCTTTCTCTGTTAGTTATCCCGGTTTTTTTATTTTTTTTTTTTTTTTGGAATTTTTTTGTTGTTTTTTGGGTGTTTTTAATAACGTTTTTTTTCATAAAAAAGTAAAAAAAAATTTTTTTGGGAGTAAGAAAATTTGGTGTTTTTGGGGTGTTTTTTGCTTTTTTTATGAAAATTAAGGGCTTTTTTTACTTGAAATGAGGGTAATTTTTTGGGGGTCAAATTTTTTTTTTTTTTTTTGGGGGTGCGCTGGAGTCGTTCAAGTACTATACTACTATCACAAAATTACCTGTTCTCCAACCAACCCTGTTCCAGCACCTATATCCAACAATTGAATCGTGTCCCTCTCAGATTTGTCATATAGAGAGGCTATAGTCTTTGCTGTAACTTCTGGTCCAATGTACGCTTGTGCTGAAACCGACTGTTCATCGGAAAAACATATTCAAGTACTTTGTCACAACAGTTATTTTTTTCAAATATAAATACTCTTACGTGTATTATGATAAAAATATACACAGTGTAAGATAATCTATTGCCATATTACTGTATGCATTGTTTTTACAGCTGATTCAGAACACAAACTTTACTTTAATAATGAAACTTTCCTATAGAATTTAGTAACACATTATTCTGTAAGCACCAAATGCACCGGACTGATGTAGGAACTTTTTGAATTCGTCCAAATGAAGTTTCAAAGAGCTTAACATATTAAGAGATTATGATTTCCCCTAATTTGTGAAGACCTAACGATGACCTATAGTAACGTAAATTGACTACGGACTGAAATGTAGCCTTGTATATAAACGGGTCAACGACGACCCCGGAAAGAGTTGTTGCATGCCTTCGTAACGTGCATAGAGCCTACTGCTCCCTCTAAATGAGGTATATGGTTAGCGTCAAGAGTAAAACTTGTATCCCAAGTCAATTGAACTTTGTTTGATAGTTGTTTAATTGGCATCACAACTTATAAAGAAGGGACATTATACAACAATGCTGAAGTATTGAGGTTTGGAGTTACTAGTTACTGATGTAATGGCATTAGTTGCTGTAACGATTCCGGTATTCATTTAAGGCATCACTTAATGTTGACCTCAGAATAACGAATTCTAAGAATTTCCTTGTCCAATTTGGCATATAGATAAACAGTTCCTATTTAAATGCTTAACCTGCTCCCTACTATCGTAGACAGAATACAATACTGACTCGAGTTTGATGTTATTTTTATATATACATATATTTATATCCATACACTACCTTATCATATCCGTTCTGTCCCCATTCATCATAGATTTTGACTGCTGTGTCTGATGTCACTTTTCCTACTAAAATTTCCTTCAATCTCTCATTAAAATGATCTAAAACAAAAGAGGAAATTTGTAAAACTTTTTATGTTATATTTACATGTAGCACTGACAAAGGTAACGGCATTTTCAATACGAAGTGTATTCATTTGAGCAAACGCTTACAAGCCAAGTATTATACCTGTTTAAAATACACCTTATCGCTATTTGTCCGCCATTACTGGATATCACACAGGTTCCCGTAAAATTTTGACGTCATAAAACAAAATATCGGACGCCACAATTGAAAAATGATTGTTGTATGCGTCAAAAGTTCAAGCGGCCGGGTCAGCCGGGATTAGCGATAAGGTGTATGATGTTATCATGAAAAAGGGATGAAAGATACCAGAGGGACAGGCAAACTCATGGATTGAAAATAAACTGACAACGCCATGGCCAAAAATAAAAAAAAGACAAACAGACAAATGATAATACAGAAAACAAAACATAGAAAACTAAAGACAAAGCGACACGAACACCACCACAAACTTTTTAAATAAATTGATTGAGCTATTGTCAGGATTAACTTTGAAAAATGCGTGTGTTATACTACTTTTATTGAGTTTCTTCTGTTTCAATAAAAAAAAAGACTTTTTGGAGACTGAACATTTTATACCAATGTGCTTACTAGACAGGTTGCTCACATTATTTGCAAAAGCAAAATTCGTAACTATATTGTAGCGTTATTATAATGTAAACATGAATAGCAAACAATTTCACCAATCCCTTGTTGTGGGTCGGATTAAACTTGAAGTTAGGTGCGATAGTTTGTTTTGCATTGGAGACCGCATTGTTATATTTTTAACTTTCTCGGTATATACATCGGAGTTTGCTTTTTTTTTTCATTTTATGATGATCGAATATAAAATTTGATGAAAATGATGCGGGTAGCAATTGTTTCATGTTTTTAAAAACAACCCATAACTGGTAATGATGGCTATACTCATCACTGACTATACTAGTATACTATCCTGTAAGCATTGGGGTTATAAGTTAGAATATGATCGGCTTTGAAAAGCAGATCGTGCTAGACTCCGTTTGAATTGACAAATATTTCAGTTTTACTGCCGAAAGACGACACAAGGCCGACAACAAAACCCAACTATCAAATTTCAAAATCCGTATAACTCAAATAAAAAAAACTAAGGGAATTTAAAAAAATACTTTTTTAAACTGTCGATTACGGAGTACGGATTCAAAATTAAAACTTCTTTAATTACACAATTCTACAAAGATTTACCAGTTTCACCAAGAGGGTGCCATGTCTTGCTTTCTTCAGTTTTATAGCAATATATATGCAAAAGTAATGGTATCAAATGGAAAGAATTATGATTAATGACTAACCCGTTCATCTGGGGTTAGAGATGTTTCATAATTCGGGATTGTTCTAATATCGGGGTCCGGGATGGCAAGGTTTTATTATTGGCATTTCCGAACCCCTCCTGCCCCTCTTCAAATAAGGTGTCATTGCCGATAAAAACGTCCCTAAATGACCATACCTAACTGCCATCGAAGACCCCGCCGCTGTTTTGATAGACTAATATCATTATCAACCCTTTTCTAAACATGATTTGTGAACTAAATTGTTTATCAGGGCTTCATACATTTAAAGGGGATTTTTAATTAATGCTGTATCTTAATTACAGAACATATGAATACAGTGGCGTAGCTTCAATGTATGCTCAGATGCATCCACATCATTTTGACAACAACAAAAAAAAATAGATAAATGTATAATTGCATGTGTTCGCAGCAGAAACACACAGATGTACTTGTAGCTAAACGTAACAATAGTGAGGATATGAGAATAGCGTTCAACTTTTTCCGAAGCAGTATACGTGGTCTTTCCTTTAGGCTCATTTAGTTTATGGATAAATCACTGAAAAGTGCTCTCGACTTTTTCGTAAAAAGTCTACATCGTAGCGCATCGTCGGCTACGGCAAGCGCAGAAGATGATCATGATACGCAGATCTGAGGACATGTTTGGTCTGAAATTGAGCCAAGCAGAGCGATGACATAACAACGTTATTAGTTAACAACTAATTAATCATATCCTGATATCGTTTCCTGGGACATGAAACACGACTAGTATTTATAACGGAATTTGATAATTCCTGTAATTCCTTATAAATTCCCTTTTCCATCTAGGTACACATATTAATTTTATTTTCAATAAAAGAACGATAAATGTCCCCGCATTGTTCATATTTTATCTATCCAAGATACAAGTGAACTTGAATAACAAAAACAGCATTTTTTTTTTATTAATATCTTGAGAGAAATAAAAGCTTCAGGCCAAATGCAGTGGGATTTCCTTTATAATTTATATTTCAAAGGTATTAATTGGTTAAAATATTCGATCAGGACTTATTATCGCAAGAGTCAAAAATATTGCTGATGATATACATATCACAAAAATATGGCAAGAATTGTACACATGACAGGGCTAACAAGTCCGTTAACGGACGGACGTCCGATATTTCCATGTCCCCTGCAACATTTATATTGGTGGGTATTTTGAAATTAAACAAACATCTAGCCAGTGTCGGATTGTAGGGGCGTACACATGCATACAGGGAAAATGTCAAGAAAATATCATTTTCTGCATAAAATGGTCCAGCTACGCTCGGCGACAGTTTCGCATCCACATCATATGAACACTGGCTACGCCACTGTGAAAATTGTGGAATAAAGACACACACACATTAATGATTTTCACCAATCATTATAAGCATGTATGTGCATTAAATGCGTACAACCGTCGTATTATACTGCAATCTACCCGATTTCGTGTATTAAAAAAGTTGGCAATAAGCGATATGAATACTGTTGCGATAGACTTGTATCATAATTAACTCATTTTCTCAACATTGTGAAATAAATTGGTAAAAAGGGTTACTCTTGAACTTCATACTTTATGAGGGGACTCTAAGTTAATGCTCTATGAAAAGCAAAGCATCTCAAAATTGTGGGAAAAAAGCCCACAAACACCCTCGATTTTCACCAAGCAATATTTGTACGTCAACCGTCGTATTAATTTTAATAAATAAATAATTAAACTTCATTCGACCCGATTTAGTTTTTGGAGAAAGTTAGTAATAAGCGATATGACTCTTGTTTCGATAGACTTATATCACAGTTGACATTTCTAACCATGATTTGTGAAGTAAATTGGTTATTAGGGTTACTCTTGAACTACATACATTAAGATAAATGCTAAACGATATGATTGGTGAAACATCTGCATTTTATTTTATTTCAATTCCGGATATGTGTCTCACAACAATCGACATTTTTCTGGCTACAAGTTGTAATCCCTTCCATTTTTGGCATTTTAGCAATGGTTATTTTAAATGATTTTAACGCGTGATTTCCTTTTTAATTTAGAATTTGTAAAGCTGTGGATTATTTATGTTGTAACGTATTTTGTTGTTTAGACGTGTTAATTAGATTTCACTGAGAAATTTTCAATCATTGCAGGGTTTGTTGGCTTATATGTGTGTTCGATTTATTGATTATTCAATAAAAAGGGAAATTAAAGATTATGTATCCTTGTGTGTTGATTCAGTGCTAGTAACCATTTGGAAATTTGATAAAAAATCCACAGCCTTTCCTCGGCGTACTCTAATATTTGGCAATTCGGTTCTTAATGGAAAGAGGATTATTGCAAGCAGTGCTAGCAATGTTTTCCCGAAATAAAACGAGTTTATAAATTGTTTTAAACAAACATAAATATGGAGCATTTAAGAACACTTTCTAGGGGTGCGCTCGACATGCTATAAATATTTGTCACTGCACGTTAAGCAAACAAAACAAACATTTGCATTAATTTGTATTTGTTTTAAAATTTCGGTTATCATAATTTAAAGTTAAATAACAATACCGAACTCCGAGGAAAGTTCTACACGGAAATTCCTTAAGCAAATGACAAAATAATAAGCTCGAACATATGAAGCAAAACTCATGGATAACAACTGTGACAGTCATATTCCATACTTGGTCCATGCATGTTCGTATGTAGACAATGTTGGATTAAAGATTAACTAGCATAACCTCTCACCTGTATGACAATCGCCTAAAATTACATTGTATTTTTACAATCTTTTTGTTACATGATAGTATATAAATTATATATTATTTTATCTTACCTCCTATACATTTCTAGGAATGTGATTGGTCAAAAGCGCCCTCGTGGAGACCGTGTATATTTGATATTAGTTTAGTAGGGAGGCGGGGCTTATCTCATACACGGTTAGTAGTGGAGTAACGTCCCTTCATATTCCTTATAAGGTAGTGGGGAGGCGGGGCTTATTTCATACACGGTTAGTAGTGGTGTTACGTCTCTTTATAAAAACAAAACGGTATACTGAGAAAAAATCGTAAAGGTTTAAACAGACGAAGAAAGTGATGATTAAGATTGAAATAAATTCATAAAACACATTTGAACCTAACAAGTTGTTATTGTTGGTATCTGTTTTTGTAGGATCAATGGAAGTAGTTTCTTAATGCCAACAGTATTGAAGACTTGCTCATTTTGATAGGTCACTAGTCTAATTTGCACACTAAAGATAGTCGGTAAGATAAATTCGTTACATAGTGTGCTAGTGACCTAATACGGTATATATGGGGCCAGTAAATTCCATATGGGAATTCGAAATTCGCTCTCACCCCATATGGAATTTACTGATCCCATATATACCGTATTAGGTCACTAGCACACTATGTAAATAATAATACATGATAGTATTTATGTATACTCGTTCATATATAACACTCGATACTTAAATCATCATTACTTCTCTGGAGTGATATTAGATAATAATTCAGATATAGCTTATGATTGAGTCAACAAAGATCGTATTAAAAAAAATCAAGAATAGGGGAAAAAAGAGGGGGAAAATATGGAAAAGGTGGTGAAAATTTTGTTACTTTCATTTTTAATATTAAAAAATAATTTAAAACGTTTTGACTGCTAACTTGTATATTTATTAGTACTGTATGTACATAATTCAATCTGACTCCTCTGATGAGGATGATTCAGAGGATGAAGAGTCCTGTAATATTTTTTGTTTCTTTTTTACCAAATATTTCAATTCTTCGTTTTTCATTTCTTCGTTTTCTTTTATTAATTCTCTTGTCGATTTTCCCTTTCCTGGTTTCATTGTCTTCTTTTTCTTTGGTCTCATCTGCTCACATTTGTTTGCTAATTCCCTATCCCAGTGAAGCCAAAAATTGTCCGCATACTCGACATCAACTAAAATGGATGAGGTAGAAGGTCTTGGATTTGGTGTCGATATTCAAGGCATCATGGTGGATTAGGCTGGATCTGGAAGATCATCACTAGATAAATTCTCCTTTGCTCAAATGATTGGCTCAGATGAAATACTCTTGACATTTCTTCTGCAGTTTCATCTTCAAGGGGTCAGATTGGCTGGAACACGTAGTTTAAGTGGATTTTAAGTGAAATCACGAGAAAGCGAGATATTGACTCCGGATATCCAAAATCTTTTAACTGTTACTGCATTGTCCATGTTGTCTTACCATAGATTTAATTAGTTAGAGTTAATATATAATGGCTCTATATGAGATGTTAATATAAAAATCTACATTGTAATGTTAAAATCGTTGAATCATAAAATACACACATAATACACAAACATATACATACACAATCAGACATATTTCTTACCTGTCATGTTTTTATCACACTATTTAAGGCCGGGTTCACATTTAGGCCGGGGTCCCACTAATCTTCATCTACTGCAAATCTGTTTACAAATTTTCAATGCACATTAGTTTCTCATAAAAAAGTTTTCATCTGTACATCAATTTTCGATTACCTGTACATGAGAATTATTTACAAGGGTAAAACGCAAGAATTGTTACCCTCTTAATAGACATTTGCGGAAACTGTCATACGCCTACGATTAGGATTACAATTACACTTACAGGTAGCATGTAAATCTTGGGCTTTCTCAAAGTGTAAAAAAAAACCGTCGATCCAAAACAATGTTACGATAGTGATGTTTTTCTGTAGTTGAACAACGATTTTTTTTTCTAATATTGGAGCAATGTGTTAATATTAATTATTGTATACGGTGTTATCCAGGTTAAAAATGCTGTAATTGTTCGAGGTGTGATAGAATAAACTAACATTATTTTTAAAATAAATTTAACATGAGTCACAAAAAATATCGCAATTTTCGTTGCAGTAGCTAGATTGGGACAATTGCTAGAAAATGTCTCTCTTTTATTTTGTTTTTAAAGAGAAAAGGGAAATACAGCGGACGGGTGGTTTTGAGCTTTTTTATTCTTCATGAAATTTGACTTGCCGTTCGGTATAATTTTTAATTTTTTCATTTTTTCCTGAATAGGACAAAACACTTCTGTCTACGTTTTTGGTTTCAATAGAAAAAAAATCACAACTATCCTAGAAAAAACCCAAAAACAAAACAGTTATCAACGAACTTCTCTATGTTGGAAATATATTTTAGACTGTTCGCCAGACTCAGTGGAAATGTAAGAATAGGTGTACTCAAATAGTTAAAACCTCGCTATATTTGTTTTCAAAAGCAACAAACAAAAAATGACAAAAGAGTTCCAAGTTGTTTTTCTTTTCTGCAATTATTATAATAAAGATCTTGGGAATCATTAAGTATGGACGTTTTTTTTTCGTGATGTCGATAATTATCCCCCATGAACATGGGTGGGACTGGTATGCTCGAAACATGAGCTTTTATCCCTGTTCAGAGACTGGTACTATTTTCATGAGATTGTTATATAGATTATAGAGTGCACTGACAACGCAGAGGTCGGTCCAGCAATTTTCTAAAGGGGATTCCAACCCAAGATAAAAAGGAGGGTCCGACCATATGTCCCTATTCAAAAACATTGATCGGCAAGAAAACGGGGTGTTCCAACCCCCGGAACAGCCCGTGATCTCTCACTACGACATTGTTCATTTCAACACAAAGTTTATACGTAAATCTATTCAATTAATTGTTAGGGATAAAAAAAAAAATGCAAAAGTGTAGCAGGCGAGAAGAAATTGTTAGAACAAAGATGTGTCCATAGTACACGGATGCCCCGTCCGCACTATCATTTTCTATGTTCGGTGTACCATGTGTACCGTGGGATAAAAACTCTCATTTGACATTAGAATTAGAAAGATCATATCATAAGGAACATGTGTATTAAGTTTCAAGTTGATTGGACTTCAACTTCATCAAACACAACCTCGACCAAAAACGTAACCTGAAGCGGGACAGACGGACGAACGGACGCACAGACCAGAAAATATAATGCCCATAAATGAAGCATAAAAATCAGAATCTATTTAAGTCGGCAAGGAAACAGTTGCGGATACAAAGTTGTAATCGTGCATAACAAAAACGACACCAACATTAATATGTCAAATTAAATAGTTTGTTGAGTATCCACTGAACAATATTTTTGCTAGTTTTCGTATACTAACAATTCCATTAAAAGTATCCTGTTTCGCGGGGAAAGTTTATTGCTCCTGCTGATAATATATATATATATATATATCATACATCTAAATCCTTGATCATCCTTGTCTTCATATATTCGGCTTTGTGCGGTCCTGATAGTAAATCCAGAAAAGCGCTTCAGTTGCTTACATCTTTTCTTCTTTTTTTTTTTTTTTATAGAAAACACCATTTTCTATTTTGTATCTGTATTGTGTTTTTTTGTATTTTGAGATGACCCTTTGTTTTAGTCACCTGTAATCGTAAGTCTAAAGTGTAATACTAGATATAGACCTAGTTTCCGCAAATTTCTAATAGTGAACCACGACACAAAACATGTTGAACCTCTTAGTATTGAATCACAAACGAAGGGCCAAATTTACTGTAGCAAAATATTGCCTTTGGAAAATTGGTCAGGAAAGTGAGTTCAACTAGGAAAAAGATTTACGATCCATAGCAATTTAAATATACATCAATTATTTGTATAAATAGTAACAGTGATGAACCAACAGTTTTAATTCACACGTAGTTCAAATTTTAAAAATCGTATCTCTTTCGATATTTGAAAATGACAACATTTTTCATTGAATTTAGCACATTTATTGTCATTGTATTGTAATCATTTTGAAATTCTTTGTTTTCGCTTTCATTTCGATAATCCTTTCGAACGGTCAACCCATTTTCCTCTTTTATATAATTATTGTCAGATGGCGGCTCTAATGCTTTGCTAACGTTCTCTTGTAATACTTCCAATGGACTCTTATAAGATTTAAGGGTCAAGATCGGAAACCCTTTCCTGACTTTTCAGTGGAATCTTCGCTTCAATTTTTACAAATCTTGGGAAAGGGCAAGTCATTTCCTTCTTTATATAGTTATTTATCGGTGGCGTCTTTAATGCTTTGCTAATATTTTCTTGTTTTGCTTACACCAGCCACTTATACGTAACTTTCAAGGGCCGAGATCGGTAACCACCTCTGTATTTGACAATGGAATCACTAAAACTTGCAGTAAAGAGTGTAGTGCAATATGTAACTTTTCGGGTACCAACAGTCTTGAATAATTCCTTCATTTTGAAAGAAAAGATAAACTTCATGTGTCTTTCTATGGGCTGTACACTGAATAGAATAGAGAAACTTTATATGGAAGAGACTTGCAGTAAAACCTTCAATAACGTGGAATTAAAGAAAACATTTTGAAAGATTTTCCAAGCATCTAGTGTTTAATGGATCACTTTCCTAAGTAATGCGTTTTACCTCAATATTTCGGTTGTTGAGTCCACCTTGTTCATTTTTACACAGCCTCCCGGTATAATGTAATATCTTGTATCCATTCGTATCAACCGAAATACCATACTGACTGGCGCCAAGTACTTTGTGTTCAACGAGTGCAACAAATCAATAGAGCTTACAGTTTTAGGAAAACACAATATTGTTAAGACCAGTGGCCGTTTCAAAATTGAAAACCCTGCTGTCCCACATAATTTCGTCGTCTTATTTCAATAAAGAGTTTCCTCTTTCAACATTGATTCTAATATGATTATTCGTAAGTAATGAGTTCATTCATACTATTGTCAAGACATTTTCTTTAAAACGAAAATGGAACAGATTCCATTCGAAAAAAGGTGTCTGTCATTTCTATTATACTAGGCAAAAAAGAAAAAGAAAAAAGAAACGTAACATGCTTATAACATCATTTAAATTTTCTATAACAGAAAATTGATAACAATAATCTAATGGAATAGTTAGCTAAATTAAATTATTAAATTATAATCCTGGTACCTTTGATAACTATAGCTAGCATGATTTTGAAAAGAACAATAACAAGTTTTTTTTTTATTGAAAACAGTATTGCACATTTAATAGGAGAAATTATTAAATTATAATCCTGGTACCACAATTTTAACAGGACAAGTACAGAATGCGGGTTAACATGTCAATACCTTGTATGACCACCTCTTGCATTTATGACCGCCTGACATCTCCGTCGCATGGAATCAATAAGACGTCGAATAAAATCTTGAGGGATGTTGTTCCATTCCCTGAAAAGTGCTGTTCGGAGCTGGGCTAGCGTTTCCGGTGGATTTTGGCTATTTCTGTTACGTCTTCCAAGCTCGTCCCAAAGATGTTCAATCGGTGATAAATCTGGAGACATTGCTGGCAAAGGCAACACATGAATATGGTTATTCTCCAAAAAGGTCGTCTAAATGTGTGCCACGTGACAACGGGCGTTGTCCTGCTGGAAACCGTGGTTAAAACGATGTCTTTGGAGAAACGGGAGAACCAATGGAGCGAGAATTTCGTCCCTATCTCTTGTTGCATTTAGGCTACCAACGATTATTTTCAGCTCGGTGCGTTTCTGGATGGTAATTCCGCCCCATATCATGATTCTGCCACCACCAAACCGATCTGTTTCCTGTACGCACGCATCAGAAAATCGTTCATTGTGTCTCCAGTAGACCCTGGCTCTGCCGTCGTTAAATTTCAAGTTGAATTTAGATTAATCGGTAAACATAACTTGTCTCCATGTTTGCCTATTCCATGGAATCCGTACCCGTGTCCATCGAAGTCGCGCCATCCTGTGACGCTGCGTAAGGATATGTCCCTTCAATGGATGACGAGCTCTTACACCAACTTGACGCAATCGGTTACGAACTGTTTAAGCAGGTATTCTGTTATGTCTTCCGTGGGTTTGGGACGCATTTACAAATCGATTCCGGAGATGAATGATGCGGATGTGTCTGTCTTGACGTAACGTCGTTTCACGTGGCCTGCCACTACGGGGCGATCATTTGTTGTGCCAGTATCTCTAAGACGAGTCTCAAGCCTTGCATTAGTCATTCCAGAGACATTAAAATGATTTGCAACCTGCACTTGAGTCATTCCTGCTGCCAACATCCCAATAGCTCGATCTCTCTCATTTTGGCGTAGACGGGGCATTGTTTTACGTGTAACTTTTTCAATTTTTTAATGCGACCTTTTGTTAACAATCGTGTTCGATACAATAAATGACAAAAAGGACAACTCGATTCCAACTCTTTACAGGTAAATTTTTGAAAAAAATGGTTATTTGTTTTTATAAATGAGTAGATTTGATAGATAAATCATTCCGGTTACTAGTTTTAATCATGAAAGTATTTGAAATTAATATATGCGATATTTTTAAATTAAAACCCAATGTAACGTTTCTTTTTTTGCCTAGTACATGTATATAATAGTTTCGCTGTTACCTAAAGAAATATGCGGTTTTTGCTTCTTCTGTTAATGAAATCTTTAGACATTGTTTTGTTAAAAATTGTCCATCTGTTTTTATGAGATGATATTTAGAGAAAAAAAACAAAAACGGTTGTATGCTAGTAGTTTGCCTTACTAAAGTTAGTCGGATGAGATGATAATATAAGTAAATTGATATAAATCTAATTTTCAACACGAAAACTAGTTTGATATTAGAATGATGATGAATGGCTGCTTATAAAACGTCCAACGGCAAAGCAATATTGTTTGTTGTTTCGTTATTTTTTACACAAATTTCTTTCTCTAGTCTAATCATCTCATTAGTTTAGAGCCCAATTGTAGTTATGTTAGCTTTCTAAGGGATTGCTGTAAGTTTTTTCTTTCGTGTTAATCTTAATCTGACATTGGAGCCAACAAAGTTGCGGGTGGCAACAGCCTCACATACGAAAGGCTCGGTTTCATATTTCCCTAAGGCTGGGTAGGGAAAATGATAAGAACGTACCCGGACACTTTGTCTTCACAAAACTATGTCTGTTATTTCATTCCATCTATTCAAATTTCCAGAATCAGAAAATAGGTTTGAACAATTTTATATTTTGTCTTCACAATACTATGTCTGTGATTTCATTCCATCTATTCAAACAATCATTACGTTTCATTTACATTGACAGAAATTTGCCTATAGATTTGTAAATTTTCCCTAAAAATCTGTCCTATACGTTTATGATGCTTCTGCATGTGTGCTCTTCTTTTTTTTCGATGGAACTGGTAACATATCTTTGCTATCGTTTGGCTCATTGGGTTCTTCATCGATATCGTCTATATGATTGGATAGTATTTTACATCATTTTCTTGTTTTATGCGGCGAAAACGTCTTCAACGCGTTTCTGAGCCGCAGCACGAGGTTGCAGGAATTCTACATAATGCTTCTCTTTTGGTTTTTCTAACACTCCAACCTTTTCAGAAATATAAACATTTCTCTAACATGTTGAGCTTCACCTTACATGTACCATAACAGTTTGATGTCAACAACAAACTGAAAAATAAATTATTGTTTGGCATAACGGCTTCTAAATTCGTTAAAATACTTTGAAATGTATTTGTTTATATTTTGATCAATACTATGCACAAGTATAAAAAAGCGAAAAAAATGCTAAGGATAACAGATTAACATTGTAATGCACTTCTGTTTTCAATAATTACTTTTCGTCTTTTATTTCTGAAACTATTAGACAAGTTTATTTAGTTATTTAAACAAACCGAAAGTGGGTTTACAATTCAACGTTTACGTTTATTCGTTCGTTGTGGAGAAATTACATGTAAACCAGTCTCACTTTATGATGACCTTAATTCATGAACCTAAACAAAAATACTTTAGTGAATGACGTTCCCATATTTTTATTCATTTTACACGTGATAAAAATAAATGTTCCTACTACTGATATTGTAAAGTCATAAGGATAAGAGCAATTATCCTTTTCAAAAAGGTATGTAAATTGGAACTCAGTTTTACTACAAAGAAATGGAACAGATATATCATGCTTTTCTTTGTAACGGGTGTTTGTTTGTGCTGTATCTGCACTCTTAGTAAATTATTTTTGTCATTGAGTTAATAGATTTCCATATTAGGTATTTAAACAGGATACAAAGTGACAAGTCTTATAATGTGCTCTGACATTCTCCTTTTGTTTTTCTCATAGTTTGCTTTAGTATAGTAAGCCTTTGCTCTGTCAGACAGTTTTTCTACATCCTTGAAGTAAGTCTGTGTAAAATGATTTTCAGTTGCAATTATGTTTTGCATTACTATTAGGAATTTGCATTAGTTCTTCACTGCTTCCTGTTACGTAACCACATGTTAATTTTCTCACGTTTTATAGGAATACAAAATCAAATATCGTATAAGTATAACCAAAAAAAATGTTATGTGTTTAAACAATTGAATAGACACGTGGTGCATGCGTATGCTTTATGTAAAAACTTTTTATTTATACCATTATGTCTCGCTATAATTGTTTAGAGATTTTACGTAAACATTGACTCGGTAATTTGTTTTAATATTACAATGATTACTTAATGAGTCCAGAATTATTAACTATGATTTATAAATTATGTGTAAAATAAAATTGTAATAAAACTCGTACTGTCTTGGCTAGCTGGTTCGTGGTTCGAACTGCCTGAGCAAATATAGTGAAGTGATCCGTGATGACTAGTAGTGTCGATAGCTTCCCTTCGATGTTTCAAGGAAAAGGAAGTCCATGCACATTAAAACCCATAGCGATATCGTTGACATGCCTTCTACGTTGATTGGTAGGTGACTTCCTACGGACACATCTTCCACATTCCTCTATTCATGTCTGTATATTTTGCATTGGTGCAATTTATAATGCCAGTAAAAAATATCCTTGCCCAGTGATGTTGTTTGATATCTCCCTGAATGTCCCATGTCACTGTGTATGGCTTCCAACAGATGGTACATGTTCTAATGGTGGTATCAGTTGACATATTTCCTATTTACAACCGTACCTCGATGAAGAAATCTGTCCTACAGCAATCGATAATTGAACTGCTTTACATGTGGTTCGGTCCAATGTCTTTCCTGATAGGCTTGCTGTTTCCTCTTACATAATCCACAAAACGTTGTATATCAGGATCCTGCTCGTGAACGTTCCTCCAGTCTTCTTAGATCAAGATCTTTCAGTACTGGACCTAATTTCAACATAAAACTGTCGATGTAAGATTATTGCATGACTACATTACAGAAGTCTTGGATTGAATAATTTTTTCAAGGTAACTGAATAAGTGCGTCTGCATCTGCGTTGGTTTTTCCAGGTTTTTACTTGATGTCAAAGGTAAATGCTGTAAATCAAGCTAGCCAACGGTATTCTGTGGCGTCTAACTTAGCATATGTCAATACATAGATGACAAAGTAAAACAGTAACTGAGTATAAAGCCTCCAGTGAACATCATAATATTAATATCCAAATGTAAGTCTTCATGCTGAAAAAATCAAAGGAAGACTTTCAAAGGGTGAAGAGATTTCCCTTCAAACATATGCTTGTTATTTAAATAACCAATGAGAATGACAAATAAAACATGACCAATACTGGACATCAATTGAATGAGTAGAAATGTATCTTTTTAATAGTATACGACTGTAATGTGTAAATACGTATACAAATCCAATAAATAGGTTCCAATGGATATTTATTATCAAACCAGTATTTCATACAGGTCAAAGTACGAAATAAAATACATTTGTTAGTAAAAAAAGTTAGCATTTGAAGTTGGAATAATAAGTCATTTTGTTTATTTTGTTGTAGCATTATTAATAAAAATTTATGAAGATTTTAATATGTTCCATATTGACCTCGGGCTTAAAATAGTCATAAAACATGACCAGTATTGTCTAACATAATTATGACGTTCCCATTTTTTTTTTCATTCATTGTCCATGTGATAAAAATAACTGTTCCTTCTACTGTTTTTGTTAGGTCATAAGGATAAGAGCAATTATCATTTTCAAAAAGGTATGTAAGTTGGAAGTCAGATTTACTAAAAAAAAAATGCTATAAAAAATGCAACTGATATATCATGCATACGTGAGAGGGTTAGCGCTATAAAACCAGGTTTAATCCATCATTTTTTTTACGTTTGAAAACGCCTGTACCAAGTCAGGAAAATTACAGTTATTTGATTTTGCCATGTGATTATGGACTCCGATTTGATTTTCCTCTCAGTTCAGCATTTTTGTGATTTTAATTTTTTCTTTCTAATGGGTGTTTGTTTGTGTTGAATCTGCACTCTGAGTCATTTATGTTTTTCATTGAGTTGTTGGATTTCAATATGAGGTATTAGAGCAGGATAAAAAGTAGCAAGTCTTGTTATTTGGTCTGACATCATTCTTTTTATTTTCTCATAATTTGCTTTAGTATAGTAAGCCTTTGCTCTGTCAGACAGTTTTTCTAGATACCGAAAGTACGTCTGATTAAAATTATTGCCAGTTGCATTTATTTCTTGCATTAGTATTGGGAATACATATTAGTTCTTTACTGCTTCCTTTAACCTTACCGAATGGTAATTTTCTCATGTTTTTTTTAAATAAAAAATTAAATATCGTGTAAATAGAACAAACAAATAGTAATCCATGTAAACAAACGAAAAATTATATGTGGCATGCGTATGCTTTATGTACAAAGTTTTCATTTATCCCATTAGTTATCGCTATAATTGTCTAAATGTTACGTATACATACCGACTCGGTATTTTGTTTTAATATTACCATGGTTATAAATAGTTATCAAAGGTACCAGGATAATAATTTAGTACGCCAGACGCGCATTGAGTCTACATAAGAGTCACCAGAGACGCTCATATCAAAATATGTATATAGCCAAACAAGTACTAAAATGAGTTCAAAATTAGTAACTGATTTATACATTTTGTGTAAAATAAAATTGTAATAATTCGTAAACGCATCCGCAACTGTCTTTCCAGCTGGTTCGTGGTTGGAACCGCATAAGATAATCTAATGAAGTGATCTGTGATGACTAATAGTGTTGATAGTCTCCCTTAGATGGTTCAAGGGAAAGGAAGTCAATCCACATCAACTGCAAAGGCGATGTCGTTGACATACTTGGCAGTGGTCCACGCTTGTTGATAGGTGACTTTCTACGGACACATCTTCCATTTTCCTCTATTCGTGTCTGTATATTTTGCAATGGTGCAATTTACAAGGCCAGTACAAATTATCCTTGCCCAGTGATGTTGTTTGATATCTCCCAGGATGTGCCATGTCACTGTGTATGGCTTCCAAGAGATGGTACATGTTCTAATGGTAGCATCAGTTGACATTTTCCATCTTCATTTACAACGGTAACACGATGAAGAAATCCGTCCAACAGCAAAAGATGATTAAACTGCTAATCGTGTGTGTTCGGTCAAATGTTTTTTTCTGGTAGTCTATCTTTCCCGAAATTTGTAAAGTTCTAAAGATTCAGGTTCAAATTTAGAAGTTGCTTTTTCATTTGCGGCGACATGTTTTAATTTAATGAGGGCATTTTCAATCTGTCTCTTTTCTCCTAATGTTAAGGATGTTAGCTTGTTATGTTTTGGGATTTTTGTCAGGTTTTCGGAATCCTCCGGTTTTTATGCCTTATACAATTTTACCCATTTACCCATTAACCCTCAATTTTCTTGTGCATAATCATAAGCCATTTATTAAATCTTTGTTATTTTCTAATAGTTTTTTAGAACTTATTAATGATAAAGCTATGAAAAATTATAAAAGAATATATTTTCCCGCCAAAATTTAAATTGTCTTATCCCGAAAACAAGCACATTGACCTATATTTATATATATTTTTACTTTTTGGGTTCCTTTATTAAACCTCTATCAATATATACTAGTGTTATGAAAAGCTTGTTATTTTGAAACTGAGTAGCGAACTTCCTTTATACAGTTCCAAAAATACCATGTATGTCAAACGGAATGTGAATACAGCGTAACGAAGAGACATTCAGAAACTTATGTTGAACGATATCATTCGAGTATTGTATAAATGCCTTCCCACTTAGGAAAAGAAATTCAGATGAACAGGATTGAATTATAGTTCATATATAGTAGAAAGGAGAACATCGCTAGTATTTTTAAAAATATTGATGAATATGCATATGCTTGTCAGTTAACAAAAAAATATATATCGGTTCTCAATTTAAAAAGCAGAACAGTTTTTCATATTCTTACATGTAATATTATTTAGCAAAATTTATTTGGAAGATAAATATGAAGTTGGGTTGGAAAGGCTACTAATGTTGTAACAAGAAAGAATTTTCTAGACATGTATATCAGGAAACCATAAATGTGCATTTGTTTAAAACCACTGTGCTGTTTCCATCAATACGGTTCGCAGTGTCATTGATAAATATCAATTAGATGGTTCTGTATCTCCGGTTAAATATCATATGGTGCAACGAGGCTAAAAAGTTCTGAAGACATTGTCCAGGCGATAAGATACTATAAATTTCGCCAGCAATCCGTTTTTGGGAAGGAAATTCAAAGTAAGCTATTGTCTGATGGAGTAACTACAAAAGATCTTTTACCAAATCCATCTATACACATGGAAAAAAGTATGGCAACACTACCATTGAAAACAATGTAAAATGATATGATTGTAGAATGAATATAATTAGGGTTCTGCTAAACACTTTTGATCATTTTATGCTTTGAAATTGAATTCATGGTGTTAACTTACTTTTCATTTAATATTATTGCTACATGGTTATGACATAACAGCTGCACTGAAATAGTTTTTCTCACTTTTCACAAAAAAATACAAATTTTGCAGGACTAATTTTTTCCAATACATTGGTTCTTCAACAAATACAGATTTTTATGCATGAAACTCATTCAGAACTTTTTGAATGTAAGTTGATAACACAAATTCAATTCTAAACCATAAACGGATCAAAAGTATTTAGTAAAACCCAAAGTATACACATTCAACAAGCATGTCAATTTACATTGTTTTCAATGAAAGTGTTGCAATACTTTTTTCCAGGTGTATACAAGTTCCAAAATTTGAGAAATAACTCTCTCTAATTTTTGCGCTATTTTCTCATTCCATGATTGGTCAACATTTTATTGTAACGTTAATTTTTCTTGGTTTCTTATGAGTTTTCCTTTTGTGACGACATAAAAAAAAGGCGACCATGCCTCATGACGTTACATAAAAAAGTACACAACTTTTTTCAGATCTTTGAAAAGACAGGATAAAAATCATTGGTGAAACAGATTTCACCACTATAACTCGTGTGTTACGATATTTCTCCACTCTCGACAATTACATTTTAACTATTTTAAAAGCTTGGCAAGCTCGCGCGCTTTAAATATAAATTTTAACTGTCTCGAGTGGAGAAATATCGTTACACACTTGTTGCAGTTGAGGAATCTATATGCCAAAATTTGAGAAATGACTTCCATATGTCGCACCAAAATTAAAAGTATGTGCTAAGAAAGCCTTAAATGGTAGAAACAACGACGATTTGAAAATTAATCCTTATTCTTTACATTTCTTTGACGAATCATCTGTCACACAAAATAATTCGTAACTGGAAATGGGCATGCGACTGTAGAGGGAAATGCTAAAAATAGGCTTTCAATGCCACCCGCACGGCAAACCTCTTTCATGGCCCTTTTTAATTAATTATTTCAATGTTTTAGATGAACCTTCAAATGAATTTTATCTCTATGCCTTTTGTCTTATGCTTTACCGAAACTAGATCGATTTGGAAACCGTCACCTAGAATTATATCAACCTTCATATCACCCAGACTTGAATACATGTGCAGTATGTTCTAAAGAAATGAAAGACTTTGTGAAGCCAAACGATTTACGCGCGTGAATTGACTGAAATGGATATATGTGACGGTCTAGAACAAATTACTCCTTCACAGTCTATTTTGTGGATGTGGTTATTTGTAAAAACACTTGCTTAGTACATCATATATATCCTCATAATTGGTTTAATTAAAATTGTTCATGTATTTTTTTTTTGTGTTATGCAAAATTTGAGGGGGGAGGTTAACAGATCTATTGAATTATAGTTCATGTATAGTAGAAAGGAGAACATCGCTAGTATTTTTTAAAATATTGATGAATATGCATATGCTTGTCAGTTAAAAAAAAAATATATATCGGTTCTAAATTTAAAAAGCAGAACAGTTTTTCATATTCTTACATGTAATATTATTTAGCAAAATTTATTTGGAAGATAAATATGAAGTTGGGTTGGAAAGGCTACTAATGTTGTAACAAGAAAGAATTTTCTAGACATGTATATCAGGAAACCATACTTGTGCATTTGTTTAAAACCACTGTGCTGTTTCCATCAATACGGTTCGCAGTGTCATTGATAAATATCAATTAGATGGTTCTGTATCTCCGGTTAAATATCATATGGTGCAACGAGGCTAAAAAGTTCTGAAGACATTGTCCAGGCGATAAGATACTTTAAATTTCGCCAGCAATCCGATTATGGGAAGGAAATTCAAAGTAAGCTATTGTCTGATGGAGTAACTACAAAAGATCTTTTACCAAATCCATCTATACACGTGGAAAAAAGTATGGCAACACTACCATTGAAAACAATGTAACATGATATGATTGTAGAATGAATATAATTAGGGTTCTGCTAAATACTTTTGATCATTTTATGCTTTGAAATTGAATTCATGGTGTTAACTTACTTTTCATTTAATATTATTGCTACATGGTCATGACATAACAGCTGCACTGAAATAGTTTTTCTCACTTTTCACAAAAAAATACAAATTTTGCAGGACTAATTTTTTCCAATACATTGGTTCTTCAACAAATACAGATTTTTATGCATGAAACTCATTCAGAACTTTTCGAATGTAAGTTGATAACACAAATTCAATTTTAAACCATAAACGGATCAAAAGTATTTGGTAAAACCCAAAGTATACACATTCAACAAGCATGTCAATTTACATTGTTTTCAATGAAAGTGTTGCAATACTTTTTTCTAGGTGTATACAAGTTCCAAAATTTGAGAAATGACTCTCTCTAATTTTTGCGCTATTTTCACATTCCATGATTGGTCAACATTTTATTGTAACGTTAATTTTTCTTGGTTTCTTATGAGTTTTCCTTTTGTGACGTGATGAAAAAAGGCGACCATGCCTCATGACGTTACATAAAAAAGTACACAACTTTTTTCAGATCTTTGAAAAGACAGGATAAAAATCATTGGTTAAACAGATTTCACCACTATAACTCGTGTGTTACGATATTTCTCCACCCTCAACAATTAAATTTTATCTATTTTAAAAGCTTGGCCAGCCTCGCGCGCTTTAAATATAAATTTTAACTGTCTCGAGTGGAGAAATATCGTTACACACTTGTTGCAGTTGAGGAATCTATATGCCAAAATTTGAGAAATGACTTCCATATGTCGCACCAAAATTAAAAGTATGTGCTAAGAAAGCCTTAAATGGTAGAAACAACGACGATTTGACAATTAATCCTTATTTTTTACATTTCTTTGACGAATCATCTGTCACACAAAATAATTCGTAACTGGAAATGGGCATGCGACTGTAGAGGGAAATGCTAAAAATAGGCTTACAATGCCACCCACACGGCAAACCTCTTTCATGGCCCTTTTTAATTAATTATTTCAATGTTTTAGATGGACCTTCAAATGAATTTGATCTCTATGCCTTTTGTCTTATGCTTTACCGAAACTAGATCGATTTGGAAACCGTCACGTAGAATTATATCAACCTTCATATCACCCAGACTTGAATACATGTGCAGTATGTTCTAAAGAAATGAAAGACTTTGTGAAGCCAAACGATTTACGCGCGTGAATTGACTGAGATGGATATATGTGACGGTCTAGAACAAATTACTTCTTCACAGTCTATTTTGTGGATGTGGTTATTTGTAAAAACACTTGCTTAGTACATCATATATATCCTCATAATTGGTTTAATTAAAATTGTTCATGTGTTTTTTTTTTTTTGTGTTATGCAAAATTTGAGGGGGGAGGTTAACAGATCTATTGAAAGTATATTATTGAAAGAGAACCTTTTCCGACGGATTTGTATGGTTCGTTTTATGTTGTACATTTAAACCACTGTCCAAGGTTAGGGGCGTCCCGCTTCCATGGGTAACCCCACCACATTATTTATGAATGTGCCTGCCACAAGTCAGGGGCCTGTAATTCAGTGATTGTCTTTTGTTTATGTCTTACATATTTGTTATTCGTTCATTTTTTTGTATATAAATTGGGTCGTTAGTTTTCTCGTTTGAATTGTTTTACAATTTCGAAGCCTTTTATATCTGACTATGCGGTATAGGCTCTGGCCATTGTTGAAGGCCATACGGTGAACTAAAGTTGTTAATTGTTGTGTTATTTGGTTTCTTGTCGGGAGTTATCTCATTGTCAATCATACCACATCTTCTTCATTATATTCAATTTCATGCCGCGCCCAGTAAAACAAATACAATTAAGCTTTCGGGTATATATGACTTAACAATGACTTAGCTACTCTTTTTTTTTTTATTTTTTATTGATCTTTTTGGTGTTCAAACTACAGTGCATACATACATAAATAAATAACATGATATTTTTATGGCATTGCTATACTATTGCTATTTTACGAATAAGACATAGTAAAAATGTACAAGTAAATGATGTGAATACTCAGTATATCATACCTCTTAAGGATACTTTGGAATACATTCAAACATATATGATCAAATCAAAAATAAATTTAGTTAAATAACTTCCATAAATCCCCCCATCTGTCGACAAATGACTCGTGTTTGTCTTTATTTAGAAAGATATAAATATTGTAATATCTCCAGCCTTCTTTTCAAAAATTTAAGAACGCTTGCACAGATATTAACAGTCTGTCTAATTGTGTGTTCTTAGCACAGTTAATGTAATACTTTGCCTGTAGAATACAATAATTTAAAACTAAGTTATCAGAATTCACTACACCAAAAATTACACTGTCTTTATTCAAAAATATTTTTACTCCAAAAACTAAATACCACCAATTAGAAAATTCTCTCCAAAATTGTTTTATTTCTGTACATTCAAAAAATTTATGCTCTATGGTTTCTATTTCTTTACAACTGGCACATTCATTAGTTAAGGAAAGTTTATATTTTTGAAGAAGATAATTATGTGAGACTATTCTGTGTAACATTTTATATTGGAAAGCTTGTAGTTTGCTTTCTATAGTACATTTAAAAGCTAGTGAATAAATATTTTTCCACTTTTCGTCACTAATTTCTATATTAAAACTTTCTTCCCACCTTTTTAGTGAAATGGGAGAAACACTTTCCCGATCGATAAAAAGAAAATATTACATCTTTAGCGAATAATCCAAATGAGTTGCTGTTAGGTGACATGTGTTGTTGTAATAACAAATCTTTCCAGTCACGTGGTACAGCAAGTTTAATAGATAGAATGTCTACAAAAGTAACATTCAGGTTATATTTTTTATTAATAGATTCATGAGACAAAAAATCGCCTTTATCATCTACAATATCATTGATGAACCGTATGCCTTTCATGTACCAAGATCTGTAAAAAATACTCGTTCTGTCAACTTTGATAAACGGATTGAACAAAATAAATTCTTTTCTAACATGAAATGCATTTAACGGGATGAAAATACCCTTGAAACGTTTCCAGGCGGATAATACTTCTATATAAAAAAGAGGTGCTTTTAAATTTAAAAACTCAAATTCACATCTGCTCATAAATAAATCCTCTAAATCAAAAAGGGAGAAGAATGCTTTGGAAACATGTTTTCGTTTGGAGTCATGTTCTGACAAAAATCTTTTTACCCACATAATACGAAATGATAACAGCTGTACTTCAAAATTTGGAGCTTTCAGTCCCCCTTCGCTAGGAGACTTTTGAATGACTTCCGATTTAACTTTCGGAGTACCATCATTCCATAAAAAACTATTAATGTCACGTTGTATTTTAATTACATAAGCTCTTGGTACATGTGTAGATGAAATGACATAAATAAGCTTCGATATTACAAGTGATTTGAGAATTACGATTTTACCGATCAAGGAAAGGTTTCTGATCCTCCACATTTTAATTATTGATTCCATTTTCTCTATGCATGTATCTAAATTAGAACAAACCATTTCTTCAAAAGCGTTAAATTTTAAACCTAAGGTTTTAAAACCATCTGTCCATTTAATAGGAAGGGAACCTTCCTTGTTAAATTTATTTCTTCCAATCCATGTTGCTTCGGTTTCAGAAAAATTGACTTTTAACCCTAGCTGAACACTTCTCAAAATCATTAAACGAATCTAAATTTGCGCAGAAAATACATCTTTCAAAAAACAAGTGGTATCATCAGCCAACTGTGAAATTTTTATTTCAGTATCCCCAATTTTTATACCAGATATCTGACTGTTCTTACGAATATTTATTGCCAGCAGTTCAACGGCCAAAATAAATAAAAAAGGAGACAAAGGACACCCTTGTCGAACACCTATCTCAATTTTGAATGGACTAGAACTAAATCCATTATTTACGACAAGACTAGATATATTTGAGTATAAAGTTAAGACCCATTTCCGGAACTTGCTACCAAAGTTAAAACAAACCAATTCTTTTTGAATAAATTTCCATTCTAGCGTATCAAACGCCTTTTCGAAATCAACTAGTAATATAAGCCCTGGATAATTCTTCAAAGTAGTAAACAATATAATATCAGCAATGAGTCGTAGATTTTCACCAATGTATCTACTAGCCACATATCCCGTCTGGTCCGGATCTATAAGTTACGGAAGAAATAATTTCATTCTTTCCGCAATAACTTTGGCTAATAATTTGTAATCAAAATTCAAGAGAGAAAGATGACGCCAGTTCGACAAGAGTGTTCTATCTTTATCTTTCTTTGGAATAAGAGTCAATATACCCCGTCTTTGGTCTATTGAGAGGGTTCCGGTCTCGAAGAAATATTCATAGCTTTCTAAAACATATTTTTTTTTATATCAATCCAGAAAAATTTGTAAAACTTAGCAGTAAGCCCGTCCTGACCAGGGCTTTTATTATTTTTAAATGTTTTAAAACTTTAACGCACTCAGATTCTGAAATATCTGCATCGCATATTTCCTTTTCCAAATCTGTAAGCTTAGGAATAAAATTTAAATCAAAAAAGTTAGAATCGCCTGAATATTTATCAGGGTATTCTTTTGATGAGTACAAATTTTCGTAGAAATTTCTCCCTTCGTTTAGAATTTTTTCTTGTGACAAAATTTCAATGTCGTTTACAACTAATTTGTTAATACATTTATTTTTATTATTGCGTTTTTCTAATGATAAGAAATATTTTGAATTTCTTTCATTGCCTTCGCAGTGCTCGGCATGTGATCGTATAATAGCCCCCCTTGTTTGATTGTTTACTATTTGCTCTAAATCGTCTTTGAAAGTGTCTAATTCAATCAAAAGTGAATTTATATCTTTATCTAAATATGTACGAGAGAGAGTTTTATGAATTTTGTCTTGTCGTTATTTAAATTGGACTCTCTTTCCCGCAGTTTCATGTTTTTATATTTGATATATTTTACAGTTGCGCCTCTTATTTCACTTTTCATGGTATCCCATTTCAAATTTTTATTTTCTAAATTGTGATATTTTTCATCACAATCTGATAAAGTATTTTTGACTATATCCACATAATCTTTGTCTGTCAATAAACCCGAGTTGAATTTTCAGAAACCGGGACCTCTCTCACTCAAGTTTTCGCCTGACAGTGTCAATTTGATAAGACTATGATCAGATTTTATAGACGGGACAATGGATGTTTTTGTAACACTGCTTGACAAAAAATTCGATATCAACCAAAAATCTAAGCGACATTGTATAAGCGGGGTTCTTTGACGCCAAGTATATAATCTAGAGTCAACATTTTTTGTCCTCCAAATATCACATAACTCAAATTCTTCTATAAAATCTTCTAATTTACTCGTATATTTGACAGGTGTGTTATATTTTGAACCACCCATTTTGTCTAAAGATGGATTTAGTATCGTATTAAAATCTCCACCCAAAACAAGATTTTGATTTAACTTTTCATCTTATAAAATCTTTAATTTTTCAATATATTCAATTTGGTCACTTTCAAAGTTTTGGTCGGTGCATAATAATTTACAAAAACAAAATCTGTGTTATCAGTTTCAAGCTAGAATGAGATACCTTCCGTTTTCATCTGCAATTTTTTCCTTTAATATATAATCTGTTAAACAAAATAGCAACACCTTTAGAGTTCGTTTCCCCGTGCGAAAAATAAATATCTCCACCCCATTCCCTTTTCCATATAGGTTCATACGACTCAGTACTGTGTGTTTCTTGCAAGAAAATGATGTCGCTTTGAAATTTTTTTAACCAAAGAAACATGGATTTGCGTTTAAAAAAAGAGAAGTTCAATTGATACACAGACATTATTGTCGTTAATTTTGTTTACCTTTTCTTGCCGATGTACGAATATAGGACACAGTTATGTAATGGCAAATATGTATTTTTGATAGAACTGTGGATTGCATTGCATATCACTGGATTCATGTTTTTTGCATATATATATATCGGATGGTTTTTTAAGATTTGCATTGGGTGCAAAACGTATAAAAGAATGTTTAATGAATGAATATATTTACATTTTTGATCGCCAACATTGCTTGGGAGCGAAAGGATATTCGCACTTTACAAAAAAGGAAATGAGGATTCAGTTTATAGAATACCAGTATATTTGATTATTCTAACGTGTGTATGTGCAATTTATGTAAATATAGTGTCAACAACATCAAAAAGTGGGATTTTTTTCTCTCCCGGGATTATAGTAATACACTGGGAAGATGGTTACATTCATGATGTCTGCGTGCCGGTACCGTGAGTAAATTTTATAATATAAAATTACAATATACGCTGCATGTATTTTATTGACTTATTTTAATTCATGGTGAAATTATTTCGGATAAAGTTGTATGTAAATTTTAAATTCATAAAAAGTAGTTTTATCTACAGATTACCTATTAAGGTAATTCATTTGAAATTTGTTTCTTTATAACTCGCTGGAATAATGAATACTCTTTGTATAAAAGAGAGAATTGAAACTCTTAAGATACTTTGAAAATAGTAAACATATAGGATTTGAAAAGAGAATACATGAAACTAAATATATAATATCTAACAAATTATAAACCTGAAAGAAGAAAAAATGACATTCAGCATACTTTACTGCATGTTTCTTGTTTATCAAGCTGAGTTCAAACAACAGTAAATTGGTTTAAAGTTTTTATTGTTTACATTTTGCGGAGAACCGACTTTACTCCCTCCAAGATAATATTGTTTTTTCTTGAACCTATCTTTGCTGTACCAAATGGCGGTGTACGTGAGAAAATGATAGTTATGTTATGTGCATCTATGTCTTTTAAATAGTCAAGTATCCTTGATCCAATTCCGTAGTCTCCGTCATCATCGTACCCATCGTGTGTATGTCCGTCTTTGTCTGTAAACCGATATACCAATGTGTTGTATGTACATGCAGATACTGGGCCCTGCATTATTTGTCGGGCAGCTTCACGAACTTCTGCGTATGTTGTGGTGACAGCAGCTGTGACACAATAAGTATGACCATTGACTTAGCTACTCGATGACGAGTGTATATGATCAAGCTAAATAAATACCTGGTATTCAGAGCGGTACTAATAGTAAATAAATAGTATTCTCAAGAATTCATTGGGATACAACGGACACTAATAAACAATCAAGTAGTAGAGAAGATAGTCGAGCAGACTATTAACAAGACTACTACTGATATTTGTCACGGTTATTGCAGTGATGACGAGGTTTTGGGTTATTTCGACGTGTCTACGTTGTTAATTAAACTCTAGATTTCAAATATCGTTATATAATTACAGTACACCATATTCACAAAACAACTTGACAGTGACTTTTTATGTAACATTTTATTGAGAAATGTTTGGAAGTTATCTTTTCAAGTCGACATATTGCTATTCACTCGCAATAACAAATCTGTAACATGTGTAATGGACATCGGTATAATCGGACATGGACATTATGTGTTTATTATAGTTTTGACTAGGTTGTAAAAATAACTGTGAAACCTCTTATCTTTATTCAGTTAATATATTTATTATAAATGATAATAAAATGACCTATATGATTTTTTAAGGAACGGTCATATCATATGAAGAGTTTAGAAGTATTTGAAGTAAACTGTAACAGAGTGTTAATTACCCCGACCATACGCGTACGGTCGGACCATATGAGTATATACCCATATGGTCATGACTATACGTTTATGGTCCAAATACTCATATGGTCCGGAACAGTTATATATCAAGTACATGTTTCTGATAGATTCATTGATTCTCAGTATCAATGTCTCTCTCCTTTTTCTTTTTTATTGTGGGAAGATATCTGTAAATGACGTTACTGCCTTAAGTAAATCAAAGTTTAAAGCAATGTTAATATCTTTATTTTTGGTAAAGACTTATCAGCCATGTTGGATCCTACTCTCCACATCCTGAAGGTCCAACACTGAAAATATACATGAAATATGTGCTTCAATTTGTATACACATGGTAGGCTGGTCCATGCATTATAGGTTGTCTTGTTTATTTTATTTTCTGTGCTGATATGTCGCAGCAACTAGTGTAATATCGATATATGTTCGACGTTTCCTCAACTTTTTAATGGTGTTAGATACATACCTGACGAGCTCATTTAATAATGACATGGTGTTATTAGTTATGTCATATCTTTTGGGTTTTAAGGCTTTCATATTAAAAAAATATGATGCAATATAATTGCCATCAAGACAATTATTTGACAAATTCCAAATCAAGTTGATTGTGAAACAAATTTTATCATCATGTAATAGGACACAAAGTGCCATCAACAGTTGTCAAATTCGAACTATATAGTTAGTTATTACAAGTCTAGGACTGACAAAATATGAACTGTCATAAAGCCATCAACAGTTGTCAAATTCGAACTATATAGTTAGTTATTACAAGTCTAGGACTGATAAAATATGAACTGTCATAAATAAATCAACACACTGATATATAACAAAACTATAAAAGAAAAACAGATATGGAAGACAGCAACCTACGGCAACTGTGTTTATTAGTCTTTTGACTTGCAACAGGTACACATAATATGTGTACTCGTAAGATAAACTCCTGTTATATAACAGCATATCATTAAAATAACTAATAGAAGTTTGTTGAGTTAACGAAAGAGTTGAAACATTAGCATACTATGAAAAAGTATAGGTTTACATTTAACTCAGTATTTGGTATGTAGCAAACTAGTGTCACAGATATATGTTATTGAATTACCTTTTTTCACACACAAAGAAGTGCTTCGTTGAGCATGCCCTATCGTTCCAATGAAGTTTGCTATCATTGTACATGTGAGTTGATAGACAGTGTTCATAATAACGCCCATTAGGCTCGCCAGGTCCCCAGTCAGTAAAATCCAAGTAGGTGGAACTAGTGTTCCAGATGAATTGTCTTTTGGCATTTAAAGCATTTGCACCAAGCCAAACCTCTCCAGCCAAACCAGCTGAAGTAAATATTATGATTAAATAAGACTTGATCTACAATGTATGCTCAAATGGGTCCACTTATATTTTTAGATGATTGCCTTTACTTCGTGTACACAAAGACTTGTTGCAAAACATGTTTACATATAAAGTAATGAAAATGCATTTACGAACAAAAAATCATCATTATCCTTTTGCAGGATGAATTTAAATATACTTTAAGTGTGTGCCGATTTTATAAAAAATGAAGGTATTTTTTTCAAATCGATCGTTATAAATTATTCAAGGAAATGGTATCAATAAATACAGCAAACAAGCGTAAAAAAGGTAAATTTTTTCGAGAATTTTTTAAACTGTTTATCTGGTACATGTACACTCAAATCAAATTGTATCTGCACGCGTACAATATCATTCAACTCTTGATGCTATTTGGTTTTCAATATGTGTTTGTTAGCGTTGTTGAGTGTATTATTGCAGCTAAATTATTATTTGTCTCATCAATAGACTATTTTCATATTACCGACTTTTGACTCCGGTTTATATTATTTTTCGAGAGGTTACATACGAAAACCTGGTTCTTGGTCAATTGAGAGCACCGTTTAGAAGTAACATCAAACATTTATATTAATCGATACATTCTTGGGGGAAAAATAAACTCATCATAAGTACCAGGACTAAATTTAGTATATACGCCGCCGCGCGTTTCGTCTACAAAAGACTCATCAGTGACGCTCGAATCCAAAAAAGTTAAAAAGGCCAAATAAAGTACGAAGTTGAAGAGCATTGAGACCAAAAATTCCTAAACGTTTTGCCAAATACAGCTTAGGTGATATATGCCTGAGGTAGAAAAGCCTTAGTATTTCAAAAAATTCAAAAAATTGTAAACAGTAAATTTATAAATAAAATCAAATCAATGACAATATATACTGCTTCATATTTTCTTTACACGACAAACTCATAAGAAAAGAGTAAAATTAGCCCTCAAATTACACCGATTTAATGTTTGATGTTTCTTCTTAACGTTGCTCTAAATTGACAGAGTACCAGGATGGTGTAGGTAATTATAACCTGTCGAAAAAGAATATAAACCGGAGTCAAAAGTCTAATATGAAAATAATATATTGCCTACTTGTATCTATGTTTGGCTTGGGAAGGATATTCATCAGGAAGCTGTTTTCTCTGGCAGTTTTAATTTCAGCTATATACGCATTTTGGTTATCTTGGCAGAGGTTCTAAAAAAAAGGAAATATCAATTTGAAGGACATTTTATCAACTTAATTGTAGCCTCTTTTTATTCATTTCATTACCTCAAAGAAATACATCGATACACATGGCTGCATTTGCATAACTATTTATATTCCGAGTTCCACAGAAAAACGTCCTAGATTCTATATTTATAGATTATCGGTGATCGTCTCAACGAGTTTCATTTTCTCGCTTGTTTACAGACTTTGAAACGAATCAACATAATGTTTGGAGATAAAATAATCATAATAAACTTTATCCCCGGCTAAGTATATATCTAGGATTTTGATTGGTTAACGCACATCGTTACCCATATCCCCGGACGTTGCTAACCATTATAACGGGGAACTTCACGCAAGTTTTCCTTAGTTCCATGATAATCCTTGTGAAATATTAAATTCTGTAGATTATCCATGCTGTTTGTAATGAAATATTTAATTCATTAACGAGTTTGTTCTATTTCGCCGATTATTTACACTCATTTCATTAAATGCATCACTGGACTGCCACATCTCAAGGAATGAGACTACTATCTTAGATATGCAAATGACCCACATTGACCATGTTGACGTCACACCATCTATGACGTAACTCTCACAACATTGAGCGCCAAATTTGACTAAATCCAGTTTCTCTGTCTCCGTATTAAGAACGTCTTATATTTGATTACCTGCAGGGTTCTACCACAGGTAGAACCCTTCAACCCGTAAAAAATATGTAAAATTTCTAAATTTCAATAAAACTTAAGATTGTGAAACACTTTGTACCCAAATTTCCATAAAACTCGCCCGATTTGGACCAAGACCGGGGATAAATTCGTTATCCGTAGATATGGATATTTTAACACTCTTCAGTACCCTGTACACCCTTCGGCTACGCCTCATAGTGTACTGGGTTACCTCAGGGTGTTAAAATATCCCTATCATATACTTGTATCAAATAATTCTTAAATTTTACAGTTCAATAACATTTAAAAATATTAAAAGGCTATGAAAGGATAACAAGGTTTATTAACCAGATTCCTACAAATTTCCTAAGCGGGCTGATACAGGCACCTTTATTAACGGCTTCCGGAATGTTATCGCATGCCTTTCCGTTATTGTCTGTGGGGTTTATCACATGCAACTTCGGGTATTTCCGTATTTCCGGAAAGTTGTTTGTAAACATGGCAGACGACACGGACACTGCTGCTTTTGTTCAATCGTTGAAAAACGATAATACAGTTAGAAAAACTGCTAGTAACATGAGACTTTTCAACAAATGGTTGAGATGCAATAACGAGATGAGGTTAGCGGGAGAAATTCCTGTTACGGAATTGGATAAATGTTTGGCTCGTTTCTTCATGACAGTTAAAAAAGACGACGAGTCAAACTATGAACCCCAATCTGTCAGATTAATGCAGAGCAGCATTTCAAGATATCTAACAGAGAAATGTGCAATAAATATAAAATTTTCATCACTCTAGAGATGTGATGTCTGTCAAACCGAAACAGCTTAAATCCATGGGAATGGGAGCCAAAAAAAAGGAAAGCAAACCCCTTCACAGCTGAAGAAGTGAATTTACTGTACAAAAAAGAACTTCTTGGTGCAGGTAACAATTCTTTGCATAATTATTATTTTTGTTATTGATATTTGAAGTAGCTTTGTCTTGTTATTTGACTCTATGTGACGTCACCATTTTCTCTAAAAAAAAAATGAACACATTGATATGATCATGGTGTAATTAAAAAAATGATTTGACTATAACTTTTATATTCCCCTGATTTTGTACAGTCGTAAGAATGTTTATTAGTTTAACCTCATTGTATACACAAGTCTAAATCAAATATGTTTTACTCAACAAATTCCTTAAATTTATTTGCAGGAAATCCTCAATCTCTAGTAAGAACGGTATGGATGAATAACACTCTACATTTTAGTTTGCGATCCCGGGAAGAGCACACAACTTTGAGATGGGGAGACATTCAAATGAAGGCAACTACTGATGGTCAACAGTATCTAGAACATACTGAAAGGATAACCAAAACAAGAAATTGTGCTAACTTGGATACACGTGCCTTTCAAGCCAAGATGTTTGCTGACACATGTAATGTTTCAGGAAAAGTTTTATAAGGGGCAAGATTCAAAATAATTATTCTATTTTTTAATTGAGTTACAGAAAAAGTCAATTAAAAAGCGCAAAACATAGTATGCATGTAGCTTAAATATGTATTAAACAAGATATCAAGATATTGCCATCACAAAATAACAGCCAGATATTACAAGTGTAGCTTTATATATATTATATTGTAAATATGTGTATAATAATGACATTTTAGCAATCAATATTGAACTGGTTTATCTTCTTTCAGGTAATCCTAGATCCTATACAGACATATAAACAGTTTCTTAGAAGAAGACCAGAAGATATGGTTGCAGATGATTGTCCCTTTTATTTGTGATTTTCCAGGCAAATTAAGGATGACGGTGTCTGGTTTTCAAGACAAGCTTAATGAAAGAACATTTTAAGTACTTTTGTTAAAAAATGTGAAGACGGTGGAATTCAGGTTAGAAAAACTAATCATAGTGTCAGAAAAACTACTATAACTGCCTTGGTACATGAGGACATACCAGATACACACTTAATGAAGCTGAGTGGACATACAAATTTTTAATCCATAAACTCCTATAGCTTAGCATCAATTGAACAACAGAAGGAAATGTCTAATATTTTGAGTAAAATTAGTACAGGGAAAATAACTGCGGATAAAAACCCAAAGGCCTTTGGATCATAACAACAATGATAAACCATCAGATGATGATGCAGAACTCTTGTCTGCTTCCAAGAAGCCGAACGTTCTTTTGTATTGAAAAACATTTCAAATTTCGAATCTAATTCTTAACCAGTCTCAGCTACAACAACTACAGGAATAAATGAAATGACAGGAACAGTACATGAAAATCACAATGGAATAGCAATGCATACGTTCGCTGGGGTAACTATTTCAGGAAATATGACAATTAATTTTTCCAACTAAGAACATTAATATCATGAATATACAAGTCATGTAATTTTTTTCATACACGTATGTCATCCTGATGCTTGTTATATAGTTTAATAACAACAATTAAAGTTCAAAAATTTGTATTTGGTTAATTATAAATTATCAAAGAAAAACAAAATTTAAATGGTTTTTGTCTGTATTTCTTCTGTTGAAGTATATGATAAAAAAAAATAATTACATTTCATTTTTCATATCATACCCTTTATCGGCCCTCAGTCATGATATCATCCCTCGAGCCTGCGGCTCTTGGGCTGATATCATGACCGAGGGTCGATAAAGGGTATGATATGAAAAATGCCATGTAATAATCTATACATATCTACGGATATGAACGTAGATAACTTATAATGTATTGATTCATATTCGTATTGGTATTTAATATGAAATTAAAAAAAGAAACAAGAAATTTAAAAAAAAGGATGAAGTAGAAGAGCAGATTAAACAATTCAAGGCAACAAACTGAAAAACAAACAGATTTTAAGCTCAATACAGATACAATATCATTTTGATCAAAACCAATTACAGTAAAGGTATACCTTAGCCTCATCCCAAGTTTGTAATGTATACTGGATTATATAGCAAGAATCTTCATAGTTTTGCCAGCCATGTTTCCAATTTTGCGATCCTGCAGTATTTATAAATACAATTAGGTAAATACATTTAAAGATATAATATATAATATGAAAATAAACTTTCAAATTGATGCAATAATAATATTTATGTTACGACTTTAATGTTTATATTACGTTATTTTTTATATCATCGCAATTGTTTTCCCAATAACAATAATAAGCAAACTCTATAATAAACATTCATTATAAAATATTATATGAGGTATAGTAGACAAAATCAGAATATAGATGTTGCAACGTAGATGTTTGACATTATGTAGATACTTATTTAAGTTATTTGTTTTTAGAGTGATTAAGTTTTAGCATGTTCATTGTATTGTTTTGGGATTTTTTTCAATTCTCGGAATCCTCTGGTTTTATTCATTTGAATTCCTCAAAAAATATTTGACCATGGTCCCTCATTTTTCTTTTATAAATTTTAAGTATAAGCCATCTGTAAAAGTCCTATAAAATCTTTGTTATTTTTTAATTGTTTTTGAGAATTTTAACTTATCAATTATTAAGCTATGAAAAATCAAGAGATAATATTTTCCCGCCAAAATGTCAACGGCTAATATCTCGAAAACATTGACCTTTATTTTTATTTTATTTTTTACTTTTTTGGTTCCTTTATTGAACACCTTTCAATATATACTAGTGTTATGAAAAGCTTGTTTTTTTTTAAACTGACATGCTAACCTTTTATGTCTGTGAGTGTTTGTTCACATATTATTTTTCAATATGATGGAATTTTACGAATTGTCACCCGAAGTCAGAATTTAGCTAATCACAACCCGGTATAATCCACCTTGTTCTACTAACGAAATTGCTTGTATACAGATATAAACAAGACAGTTGTGTTCCATTCGTTTCATGTGTTTTGAGATTTTGAGTTTGCCATTTGATATGGTTCTATCCGTTTTAATTTGAACTTGGAGCTCTTTTCTAAAAAAAAAATTTTTTGCCATACCTTATTCGGTAAAGATATTTATAGGTCAGTTTTCCTCTATTTATAGCAAGAAAAAGGTTGTCATTTTGTCAACTTTACTTACCTGGAAATTGGCCCCTTCATCTGCCATTCGATACAATTATCTAGAAAACATTTATATTGTAGGAAATGACCATATTTATAAAGTAAATGAAAGCTAGGCATTGGTAGTTTACCACTGTTCTAAAGTCATAAATCCGATTGACACACTTAAAAGTGTAAAACTAGGATTTACTGCACATTTGCTTGACCAGATTTCATTGATGTACAAATATATGAATAAATCCGGACATAAACGGGAAGAGGATCGACATTTTTGTCTCTTACCAATATATTTGTATCTTATGAAATCACGTTTTCCCTGTATCTTTTATCCGATAAAGTAATTTCAATCAACCATAGCGTTATATTAAAATGATTAAATATAATGAACAAAGAACAAAAGTTGTAAAAAAATAAAATTTGATTTCAAGATAAATTTCAATTATAATAATAGTTTTGAGTTGATCACCAACAGATATCAATATCCCTCCTTCAAACACAACCAAACTCTTTTATGATATACATGTATATATTTTTGTTTTTCATAAGCCGTATTGCTTCTGGTTTGAAATAAACTACTAACTGTAAACATTTTTACATACCACAAAAAGGAATACCGCAATATCCCCATTGTTCTGCATCAGGTTCATGATCATATGTATAACACCAAGGTCCATATCGGTCATTATCAGGATTTCGACAATAGTTATGTGAATCTCCTAGCAGCTGTTTTGTGTTTTCAGTCATATTGAGAGCTACTCTTGCCCATTCCCTGCAGGAAAATCCACTGCGTGTTGAATTTACGGTTCCAGTATAATCTAAACCCTCAATAGTTGTCAGGCATTCTTTAGCTTTAATGAAGAATCAAAATCAGAACGCGGTAAATTGTTCTATTTCCCATTTTTTCCAGTAGACCAATAGCTACACATTAAGACATGCTATACGCATAATTTACTTAAGTGAGTTCATAGAAGCCATAAATGTAAAGTATATAGATTATCGATCATTTGAGGACTAAAACAATGTTATAATGTTGATTACGAAAAAATACATAATGTACATCGTTAAAACAATTACAGTATCATGTCATAACGTTTCTACAGAATCCTTCATGTTCCCCTTCTTTTCTCCAGATCAACGTTGACAGTTTGAACCACAATTACAGGTTATTTTCTGTGACATTTGGTCTCTTGTTGAAAGTTGTCTCATTGGCAATCATACCACATCTTCTTTTTGATATGTATTATAAGTTTTAATTGTGTTTAGCATTCCCATGCCAGTTGCAGTTAGATCGAAACGTGTCAAGGTTTATATGATGTCAGTGAAAGCTGTACGCAGATGGATTTAGGGAGTTTGCTTCTCAATTTCAAAATAATAAACTTTTTAAAACACTAGTTTATATTGATAGGGGATAACTTAAGGACTCTAACATGTCTAAAGAGGAAAACAAATATATATGTCAATGTGCTTGTTTTCGAGATATTAGTTATTGAAATTTTGGCAGGAACATGTTCTCTCTTGACTTGTCATAGCTTTATCATAGACAAGATAAAGTTCTCAAAAACAATAAAAAAAAAAAAAATATGACAAGCGAACATCCTTAAATGATTCTGGTATTCTCATAACATGCATAAGTGCAAAAAAAAAAAAAGCCAAAATAAATTTTTTTTCATACGATAACGAATATTGATAGTATCATGTTGTGACTAATATTATCACCTAATAACTGAATACTTAAGGATATGATACACGTACACACATAGGGTACTGATAGTAACACAAAAATGTTATAAAAAATCAACAAGCAAAGAGACAATGAATGTAAATATAACAACTAAAGATCAATCTATGAACATCTGCTTGCTATGGTATTTTAGGTTAAAGTTGCTAAAATTAAATATCACTGTGTTTTTATTAATAGTTATATATAAAATCATACCTACTACATTTACAGTCAAAACACTAAGAAACCATATTTCACAGAAGAGTGTATATCTTGTCAAAAAAGACATCATGTTCTACAAAACAGCGAAATAGTTTGTCATTATTTTAAAATCTGCATCAATCAGGGAGCAGACTTATTGAAATCGAATCATTGACTTTATAGTGAAAAAAATATTTCATATTTATCGATTTGTATATTATCTCTGTCTTCACGCAATATAGGTTGCATTTCTGTTAATATTAACACTGCAATTTCTTACAGGAACTCATTTTACGGCTTAAACTGTACCACTCTTACTGTGAAGTTTCGAAAAATAAATTACATCCTTGAATGGAAATTAAATCACATTTTCGCTACTTATTATTCAAAGGTCAAAATAAAAGGCTAAACTACACACTAAAATTTACGACAAAAGAGACGATTTTTTGTTCCCTATTGTTAATTTTCCATTTTTAGATGGTGATGTTCCTTTGGCACCATCTTACGGTGTTTATATTTCACAACCTGTTCGCTATGCCCGTGTCTGTTGTGACGTTTTTGATTTTAACGAACGCAACCTATGTATTACTGATAAATTATTAAACCAGGGATATCGTTACCATAAATTACTTAAAACTTTTACTAAATTTTTCCATAGATATAAAGATTTGGTTTTGAAGTTTGGTTGTACCTGTAGAAAACTTATTTCAAACGGGATAGCACATCCTCATTTTTACGGAAATGTTGTTAACCGTGCTTGGAAATTTAGAAATGATCCATGTAAACTTGTTGCTCCTTTAAATAAACTTATTCTAAAAGGTTACCTATTCAACACTGTAATAAGATCCATGAATATTGTTTTTATTGGTATAAATATTGATATTGTTATCAGTAGATTTAAAGGTAACTACATATTACTAGTATGTTATATACATATACATTTTCAGGGATCTACAATCTGTCGATACCTGTAACTTGGCATTGCACAAGGTCATGTTTTTCTCTGGCTGTTTATGACGTCTTTACACTAAATCGATTGTATGTTGGATGTGTACGGATTGAGTGTTTAGTCTTAGAGGCATGATTTTTTTATTAGTTGTTAGTGGCTTTAAACTAGCTGTCAGATAACTGCGAGTACTCTCAGATCTGTTCATTGTGTCTTTTTGTGTCGGGATGTATAAGTACCCGGCCACGTCCACTTGTATTTTTTGTCTATCTGATGAGTGGAGCCTTTTTCAACTGATTTTTATAGTTCTTTCTTATGTTGTACTGTTATACCACTGTCCCAGGTTAGGGGGAGGGTTGGGATCCCGCTAACATGTTTAACCCCGCCACATTATTTATGTATGTGCCTGTCCCAAGTCAGGAGCCTGTAATTCAGTGGTTGTCGTTTGTTTATGTGTTACATATTTGTTTTTCGTTCATTTTTTTACATAAATAAGGCCGTTAGTTTTTTCGTTTGAATTGTTTTACAATGTCTTATCGGGGCCTTTTATAGCTGACTATGCGGTATGGGCTTTGCTCATTGTTGAAGGCCGTACGGTGACCTATAGTTGTTAATGTTTGCGTCATTTTGGTTTTTTTGTGGATAGTTGTCTCATTGGCAATCATACCACATCTCCTTTTTTTTTATATTTGTGGCATATTTTCAACATTTATGAGCCCCGGTTTTATAAGAGTTTAAAGTTGTACTAACAAATTTATACTACCCCTACCTTCACTTTTGTTTTCTCGTTAAATTCAATGCAGTCACTATATGTTTTAATTTATGGATATATTTCCAAGTTATATCTGTACGAGTTTAAACATATATTTAACATATCTCGGAACCAGTACGTTATTAAATGAATTTATCTATTGATATGTCTCCCCAAAAAAGGCGTGGTTTGTGAAACTGCTGTATTTACAAAAACATAAAATTAAAATCACAAAAATACTGAACTTAGAAGAAAATCAATTCGGAAAATCTATAATCACATGGCAAAATCAAATAACAACATGAACAAAACGCATCAAAAACGAATGGACAAGAACTGTCATATTCCTGACTTGGTACAGGCATTTTCAAATGTAGAAAATGGTGGATTAAACCTGGTTCTATAGCGCTAACCCTCTCACCTTTATGACAGTCTCATCAAATTCCGTTATATTTACATTGATGCGTTAAATAAACAACATTGCTGTATTTACAAAATGCAACCTATAAGCGCAAATATAGGTTAATCTTTCTAAATCATGCTTCTAAGATCGGAAAACTCCAACTAATAAGGTGTCGATCTAACCGAAAATTCATTACTTATAGTTCTTAAATAAAAATATCAAATTTGGAAAGGGTTCTCTACACTGAGAAACCGAATCCGGTATATTCCATTTAAAAACCTACATGATATAAATATGTACCATTGTGTATTCGATAAACTTGTCAGCAAATCAGTATGTATTTATATATATTGTTCATTTCTTTTGTAGTTTAACATTTAGAATAATGCCTTTAACAATTCAATTCAATAGAACATGCATTAAAGCAATCAGTATAAATGAAAGGTGAGCAGTGTTCAATTTGGGTTCATGTATTTGAGATGTAGATTTTTGAGCCATTCGATGAGTGCATTTCAATATAACGTTTTCTTTTTTGCGTAGTAAATTATTATGACCATATCAATGATAAGTCATGTGAACACAGAAGTGCAGACTACTGGTATCCTTTTGAATTTTCGTTTAAGTTTGGTATTTCTGTCATATTTGTAATTTTAGTCTACTCTCACAAAATGAATATTTTTCGATAAGTAGGCTACATAATATTCATAACCAAATTCATTGTAATAAGCTTATTTATTAAATCAGGATTAATGAAGAAATGAGAAAGATTATAAAACGGAGAGAAGAAAAACAGTACTGTATACCTACTTCTCCAATGTAATTTATAAAATAAAAATAAAACACTATGTATTTGGAGAGTAGAAAATTAATACTGTATACTTAGCTCTCAGATGTAATTTACAAAATAAAAAATAAAACACTATGCATTTGGAGAGTAAAACATCAGTAGTCTGTGCTTACTTCTGAAAGCTTTGTTGCTGTTTGAAAATACCATTAGTGGGGATGTTTTATATATGTACTGCGTATCGAATCAGCACTGTTTGAAAAGGTTAGCAATCAATTGTAATTGTGATAAACATGGTGGCGTGATATTTGTCACAATAGTTCTTATCCTTTCACCAAAAAAACAAACTATAATACAATAATTATCTTAATCTAATTAATTATTATATTACATATTGATAAAATCGTATAACTAAGTGTACCAAGTAAATGTCCATTGCACGATTCTGAAATTACAATTGCTTTTATAGTCTCTACAAATTCTGTAAATGACATTACATTTTAAAATATCTGTCAAATTATAAATAAACATGAACAGAAACAGTAAATTTGAGATATAATCATACTTTCACTATCCTAACAGGTTACCAAAACAAAATAAATGTATAGTTATCTAACTGGTACAGTTTTCCTTCCGGTGGATAAATAGTATAATTTTAATAGCATTATCTAAAAGTTTAGTAATATCATGAACTTCATACAATGATTCAACGTTCAATTTCTTTAAGCTATTTATCCTTAAACAGAACTAAAATTAACTTTCATTTCTTAAATGAATTTGGCCACCCAAAAATACCCAGATGTAATGACATTTATTAGTTATTTCATAATAGAAAAATTATGCTGACACACGGTTAATATGACCAAATACAGTTGCGGATCCAGAACTTTTCATAAGGGGGGCCCGTTGACTGGCCTAAGAGGGGCCTGCTCCAGTCATGCTTCAGTGATTCCCTATATAATCAATCAAATTTTTCCCACCAAAGGGGGGCCAGACTTCCAGGCCCCACCCCTGGATCCGCCTATGTAATAGTTCAAACATGGCATAGTTCATGCAGTTATCGTAATCAGGACAAACTATGACAATACATCAACATGTTTATCTGTGTTGAGCTTAATGTTAATGGGTATATTCACGAAAGTCTTTTACTGATGTATTTTAATTAGATTGCAACGCCATATTATATACATGATATAAAGATATGAAAATTGTTAACGTGATATACTGTTCATTGTGTTGGTTAATATTATCGTGTTTGGTTTATTCATACATGTATTGATTGCGGGAATTTCTCGCTACATTGAAGACCTGTTGGTGACCTTCTGTTGTTGTTTTTTATTTATTCGGGTTGTTGTCTCTTTGACACATTCCCCATTTCCATTCTCAATTTTATTGAATATTCGTTCTGAAAGTTTTTCTTTTATGTATGAAATTACTTTAAAATTACTCTTAGCAAAATATACACTACCCGAATGAGCGAGAACTTTTCTACGTGCATCTGTAGCTGTCATTTGGATAAACGGAAATACTTATTTCTTTCCTACAAAATACACAGAATTATAGATTTCATGAACACAGCATTGACCAACTCATCAATAATATAAAAAAAGAAAAATATGGGGACCCCGTTCATTGAAGCTCACACTCTGCCGTCGAAAGAAGCATGCATTTATGTTACGGTTCTTTTTTCTGTCGAACTAATAAGAAAAAAAAATAGAAATAAAAAGTGAACTGAATCACAGAAAACACTTAAATTTTACAATTTTTAAGTTTAAAAAGTACAGCTTATTTGAATAAAATATTAAAAAATAGAGGTCACCGATGAGTTAAAAAAGATATTTCAATTTTAATGCATCACCAAAGGGAAATAATTTGAGATCTTTCTATTATATAAATATTTGAAAAGCCATTTGGGACCAAAACGAATTGATTAATTTTGGTTGATTTTTGTACTATATCATGAAGTAACAACAAATAGACTAAGTGTAATAAATAAAAAATAAAACTTGTCATGAAAAAAATGTATTTTTTTGTGTTAATTATTTGTTTCCTCAAGCTTCTTAATTTCTAAAAGTTGTTGTATAATTTGAACGTGTAATAATTTGCACTTTATAAAAGTTTTCATCAAATTTAAATAAAAAAGCACTTTATATCTAAGTAAATATATAATATGACTCGGTACGTGTACTTCTTGGATGTGTTTAATTTCAACAGTTTAAAGTAAGTTTTTATTTCAGTGTATTGAGGTTATTTATTTATTTATTTTTCTCGGATAAGGTTAATATTACTTTCTTAACTTTTCCTGGAGGTCTGATGGGTGTGCTGCATATTTACGTAAAGAAAGACTGAAGTTAAGCACATCTGTGACTGTAGTTTGTCCTGTGGAAGCCAAATCAAAATACACCGTAAGTTATGTCTATGATGTGTTTTTACCTTTTTTGATTCTAGCGTAACTGATGGGTCTTTTGTATACGAAACACGCGTTTGGCGCAACAATTACATTTCAATCCTGTTATTTACAATGAGTTAATTTATCCCTTGTTTTATCTTGTTGGCACAGCTTTTTTAAAAAACTGTGTGTAGTGACAGAGTCGGCACAGTCATTTATCTGCAGATACCCCATCTCAGTACTATCAACTCTTGTCACTGCCATAGTCTGTTTCATGTACATTTTGATGACCTCCAAACAGTCTTATATCTTATAAATGCCGCATTATGTCTTTATTACATTATCAAGTGCTTTCGTTTACTTATATATGTATTCTGCTTATATACCTTATATTGACTATATTTATTGGTAAACACTAGACATTCAAAGGGCTTAATTTTTGGTCCATAATTCATCGTGTACTGTGTTACAAGCTTGAATAAAGTTGATAAGGAAAGATGTTGGCCGTCTTATGACAGTTACATTTGATATTGTCCGCGAGTGGCGTTATAGACAGTGCAGAAGAGTATGCCAAAATGTTGCAGAAGCATGTGTTTGAATCCCGCAGTGGTTATAACAAAATAGAAAACAACTCTTCGGGAATACTAAATAAACAAAGTGCTATTTTCATTTCGCCACGCATAACAATATTAAGACAATTAACATAAAAGGCAGTTTTGCAACTGCATGTTTAGTATGACTAATAGTATATTTACAATATATTCGATGTTTGATTTGCAATAAAACAAAAGTCATCATAAAATACTGTGTTATATGCTTCCTATTTTACATGTTTTATGTCTTTTCATGAGACAGACTGCTGACTATGCGCATACGGTATGGGCTTTGCTCATTGTTGAAGTCCGTACAAGGACCTATAGTTAGTTTAGTTTAAACATATTTATTTATAGTGAATTGGGAAACAAGTTTTGCAACTTATATTAATCCCTTTCCACTTTGCGGGTGCGAGTGCTGCCTTGTAGTTGTTAATGTGTGTGTCATTTTAGTCACTTGTGGACAATTGTTTCACTGGAAATCATACCACATCTTAATTTTTATATTAATGGCGTTGCACTAATGCATTTAACTCAAGTGTTTTAAGGGATTTTAATTGACACTTTTATGGCTTGAATTTCAAAAAAGGGGTAAGAATTATGAACTTTATAAACAGTCGCAGCTCAATTTTCAGCTCTTAATACATCTTTTAGAGAACGTGTTTTTGTTCTCATATACTCATTTGCTGACAGTTATTTGTTTTGTCGTGCTGATTAATGTAGCAGCCACTATTAAAAAATCGATATATGTCTGACTTTTCCATAATGTTTTAATGAAGTTGATCTATTATATAAATAAAAGATGTTTTTTAAATTATTATCTAAAATTTTAGTTTAAACTTCAAATACTTTAAATATATTACTAGTATATGATGTTTCATAAATGCCAATAAAACAACTATCTGCCAAATTCCAATTGCAAAATGCCACAAAAGCATGTGACAAAATTACGCAGAAGGAATAACAAAAATGTGCTACACTGATCACAATATACAAAAGTACTTTGACTTAGTTGTTAAATCAGTATATACATTCAGATTAATGCATTTATCCCCATCGATTTCGAATTTATTATGTGGATCAAAAGCCGCATGCTGTAAACAGAATGACGCTACGTTCACTGACACTCAAATGAAAACAACAGGAGAAGGCAATAACGAAATAATTTAAAATTTAAAACATTTAAAGGTCGGTACGAATACGGCTATGGCTATACTCATAGACATCATTCTTTTAGGAATGATTGTATTTATGGTACAAGTGTCGGGCCTGCTGTTGTCAGTTATGTCTTTAATTTAAAAAAATAAAATCATTTTCAATGATTGTCGACAATACACAGTTGTAGCCTTGGTAATATAGGATTTAAAGAGTTAGAGTTATACCATTGTATCTTCCCTCTCTTTTTTATTCTTTGCAGCTATCTTCGAGAAAATATCCAGTCTGGTTTACGGAGGCGAATTGATAAGTAAATAACTATTTAAATAAGTTTTAATAACTTTATTTTTGATAAAGACATGTCAGCAGTATTGGATCCTATTCTCCGCATCCTGAAGGTCCAACACTGAAAATATACATGAAATACATATATGAGTAAAACATTTGTTTACACATGTTAACCTTGACTCTGAGTTCTATACACTGTAGGTTGTCTTGTACGTTTTCCTCAGAGGAGTTTGTTGTGTATCTTACTTATATTTGGCTGATGTGCTTTTTAATCCATGTCATTGTTAGTTTTCGATCTATACGTTTGACTCTACATCTGCTCTCATTCCCAACTTTTAAAAGGTTTGCTGTGTAATATGCTACCTATTGTTAAGTGTTTACAGGAGACAGACTTTGTACATTGTACTAATATATTTAACTCAAGTTTTTTAATCGGTTTTAATTCACACTTATATGGCTTTCACAAAAAGGTACAGAAATTTAAACTTCATAAACAGTCGCAGCCCAATTTTAAGTGCAGTTCACCCCCTCCAGCCCATAATAAATTTTCTTTTAGAGAACATGTTTTTGCTCTCATATACTCATTTGTTGACATTTCCTAGTTCTGCCGTGCAAATGTAGCAGCCACTATCGATATATGGCCGACGTTTTGTTAATTCGGTAATGTAGCTAGTTCTAAAGTTGATCTATTGAATCAATAAATGTTGTTTTAAGATTATTAACTAGAATTGTAGTTTAAGGTTAAAATACTTCAAATAAATATCACGATGTTGAAAAATTGCCAATGAGACAACTACTAGTATCTGACAAATTCCAAATGAAGTGGGTTTAAAAAACTGTAGGAAACAATTAGCCTTCAACAGTTTACAAATATAAACTCAATAGTCAGTTATAAAAGGTTCCGGTATGACAAAATGCAAAATTTTAATGGATAAACCAACGAACTGATTTATTACAAAACCATAAATGACCATCAAATATGACAGACAGAAACCCACAAAAACAGTGGAAAATAGTCTTCTGACTTCGAACAGACACATAGTTACATAATATGTCACCGTTAGGATACTTGAATTCGCTCAAACTTCCTTGGTTCTACGACAGTAATGTGACAGCATATAATCATGATAACAAAATAAAAACTATACACATTGTGTTTAGTTGAGGAATGAATTCGAACATTGTCATACTTGGTTTCTACAATCAAACCTGCTTAAAAGACCACATGCATTAAGCAAAATCATGTGTTGTAATTAGTTATCAAAGGTATCAGGATTATAATGTAAGATTTGTTTTTGTTTTGGATCCCTCTGTAGTACATATTTTATTGATGAAACCTGAGTCAAAAGACCACCTGTCTTAAGATTCAAAATTTTTTGTTTCCCTTAAATGGTCTCTTGAAACAGATTACAGTGTTCATAAATAAGTATATTTTACTTTTATTGCGATGTTTATGTTTCTTTCATGCAATGTCACTGAGATAAGTTATTGAATTACCTTTTTTCACAGACAAAGAAGTGCTTTGTTAAACATTCCCTATCATTCCAATGAAGTTTTCCATCATTGTACATGTGCGTTGACAGACAATGCTCATAAGAACGACCATTCGGCTCTCCGGGCCCCCAATCAGTAAAATCGAAGTCGGTGAGGCTAGTTTTCCAGATGTATCGTCGTTTAGCGTTCAAAGTATTTGCACCAAGCCAAACCTCTAGATCAGCTAAAGAAAATATGCAAGAATAAATAAAAGTCCACGTTAGTTATTCTCAAACTGGTTATTAATTGAGAGAACTACACTCAATGCACGTTAAAAAAGTTATTCTCGAGGGCATCAACGTGATTGCCAATAAAGAAATGAAAATGCATTTACAAACAGGTCAATTTAATAGGATACTTGTACTTTGAGTGTAGATTTTATTAGGAAATCATGTTTTGTTCTTCGAATCGATCATTATCAAATATTGATAAGAGGGACGAAAGATACTAAAGGGACAGTCAAACAAACTTACAACAACATGGCTCCAAATGAAAAAGACAAACAGACAAACGATAGTACACATGACAAAACATAGAAAACTAAAGAATAAACAACACAAACCCCACCAAAAACTAGGGGTGATCTCAGGTGCTCCGGTAGTGATTCCATGCTAAAAATTGAGAATGTTATTAGGTGATGTTTCAAAGAGGCAACATCCCGACCAACGACTACTTATGGTCTTCAACACAGCCAAACAAATTCAAACCCCGAGGCGGACTTTTAGCTCAATGCAAATGGATGTCATGCTAAACTCTTGATATTTTCGAGAGCAAAAAACTGAAATCTACTTTCGATTCAATTTTAATCTACAGTCTTAAAGTATCAAGAAACTTTGCATATACATTTGTGGACTGTCTGTGTTTTGAAGCGTAGCTATATGTAAGTGTTCCAGTTCTAGCTAGAATATAATCTGGTACAGAACTGTGGATTCATTTATATTCGTGAGTCTTTATTTGTTGAGATGGAGGAACACTTTTATTTTCGTGGACATTTGATTTTGTGCTTTGCAAAGGTCTGCAAACAACCTGATGGAAAATCTGTAATTCGTTGAACATTTATTTTTCTCGATTCATTTGTATCTGCGAAATCTACGAATATTGGAATCAAACGAAAGATAATGAGTCCACAGCGATGACTCACAAATTACTTACTGTCATCGATTGTTGGCTTTGGGAGGATACTCATCAAAAAGTTGTTTTCTCCAGCTGTTTTAATTTCAGCCAAATACGCATCGAGGTTGTCTTTGCAGTAAAACTGAAAACAAAAGATATTCTCAATTTGAGGTATATTTCATTTTTATTCAACTTGGGTCTTTTTTCTGTGTTTGTGTATCAATGAATCATTCCTATTGCCTTAGACGATATACCTCTAAGAGTTTGTTGCAGTTCCGTTAGGTCATTTGTGCATAAAGGGGCATCGTCACTTCCTTTCCATGTTGAGCGAGTGGTTGATAAAATTTGATTCATTATTGCATGAATTATTCGGCAAATTAAATTCCTTCGATTTGTAAGCAGCAGTGCTATACTTACAGAATTGTGATTTGGTACAATCATTATTTCTATTTTATCCTGCATAATGACAATCACGACGGCGCTTGAACATTTAAATTGTAGAATTAATGGCGGTCCCCTCTATCTGGTAAATGTCTTAATACATGTAATAGAGGGGCGCATAATGCACGAATTTTTCTGCTGAAGAACACAACTCGAAAGTGTCTTATTAACCTCTTACACCAGTTTGTAAATGCATGACTGTGTTTATATAGCTCGTTCCATAGATGCACTATCAATTATTCTATAGAAAACCTCGGTTTAATTATACTTAATGAAATATAAGTTATATTGATAGAATAGAACAAAAGAAAGACGAAAACGAAAACTACATACTATGTTAAGAGATGAAATAATCATAAGAAACTATGTATACAAATATGATCGTATTAATAATATATGAAAAAAAGAAGGGGCACTTTAAACATAAGAAATAAAATAAATGAATAGATACGACAACGTCATGGCTAACAAATAAACAAACCTACAAGCAAACAAATTGTAACAATAGACATACAATTTCGTAGTGATTTACTATACCTTTGCCCCATACCAATTTTTCTTTGTGTATTTGATTAGATAACACGAATCTTCAAATTTTTGCCAGCCATGTGTCCAATAGGCCCATCCTGAAGGATTTCAATAAAATGAAGTTAACAGGTTAAAAATATTATAATTTAAACACCTCAGACATGATTGAATGCTTACATGGTAGACCGAACTGATTATTATTAACAATTGTACAGGTTTAGGATTAAAGATGCATTGTGTTCAAACATTTAATTTCAACTAAAAAACGTAACCTTAAAAGAAAAGATATTATATGATTGCCAAATGAGACAACTCTCCTCAAGAGACAAAATCATACAGTTATTACATTTTTTTAACAGTTATAGATCGCCGAAAATCTTGTCTGTTTAAAATTTCTGTTATTTTTGTTTGTAACGTAAACAAGTAATCTTATAATAGACATTTCAAATCTTATATCATATAATACCGATATTTGCTAGACAATTATCATTATATAGATGTCATAGCATAGTTGTTCGAAATTATACATCATTAACCTTAATGTGTGTAAGTTATATGTTTTATAGTAATTAGGATTATACTACAATGTTGACTGATGTGCCTCACCTTTTGATATTTTTACTTATTATGAATGTGGGCTTTGCTCACACATCATTTTCAATATAATTGAATTTTGTCATACAAGTATAAGTTGTACCAAGATATAACAACAGGTGTTATTCACCACGTTCGAAATAAATAAAGCATGTATTGAATCATTAATATGACAGTTAAGATTGTGATAATGCTATCAGGGACTTTCTGTTTAAAATGTCCTTGAAGTTGGAAATTTTGGTTATTTTTCGTTTGCTATAGCTAAATCAGTAAATGAAAGTTATAGCTCATTTTTACCCTATAAACTGACATTGGATGAGTGTTTTATTGCGCGGGTGCACGTGAGGGGTGAGAGGGGGTCCATTTCAGTACTTAAACCATTTCCTAAAATTTAGATTTTGTTAAGGTAAACCTTTTCATATATTGGGTAGGTAAAAATTGTACCTTTCCCAGATTGTTTGGATTTTGTGTTCTGTAATGTGAGAGCGGAAAAAGAGAGAACATGGATTTAGAAATAACAGGCGAAAACACATAAAAAGATGACAGACATAGTTATAGGAACCTTATCGTATATTTCTTATAGATTTTACGACCTATTTACATATTTTCTAGCATGAACAGGTGACAAATTTCGGTGGCACGATCAATCACTGTTTGTTTTGAAAGAAGCCCCACTCCCCAACCCGAGTCCATATGTCGAGTTATACTTTACAATGTCATCTTACCTGGGGTGCTTGCTCCTTCTGCAAAAAATATGTATACAGGCATCATATCATTAATTTTAGTTGATTTGAATTCCTTGACGTCATTACAATATTAATTATTTTACTAGAAGTGTTATCATTTAGATTGATAAGCACTACCGTTCTTTAATAACTGACATGCCATAAAATATTCTTAAAAACCTATATATCGTAGGAAAATATCATTTTCAAACAAAATTTCTACTGCACAAATGCTTAACATTTCAAAAGTTTCGACCAGAGGTGATTGATGTATAAATGTATGTAAAACTTCAGCACCAGGTTTTAAAATTGATAAATTAAGTGATGCAGAATATTTTATATAGAAGTTAATCCTATAAGTGAATGGGACACACATAACACATATATTCATATATGCCAATCATGTCCCAAAAAGTTATACTGATTTTTTTTTTTTTTTTTTTAAATTAGAAAAAAAGTAATTAGAGACATCAACATCTGTGAAATACTGCAAAGCAGAAGTCATTACTTGTCGATTTGAAATTAACTTGAGTGATTTTAAATTAAGATAAGTGTAGTTAGAACAAAGAACTTGTGATTCCCTTGAAATTTGTTTCATGTCACAGTAATATTATTTTATAATAAGTTCTTTCGCGAATGAAAAATTTCACAGTAAAAGGGACAACAGAATATACGAAATTCTGGCCGTTATTATTTTGGTGGATTTTCGATTCCCAATTAGACATGTTAATGAATACTGAAATGGTTACAATTGTTACAGTTAAAAAAAATCAAAGGTTTATCAAACAATAGTCCATTTCACATGTTGTAATGATTGAATATTTTATCTACGTTATATAGACATCTTTTTTTTGTCATATTTTGAAACAGTTAATCTATAAAATTACCGGTAACAGAAAAAGAAGGATGGCTACAACAGGTAAATAAACGCATACAACATACCACAAAAAGGAATATCACATGTTTCCCATAATGTATCATCGTCAGTTGTATAACACCAAGGCCCAAATGGGTCACTATCAGGATTTCGACAATAGTTATGCTGATCTGCCAACAGCCTTTGTGTGTCCAGAGTCATATTGGAACCTGTGTTTGACCAATCTTTGCATTTCAGTCCATTTTTTGTTGTATTTATCGTTCCAGTATAATCTTTACCCTCCACATTGTCCACACATTCTTTTGCTTAATTGTAAAACCAATGAAATCAGTATGCGTTAAATTTAATGTTTCTTTGTTACATATTTGTTTGATTTTATTGGTGACTAAACTATATACATGTACAGTTAAGACTATAACACAATATTGCCTGCTTTATTCCTCTTTTTGACATTGTTACCTGTTTATGTTTATCTGTTTGTTTAATTCACACATCGTTGTCATTTAAATGAAATGTTTTGCGACTGGCTGTACATAGTCAGGAATATGACAGTTGTTTTCCATTCGTTTGGAGGTTCAAGCTTTTGATTTTGCCAAATAATTACGGACTTTTCATTTTTCATTTCCCTCTGACTTTTGTATTTTTTATATTTTACTTTTACGTTGCATTTCTGTAAATATTGACAATGCAATTTCCCATAAGAACTCCTTTTAAGGCCAACACTGTACCACTTTTACTATGAAGCTTTGATACAAATCTTCTCCTAGAATTTCATGTGCACTACAATTTTTTCAAAGGTCAAAATATAGGACTTTGCGGCATTTTTTCAACGTTTTTAACTACCCTACCTCGAAACTAGGATTACCACATATTTCAATATGAACAATATTCACATGTTTATTTACTGGTAACATGTCCAAGGTATGTCAATGTGAGACGCAACACAAAGAACATAACTGGGAGCAAGTAAGTAAACAAAATTAATTTTCTATGAATTTTCTAGATCTCCCAAAAAGCGGCTCGGTTTGAGAACAGCTATATTTACAATGCGTAACCTATAGTATCTTTCAATTGTTACATTTGTTTATTTTAAAGTTTACCAATTGCAAAATTGAGACATGCTATAAGAAAAATTTCCTTTAATGAGCTACTAGAAGCCTCAAATTAAAAGTCTACAGTTAAGCTAAGATAAGCTATAATCTTAGGACTGTTACGATGCGTTTGTCATTCAATGCAAATATCGAATACATAACTAGCTGAGTAATGTACAGCGTTAACAACAGAAATAACAGTAGGAACAGTATTATGGCATCCCCATCTCCATTCCCGTATCGCCCCCACCTGATTGATTGATGTTGACCGTTCGAACCAGCATGAAAGGCTATATATTTATTATTCCTATTAATTGTGTTGCCGCATAGAAATGCGTCTATGTTTTTATTTGCCGGCGTTAGCAGAAAGTACAAAGATTAATTCATTTATTCTGGTATGCTGAGACATGCCTATCTTTTCAAAGCAAAAATGACAAATTGTCATAAGACAATGCACATTGATACTTTATCATGAAGTCACTTATATGGACACTAAATTGTTTGAATATTAAAGTTAAAGATCTACATACACACAGACATTTCCGAAAAGAAGACAAACGGTTTAAAAAAAAGAAGACACAAATGTGATGTATTTAATGCATGTTTATGCAACAACTTACCGTCAATCACCGGACATCAACTAATTATTTAATTTGTACCTTAATTCTATTAAAATGGAATATCATGGCATTCTAAATAATCTTTCATGAAAAAAATATTACCTGCTACATGTACCGCCAAAATACCAAGAACCAATATTTCACAGAAGTGTGCATATGTTGTCGGAAACGCCATCGTGCTCTACAAAACCGTGAAATATTTTTTTTCAAATGTCAACTTATATCAGAGTGTTATTGGCAATATAATTTCGTTAAATTGGATCACGTAGAAAACTTTCTATCAGTGCAAAAAGGTGAAGATATGGTGCAGATTTATTTAAATCGAATAACTGTCTTTAAGGTGACAAAAATTTCATATGGATTTTATATAACTGTTTCACAGAGTGTATGGTTAGCGTCAATGTACTTAGTCTGTATCTGTACGGCAAAGAAGAAACGCTTTTAGGTACTTAACCCTTACTGAACTTTTGTTTTTATTGTTGATAGGTCCATCACAAAACCATATAGTTTTGACGCGAACAGCCTTCTTTGGTTAAAAAAGTAAACATTAAAACAAATCATATTAAGAACTAAACAAAACGTTATTTGTTCAACACATACATAAACAGGAGATACATTATTTGTACATTTTAAGAATCACTGAAATATACATCATCGGCAGTAAAATGTTATCCTTTACATGGCATTTATGAAAAAAACGATTAAACAGAATGTATTTGGAGAGTAGCAAATAAAAAATTTACACCTACCTGATACCTGTTAGAGATTAATTGCCGCTTGAAAATAACTTTCCTGGTGATGTTTTATATATATGTACTAAGTACCGAATCAGCAAATTTTCAAAAGGTTAGCAATTAGTTGTAATTGTTCTAAACGGTGAGGCGTGATGTTTGTCACAACAGTTAAAATATTTTTTTTTATTAAAAAATAAACAATGTAATAACAGATCTATTTTGAATTTTAACCTTTTGATAAAATCTTAAAATGTCCAACTGTACTACTCAATATGTCCAGTAAATGTACAAACGCACGATTCTGAAATATATTTTGATAACATCAGCCACTATTTTTCTACAGTTGCGATAAACGGCATTTGAAATTTCTGACAAATTAAAGATAAACAGTAATAGTATAGTTAAAATATGCGCATTCATTTATTTTCATAATAGATTTTCATAACAAATAAGTACACATGTATCTATTATCTACAGTTTACATTCCCGTGGAAAAATAATATTATAGTATTATCATGAATTTCACACAATAATTCAACCTTCATTTTTATATGATACATGTATTTCACCGTAAACAAAACAAAATATAACATTCATGTCTTTGGCCACTCAAAGATCCCCAGATGTATTAACAGTTTTAATTATTTCATAATAGAAACAGTTATTGCCGGCATATTGTTAATATGTCCAAATGGACCAAGACTAGACTAGTTCAGGCAATTATCAGAATTAAGACAAATTATAAGAACGCATCAACATGTTCTTTTTTATGGAACTTGATGTTGATGGATATAACCAACATGTCCAATAACAACGTCTATACATGCATTTCAATCAGACTTCGTTGCATATTATATAAATAATATAAACATTCGAATATTGTTGACGAGTAACGATGTGCATGGTGTTGGTTTAAATTATAAGTTAGTCAGTCGTTGGCGGAAAGTTTAATATTGTGCTTGTGTTTTACATAGATGACTTCAGGTTTTTACATATCTGAGATATTTAGACACCAGAATAATCGTTTAATCTATATTTGTCCCAATTATGTACTAATGGAAATTGTGATATAAGTGGTTCTTTATTCACATGGTGGGAGATGACTCCATTGCAGAAAAACTGCTTTCCATTTGAAAGCATCCGATGGATTGTTAGCTACATTTGTTTTTTTTTTGTCGATAACAAATTGAACGTGAATATAATTGTGTTGCCGAAATCGTTCACATTATATTGATAGCATTTGCATATTAACTGGCAATCGAAATTATGTGCAGTGGTACGAATAAAGTTTTCGTACCTACATAATTTATTATATTCAGAAATGAATGTTTTTGTCTTAACTGTTAAAAGTGCTCTAAAGGTTATGAGATCTTGAAAATGTAAATAACAAAAATACAATGTTCAAGGTCTTCTTTTTCCTCTGTGCATATAATATATTTGCAGTTTCAAAGTTGTTTTAAAAAAAATGTGATATTTCAGTTTGTACCCGTGTTTTCGAAAAATAATATTTCGTTGATTGTATCGTTTTTATAAAATTTACTCAGAAACTCTTCTAAAACAGTTGATATGGAAGCATGGCATGTGAAAACCCGCAAAATAAACAACAATACAAGGATCTTTTCATTATCGACGTATTCAGTTATACAATTGACAGCATTTGTTCTATTCTTTAAACATGTAAAATGCAGTTTTTGATCACATAACTTTGAAAGTAGTACTCAATCCTTATCGTATTGACTTCAGGAGGTATGGTGTCTTTCGCCATCTTGGATTGTAAAAAACAGAGAATCTAAGGTCCATATTTTCTATCTAGTTAGCAAAATTTGATGCAGGAATGCAGAAATTTAATGTGAATTTTCATTTAAGAGAACCAATTTATAAGAATATAACTTAGAAATATTAATATTTTTACAAGTGTAGATTAATTTTGGTTGTTTTTGAATATTTTCAAATTGGCATTTTAAGGGAGGTAACTCTATAACAGTGCATTTTCTGAAGGACTCTAAATGAAATTTTCCTACTTTTTTTTTTAGCAGGAAAAAACGTACGGTTACCCTATCTTTTTTTTTTTTTGATATTCTCAAAGCATACAATTCTATCATTTTGTTTAGTTACTATTCACAAAATGGTGTATTTTCCTGTATAATACATACAAAATTTGTCATTTTGTCACAACCTGTAGCTTGAGAAAATGCACGGTGACCTATCATTTTCATAATATTTTTGATCGTGTATCAATAGAAACTACATTTTGACAAAGTATGAACAAATTCTATCATTTTTATTTTAGACTCCCATACCACCTTAAATTTCTCCTGATGATAAAAATCAGCGTTTCAGGTGTACGTATATAATATTATTTATTTGTTTTCAACATTACTTACCAATAGTCAAAATGTGTTTTATCATTGATGTATCATGTGTACATATAATTTTTTATATGTTTGAATGACATCCTAACCAATTTTTATCAACTGTCTAGTATGAAGGACTTTTACTCACCCCTGCATACCAGTGAAGTTCAGTAAAGCTACTGGCAATTATATATCTAAATTGCTATATACGATTCTTATTTAAAACAAAAACAAACAATAATACCGAAAACTTTTCATTTTGTTGTAGATGAGTAGGTATGTTTAGAGACATTAAATTAACATAATTACTCACGCTCTACAAAATAATACTTTTCTTTTAACATATTCAAGTTGACACTGAAGTTCAGACAAGTCACCTGTCACGGCAATCTGACGTCATAATGTTGAAATTAGCTTATTTGTGCCTAGCTGGTCATTAACAAAAACTTTAAGGACAAAATAGATATAAGCAACATCCTTAAATAGACATATTGTCATTTACACATTTGTTTACGTAAAGCTGCTGCTCACATCTCATTATTGACCCGGTCACCAACCAAGATTACCGCCATGGCTTAAAATAGGACATTGGGGTGAAATAGCTTATAACTCAAAACCCAAAGCGTTTAGAGCAAATTTGACAAGGTTTTAAATGGTTTATAAGGCCAAGATCTATCTGCCCTGCAAATTTCAGATGAATCGAACAATCTGTTATTGGATTGCTGCCCCTGAATTGGTAATTGTAAGGAAATTTTGATGTTTTGAGTTATTATCTTAAATAATATTATAGATAGAGATAAACAGTAAATAGCAAAAATATTCAGCAAAGTAAGATTCACAAATAAGTCAACACGACCAAAATGGTCAGTTGACCCCTTTAGGAGTTTTTGCACTTTATAGTCATTTTTTACATTTTTCATAAATTTTTGTAGATTTTTAGAAAATATTTTCCACTGTAATTACTGGGTCAAGTTCATTATAGAAATAGATAAGTTTAGCAACAAGAATGTTCTGTAAAGTAAGATTTACAAACACATCACCATCATCAAAACACAATTTTATTATGAATATATTTGTGTCCATTGTTTAATATGCACATAAACCAAGGTGAGCGACACAGGCTCTTGAGAGCCTCTAGTATCATTGAATCGTAAAAATTGCTTACGAAAATAGAACCACTTGTTTCCATCCTTATAGTAGCAAATAATGCAAATATGAAAAATAGAAGGTCGTATGATTACCAATAAGACAACTTTCTACAGGAGACAAAATTACACAAAATTTAAGAAACATAGATCTCCGTACGATGAACAAATTTCCCACTGCATAGTCAGCCATAAAATGTCACAAAATGACCAATGTAAAACAATTCGAACGAGAAAACTAAAAGCCTAATTCATAAACAAAATAATGACAAAAAACAAATATGTTACAGAGTAACAAACGACACCATCGATTTACATTTATACAGGTTCCTGACTTGGACATGAACAAACACAGTGTAGCGGGGTTATACTCATTTGCAGGCGCCAACATTTCCCCTAGTCTAAGACAGTGATTATAAAAATGTTAGTTCTTAATTCATGAAATGTCTTACAATTTCTTATACGGCATTATTTCTTTATAAAACAGTGAATACATAGGTTACACCTAAATTATCATAACAATAATTCGGAACAGGTATTTCTAATATCTTTTTCCATTTACCATTTACTTCTAACTCTTCCATTAAAGATATTAGAGACTGCTCATATTTCGGCTCACCATAGTTTGCTCTCTTGGTTATAACAACTTTACCATCTGCAAAATAACATGAGTAACTTCATTCAGCTATTTGCGACGAAGAATAAATAAATATGGTCATGCAGATTTAAAATTCTTGGACCTGTTTACTATTAAACTCTTCAAAAAAATAGCAGATATGGTAACGGTATAACAATTAAACTGCATACCTGATATAAGATACTCATCATAGTAGCCTTCGTCAACAACATAGTATAGTATATGTCAGTCTATGTATGTACACATGGAAACATGGACAAACATATACTCTAATGCAAAAACCCGCCAAAAGAAATGTTGGTGAATGCAAAAGGTCCGCGCACGGTGTCAAGCACCATGTGGTCAAGTTGTTTTGAATGCAAATTTAACATTTCTATTGCGCAATTGAAAAAAAAATATCTTCCTCTTTATTAAAAATCTTCAACATTCAGAGGTAGAAACAACTCATTACAAGAGTCAGTTATTTTAAATTTACAAAAGATATCTCATAAACACTTAGGCCTATAACTGAAACAATTATCATTATTTTATCAATTATAACATATCTACGCATTTTATACGTATGTATCTTAAAATATAGTAATATATTCAATAAATCAAAATAGTACATCAAATATGCGAAGTAACATACGAACAAGTATCTATTAAACAGGTTACTTTTCAAGATGTTTTAATTTAACTTGCAGTTCGAGTTTTCTAATGCAATATGGTATGCTACGATACATATTTAATTAATATTTTGTTTATTGACTCTTGATTGCTAAATGTGAAGTGATAAATGTGTCATGCATATGCCGGACCAGGATAATAAACAATTGATACCATGCTGTGTAGAAGGTCGACTTGGATGAAGTTTCGAAATAGAACTATCACAGTCACTGCAAATTGAACATTTGGATAGGGTCCGAGAATAAGCTGTGTAACATACAATCCTCGGACACTCAAAAATTGTTCCGATTGTTTTTAGTCATACAGAGAACGGTAGCATGCAGGCTACAAGGTTCACAGGATTAAACGGTAGCACTTCAAACCGTACATGACTGCATATTGGTTCATCCCGCAAGCGCAAACAACCTCTACGCTTTGGTCCAAGCCAATCCATGGGCTGTGTATATTTTTTAATGAGAAAATTAAGAACCATTTTCTCCACGCCTGTTGGGAATTATGACGTACACATACGAGAACAAAGGAATGTCTGGATAAATATGCTTTTCAAAGAGCGTTTACTTGATAAAATGATAGGAAAACAGTAAATATTTTTTATTCGAGCAATTAATTCTCCAAACACTGTACTTTAATTGTCAATAAAATGGATTTTTATGCGACTATCTTACAAATAAGAGTTTTAACGAGCTTTGAACTACATTTAATCCACCATTTTCTACAGGAACAAAAATGCTCGAAACAAGTTAAGAATTAGACATTTGTTATCCATTTGTTTGGTATGTATGAGCTTTTCATTGAGCCTTTTGATTAGGCTTTCCGTCTATTTTGCATGTTCTGTTGGTTTTAAAATGTGTATATTTACCTTTCTTCGCAAACCGCAAACAATCATAAAGGGAATCAGGTGGGAGATGCCCTGGTACAAAACATCCGCATGTTAAAACACAATCAAAGCAACCTGAAATAATAAAAGAAAACTCTTACACATAAATTTCAGAACGACACAGTTATACATATATGTATCGAGAAAGACCTTAATAATACATAGACAATAATCGTGTATTGACTTGACATATCAACGATATAAGGATGAGGATTAGAAACGGGGAAATGCAAGGCTCATATCATGACGGCGGAGAAATATACACAATGAAATGTACATTACCTGTTGAAACCCGCAATCGATTGTGTACGAAATTGTTTGAGAATGAACTAAAATATTATCAAAATCTATAAAACGATATGATTTGTAGTTTGCAAACCAAAAATATAAGTGAAATATGTTTTTTCTACAAATTGCAAAATAAATAAGTTGGAGTCGTTGTACACATTGGTAACAAGAATAGGTTGAATAGGTCTTATAAATAATTAATTATAATTTTGGCAATTTCTTTTTAAATATGCAATATGAAAATTGATATCTAGTCAGTGACTGTATATGACATAACAATATACAGTCAACGTGCTTTGACTGCTCCAATAAAACGAGCGCAGTATAAATCCCTATTTTCATCAAATCATTCCAAATGGAAATATTGATTTGTTTTATCTTAAATCTGTGTATTTTCAAAACCGAAACTAAATGTAAAACAATGCATTACTGAGCCTTTTGTTCATTCATGTGTCATTGGTGAGAACATGAAAAATTTCTCCAATACGCTATCAATTGACAAATCTAGAAAAAAAACCACTCAACTGAATCAACTTACCACGTTCTTATTGTAGTTACATGGTCTGTTAAAATGATTATTTTTCGATAATGCAGTTTTAAACTTTAAGAAAGATTGTGTAATGTTCAAGCAAACAACACCAACATATATAGCCATACGTTTCTTCAGTATAGTTTAAATAACAACTGACGAAAGCTTTTTACTTGTAACGTCACGCACTTGTAATTCATGTTGTTATTAAAAATAGAAAGTAGTAAAGAAGTATTTTGTTTCGAACATGGTATTGTTCACAGAGCTATCAAAGATCAAAATCTTGTTTTATACCTTTGACATCTGGTATTGCATCACTTGTCAAGTAACAGTTGTAATAGTTTCTGTACAAATTTCGTTTCCTCGCTAAATTTAACATCCCAATTGAAGGTTCCAGGGCATCAATTTTGCTGAATCCATATTTGCGGAGCTATAATTAAATATGTGAAAAGTTATAAGGATAAAAAGAAGAAATAACAGTATCCCACACTTCCTTAAAAGGATTAAATTGAAATATTTAGAAACACGAAAAACAAGATACATTTACAGGCAATTGGATTGAATGTGTTTTTGGATTGGTCATAAAAAAGCATGCAAGAAAATAACATTTCGGGTCTTCCATTTGATTAGGGACCTTTTGAATTTTCCTCGGAGTTCAGTAATCTTGTTATTTAATTTTTCAACTTTTATTGCGTTTTTCTATTTTTCTGTTGTGTTTTTCATTTTAAAAGTGTGCCACATTTTTTATTGTTTACTTTGATGTTGCCTTGGCAAATGTGGTGTCTTCCATATTGGTGTTAAAATGATAATCGTAACTGGAATAACGACGATCCAAATATGGCGAAGGCAAAAATAGGTATAATTTTTTCAGACATTTTTCTCAAATGTAGCATATTTTTGTAAATATTTACTTAGCTGCAAGGTTTTGCTATACCATTACATCATATATGAATCTTTACGATGCAATATAATTGTCTTTCTTTTAAAACGGACGCGTAAATACAGTAAATTCATAGGTCCGTATCTAGTAAAGTTGTATGACTAGATTCATCATTTATTCTGAATCATTTCATTTGTTACATTCTTGCATGTGGGCGTCAACCTGTTTTCGGGTGTAAGTAATCTTTTTGTCGGTTGTAGTTATTTGTAATGTTGTCCCTTGTTTGTCATAATTTTTAAGTTGTAAAATAAACCAAGAAAAATGAAGAGGCATGGAACTGTAGTTTCTGATTTCTCGTCAAACTGTCTCTGGCGTATACTAAAAGGCTTTCCTACTTTATTGTGGCATAATAGGGTACGGGAAAGAATTGAGTTTAGCAGTGGCTTCCCCGGGACAGAAATAGCACATGTAGCCACCTGCACTTAATACATTAGACTAATATTTTCTATGTTTTTATTCATGATAAATCAATGTTTTTACAGTCTTTATCACAGGTCTAAGGTGGGGTTACACATGCGTTTTGCTTGACAATTATTGCCATGTATCATAACTTCCTTTAAAACTGCTTTTCGCTCGCGCCAATATTTTGTGTATTTTTCTGTATTTTAAAATAGTTCGTTTTTTCCCATTTCCAAATTTCCTGAAGCTTGTTCTCCTTCCAATTTATAATATATTAGTATGTAGCTGTTTTTATAAGAACTCAAAAGAAACTTCATAAGATGTTGGTACGTTTTCGTGATTAATTCATCAGCATAGTTTCGTCATATGCTATCAGATGGACGTTTTTAGTGTCAAGAGAGGGACGAAAGATACCAGAGGGACAGTCAATCTCATAAATTGACCACAAACTGACAATGCCATGGCTAAAAATGAACAAAAGACAAACAGACAAACAATTGTACAGATGACACAACATCGAAAACTAAAGAATAAGCAACACGAAACCAACGGAAATTTGGGTAATCTGAGATGTTCCGAAGGGTAAACAGATCCTGCTTCACATGTGGCACCCGTCGTGGTGTTCATGTTATAACAACTCCTGTAAATAGTCTAATTTTGTAATTCACATTAATAAAAGGGATAGGGATTGTAGTTACAAAGTAAGGAACATATCCGATATCCTCTGTGAAACGGTTATTCCATAACGGTCAACCAATTCGTGATGTCGTCTGTAGCTATCCAGTTACGATCATCTTCAAAATTTTTATTACCGGAATTACTATTACTACTGCGATAATCATGCAGAATTGTTCAAGGGCAATTTTCTAAGCTCTAAGACAATTATAGTACACCGTTACGATTAAAATATGATCTAATGGTATAGAAAAACCTTACAGCTGAGCAACTATTGACAAAAACAGGCTACATTTGAGAAGATTTTACCCATTTCTGCCGTCGCCATATAAGGATCGTCGTTATTCAAGTTACGATTATCAATTTAACACCAGTGTTCCAAGAGGTAAAACAAAACACACATAACAATACGATATTTGTACAGTTAAGAATTAAAAGACCAGTTACTCGAAAACATTTGAGACAGCAGCCAAAACAAGCTTAAATGAATAAATCATTTTCTAAATTGTTGGTCGACAAACCTGTGTTGCCACAAGGCCAGTCCCGGCACCAATATCAAGAATTTCTGTGTTGTCACATGCAGATATATCAAACAGAGAAGCTACAGTTTCAGCAGTCATTTGTGGTCCTCGATAAACCTGTGACGAAACTTCCTAAAAAGAAAATCTTATCTTATCCGATTTTACAGTCCTAGATATTGAGTCTCTTCGTTCGTTTGTAAATTATTTTAGGATTGCGTTTCACAATGTTTCATTTGGAAAACAAACATTAAATTAAGACATCACAACTTGTTTATTTTATTAATTATGCTATGTATTGAACTAAAAAAAAAATTAAAAAGTGGCATACTGCCTTTGGGAGAAACAAGTTTTGGTCCTTTTTTTAAATATTACTTAGCATTCATCAACAAACAAAAAAAATCCAACTTACCAATGGCTTCACCTCCGGGTATAATATGACAAAATTCAGTATATTTCGTAATCCAAGTCAAATCTTATCATCTAAGGGTTAAGCCTTAAGTTACAATACATCTTTTAAATTATTATACAAATAATATGTTTATTTTTCGGATTCTGTCTAACCAAACGTGAAACATTCCAATATTTTAAATCCGACTTTAATTTATTGGTGACATACATAAGATGTTTTCTAAATAACATGTTAAAGACCTCATCATATCCATGGTCTGCCCAATTATCATAATAGTCTATTACTGCCTCTGGTGAGATGTTTCCATTGATAATTTCCTTTTCTCTTTCCACAAACTGTTCTGCAAAATGTAATAACAGTATAAGTCAGAACAATAAAAAGGGAACAATAGAACGATCATACATGTTGTACTTGTGTGCTTTAATGTTTTTGATGTAGCTTTATTGACATCGACAGCTGGTCCGTAGGGAGTACATGAGATCACTTTCGACCATTCTAAGGGGTCCATGTTGATCTGTCTTTCATTAATTATGTAATATTTAGTATCTGTCTTTTTTTCAGTTGTGATCATGGTGTTGCCAGTTTTTTTCTTTGATTTATGATTGTGAATAAGCCCTTGGTATCTTACACAAATTTGGAACATGCAATAAGGTGTGATGGCTTAAAAATGATGAAGAAAACAATTCTAAAAAGGGTGTTTAATCGTTCTTCATGCAACATGAATCAGGTACTACAATACAATTTTATTTAAACAATTTCAAGAGAATGCTTAAGATGTGAAAGTTATCAGCATTAGATTAGGTACTGTAAAATAGTAGGAATACGGTAGGGATGTGTTGCATAAGTGTTCAGATGTATTGTTGATACAAATAAAGTTTGTTTTATAATGCAGGGAAGTTTTGTACATATATTTCGTAATTATTGTACTATTTCATTCTACATGTTCTAGACACGATAATAGTTATCAAAAGTACCAGGATTATAATTTTATACGCCAGACGCGCGTTTCGTCTACATAAGACTCATCAGTGACGCTCAGAACAAAATAGTTAAAAAGCCAAACAAATACAAAGTTGAAGAGCATTGAGGACCCAGAATTTCAAAAAGTTGTGCCAAATACGGCTAAGGTAATCTACCCCTGGGGTAAGAAAATCCTTAGTTTTTCGAAAAAATCAAAGTTTTGTAAACAGAAAATTGACAAAAATGACCATATAATTGATATAACAAAATTTAAAAAAAAACCTTGGAAAACAATGGAAAATACCCTTGAATTTTGGAACAAGGTCGGTAAAAAAAAAACACATGATTAAATGTACACATTAAAGGCACTTCTGTGACTTGTGCTCTTACAATACAAACAAACGAGCAAATCTGAAGATATATTTCAAGAAGGTTAATGGAAACACTGATGGTAAAGACGGACCTTAAGACACTATATATGAAAAGAGTTTGTAAAAGTGAAAATTCCCTTTCTTCTTCATTCTAAGTAAAATCTGTAATGTGCCTGTTATCGTTTTTATAAGAAAATATTGTTTAAATAAGTATGAAGAAAACACTGGAGCTATGGTAGAAAATGAGATTGATGAAAGGACACTTAAGCCGCAAAACCCATAGACAATATATGATAATGAGTGTTGAGACAAACAACTCTGTTCTTCAGGTTAAGCGTCGGGTCCATTTTTTTCAACAGATAATTAACTATGCTATTGTTTGCATAAATATCAAACATCTGCATTACATACATTCAATTGTGTAAATCGTTTTTAAGATCTTCGATCTTATTTTTCAACAATAATATGTTTTACTATAAAAATGTTTGATATAAAAGAATGTTTCATTTATAAACAGACAGTACACCTGTAGAAACTTTACCACGTTTTCGTTGAGGTATGATTTGACGATACCATTAAGTAAGACATACTTGTTAACAGCTGTGTTTTTGGGGCGTTGATAAGTTATCAATAAACATTTCCGGCAAAATAGTTGACCAAAGGCATATTATGAATGCAAACGTAGGTCATCATCATACATTTTTTAAGTATACTGATGTATCTAAATATTTTGCTTATTGCTGTACTAAAACATAGTTATCAGACAGATATAGCATGTATAGATACGAATTAAATACTTGGATATATTACATAACACGAAAAACTATATGTAAAACGATTTGAATTGATGTTGTATATTAGTATGCAAATCACGTATCTGTTTGCTATGGTAACATATTGCCTGCCTCCTTCAGATCACTTATGTTTATTGTATAAAACTTATTGTGTTAAAAGTAAAATCACAAAAATACTGAATACCGATGAACATTCAATCGTAAAGTCTCTAATCAAAGACAATATCAAATGACAATATACATCAAACGAATGGCCAATAATAGTCATATTCCTGACTTGGTAAAGGCATTTTCAAATGTAGAAAATGGCGGATTTAACCTGGTTTATCAGCGTTTTACCTCTCACTTTATTAACAGTTTTATCCATTATATTTACAATGATGCGTGAACTAAGCAGACATTTTAAATAAAATAGTGGGTACAGCATATTTCACCCCTATCATACTACTGTGGCGTACTTAGTCATTGTGATGAATGTGCGGCGCATTCTCTTCCTATTGGAGAGAAAACTGAAGCAGTGGTGTACATGTAGCTGTCAAAGAGTAGCAAGTTATCATACCAAGTAGAGAGCAATAAGCACACGAAACAAGAAATTAACTCTGTTGAAAATTATTATGAAGCAGTTTTATATGAAAAAGTGGTATATTGGCAAAATGAAGTGTTACACACCCGATAAGATGAAACTGTACAAATTTCTTTCATAAAACAAATTCAGTTTTCTAGTGGTTAACAGAATATCATTTGTCATAAACACCATACATGCAACCACAGCTATTGGTAAGTCAAAATCAGGGAATCATAGTCTCGAAAAATTATACTTTTCTTAACAATCAACGACCTGGGATTCGTTATCGGTAGATCTATAAGAAGCATTTATATATAGTTGTAAACTCTGTTATACAAAGTTATTTCCGATGTATGAGTTTGGCAAATGTTCAAAACTTGCTGAACAAATTGGATAATTGAAAATTTTATATGGAGAGAAGTTGAAGTTGATTGAACTAATGATATACAAGTGACCAATGAACAAATAGATATTGCACGAGTATTTTGGGGAAAGAGGAAATTGAATTTTATCAGTGATTAATGATTCGACGATGCATTTACTTTTATTGCTTTGTCTAAGAAGTACCAGAACAACATGAACATTACGATGATGGTCTGTTTTATGACGAAATTGTAAAATTCGAAGACAATGTTATTCTGATTATGATTGATTGATTATTGGTGGTAAATTTCATTTTCAGCAATATTAGCTATTTCGTGTAGATTATTTGTTTATGCCGAGAAAATACCCGTGTTCTTCGGCAATTCTAGTTAAGATCGGTATCAAACGCTTCTGGCAAGTTGGGATTTCGAACTCAATATCTGAATTTTGAAAATCCCATGTTTGGTGTAGATAATCTTTTTAAACTATTCCGACACGGATATCTTATCCCCTGAAGCAAGTGTCTAATATGTCAGAATATGAAATGTTTACTAAAAATATGATGGAGGTAGAATAAAAGCCATATCTAATAATTCAATATGAATGAATTTGTGAATAAATATTAACAATGAAAGTATTAAAAATTCTTGCACAGCCCTGTGTTGTTCTTACACACACAGATAAAACAAACGCATTATTACTTTTCAGAATAACAACGTTTTGATATAATTACGAACGTTTATTTAATTTTAGATTGATCGATGACCAGTAGTAGACAATATCATCTAGTAATCTATATGTATGGAATATTGGTCTATCGGTGTTTACAGTCGACTTCATTTTTCATGACAAAACTGAAAGATCGACAATTAATTCAATATATAATTTTCGTACTTTCGTACCTTTCAAGATGATTTTTGATATTGCATAGAACATGACTTTGTTCTTAGACGGAGCCTCGGATTTTCCATAGTCCGACCTTTACGTTGCCATGTATTTATACAATCGGTACAAGAACGAAACCGTTGTTTTCATTGTTGTTTTTTGGGGTGTTGAATAAATAAGATACATTTTGGTAAACATAGTTTGATGTGAAGTTTTGGACCTAGTTAAGGGATATTGAACCAGAAAGTTGAAGCAGTGTTTGCATCAGTTAAGTGTAGATATGAATTCGTGCATATACCCTTAAACAAGCTGTAATTATGATCACCTTGTTTGTTGATCACTTTCATAGCTCATTGATAAATTGTAATTATTCCTTACCTGCCATTTTCTCCAATATAAAAGTTCAAATCTTATCTATCACAGCACTGATCAAAGTTTATAATATAGGACATTCAACTACATGTACGTCCATATACTACACAAAGTACTCTACTATTTCACCATTATTTAATAGTTCAGGCAAGCATTCCTATATTCATTGATATATAATAATAACTTAACCGTGCAGTCTGACTTGCAGGTATATAACTAACAATGTTTATTAATTTAATGTTTCTTTTTGTAATATTATCGGAGTTTAATTCCTTCAATCCTTCACAGAAGCACATTTTGTATCGTGGACAAAGATGTTCTGTCTAAACATGTGTGCACTTTTAATACTCTTACAACCCTCTTATGTTTTCATTTCTATACTACAATATGAATATAATCAAAATTAAGACTTCAGGTTAAACATGTTAAACTATTACTAATCATGTAGCTTCTCACTTGTTTCAGTGCGTATACATCCTAAGATTTCAAGTATTAAGTTTTTTGTGTCCCTATAAAAGGTTAATTTAAGACGTTTGAGTGTTTCTTTTTTTCTAATAACTATGAATTCTTTCTTACAATAAATAATTGACTCCGTTCAAAGTCTCTACAATAAAAGATAAATGACAGGAGATGTTATCTACAATATTATAATTAAAATGTGTATCAGGGCTCTCGATACGGTCGTGTTTTACATGTCAAATATATGCGTTCCCTTCTGTAGTTAAAAGCAATCGGCGCGTCTGATTTGCATTTCATTGATTGATTGTTGTACACTAGCATTTTGCTTTAATTTATGTAAATCCCTAAAGCCTTTTATTTTAATTTTCCATCTGCTTGTGGGTTTTTTTTCGTTTTTACTAAATGTTCTTTACTTTTAACGGCCTGGTTGACTTTTTCTAATCAATATTTTAAGATATTTGTTAGTCGCTGGCCTAATTTATCATCATGTGGGTGGGTTTTATCACTCACCTTTGTTTAAATAGTTTTAATAAAACTGTTTATCCTAAAGACTCCTTTAATTGTAAACAGTTTTTGCCTTATTGATTGCATTTAAAGCTGCATTTCTATTTTTTTTTCCTTTCCTGCAGTTCTATATTTGATTACAAAATGCATTTTAGTTGGAAAATTTTTCGCGCAGCTTACTTTAAAAAAAACAGATCTATAAGTCTTTTCGTTGATATTGTAAATAATAGCATTTGCCCGGTAAATTCACAAAAAAAACATTTGTAAGCAAATGCATCGTCCATTGAAATCAACAGTGAGGATAACATCGTAGCCTAATGCACATAGGAATATAACATGTTCAAGAAGTTGAAACATTATTTCGTCCGGTTCTTTTTCAACCCTCATTTGGTCATAGATGAATTATATAAACTACATCTACTGTCATTTCTAGTTCATTGATTCGTGTGATTACCTACAATCTTTGGTTTTACTATTTATTTTTTTATCATCGAGAATTGAATAATTGTATGTAAGAATATTACTATACCCCCTTTGTCTTTTGCATTTTTCCTACACTTACAAACCTAAATATACGACTTATCTAATGTTGAGGGGCGTTAATTATTTTTTTAGAAAGGTCTCAATCAAACTAAAAACTGAAAAATATCATTTAGTACATGTTTGTAAAACCTATGTATCTGTGATGTCGTACTGCGAATATTGAAATAATATATAACGATTTCAGGATATTTACCTATCGACTTCTTTCGTACTTCGTTTATATATTTTACAACGTTTATGTTGTTGGTTTTTTTTTCGTTCTCTCAGAGTTCGACACTCTTTCCATTTGCTTTTAATCTTGACAATGTATGGCTTTGTAGCCATATTCATAGCAACTTTTACATTTTAAATATTTTCAATGTCCATACACAGAGGCTGTACGATTTTTTTGACCGCAGTACCATTGAAACGAGGATACAGACCAGAAATAACACAATTTTTCGATTAGGATTTGGCTTTCATTACCAGAATCATATATTCTTCAGTAAATGGTTGGAAATGGAAACCTTTATCAAGACAATCATTTCTTCCTGCTTCAAAATGATGTTTTTGACATGGGAATCCCCTGACAGATTAAGAAGTTTTGCCATAACATCGAAATTTTTGACGCCTCCGACACCAATCGGAGCGATATCCAACTGAAATGTAATCTGATTGAAATTTCAGACAATCGAACTCACTATTTAAAATGTCCCATTTAGCTTGCTGTTTTGTGTATTTGGTATGGATGACGAGTCATTCATACCGCAGTCCCACTAGGCTACGATCGCACTACGAAAAAAAGTTTTTTGTACGATCGTAGTGCAATTGTGCAGATCGGTGTATGGTCGTAGTAGGGCCGTGGTGAGGTCGTCCTGATCGTGATGAGCGTGGCCAACTTTGAGCATGTTCAAAACATTCATTGAGCCGCCGTGGCGAAATAAGGCCGTAGTAGAAGCGTAGTGAGAGTGCAGTAAGGTGTTGGTAACAACGCAAAGGTTGTTGTATCATCGTCGCAAAAGCCCGATTTTAGGTTGGGTGACTGCGTTACGATCTCACAGCGACTGTACTTCGACCTCAATGCGACCATCACGTTCTGATCGCAACCCAAACACGCTTCCACTACGACTATACCACGTTTATACCACGCTTATATGTCGCTGTTTAAGACTATATAAAGAAGAAGATGTGGTATGATTGCCAATGAGACGACTATCCACAAAAGACCCAAATGACACAAAATAGTACGATTTAAGCAAGCCCCTGTCGTCCTCATCACGCGGTTTGTACGACCAGACTATAACTATGTTCATACTACGATCATCATGCTCATTGTCATTGTAATATAAAATTGATAAAAGTTCTCCAGTTTTTGCTTGTCTGTATGTATATGTTGGACCTCTTGAACTATATCTCTAACGGTTCAACTACTCGTTCTCATTTCTCATGGTCCTAAGTTTAGAGAACCCCAACACATCAATTGGAACCATAAATTCAAAATAATTACGGATGCTATTGAGGACTACGCCAGAGCATGGGCTAAGCGAGAAGAAGTTGAACTGGACACTTTGTCAGAATGGGTTAAAACTATCAGGTCTCTGATAAAACGTCGCATTCACAAGTTGAAAAACTGTGTGAACGATCGACCAAAGTCCGTTTTCAGAGACAAAGAGGTCATGAAATGTCTATCAACTCTTCATGATAAGTATGTTGTTGTTCCTGCGGGCAAAGCTTCAAATAATATTGTCTTTGTATGTAAATCGTATTACTACGAATGTCTTGTAAAAGAATTCGGTATAACGGAGCACTCAGGTAATCCCACATACAATGACATATCATTTGACAAGGATGAGATTTTAGCAAATCATAAGTCCTTCATGGCTTCAATAAACATTACATTGAACACCAAATCGGAGGACTTACCTTGTTTGTATTGGATACCAAAGCTTCATAAAATTCCGTACAAACAACGGTATATTGCTGGCTAATCTTCATGTTCCACTAAATAATTGTCTATTAGATTGACTAAAATTCTGTCCGCAGTGAAAGAGGGTCTTCAGAAATACTGTGAAACTGTTTACTCGCGTAGTGGTATTAACCATATGTAGATTCTTAAAAATTCTAAAGAACTTCTAGACAATTTCAAATCTCGGTCTCTTTCTGAAATAAGTTCCATCAAAACTTTTGATTTTTCAACCCTGTATACCACCATTCCCCATGTAAAATTGAAAAATCGCCTAAAAGAAATTATCCACAATGCCTTTCAACATAAAAATGGTAGCATACGCTATAAATTTATTACTTTGGGATTTCATAGAGCATATTTCGTTAATAGTGACAAACAAAAGGGTAAATCATGCTACACAGACGAACAAGTAGTCAGTATGCTGGAGTTTCTTATCGACAACATATTTGTTGAGTTTGGCGGTAGACTTTTTCAACAAATTGTCGGCATTCCTATGGGGACAAACTGTGCGCCTCTTCTTGCCGACCTCTTCTTATTTTCATATGAATTGGAGTTCCTCCATACACTTGTTAAAAAACAAGAGGATCAAAGAAGCCAGATTATTTAATTTCACTTTCAGATATATTGATGATGTTCTTTCCATAAACAATCCGAACTTTTCTGATTGGGTTTATTAATATATCCCCCAGAACTAGAGATTAAAGAAACAACAGACACGGCTTCCTCCGCCTCATTTTTAGACTTATATCTCGAATTTGACTTACACAGTCATCTCAGTACCAGAATCTATGACAAACGAGACGATTCTAATTTTGAAATTATAAATTTCCCCCACCTTAGTAGCAATATACCAACTTCACCTGCATATGGGATATATATTTTCTAACTTATTCGATATTCAATTAAGAGCTTGCAGCTCCTACTCAGACTTTGTAAAACGTCATCAGTGTCTGAGTAGACAGTTGATGAACCGGGGTATGTCAAAGAACGTCTCGTCCTTTTTCTAAAAAAAGTTCATCAGAAGGTACCAAGACCTTGTTGATAAATATTCCGTATCAACTTCTCAAATAATACACGATGGTCTTGATGTATAGATTATGCGTACTGATGTTGTGTATCATCTTAACAACATGTTTTATTGTTCTTTTATTTGTTTTTGTTCTATTATTAAGATTACTTTTACTGTTGAATGGTTTTATGTGATATCCGTTTGATATGGCTCGGTACTTATACATCTCGTCAATGTGTTTGTATTGGCTTTCATTTTTTGGTGATTTGTTTTGTATATGTGACTCTTTGTATTTCTTATGTGCTTATAACGTGACTCTGTACTTTAAAAGATCCCGTCAGTATGATAATTGTCTATAATATGTCATTATGATATATTTCTATTATGAATTACTATATACGTTGAACCACAAACGTCAAAATAATTCAATGGCGTTGTGGAAGTAACAATTTTTGGATTCTCATAAATTCTATGTATAACTTTTGGACTAGTTTGAATCTCGGTCTATTTCTGTAATTTATTCTTACATACTTTTGATTTTTTAACCCTGTATGCATACATTGCCTTTGTAAATTTTAAAATTGTTTGTACGCACATTGAACGACAAATTTATGTGACGTATAAAATTTTTCTGACGTCAGACACTCAAATCAATCCATGTGTTCGTAGATAGTAGATGTTTTTGTGTCCTGTTAAATTGTTCCTTTTAAAATTGTTATACGATGATGACTGATGTACCCATATTTTGACTATTTTATTAATTGTGACTGTTTATTTAACGCATCATGTAAATGTAGCGGAATTTGATGAGACTGTTATTAAAGTGAGAGGGTTAGCGCTATAGAACCAGGTTTAACCCACCATTTTCTACATTTGAAAATGCCTGTACCAAGTCAGGAATATGACAGTTCTTGTCCATTCGTTTTTGATGCGTTATGTTTTTTGATTTTGCCATGTGATTATGGACTTTCCAAATTGATTTTCCTCTGAGTTCAGTATTTTTGTGATTTTACTTTTCACTAAAGCGTCGTCATTTGATCTTGATAGAGCAGCAACACGTTCTGATTCAGTTTGGATTGGTCGGTCCGATATATATCATCATTCGTTACTATTAGATTTCCTTCTGTCTCTACAAATACCCTTAACCTTACGGATGTTGGAAACAAGGCAACGTTGTTTCCGATAAACTCTTGTGATCAATTTTATTTGGCAATCGCCAATGTCAGTCAGCAGGGTTAAAAACACCAGTTGCTCGACCTGTTAGTTAAATGCGTTTTGTTTAAATATACTTTTTCACTTTTTTTGGTCTTTTGGAAAATGTTGTTTGTGCTGTATTTAGACCCTTCTAATACGAAATTTGTTTTACATGCACATGATAAAAATTGCGGTTTTGATCCAAAGCAATTATAGGTTTGAACGTAGTTTTCAATTTAGACTCGTTTATATTTTTTCGTTTGGGCTTGTATCAAATTTCCCACCGGTTTATATGATCCGTTCATCCTATATTTACTTTTAAAATTCAAGAGATTATCTAAAAATGAGGGTACTTTTTCAAAAATGAGGGTACTTGTTATATGGCCTTCCAAATACCGTTTCGATCTCTAACATTACTGAAAAGACATTTATTGTCGAAATCCGGCCCTGGTGTACAAAAAATATATTGACACCTTATGTATGTGGCATCACATCGTGACCATAAATTAATGGTTTTCTGTTTAGTATTAAATTTATATTAAGATCCATTTTGTTACATCTTGTGATCAATTTTATTTGGCAATTGCCAATGGCAGTCAGCAGGGTTTAAGAACATCAGTTGTTCGACTTGTTAGTCAAATGCGTTTTATTTAAATATACTTTTTCACTTTTTGGGTCTTTTGGAAAATGTTGTTTGTGCTGTATTTATATCATTCTACAACGAAATTTGTTTTACATGCACACGTATAAAAATGGGTTTTTATCCAACGCAATCATAGGTTTGAACGTAGTTTTCAATTTAGACTCGTTTATATTTTTTGTTTGGGCTTGTATCATATTTTCCCTACGGTTCATATGATTTGTTCATCCTATATTCATTTGACTCTTCAAATTCAAGAGTTTATCTAAAAATGAGGGTACTTTTTTCTAAAAATGAGGGTACTTGTTATATGGCCTTCCAAATACCGTTTCGATCCCTAACATCACTGAAGAGACATTTATTGTCGAAATCCGGATCTGGTGTACTTAAAAAATATTGACACCGTATGTTTGTGGCATAATATCGTGGCCACAAGTTAAACTTTTATTTCTGTTTAGTATTAAATTGATATTAAGATCCATTTTGTTACATCTTGTGATCAATTTTATTTGGCAATCGCCAATGGTAGTTAGCAGGGTTTAAGAACATCAGTTGTTCGACCTGTTAGTCAAATGCGTTTTGTTTAAATATACTTTTTCACCTTTTTGTTCTTTTGGAAAATGTTGTTTGTGCTGTTTTTAGACACTTCTACAACGAAATTTGATTACATGCACACGTATAAAAATTGCGGTTTTTATCCAACGCAATCATAGGCTTGAACGTAGTTTTCAATTTAGACTCTTTTATATTTTTTGTTTGGGCTTGTATCATATTTTCCCTACGGTTTATATGATCTGTTCATCCTATATTGACTCTTAAAATTCAAGAGTTTTCTAAAAAATGAGGGTACTTTTTTCTAAAAATGAGGGTACTTGTTATATGGCCTTCCAAATACCCTTTCGATCCCTAACATCACTGAAGAGACATTTAATGTCAAAATCTGGATCTGGTGTACTTACAAAATATTGACACCGTATGTTTGTGGCTTAATATCGTGGCCACAAGTTAAACTTTTATTTCTGTTTAGTATTAAATTTATATAAAGATCTATTTTGTTACATCTGGTGATCAATTTTATTTGGCAATCGCCAATGGCAGTAAGCAGAGTTTAAGAACATCAGTTATTCGACCTGTTAGTCAAATGCGTTTTGTTTAAATGTACTTTTTCACGTTTTTGGTCTTTTGGAATATGTTGTTTGTGCTGTTTTTATACCCTTCTACAACGAAATTTGTTTACATGCGCACGTACAAAAATTGCGGTATTTATCCAACGCAATCATAGGTTTGAACGTAGTTTTCAATTTAGACTCGTTTATATTTTTTGTTTGGGCTTGTATCATATTTTCCCTACGGTTTATATGATCCGTTCATCCTATATTGACTCTTAAAATTCAAGAGTTTATCTAAAAATGAGGGTACTTGTTATATGGCCTTCCAAATACCGTTTCGATCCCTAACATCACTGAAGAGACATTTATTGTCGAAATCCGGATCTGGTGTACTTGAAAAATATTGACACCGTATGTTTGTGGCATAATATCGTGGCCACAAGTTAAACTTTTATTTCTGTTTAGTATTAAATTTATATTAAGATCCATTTTGTTACATCTTGTGATCAATTTTTTTTTTTGGCAATCGCCAATGGCAGTCAGCAGGGTTTAAGAACATCAGTTGTTCGACCTGTTAGTCAAATGCGTTTTGTTTAAATATACTTTTTCACCTTTTTGGTCTTTTGGAAAATGTTGTTTGTGCTGTTTTTATACCCTTCTACAACGAAATTTGTTTACATGCACACGTATAAAAATTGCGGTTTTTATCCAACGCAATCATAGGTTTGAACGTAGTTTTCAATTTAGACTCGTATATATTAATTATATATACTAGTATTTCAACAAGTTTAAATTGAAAACTAGGTTCAAACCTTTGATTGCGTTGGATAAAAACCGCAATTTTTATACGAGTGCATGTAAAATAAATTTCGTTCTAGAAGGGTAAACTAGTATTTTAATACACACAATCATTTGTTAATCAATCAATCTCTTAATGCATGATACAAAATATCAAACAGCATGAATTGAAAATTAACGTGACCTATCTAGTAGACCCTGTAGTGCCGAATGATTTAACCGCAAAATCACAAAAACACTTGACCTAAACGCCATCTATGGCCAGTCAATACAGAAAAAATACTTTCATTCTAATTCATAAAATCAACCGACTGAAATTGTATCAATTTGGTATACAAATTTAATGAAGAAAACAAAACATTTTTTTTTAACTAATTATCTATTATAAGAGCAAAACCTAGAACTTATAACTGTGCAGTATGGGTTTTGCTCATTGTTAAAGATCGTATGGTAATCATATCAATTTGTATCTTGTGGATTTGTGGAGAGTTGTCTCATAGGCAATCATACCACATCTTTTTTTATATAAGAAAAAAATCATATTGCTTTTGATACTTATAGAAAGGAGTATCTTGAACTTTGAATATGATATCACACACTATCGTGGCATTAGGATCTGAAGACGAAACGGTGCATGATATGTAATCGAGTACTTATGGGCGAGAATAATGCAGTTCCTCTCCTTAATCGATTTCTCTTACTAAAATAAAACGACTAGGCCAATATATCATCCAGATCTTAATGTTCAATGTACTTCTTTACAATTTTTTGAATGACCCGTTGGAATATGTTATTGTTACAAAAGATACCACTTAATAAAGATACCCCCTAAGCAGTTGAAATAATAAATGGGAAGTCACATTAGGTAAATTTCTTATTTTCATTATATATTCTAAGCGTTTTAATGACAAGTAAACTTTTGTTATTCTTATACTATTATTCCTGAAAATGTAACTTTATATTTATTCAATGTTTTCGTTTTTATATAAACTAAGTCCCTCTTTTAAAAGCTATTACACTTATGTATTTGATCTATTTTTTTTATTATTTCCATCAGATTTACCGGTACTTTAGGTGCCTGGAACTATATTTTAAAAAAGTTTAATAGGATTTTCCGCTTCAATACCATGAACAATCACAGACGGCAACATATAAAATTTGAAATGATCCACAATGAAATCAACAGTACAAACTTCAATATGTTGTTCTATTATGTTAACAAGGAAGAAAGTTTAACTTTGCCAAAACGTATAATTGGCCTAAATTGTGTGTGTCGTTTCACCAATAAATACGTTTCTCAAGCTTAATTTTAAGTATTTAATTAAAATTGAACATTGAATCCTAAGGGAAAGCTCAAATGCAATATAATCAGATTTGTATATACAAATTGAACATTATTTACAACCCAAAAATGTAAGCCAAAGCCTTAAGATTGAATAAAAACTGTTCAAATGATATCAAGTCATTAATGTTTATGATAAACATGCATCCAAGGTTAGGGGCAGGTTTCGGATCATGCTGACATGTGCCTGCCCCAAGTTAGCATGTTATTCAGTGGTTGTCATTTTTGTGTTATATATTTGTTTTTCCTTCATTTTTTGTACATAAATAAGGCCGTTAGTTAGTTTTCTTGGTTGCATTGATTTACATTGTCGTTTCGGGGCCTTTTATAGTTCACTTTGCGTTATATGATTTGCGCATTGTTGAAGACCGTACTATGACCTATATTTGTTTATTTATGTGTCTTTTGGTCTTTTGTGGAGAGTTGTCTCATTGGCAATCATACCACATCTTCTTTTTATATGCAACCTTTCTTCTTTCGTTCTTTTTCTTACAGGTATATGAACAGAACTTGTCATTTATTTTTTTGTTTTATTTGTCCAAAGCCAACTGAAAAGGTTAAAACAAGTTTCCGTGAAGAAAAAAAAAGAATTTAAAAACGGACAATTGTAAAGATCTCAAATTAGTTGCTAACGATTGAATATTGAAATTATGCCGCTTGCTATTAACTATACACATTTGATTTCGATATGATAATATACGAGCATTTGATTCTCTATCAGATATACTTGACTAAGAACAAAATTAGGCACACAACGAATAGGAATGAATCTACAGATGAATTCTAACTTTTTTGGTCACTAGAAAACTCATAAAACACACGCAACGTTGTCAATAAACAATAATCACGAGGGAAAGAGAGTATGGCATGGTCTAACATATTTGTTATTCAAATGGTATAATTTGTTATTCAAATGTAAAATGTTTTATTCAATTGGTTTAACTTGTCGTTTTAATATTTAATGCAATACTTTTTTATTCAATTGGTATATTTTTTTTTTTATTAAAATGCATTAATTGCATAATGGAAAATTATGGACGTCACAAAGTCAAATTTGTAACAACGTTTGTGATTGTTCGGTAATTACTTGGATGTCTCCCCTTAATATTAAATATGAGTGACGGAAAGTCGCCCCTCTGGTCGAATATTGCGTTCGTGCAAATCCTACCACGGCTGTGAATGCCAATAATGGCAAGTTCGAACAAACCTTGCGAGTGACAATTGCAAGTAATAATAATTATTTGACACAATCTGTTCATGGAAAGAAACAGATATCTGTACGAATGGCAAACACTACTACATTAAAAACGTTATAATGTTGAATATTAACATATGTTTATTTTTCGTATGAAAGAAATACCTTCTCACAGAAGTGAACAATCATGCTAAGTTTAACCCTGATTTGAAAAGGGTTTAAAGTTTCAGAGATCAATAACAAAGGAGTTTTTGTGACAATGGATTTCCAACCTGGAGACAACATCACTTCTAGTACATAATGTAATTATTAGTATAAGTATTCTAATAAATGATGAATGGTCGTTGACCTAGTTACCACAATTCAATTCTGATAAAAATTCCTCTTAATTCTGAAAGTTATACCGTATGTCGCCTCTGTAGAATCTGTATATGAATCTCTTGCATTTCGTACATTCGAAGAGGGGGAGACAAATTGAATTAATACACGTTTCCGTTTACAGGACACTGGTTACTATGTGATATGTATTTCAAGATAAAAAAGGTTTAAGAGTCAAATAAATATGGCTTTTGATAGAAATATATAAGGTGGTGCCAATTAACATTTTACAAAAACGTATACAAGTATTGTTATTTGCTTGCTGTAATACGTTCCCTCTAATTTTGATATTTTTACCTATAATGCCTGTATTTTTGTACACGCAAAGCTGTAAATATAACAGAATTTAAAGCGATTGTCATACAAGTTAGAGGATAATTAACTAGTTGTAAAACCTGGTTTCAACCACAATTTTCTACATTAGAAAATGTCTATACCAAGTCAGAAATAAATCTGTTGTTGTCGATTCGTTTGGATTGTTTTAGTCTTTTTTTTTAATTTCTTGCAATTGAGTAAGGATGTTTTGAATTTTCCTCGGAAAGTAGTATTCTCTTATTTCGCTTTATTACACTAAGGTCTTGTGCAATGCATTGACATGATATATTTTGTGTGTGTTCTTTTGAATTCTTTTGATCCTTTTGTACCAAGGTATAATAACTGTGTCACAACTGTCCAACTATCTGAATAATGGCATTCCTTATTTGCCTATTTCTGGGTGTAGGAATGCTCTTTTACAAATAATCTTGTCATTGGAGACCCTTTTTAGTTCATTGGAATAATGAGATACACAGTCTTATCTGAAATAATTGCAGGCGTAACATAACATAGATGTGCCGAAGTATGCCAGGCGTAGTGCGCACAAATTATTCCCTGCAGAGTTAATCTTGGAGAGGGACTTCTTTTTAAATGGGCAATGGAACTCCAAATTTGAGGTTTGACTATAATATCCATTTAAGTAATTGACTTAAAGTAAGATGAAGCATACATGTACTTTAAGTAGCCGATTTACAGAAATAAGTATCTAGCACTGGACAGATACGAATGCTGGTGGACAGTTAGTCCCATTTTAAATAATTAGCTCGAAAGTTAGGGATTTGGTTTTGACATGATGTAAACCATGCCTTTTCTGTCGTCTTAAATCTGAATTTATATGTGATAAGGGTAAACGATGAAAGTTTTTTCAATAAAACTTCAGTATTTACTTATGTTGTATCATATGAATGATTGCGAATAAAAATATGGATGCTATACTGCTCTTCTCCTTTATTTTCAAAATTTCATAACATTTATACATATATATTTTTAATACATATTTTGCTATATACTATTCCGCAGCACACAAAAAGTAACAATATTACAAAGGTTGTGTTAATGTGAGATCAAATTGTGTATTCATAAGCCTCAGTCTTTATTATCTTTTGACATGTTTATTTCTGAACGGCTAATTAGAGCAGAATAACTTTCTAGATAATCCATTTCATTAGTATTTAACGGCATATACGGGTTCAAATAGTCATTTTGTTGAGTGCTGTTTCCATCATTTCCAACTGACGAATGAGTGCTGTTCGATGAATAGGAAGAAATTCTGGATTCGTAAAGAATTTTAAACGGCTCTGTTAAATCTTCTGTGTCGTTTGGTGTATCTGTTGTAAATTGTAGGATGCCTACTTCTTGGGTTCGATCTGTTGGGAAAATTGTTTCATAATTCTGAAGTTTGGTTTCTGAATGTTTTGTTAAGGTTGAATGACAACTAGGTATACAACCATGAACCCGTTTCTCCTGCTGTTGATAACAGGTATCATCAATCACATCCAAGTAAAGACCTACTTGTAAAGCGAAATTCGGATCTTCCTCTTTTGAATTTGTGGAAGCTTCAAAATCATGATCTACGACAGCGGAACATCCGTTCCTAATCATTTGCCTCTCATCAATAGATTCGTATTCGGAGGAGCAAATTTCATATATAACCTCCTCGTCATCGTCAAGTTCTTGCACTGGTTCATTAATATCATTATTGTGCATTTGGTTTTCATTTTTTTGTGGAGACATCTTACCTTTATTGTTACGATTAATACATACATTGATTCCTACGGATAGACTTAAAATAACTATGAGACCAACTGCAAGTAACATGTAGTAGAACACATGGTCGTGAAAAAACTCTGAAAAAGAATAAGTTATGCCACATAAACCATTAATACGATTATAAACATACTTATCTTTCCTCCTGTAGATTTATAGAGATATGATTGGTTAAAGGACTACACGTGATGACTATGTATATTTATATAGGGTGTCCTAAAAAATATAAGATTAGCAACCATACATTGTTAGTAACCATATTCGGTTAGTTAGGAGTTACTTCCCTTTCACACAAAAAAGATGCCACAACCCTTCATAAAAACAATTAACACGGTGTTGAGGAAAAATCTGAAAGGATTCAACAGACGAATAAATTGATGATGAAAGGTTGAAATAGGTTCATAAAACATAATTAAAGCTAACAATTTGGTATTGTTGGCACAACGGAGTTACTTCCCTTTCAAAACAAAACAAAAAGAAATCTGAAAGGTTTCAACAGACGAAGCAATTGATACATGTAATGAACGATTGAAATAAATGCATACAAGAATGTGTCCAAATTACACAGATGCCCCACTCGCACTATCATTTTATATGTTCAATGGACCGTGAAATTGGATAAAAAATCTAATTTGGCATTGAAATTAGAAAGATCATTCCATAGGGAACATGTGTACTAATTTTCAAGTTGATAATACTTCAACTTCATCAAAAACTACCTTGACCAAAAACTTTAGCCTGAAACTCGCACTTTCATGTTCTATGTTCAGTGGACCGTAAAATTGGGGTCAAAAGACTAATTTGGCTTTAAAATTAGAAAGATCATATCATAAGGAACATGTGTACCAAGTTTCAAGTTGATTGGACTTCATCTTCATCAAAAACTACCTTGACCAAAAACTTTAACCTGAAGCGGGACAGACGGACGAACGAACAGACTGACGGACGAACGGACGCACAGACCAGAAAACATAATGCCCTCTACTATCGTAGGTGGGGCATAAAACAAATTAATGCGAAACAGTTGCTTTTGTTGGCATTTGTTTTCGGTATAGACAAATGGAAGTAGGATATGTTAATACTAAGTATTGAAGACTTGATCACGTTAATAGACGCTCGTCAACATACCACATGTGAAGATAGTCGGTAAGATAAATGTGTTACACGGTGTGCTAGTTACCTAATACGATAAATATGGGGTTAGTAAATTCCATATGCGGATTCTAGCTTCGCTCTCATCCCAAATCAAATCTACTGACCACAAATACATTGTATATCGTATTAGGTCACTAACACACTATGTAACTAATAATATAACAATTTGAATGTTTTCTTCAGACCGCAAATTTAAATCAATAAAACAGACATGCACACATATGTAACACTCCCGAACGTGTCTACCCCCCAAACGTGTATGACTCCCCAAACTGTGTTTATTCTCCCCAAAAGTTTTCGTAATATTTAATATTGCACCAAACATGTCAAATTTTATGTTTCCATTTTTGAAGAGGCATCTATTTAGGGCATTTTCGAGACAATGGCGTCACCCAAAGAAGTGAAAACAACACGTTTTAGGTTATTTGGTAAATACTGAAAAAATATAATATTAAAGTGATCATGGTTATCGTTTATAATTTAATTCTAAATTCCGTTTTTAGCAGAACATTCTGAAAAAAAGTGTTGACGTCAAGTTTATGTGACAAAATTATGTTAATAGACAAAACACTATCACACAATCAGAAGACATTACGTAAACAAATAAATGATTCATGTTTAGCTTGTTAGATATGATATATGATTTTGTAATATGTAATTGTACCTGTTGTATCTGTTATGTCATTTATGTTTCCGTAGCTTGTCAGTCAGTCATGTCCAAATGTTTAATTAATGCAAACATCTGTTCATTACAGTATTTCTTTGATAGTTCTGATTGGTCCATTGGCCTGCCACACAAACTGTAACAATATTAAACCAACGGTGGCAAGAGGATTACAAACAGTAGAACTTGTGTAATGGTCGTTTCTTTAAATCTTTGCATGTGCATTGAATCCACGTTAACGCTGGCCTCCCGATCTGATTTAGATACGTAATACATGTAATAATACTATGTATAAATCAAGTACACTCACTTGAGTTAGGGTTTTACTGTTGGACCAGAGCATTTCAGTGGTGAAAGTCTTTCCGATACTATAATTTAAAACATTATTGAAAGAAAATATTCCATACATGTACTTACAATCATAGCCCATGTTAGCACTAAGAAAATTGTTTTGATTATCTTTTGCGTTAATGTATATTCCGAGTTTTCATTTTCATTTTCTCTTCTTTCTACCTTCACCATCTTAGCGAAAACATAGAGCTATTTATATGTGGATGTCTCTTGACTATTCGTTTACGGTAAAAAGGACTCTTAAAATTGGATCAAGTTTATAGGTCAGGGACAAAAATAGAAGCACACATGTATACGGAAGAACCCCCAGAATATTTTATTATTTTACAAATCTGATAAAGCACTTGAAATAGTTTATGCTGATACAAGTTATCTATAACTCGAATAATTCAAGCCCTTACCGTCTCCGATTCTCTCCACCTTTCGAGGTTATGTAGTAATTGATAGTGAGCGTAATATAACGACTGGATTATTCGGGTTAAGTTATTTACGACAAAAGCTGTGACACTAAATATTATCTTTATCGTTAGAAGCATTGACAGATTAAATTGAATCCAAGGGTAAAATCATTATAGATTGGACCTTGGCGAAGGGGTCTTGACACAGTAAAAAGAATTAAAAAAACCATTGCAGAAGATAGAACACGTACTAGATATTTTTTAACAACAACAAAAAAACCAACGAAAATGCATAACAACTTAGTTTATCACGGTTCGTGTTCGGCAAGGCCTTGAATTGTTCGAGTTGTTCTAGTTGGTACTCGAGATAAATATAAGTAGGAAGATGTGGTTTGATTGCCAATAAGACAACTCTCCACAAGAGACTGAAATGACACAGAAATTAACAACTATAGTTCATTGTACGGCCTTCAACAATGAGCAAAGCCCATACCGCATAGTCAGCTATAAAGGTCTAAAACAAAAGAGAAAATTAACGGCTTTATTTATATAAAAAAAAAATGAACGAAACACAAATATGTAACACAATAAAAAACACTGAATTACAGGTTCCTGACTTGGGACAGGCACATACATACATTATGTGCTAGGGTTAAACATGTTAGCGGGATTCCAATCCTCCCCTAACCTGGGACAGTGGTATAACAGTACAACATAAGAACGAACATTACTATAAAAATCAGTTGAAAAAGGCTCAACTCATCAGATGGACAAAAGTACAAGTGGACGTGGACGGGTATTGAACATGTCGTGTTGTCAACATCAGATTTGATGAACCTATATGTTTAGACTTTTACAAGTGTGGACACAGACCAGTGTGGGTAGTACATTTTTTATAAGTGTAAATATAAATAAGAAGATGTGTGATATGTTGGTGCATCCAGATGTTTCGGATCATTTTCTAAGTTTTCTTGTATGGTTCTAAGTTTAAAGTTTTTAAACTTAATCCAATTGCTATAGAGAGAGCCAAACTGAGTTTCAGATTACATTATAGTAGACAAGGCTCCAACTTGCCATAGTTTCATTCGTTCCATATATGGTTACAATGTTTAGTACTGTTTTGGAAAAGGAAGATATTTGTTTCGATTTCAAGCATGATTTTGTACATGACTGTATATTATACTCTAATTTCATGATAACATCATATGGTTTTGATTTACGAGATGGTGAATCCACTGGCATGGTTCATTGTGTAACGTTTTAAAACTTAATCCAATTACTATAGTGAGAGCCAAACCTAGTTTCAGATTACATTATAGTAGACAAGGCTCCAACTTGCCATAGTTTCATTTGTTCAATATATGGCTATAATGTTCAGTCCCATTTTGGAAAAGGAAGATATTTGTATCAATTTCCAGCATGATTTTGTAAACTGTAGTTGCATGATAACATAATTTTGTTTTGCTTTACGAGATGGTGTTATATATTTAGATATACATGTATATGAGCTAGTCCCAAGCCAAAAAGTAAAAAAAAAACGAAGCTCAAACACTGGACACTTTAAATTTGCAAAACACTCATTTGCAAATCCGCCGCCGCCTCAAATAAGAGCTACAGTGTCATGTATATAACCAAAATGTGCGGAATTACATGGGATTCAATAATTTCATTAGTTTTCTACTGTTACTATTATATTTATTTTGCTATTTGATTTATAAAAACATGGGATTTTCAATATCCCATGGGACAGGGCAAAATCCCATGGGATTTACCATTATCCCATGGGATTTTGGTTAAATCCCATGGGATTTTTTTTTTGGTCCCATGGGATAATTGTAGTCCCATGGGATATTTGTTGTCCCATGGGACAAAAAAAAATCCCATGGGATTATTATTATCCCATGGGATTTTTAATATCCCATGGGACAAAATAAAATCCTATGGGATTCAAATTATAAATATATAGATATAAATATACAGTATGTGTATGTTGCAATGAATGCTGTTTGGTAGTAAACAGTTTTAAATGTATACAAGTTTTTTTATATATATATATAATTTTTTTTTCATTTTGTCAAAAACATTTTTTTTATTTGTTAATATGACAATAAAGATTATAATTCTGATTTTGGAATGTATAATAAAATTTAAGGTCAAAGAGTAAAGTTCTTTCACTGAAACAAAATGATGACATGTTTGAATAAATGAAAAAATATTGTTTTGAAATCTTTGTCTTGTTTATTTTATAATGAAAAATAGAACTGAAAAAAATATTTCATATTCTGACTGAATAGTTTACTTTTTTCATGAAGTAATGTTTTCTTTGTTATAGTTTCATTGCAATACATGAATATGCAAACAATTTGAATTATATACCTTTGTGGTGTACATAATATTATGCTTATATTTGCAAATTTATAATTTAAACACTTTTTGTGTTAAAGTTTTATTTTTTCTTTTTCGCTGCTTGCTATGTACAATTATTCAGTCCACTATATAAGAGTCAAGTCAATAAATTAATTCATCCACTAGAATATTCCTGCAATTCTTAGACAAAACATTTTTCAATCTGTTCTTCAAAGATCCTCCTCGGTACATCTTTATTGGATGGAGCGATTCAAATGAGAAGACAAAGCAGGTTTATTTGGACAACAACATACTAATATTTTTTCATTCGTTCCTTCTTTCAATTGATAATTACATTGTTGCATTTACATGATCAAGTTCTTGAGCATCTATGATCGTGATGATATGACTCCTTTTTGTTTATAGTAATAAATTATAGTCATTATGTTGAAATTTCCTTTTTCTATTAAATGTAGAAAAAAACATTCCATTTCAAATTAATAAAAAAAGTCGCACTGTTGAGAAAAATATCATCTTCCAAGTTTTCTGTTCAGTATTGATCTGTTGAATGATGACCATGAAAACCGAGATGTCTGACCTACAAATACACAAAACTCAAAAATTATCAGTGAAGAGAAATACAGCAATAAAATGACTATTTTATCATGTTTATGAACATTTTAATAAACTTTCATTTAAATATCTATTGTTAGTACTCTTATTTCAGTGCTTTGTGTCTATGATTTACATATTACTGGTTATTGTTTGGTTCCTTGTTGCAGTCTTTTGAGTTAAGCCCATTGCAACAAATTTTTACAATTTGTTCAAATGTTGTGCTGTTATTAAAAACCACTGTCCGGTATAGCGTTTGCTCATTGTCAAAGGCTGTACATTGAACTATTTTTGTTAAATTAAGGGGGCTCACAGGTTTCTATCAATTTTTTTTCTTAATACATGTAATATAGGGTTACGCTATATTTTTCTATAAATGAACTTTATCTTATACTTTATAGAAAAATAGAAAAATTAAATTAAAAAAATGGGGACACCATTCATTCACACTCACAATCTGCCTTTGAAAGAAGCATATATAACACTGGACACTTTAAATTTGCAAAACACTCATTTGCAAATCCGCCGCCGCCTCAAATAAGAGCTACAGTGTCATGTATATAACCAAAATGTGCGGAATTACATGGGATTCAATAATTTCATTAGTTTTCTACTGTTACTATTATATTTATTTTGCTATTTGATTTATAAAAACATGGGATTTTCAATATCCCATGGGACAGGGCAAAATCCCATGGGATTTACCATTATCCCATGGGATTTTTTTTGGTCCCATGGGATAATTGTAGTCCCATGGGATATTTGTTGTCCCATGGGACAAAAAAAAATCCCATGGGATTATTATTATCCCATGGGATTTTTAATATCCCATGGGACAAAATAAAATCCTATGGGATTCAAATTATAAATATATAGATATAAATATACAGTATGTGTATGTTGCAATGAATGCTGTTTGGTAGTAAACAGTTTTAAATGTATACAAGTTTTTTTATATATATATATAATTTTTTTTTCATTTTGTCAAAAACATTTTTTTTATTTGTTAATATGACAATAAAGATTATAATTCTGATTTTGGAATGTATGATAAAATTTAAGGTCAAAGAGTAAAGTTCTTTCACTGAAACAAAATGATGACATGTTTGAATAAATGAAAAAAATATTGTTTTGAAATCTTTGTCTTGTTTATTTTATAATGAAAAATAGAACTGAAAAAAATATTTCATATTCTGACTGAATAGTTTACTTTTTTCATGAAGTAATGTTTTCTTTGTTATAGTTTCATTGCAATACATGAATATGCAAACAATTTGAATTATATACCTTTGTGGTGTACATAATATTATGCTTATATTTGCAAATTTATAATTTAAACACTTTTTGTGTTAAAGTTTTATTTTTTCTTTTTCGCTGCTTGCTATGTACAATTATTCAGTCCACTATATAAGAGTCAAGTCAATAAATTAATTCATCCACTAGAATATTCCTGCAATTCTTAGACAAAACATTTTTCAATCTGTTCTTCAAAGATCCTCCTCGGTACATCTTTATTGGATGGAGCGATTCAAATGAGAAGACAAAGCAGGTTTATTTGGACAACAACATACTAATATTTTTTCATTCGTTCCTTCTTTCAATTGATAATTACATTGTTGCATTTACATGATCAAGTTCTTGAGCATCTATGATCGTGATGATATGACTCCTTTTTGTTTATAGTAATAAATTATAGTCATTATGTTGAAATTTCCTTTTTCTATTAAATGTAGAAAAAAACATTCCATTTCAAATTAATAAAAAAAGTCGCACTGTTGAGAAAAATATCATCTTCCAAGTTTTCTGTTCAGTATTGATCTGTTGAATGATGACCATGAAAACCGAGATGTCTGACCTACAAATACACAAAACTCAAAAATTATCAGTGAAGAGAAATACAGCAATAAAATGACTATTTTATCATGTTTATGAACATTTTAATAAACTTTCATTTAAATATCTATTGTTAGTACTCTTATTTCAGTGCTTTGTGTCTATGATTTACATATTACTGGTTATTGTTTGGTTCCTTGTTGCAGTCTTTTGAGTTAAGCCCATTGCAACAAATTTTTACAATTTGTTCAAATGTTGTGCTGTTATTAAAAACCACTGTCCGGTATAGCGTTTGCTCATTGTCAAAGGCTGTACATTGAACTATTTTTGTTAAATTAAGGGGGCTCACAGGTTTCTATCAATTTTTTTTCTTAATACATGTAATATAGGGTTACGCTATATTTTTCTATAAATGAACTTTATCTTATACTTTATAGAAAAATAGAAAAATTAAATTAAAAAAATGGGGACACCATTCATTCACACTCACAATCTGCCTTTGAAAGAAGCATATATATACATTTTTGTAAAGGTACTTTTTTTTCTGTTGAACTAATAGGAGAAATAAAGGTAATTTTGAAATGAAAAAAGAACTTAATTACAGAAATCGCTTAAATTTTACAATAGTTTAAGGAGTCTCGAGGGTATAAAAATTTCAGAAAAAAATTAAACATTTGTTTTTCATCACAAATTTTATTTATTACCTTTTGTAGTTGTTACTTTATCATATGGTACAAAAAACATTCAAAAAAAAATAATTCGTCTTGGTGCCAGACGACTTTTAAAATGTAAACATCATTTAAAAAGTTCCAAATTATCTCCCTTTGGTGGAAAAATGATATTTTTTGGCTTTAAAATTGAAATATCTTTTTTAACTCATCGGTGACCTATATTTTTTAATATAATTTCGATATATGCTGTACTTAAACTAAATTTTTGTAAAATTTGAGCGATTTCTGTAATAAATTTCTTTTTTTATTTCCATATTACCTTTTTTTCTCCTATTAGTTCAACAGAAAAAAAACACTTTTACAAAGATGTATGCTTCTTTCGAAGGCAGATTGTGAGCGCAAATGAACGGTGACCCCATTTTTTTATTTTATTTTTCTCTTAACTATAAGATAAAGTTCATTTATAGAAAAATATAGAGAAATCCTATATAAATGATTTAGACCCGCGAACCCCCTTAAGTAAAGTTAGTTGAAAAAAATATAGGTCACTGATGAGCTAAAAAAGATATTACAATTCTCATGCCAAAAAATGGCATTTCTTCACCAAAGGGAGATAATTTGGAGCTTTTTCAATGATATATACATTTTAAAAGTTGTCTGGGGCCAAAACGAATTGATTTTTTAGAATGATTTCTGTACCATATGAAAAAATAAAAAACTAATAAAGTTATAAATAAAATTAGTTATGAAAAAAAAATATTTAATATTTTTCTGAAATTTTTATACCCTCGAGCCTCCTTAAACATTGTTAAATGTCATTTTATCTCTATTGGAGAAAAGTCTTATTTGAAATCAGACTGCTTCTTATTTTTATATCAACCCAGCCATATTATGCCTGTCCAATATCAGGAGCTTGTACATAGTTCAGTGGTTGATGTTGGTTCATATCCGTCATTTTTGTTTTTCATAATATTTTGTTTTTTTATAAATTAGTCTGGTATATTTGAAGTTTGAATTGCTTTGTTTCAATTTTGTTAGCGTTGTCTTTTATAGATTACTATATCATGTATAGGGTATGAGTTTTTTCATTACTAACAGGTCATCATTGGCCTCTAATAAGTAATTACAATGCTTACATCCACTTAATTGAACTCTGATGGATAGTTTTCTCATTTATCGTACCACATCTTATTTTAATAAATATTTAATCATTACTCAAGGGCTAAAACTTTTTTCAACAGTGGACTTACCATTTAGGCTTTGTTGACCTTTGTAAATCTATTTTTGTTGATAATTTCTTCTGTTTATAGTTTCCCTTTTATATCTTTAATATTCTTGCCCTACACATAAAAGGGTAAATAATATCATTTAATGACAAAAATAACTACTAATACATAAAAAGTAGGTAACTGAAAATTTTGCCTCATTTGTATATAACTTTGACTTGATTCTCATTCTTGCTGTTTAATATTATCATTGTTTTATGAAAATGAGGTCTTAGTAAAATTAACCTTGGCAAACAGATATCTTCTTTTTTTATATGACACCTTCCATTCATTTCGTACAACAAGTAGACCTATGCTTATAATATCTGATAAAATGACAAAACCAAGAAAACTTAGCATTGACCAAAGAACCATAAAATGCGGTCATGGTTTTATGAATCTGCCAGAGAGACATGCACACCTTACAATTGTTACATATCCTACAAATACAATCTACCTGGAACTTTAAGCTTAATTATGATAAACAATGCAGTGTTTCATTGACCAATGAAAATGAGGTCACGGTCATATAAAATATGACAGACAGACATGTGCATCTTACAATCATTCCGTTCACTAAATAAAGTGACCTTATTGCTTATAGTATCTGGAAAATAAACCAAACCACAAAAGCTAAACATTTTCATAGTTCCTTATACCCTGTCACATTCATAATATATGTGCCTGTTCCAAGTCAGGAGCCTATAATTAAGTGATTGTCCTTTGTTTATGTGTAACGTTTAACTGTTTTTCCATTTTTTGTACATAAATTAGGTTGTTAGTTTTCTGGTTTGAATTGTTTTCATTGTCATTTCTGGACCTTTTATAGCTGACTATGCAGTATAACTGGGAGTACTCTCAGATCTGTTCATTGTGTCTTTTTGTGTACATGGTGTAGGGATGTACAAGTACCCGGCCACGTCCACTTGTATTTTTGTCCATCTGATGAGTTAAGCCTTTTTCAACTGATTTTTATAGTTTATTCTTATGTTGTACTGTTATACCACTGTCGCAGGTTAGGGGTAGGGTTGGGATCCCACTAACATGTTTAACCCCGCCACATTATTTATGTATGTGCCTGTCCCAAGTCAGGAGCCTGTAATTCAGTGGTTGTCGTTTGTTTATGTGTTACATATTTGTTTTTCGTTCATTTATTTATATAAATAAGGCCGTTAGTTTTCTCGTTTGAGTTGTGTTACATTGTCTTATCGGGGCCTTTTATAGCTGACTATGCGGTATGGGCTTTGCTCATTGTTGAAGGCCATACGGCGACGTTTAGTTGTTAATGTCTGAGTCATTTTGGTCTCTTGTGGACAGTTGTCTCATTGGCAATCATACCACATCTTCTTTTTTTATATTTGTTCATTGTTAAGGCTGTAGGATGACCTTGAGTTGTTAATTTCTGTTTCATTTGGTCTCTCATGGGGAGTTGTCCAATCATACCCCATCTTCTTTTTTTATATTGTCCTATGTACTATGAAAATAAAGTAAGATGAAACTTCTCAGTCAGACATATGCACCTAGTTGACCTTTTGCTAATTTGAAAATAATAAAATAGAGAAACTGGCCAAAAAAACCAAAAAGGGAACATTAAGCAATGAACCATAAAAATGAGGTCAAGATTGAATAAAACATGCCAGTCTAACATGTACATCCCTAAAAATTTTCATACAACAAATATACTTGACATGTTGCATACAATATTAGAAAACCCGACCAAAACACAAAAACTTAACAATAACCACTGAACCATGAAAATGAGGTCAGAGGATAGAAAACCAGATAAATTGACACAAATCCCTGTGGTAAGACAAAATGTGCCATAATATTACCGGTAGTCCAAATGATAATAAAGTCTTGCATGGCTATTCTGTTCTGTTCTGGTTTAGAAAATCCCTCCTTCAAAGGAGCACTTCGCACAATGACGAATAAATGTTTATATATATATATATATACCTAAAAAGACATACTAGGTACGCCTTGTGAGATAAGTGTTGGTTACTGTCAAAGACCCTTACGCTTGCTTGGCTGAAGGTTTTTAATTATGAAGACGAGTTCGTACCCCATGAAGAGCAAAGCAAAGCTTCCTTGTTATGTATTCTATAGTGTAGCAGGCATCCATGCATTTACATTTGCAACCACAAGCACATATAAAGCTACTACATGTACTAGGGTCCAATATAAAGTTAGTGTCTAGCTATTTCAACTTTTTTCTTGGACGCTGTCATAGTAAAAAAAAATCCTTTCAAGGTGTAATAATTGTTTGTATTACAAAAAGAAGAAACCTAAATCTTACTTGTTAGTTGTTATGGGCTAACAAAAAAGATTTATTTAAAGTTTGTTATACATACAATACAACATAAGCTCTAGAGCTTTTATCCAACATACATATATGACAAGCACAATACATAAAACATTAAGTTCATCACTGAGATACATTGTAGTAGTCTCAGATAGAGGGAGACGGGGTCAACCAAACCCCTATGCAATCTGAATGTAGGACAGAAAGTCACAGGACAAAAAGTCACGGTCAACAAGTCACATACAAAAAGTCACAATTCAGTTTAGAGATTATTTTTCTTTGAACAAGAAAACACTTTTTTTTGTATTTTTCTTGAAGTTTTATATAAGAAGCAACTTAGTAATTAAAATTTATTCAATAAATATCAATAATAATCAAATAATTGTTATGAAAACAAAATTTCAAAGTGGCTTGGTACAATGTACTTAAATGGCTTCAATTTGCCAATAAATATGGCCCCATAAATATATCCTTTGCAAGATTAAAATCTAATACATTTCCATTTATCATGTTTATCGTGTTTATCAAGCTCTATGAGCAATTTCCTTAAATTAAAAATGAATATATGTAATAAAAAGAAAATATTTCAAGATCTTTTTCATATATATTCAAACCAATTGTCAACAATTTGTTTGTGACTTTTTGTCCTATCAAATTTGTGACTTCATGTCCTGTGACTTTTTGTCCTGCGACTTTCTGTCCGTTTACCTTCCATCTAAATCAGTAAACTGAATAATTGTTTTTTGCAGTAGTCCGGGTAACGAGTCGATATCTGTTATTAATCATGCAAATTGCGAGTCAACACTTACACACCTTTTTTCAGAATGTCAGCTAAAAACAAAGAATCACTGGTGATAGGGGAGTGTAACCGATGAATTGATCCTGAATCAGATAAGATTTCCCAAGTATTGATTACGGAGAACCTCTTTATTTGATCACACTCACCGGGAGATTTAATAATGAGGCTACTAAAAACATTTCATTTTCCCATGTTCGCTGTTTTCCGCTATAATTATTTAAAGCTGAATAAAGCTATTTGAAAAATACATTAATTTGTGTTTTTTACTGCTACAAGATATTTGAATAAAATCCTCAATAAAATCACGTGAATAAAATGCTAATTACGCACCAGTTGCTGAGCAGAGAATCATTCTAAGCCAGGAACAGTATATACTAACCTGTTAACAGTAAGAATAGAAATTCCCTGTAAAAAGACAGTCAAATCTTAACAGAACTGTAACTTAATGATACATGTATATCAAGTTCCAACACCTCACCCAGCACCCTGGCCCAGCACACTGAGTTAGCAAACTGGTGTGTGTCAGTCTTATAATATAAAACTGTGTAGGTTCATATCGTTAGATTTATCGTTTGTTTGGATATTTTTAAGATCGTTGTAAAATTATATATCTTAAACTTTGTTAAAATACTATTTTAAATTGTTCAATTCGCATGCGCGGATCCAAAACGGGGGGGGGGGGGATTCCGGGGGTTGGAACCCCCTTTTTTTGGACGATCAATGCATTTGAATGGGGACATGTAATTGGAAACCCCCCCCCCCCTTTTGTCCTGGGTTAGGAACCCCCCTTTTTAAAATGGCTGGATCCGCCCCTGATTCGTTATATTTCATAATTTTGTCAAAGTGTACTTTTTAAAGTTTTAAATTTTAAAGATGTAAAAATGAATATATATATATATATATATATATTCCATTTTGATTTGAGTTAAATCTGTTTGAACTGTAATGACATGGTCAGTCAACTGATTTGTTGCAAAGCTGATTACAGGTAATTATAACATACAGCAATTTTCCATTACGACAGTGCGTGTACTCTCCGGTGTGTATAACGTAAAGTTTCCAGAGAACATCCTGTCTACGTGTAATACAGATTGATGACATTACACAAAATTTCTTTTGTTAAATGTGCTTAGGTATCTGTGTCTATTCCCTATTTCAACACCACAAATTTTTCGAAGAAAAAAAATCAAAAAATCAATTATATGAAATAAAGAAGAAAAGTAGCAAATATCAACTTCAGTAACTAGTAACTGCGCATTGAGTAATCATAATTTCAATATTGCATGAACCAACAAATGGAAGTTTTTAACGACCTTGACTGGCTATACAGCCCTTGCACGGTCGGTAATGAACCAACCCTTGACAAAACGTATACATGTAGGCCTATGTAAAAGTGTAAAAAGACCAATTCCTATTGGTTATATTTCACACTAGGACCTTAAATAACTAGAACTAAGCCCTTGATCGGTGTGTAGAAGTACCGCAAAGGACTTCTTAGTGCACTAAGAAGAAAGATTTTGCACTAAGGACACTAAAACGATGTTTTAAGACCACAAAGAACATAGATATAAGAGGATATGAGTATATAACTAAGAAATAAAAAGTTTGGTATCAATAGATATTATAATTTTGAAGTAAAATTACTTTTTCAATCAGCGCGTGCCACTCGGCACGTGACCAACGGCTTATTGCAAATTCCCAATCATCAAGTTCAATCAACCATATCCAAATAACAATCGTCTTCTGATCGTTACTAATTGATTATAGTTAATGATATTTGTTGAATAAACATAACGGATTAGGGTGTATTAATTTCAAGCTGATGAAAGAAAAAGAAAAAAATGAATTTTGTGTTTACTTTGCCTTTTGTTTTATTTTGCTTTGAAGGAAATTGCTAAGTAAACTTTTTTTAGAAGCCAGTTTTGAGATATAAATTGAGAAAAAATGCTTCTGAGATACCTTGAAAGACATTTGAGAGTAAAACATGTTCTTCAAAACCCGATTATAGAAGTGATAAAGAAAGACTTCAAGAGGTAAATACCAAAAAGAGAATAATCACATTAATCTGTCTTCTATACAAGCTACCTTTATTACGGATGTCATTGGTTATTATTGTCATTCTCCGCCATATGTGTATTTTGTATAATTATAAAATTCAATTATGTTATTAATGTAACACTGATGCGTTTTAAAAATAATATCAACCGTATATTCTTTAAGGATCTACTTGGGTGAGGTTTAGAATTTGTGTCAAATGACCCCAAGAGTGACTGGGGAAACGAAACATGATCACTTGGATTTCTCCCGATCGGAAGTAAAACGCTAGCTTAGGGGGGGGGGGGGGGGGTGCGTCCGTTTGGCTGTGCGGGATGTATCAAGTTCGCAATCCCGTCCGGTCAGAATAAGGACGTTAAATCCGATGCCTCGTGTAAAGACGTAAAGAGAGTGCCACGCTCTTTGCACGTTAAGAACCCTTGCAACAACTATTTGAGGGGTCCGTAGGTAGCCTGTTGCAAGGCAAAATGTCTGCCCCTATCCAATATACCGTCGTTTTCCAGTGGCAGTCCAAATTTCCCCGCCCATCATCCCGGGTGGCCTCTATCATAACAAGGCCTTCCTGTTATATGTATTGTTAACTTGCTCTCGTTGAAAATGCATGAAATATTTGCCACTGGACGTTAAGCAACCGACAATCAATCAATCGTGTCAAATGTTCGGACTCCTTGGTGTTTTTCTATACAATACAAGGTAAAACAATTTGCCCCATAACAACCATTTATTTTTTTCATATGAGACTTAATAGCTCATGAAAGGTCTTTGATTCTTGATTTTCTTTCTTTTGTTTTGAGATCCAAATAATACCAGAGACATATATGTCTCTGATAATACCAATGCAAAAATAAGGTTAAAGTCCGAGTCATCCTTTTCCCGCAATATTTTAAATCTCAAATATCTCGACTAGAAGGTCCATGACCTATCAATATTATTAGGTTATTTTATCCTTAACATATGCTCTAACATCTTATAGTATCAATTTTAAATTCTTGATTTATTAATTTTAACCTTACCTCACCTAAATGTATCCTTAAGCTGTATTGCTTCCAAATAAAACTCTTATAATCTTTTATTAGTATTTCGGTTGAACAAAATTACTGTTCTATACCTAACTAAAATTTGCCCCAGATTTCAGATTTCAGAGGAGAAGATTTTTGTAAGAGCTAACGACGACGGACGAAAAGTGAGTTACAATAAGAATAGAAAATACGCTAATACATAGAAGTAAAAAATATATCCGCCAGAAATACAAAAAACACCATATAACTGCATTGATCATGTCTATAAAAATATTTCAGGTCTGTTAAATCATCACTATCAATCAAGCATATAAAAAAAAAAAATTCTTCTACTTAGAATATTTCATCAGGTCTTGTCAACCACACCAAAGCAGTACTTTTAAAAAGATCTATAAACTTATCATCATCAGATAAAATACTAAAATCACCATTACTTCTTTTAACTTCATAAAATATTAATAAACTTTCACGTAAATCTGCACATAAAGGACAGTCTAATATAACATGTTTCACATCTTCAATTTTACATGTGTAATCAGTATACAAAGTGGATTCGGTCATGGTTGAGCAAACATGAATTTCTATCGATTACACAGGTGACAGTCATCTGATTGAGGCGCGTGTCGATAAAACATAAAATAACTTTCTAATTACAAAAGATATGATCATAAAATTTGAAATTATGTATTTTTACAAAGTCTATTTCTATATGTCATGTCCTTTGTGACAGTTATATCATTCCATCAGGTTCCTAGTGCACATTTTTCTTCTTAGTGCACTAAGGAGGTCCTTTGCGGTATTTCTACGGACCCAGTGGTTGATCCAGAAATTTTCACAAGTGGGGACCCATTGACTGCCTAAGAGGGGGTCCCTGCCAGTCATGCTTCAGTGATTCCCTATATAATCTCCCATTTTCCAAGATTAGTGTGTGGGGGGTGGGGCTGGAAAAAACCTAAATCCGCCTCTGCTAATTGGGAAGTCATTTTGTCACACACATATAAATACCTATTATGTACAAAATGCTTCAAATATATGTATAAATAATAATGGTACGTCTAAAAACCGTTAAGGATCTCCTCGGTGCACGCAAGACATAAAAAGTCACTTAGGACATGTATTTTAGTGTTGAGGGTATTCATTCGATTCATAACTTATTTCATAATCTTGTAATTTTTGTTTTGATAAAATTTGAGACATAAATACATGTATTGAGACATATAGTACATGTATTATATGTCTCTGATCTTTAAAGAAGTTATTTAAGTTTGAATCGGCTGTCACCTGTGTTTTGCATTGGGATGCCAAAACATTAATGTTATTTACAAAAATGCCAAAACCTGCAAATATATTTTAGGCAAAAAGAGACATTTATAAATCGATGATTTTTACACTAAACGTTTTTATAATTTGTTATAGAAATATTAATAAGTACATGTACATAGTTTTATCAAGGATTTGTATAGTAACTATATACATCCTTGGTTTTATAAAGTCCTTCATTGCTTCAACCCCTTGGTGAAATTTAAATGGCGAGACGATAATTATTAAACTATCTATCTATCGACATGCGCCGTTATTTAGGATTTTAGAATACGTCACGGATGACCGATGATCATTTTCAATACCAATCATCATTTGAATTTTGTCAATTGATCTTTAATGATTAGGACTGATTGGTGATGGCAAAGAATGTGTCTCTGTTGATGGTTATAAACACATAGAAGTAAACTTTACAAAAAAAAGTTTACTTGGAAAAAAATATAAAATTATATGAATATGCTAAATAAATTTTTCTTTGGTATGTAATAATCGAAGACGTTTAGAAATATAAAAAATCTTCACATAGTTGGGAAATTTTCTATTCAAGTTATATCATTTAAAAACGTTAAGAAATATAGATCTTTTTCGATGTACAATTTGGCCCGCTTGGAGATCTTAATAATTATTTGCATACTTTCGTCTATTTATATTGCTGAAATTCTTTAATAAAAAATTTGTACAAGCTCTTGCTATAATATAATGAAACTCGTCGCCAATATCACCATAAATACTTAGAGAACAGATACAATCTTATCCTAAATAGTTTGCCATCTAACAATTCAAAAAGAAATTTTGAGTCGAAACTGAAGTACCAAATCTTTAAAAAGAATCACCTTTTTTTGTAACAGTATAGACGTCGAAAATTAAACTGTATATATATATTCTTTTTTCAAAACTCCTGAAATAATTTAAAATGATCTTTAGACAGCTTTCATATGCAAATCTTTTTAGAAGTATGTGAGCGTATTACCCCCCCCCCCCTTTTTGTTCCTTCTATAAAATTTATTTGTAAACGATTTTGTGTCTTAATTTGTGTTTGCTAATTAACTGCGGTTCATGCTGTCAAAAGTAAAAATGTCTCCTTGTGTATAAGTTATTGATAAAAAAATATTTGAAGCCGCCAGAAGAATAAATCATTTCCTGAACTTAAATTCATTTATTTGTAAATAAAGACAATTTGCCTAAAACATTCTCTCATATATTTAAACAATTGTAAAATAATTAATTCAACGACAATTGTAAAATAATTAATTCAACGACAATTGTAAAATAATTAATTCAACGACAATTGTAAAATAATTAATTCAACGACTTTCTTTTACTTTTCTTCTTCAGTTTTTTTTTACCCATTGCTCTTCAATTACTGATCACAAATTTTTCGGATGCTTTTTATCCTATTTTCGTATCGAACTTACATGTTAGCAGTTGAACGGAATTAAGTACATTTTTCAGGAATTTACAACTTAAATTTTCAACAACAAAATTCCACACTTTTTTACTGGGATTTTTTTTTCTGTTTTGAAGGCGCCACCAGTGACCCCGTAGCACACATAACCAACACCTCACATGGCGTATTCACGATGTTGAGGTATTGACATACAATCACATTTATCAATATACAGCAAGTAGGTAATTTGGTGTTGAATGCCAATAGGTCAGAATTTGTTAATTGAATTTTACCTGTAAAAGGGTCACTAGCTGTCAAATTCATGTTCATCGATTTTAATCAAATTCACATAACATGTGGTGTTGAATTGTTTATTAAAATTCCACGCCCCATCTTGGCTGATATGCATAAAACCATTATTTCATGAACCTGCATGAAATATTGACTTATCACAGAACTAAAAAAATAAACCACCGAAAGTCCACAAAAGAGGATATAGAGAATAACGGGCAAAGAAAAAAAGGAATAAAGAATAGTGAAAGAAAGAGAATAATGGTAAAAAGTGTAAGTCATTAAAAATATAGCTTAAAAAAAAGAAGCCTCTTGCATCAATTTGAGGAATTTACCCAAGATTAATTTTACGGCGGCTTATTTTATTTTGGATTAAAAATAAACACAATTGACAAGTTTCCTTCCCCTGCATTTTCGATCGCACATGTAAATAGCACGTTGGTCTCAAATAAGACACTGATACATAACAACACTTGCCGTCAGTATTTGAAAATATTAATTAAGAAGGTATAGAAAATTAATGCACGCACACTATTATCCACCACAGGCCTAAATCGTTAGTCCGCAAACAACGAGGGTGATAAAAAAAAACCAGCACTTTGAACACAACCACCGGCATGCTATGAATTTGAAAGCTTCCCAAATTATCAACTTTCAAGTTCTATTAACCATAGAAAACGTTTGTCCTTCTTTATCAAAAATGAAATTTAAATCAATTTATTCATATATTTGACCGACTAGAATTAATTTGGGGAATTTAAACCAATTCCTATTGTAAGTGATAAAACTATCGGATCATATCAGGGTGATTGAAATGAGGAAAAGGGGGGGGTGATCAGGTATTTTGGGGGGAAGAAAGAAGGGAGGGTGAGTCCCTCAGGGGTAATCCCCACCCCTTCAATTTGAGAATATGCTATTATCTTGTAAACGGTTTAGATCCCCACCCCTAAACCATATATATTCTTGAATGGGACAATAAAATGAATCAATTAAAATTAAAGGGAAGTCCCTGGGGGGTCACCCCACCCCATTCAATTTGAGAATGTGCTATTATCTTGTAAACGGTTTAGATCCCAACCCCTAAACAATATATATTCTTGAATGGGACTATAAAACAAATCAATTAAAATTAAAGGTTAGTCCCTGGGGGTCACCCATCCCCGTTCAATTTGAGAATGTGCTATTATCTTGTAAACGGTCCAGATCCCCACCCCTAAACCATATATATTCTTGAATGGGACAATAAAACAAATCAATTAAAATTAAAAGGAAGTCCCTGGGGGTCACCCCGTCCCGTTCAATTTGAGAATGTGCTATTATCTTGTAAACGGTCAAGATCCCCACCCCTAAACCATATATATTCTTGTATGGAACAATAAAACACATCAAATGAAATATAGGGAGAGTCCATGGGGGGTCACCCCCACCCTCACATGTTTGAAAAACTTTTAAATGGTTGAGATCCCCAGTGGTTAAGTGAAAAAAATTCCGGATCACAGGGGGAGGATTCTAGCCTTTCTAGGGGTTGGAAGTTCAACTTGGAACCCCTCCTTTTTTTTGGACACTCGATGCATTTGAATGGGAACATATAGTTGGAACCACCCCTCCTAAATCTTGGGTTGGGAACAGGGAACCCCCTTTATAAAATGACTGGATCCATCCAGGCATACCATCTGCCTAGCTATTAAGGCTTTAAAAATATGAAATAAATCAAACAAGGAAATTAACGGTGTAGGCAACTGTTTTGAATTTTAAAAAAAGCCTTTATTAACAATGTTAAATTTTGTGTGCATTTATTTTTGCTTATTTTCAATAACAAATAAATAATGGACAGAATTGCGTGATTGATTATTGTAATTTACGAAAAATCTGCATACATGTTATAAAATGGGAAGTAGAAACTGGGAATTTGTCAAAGAGACAACAACACAAGTGACAACCAAAGAGCAGACAACGACCGAAGGTCACCTATGGGTCTTCAATGCAGTGAGGAAATTTTGGCACTGGTCTTCAGCTCATAAATATGTCTCAGAAATGAGAATGATATACAGCTCTCATTTGCATTAATAAAAACCTCACAATATGTTCTGAATATCAGAATATACAGTATTGCAAGATACTCTCATATTGTACACATGGAGCTGAGAAACTGTAAAATTAATCATGCTAATTTAACATTTAAGTCCTCGGAATCAATCTTAATATGCATACTGTTGTACAAAGGAATATAAGTATGCAAAAGACATATATATATATATATATATATATATGGTCTTCAAAAATAAGAGTATCAATGCTATTAATTTATGACAAGATCTTAATCAAGTAATTATTTTGGTTTGTTTAAATATTTAGGAGGTTGGTATGACCTCCTTTTTTGTGATGATGTTTTCCTTTTAAGCTGGGAAAAATTGTTTGTATCAACAAAAATAAAAACACAAAGTTAATCTAGAATTATGTTTTTATCATTTTTTTATGTTTAGATCATGTAGATTGTCAGCAAGATGAAAAGAAAAAAAAATATGCAGCTCAAAAGTCAAAATGTGGATAAGCTGAGGTTCAAGGTCCTACTTTTGCAGATTTTCATATTTTGCATGAATGAATTTAAAGTTTATACCATGGACAGCAGAGAAAGAAAAAAAACCTTTTCAATTTTCCTGCTTCTGAAGGATAAATGTAAAACATCTTGTTTTTGGTAAGTTTATGCTCTGTTTTAATAGTGTTTGTGCATTCATCTGTCCAGTCCTTCCTCTAAATTGTATCCTCTTTAATTTCAGTAAGTAGCCTGTGGATTTACATATATATACTCAAAATTTAGTACTAATATTAAGGGATTTTAGCATGACATCCTGTCGAATGCTTGTTAATCATGTTTATGTTCCAGAACATATGAGTATTTAGACTACGCGTACATCTGCCCAATTTTAAGAAGTTGGTCAAGTTTATTAGAAACAAATATACATTACAGATCAACATAACTGAAATCTTTAATAGATTAATACAAAAAGTTTAATTGCAGTAGAAATAAAAATACATGTTTGGTTGAGCTCTGGTATTAGACAGTACAAGTACCGGGTATACTCAAATGGTCTGATTGTATGCATATGGTCGGACTGTAAGAGTATACTTATATGTTTGGGACCGTAAACGTATGGTCCAAATACTTATATGGTCTAGAACATTTATACATGTCTTAAAATTAGTATCTGACAAACACGTTGGTGTTTGTGAACTTGGTAATAAGTTATTCTATAGAAATATAATGTTTTCAGATTATAAAAATAAAAAATATCCCATATTTACTTTTAATAAAGAAGAAGATTATTGATGTATGTATAACTGTAAAATGAGACAGCAAGCCAACAACACAAAAAATAAGTATAAAACAATACATTTTTTTTGTATCAATGTTATAATTTCCAATATGTCCGAAGATTTCAAGGTATTTTTACATTGAAATAAAACACAAATTGAACTCTGTCAGAACTTCAAAAGCTTAAAGATATATTGTTTCTGTTGTCTGCATTTTGTATAATATATTGAAATTCTAGTGAATAATGGAATATGTTATTATAACTGCCTAAAGTTTTAACATTGATTTTTATATATGATATATATAACTTAGGAAAATACCCAAATGTTATAAAGCAGAATAAATTAATTGATTATTATATACCGGTAGTATTAGAATAGGAAGATGTGGTATATTGCTAATTTGACAACTCTCCATCAGAGACCAAAGGATGTAAGAGGTTAGCAACTGATGACATTGGACAACCTTTAACAATCAGTAAAATCCATACCGCATAGCTATTTTTATTAAAAATCATATTATTGCTACATGTATGCAAAAAATTTTATATAATACTTCAGATTTTATTGGTTCTTTTTCAGAAGGATTGAAATTCATCATCTAGAATAAATGGAGAAAACATAGAAACAAGACCAGAATAAATTCAAAGACAAAAGTTGGATCAGCTATTATTTTCATCACTCAGTCAATGATTTGAAGTTCTTTTAAATACCAAAGATATTGAAACCACAATAATGTCAATGTTCTGTGCGCTGAATGACCAAAAAGTGGACTAAAAGATCACACAATGCTGGATGATAAGAAACTATTAATGTTTTGTGTGGAGGGATATTGTGAAAAAAATAGATTTACTTAAATAGCTACTGTAAATTCAAGAATTATTGTGAGGGTTTATATTTGGAAAAATTGCAACACAGATGTAAACGCAATAATTTAAACTCCCATTTAGAAATATTTTATATGAATTAAACTGATCTCAAAATCGTAAAAAATTAAAATCTCATATTAGTCTTAAATGACAAAAATCCAATAATAAATGCACGCAATAATTTCTGAATTTACAGTACTAGTATGTTCAGCCTTATATTAGAGTTTTTCATTGATTTCAAATGGTAAATAATAGTGTTTCAAGAAAGTATTCTATATTTCATAAATAAACATATATTGATACTTACATTATCTACTTTGTTGTTTAAAAGTTTAGTTTTGAACAGTTATAGAACAATATGTTGAATTAACATTTCCAAAGAAAAAAGATATTCAATTAAAAAGATTCATCTTATAACAATTTACTACCAAATAGGATACATTGTAACATACACATTACTGTATATTTATATCTATATATTTATAATTTGAATCCCATAGGAATTTTATTTTGTCCCATGGGATATTAAAAATCCCATGGGATAATAATAATCCCATGGGATTTTTTTTGTCCCATGGGACAACAAATATCCCATGGGACTACAATTATCCCATGGGACCAAAAAAATTCCCATGGGATTTAACCAAAATCCCATGGGATAATGGTAAATCCCATGGGATTTTGCCCTGTCCCATGGGATATTGAAAATCCCATGTTTTTATACATCAAATAGAAAAATAAATATAATAGTAACAGTAGAAAACCAATGAAATTATTGAATCCCATGTAATTCCGCACATTTTGGTTACATACATGACAGTGTAGCTCTTATTTGAGGCGGCGGCGGATTTGCAAATGAGTGTTTTGCAAATTTAAAGTGTCCAGTGTTCTCATATCGTCACAATGGTACATGTATCTCAGAAGTTGTATGTACTAGTATATCTCATATGGTCACTCTCGTGGTAATTTCTTATACCATTTACCTATAGGCAACACACACACTGCCAATTAGTATTAGATTACCTTGGTATCATTATTGGAAAACATATTCTTAGTAGGTAAAAGATATCTTTGTTTTATTCACTAGGAAGCCTCAATAGAACACGAACGACAGTCCCCAAAATTGTTGTAGTTAAACTAAAGAAAAAGCAGAAGTAAACCAGCTCACCCTCTTTTCCGCTTAACATACATGTATGTATAACAAAACATTTAAATTTTATCAATTTGTCTTCTTTAAAAGTATATTATGAAGAAATGAATTTATACATGTAACAAGCGATAGGAATGTTATTTTGAACTCGATGATTTCCGTGTATTCATCATGACTTTAGATCGGTTAAAAACCCCAAAACGAATATTACGTAATGGAAATCTAGGTGACAGCAATACACCGGAATGCCCTCACGGTTATCAGCTGTAAAAATCACAGCAAACGATACAGGATCAATGTATAATAATAAGTCAGTTGTACGTGTATATTAGTTGGGCTAGTCCCCGAATACATTTAGTTTCATTCGCTCCATAATAGTGCCTTCGTGATATTCTTTGTTAGTGTAGAGTTCTTGTAATGACGTTTCTGCTGGCTTCCAACTTGAGTTTGGTCTCAAAGAAAAAATGAATTTCTGCAAGGAGAAAGAAAGGTTTTAATTTCTGAGAGATATAATATGCTGTATATATTAAATAAGTAGTTTATTGTTGTCAATATAATTAGTTATAGGTATTACGATGCTTACGATATATATTGAGTTCTACATGACTGAATGTTGCAACGTACGATACGCGTCAAATTCCTTTGGAAAATAATCTTCGCAACAACCATCTATGTGCCGATTTGAATTATAAATTGAAAATTTTCATTACTCAGAAAACGAATACTAGTAGTATACTTGTCATTTGGTAGAATTGCAGAGACTATATTTGTTCGTGACTTCATTTGCACTACTCAGAAAGCTAAACAAAGATGTAAAATGCCAGTTTAAGCCCTTTTAATCGAATTTCGTAATCAGCATTTTTGTAACGGTAGTTTCAGGTCAAATAGTATTGGCAGATTGTGACTGTCATTTACCCAGACACATCAAATAAGCTCCCCAATTCACGTTAGGGATTGAGCGAAAATTGTCACACATTAAACTGACAATACAATCAGACAAAAGTGTATGTATCCATGTCAGTTCCTGTTTGCGCTATTTTTCTAATCGATAATGCCGAGAAAAATAAATCGCACAAAAAAAATAGTTCGTTTAAAGTCCTTTTTTTAATCTTTTCAAATAAGAACAAGATGGTGTCCCAAGTACACGGATGCCCCATCCGCACAATCATTTTCTTTGTTTAGTGGACCGTGAAAATTGGATAAGATCTATAATTTGGCATTAGCATTAGAAATATCATATCGAGGAAACATGTTTACTAATTTTAAAGCTGACCGGACTTCAACTTCATCAAAAACTAACTCGACCAAAATTTTTGACCAAAACTTTAACCTGAAAGGGAACGGACGGACACACAGACCAGAAAACATAATGCCCATGAATGGAGCAAAAAAGGTATTAGTCTTACCTCCTTAAAGGTGTGACCCGGAGCCTTCTTTATAGACCGGATAGCGAAAACTGGAATAGGTATCAACGGTATCAATGATAATATGAATCCAAAAGCAATGGCGACATTCGGATACTGGTAATCACCATGTGTTGGAGCCTTGTAACTCACCATTCCACTGATAAAAATAGTCTGCAAAGATCATACATTAAATGTATTTGATTGTGTTGGTTTATCTATTTTTTAACAAAACCAAATAACAAACTTCACTTTCAATCAGTATATAAACTCTTTTAAATACTACAAGAAATAGAAATAGCATTCTCCCATACATGTATCTAGCGCCCCAAATTGTCACTGGGCAAACTTAGTCTTACCCCATTCCTAAGTTTAAAGATTATTACTCCTTCAAAAGTCAAATCGATAAAACTTTCTTTTGAATGTGCAAGTCTTCGTATGTCCTTTAATATTATGTTTTGTAATAATTCGTTGCGAGGTTTCAAAGAAGTGACAAACTGCTGCAGTAGTATATTTAGGTCAACATTCTACTCTAACCTCGAACTCTACCAAATACATTGAGTAATGATCCTTATTATATACAACGTTTAAAATTATGCTTTGTGGTTTAAATGTCAATATAACATATCAATACTATGTTGTAATAATTTAATTTTGGATGTAACGCGTCTTCTGATTGGCTGACGTTATTTTGTTATTAGCCCATAGACATAATTTAGTCATGTGACCGTGACGTCATCAATGTTTTTTTATGGTTTTCTACGGTTTCAAATGGAATTTAGAATTAAATTATAAGAAATGACTGTAATATTTTTTCTGTCTATTCGAAATAACATAAAAAATGTGGTGCACACTGTTAAAATAACCCGCTACGCGCGTTATTCAGTGTGCACCACATTTTTTATGTTATTTCGAATAGACATAAAAAATTTTACAGTCATTCCTTAAATCTCTGTATTTGATTTCTTACTTATATTAGGACATTCATGACATGTAGGACAGACACAAGGAATATATGAACAAGTGTTAGGTATAATAGATTTAATGGGTGACCCCCAGTTTTTGGTTTGGTTTGAGTAACTGTTTCTCAGTCTGGTTTTCTATTTTGTGTTTTGTGTGCTGTTGTTAAATTTTTTTAAATCTATTTCTTCACAAGAACTTTTCGTAAAAAAATAAAAAAAAATATTCGCCTATTAACTTATTTTAAAGCACGTTTGACCTGTGAATGTTTATCTCTGTTTCTATAGTTTGACGTAGATAGTTCGGGTGTATTAAACAATGTTGGCGCTCATTTTTGATTGATGTCACGCAAAAAAGTGACATGTAAATATGTATTATAGTCTCACCAGAAGTAGTAAAGGTGCAATAAAACAAATACATATCCTGAAATATACCGGAATTCCTTGTCCATTCATCATCTCAAAATCTTTTGAAACTTTATTTATACCTAGAAAAAGAATAATTTGATTATAAATGGTAATTACTTTATGTATTTATAGAGTCATTTATACAGGGGAGATTGTTTAAGGCTTATTTTTTTTCTTTTTTTTTTCGGAATCTCTAAATGGTTTACATTTTGGTATATGTGAGTAAACAATAACTGGAAAAAAAAAGGAAAATTAGGGGCCGTTTCAGCCTTTTCATTTAGAGTATTTCATGAGAAAAATTTATTAAGCTACATAAGAGAAAGAGACTAAATCCATATACGTTTATTACTATTTTTTTAAACTGAGGGCATTGTAGATGGAAGTGTTTTTAGATTAAAAAGGGGATGGGGCGTTAGAAAGAAAAATTGTGTTCTGCGTTATTTTTAGTTGTAATCTCTATCCCGCCTTTCTTTATTTTTCATTATATTCGGTGATGCATTTTTTTATAAGTTTATCCTGTCTTTTTTTTTGCAATGTTGCTCATCCTGCCTTTTACATTTCATCCAAGCCCCCTTCCTTTGTTTTGCTTGCTGAATATGAATAAATTTGTACCTAATAAACAATGTATACATTTATTTTAAACAGAATACTAGTTTAATGAGGGATGTCCATCTTATAAAACAATTTATACCAATAATATTTTCAAAATCTTGGTTATATTCATCTCTGAAAATACAAAGCACTTTTTTTGTGAGTAGCCAACAACAAACTCATGAAGTCGCGATAAAGTGAAAATTTATCTGGTGTGAAATAAATTAAAGGCAAATTAACCTTTCTATACTAACGTCCTATACCTTATCTGGAAATGTTAAGAAAATATTTACCATAAATCCATCCAAACACGATGCACTCGATCATTCCGATAAATGGAAGAGAAAAGGAACAGTACCAGTCCATTATTTGAAATAAGTAGATCACTGACTTTAATAGAAAATAAACAAAATCATGACCGACAATTAAATGTCTTTCATTTGATTACCATATCCTGACCTTTAGAGGTCTTTTTGTTTATATGGAGGCACTGTCTCATTGGTACAAATCACACAATCTCTACTCATTTCAAATATACAACTTATTTTTAGATATGTAAATATAATTTTCATTTTTTATTTCTTATTTTGCTATTCTTCTAAGTGCCTTCTGTTTGATCAGATCGTTCATGTTTTAAAATTAAATTTCTTCGGTTTTTAACTATTTGTGCTCGAGAGCATGACTGAGATGACATACATGGACGAATTGCCCTTCAAGTGCATTAAATTTGTACGGGGTAAATTATTAATGTCGGTATATATTAAAATGTTTATCTTGTACTGCTTTGCTTCATATACATGTATGTATTCTCATCGTTTTAAACATGTTTTTTCTTTGAATTGTATATTCTATATTGTCAAAATATGAAAGTATTAAACTCATATACTAGAATTAAAACTGTGTACGCAAGACTCATCAATGACGCTCTATTTAAAAAAAGTTAAAAAAAAAGACAATATAAAGAACGGAACTGAAGAGCATATTTGAGTTAATGCATACCTGGAAGCAGAAAATAATTCCAGACAAGGCAAAGAAACCACACAACACAATGATCACAACTGTTCTTTTCCTCATCAAAGAAGGCCATATATCAATAGCTGCTATTACAATGCACTCAAAACTACCGAACTGAAAAAAAGAGTAAATATTCAACTTATCTTGCAGATTGTACAAGTGGTCAATAGTCTTTGATGTACATTGTAGATATGTTAAACTTGACTTCTCCGAACCAAAAATCCATAATATAATACTAATTCGACATTTCACTTTGACATTTGTGCAAGACTCGTGGAATTTTAGGCAATCAGGCATATTATTTTATAAATCGTTGAATTAAAATGCAATTTCTCAATTATTTGATAATTCCACTTATGTAATACTTACTCTTGAATCAAGAGCTAAACTTAGCAACATGATAAAGAATAAAATAGTCCAGATGTTTTGTCCTGGAAGATGTGCTAAGGCCTCTGGATACGCAACAAAACCGAGTCCAGGACCTAATAAAATATTGTATGTAATTAATAACCTTGTTAAAGTAAATTTATTCCTGACTTAGGACAGGTGCAAACATTTGCAGCGGAATTAAACGTTCTAATGGTACTAAACCTTCTTTCTTTTTCTGAAACAATAGCATAACATCACAATATAGAAAAACACACGATAAAATATTAATTGGAAGGCTTTAATTTAAGTCAACTCAATCAAAAAACGTAAATTATAGGAAGATGGTGTGTAAGTGCCAATGAGACAAATCTCCATCCAAATAACAATTTATAAAAGTAAACCATTATAGGTTACGCCATTTACAAGCATTATTTGTTAATGACTATTTTTATCGTTTTCATAACATCTTCCTTTTCTTTTTATTAATTATACCGGAGTGAAGTGTTTTTCTTTTACTGATTTTTATTTGCCTTTTGTATAATTCCTTTCAATTGCCTATTACATGTATTTAAGACCATATCTGTTGGCCCAAAAATGATTGATGGTTATTCCTCAAATTACTAACGACCATAGACCAGCTGTAGATTACGCAACTTTAGACACATTACCACAGCCTCCAAAGTGCAAATATTAGAAAAAAACCTTAAGTTTCAAATTGAATACCAACACGACAGTGCCGTGTGGTGAGTTTGATTTAACATTATGGCAATGTAATATCAAGTTGACAAAATATGGTCAGTAATTTATAAAAAACTACTTAAATCGAAACATATAATATTAAATAAACTCTCATAAGCAAGATCACAATTTTTACATCGAATCACGTCTATTCGATTCGGCCCTGTCATGCTGAATGTTTATATACCATGAAGAACAGGAAAAAAATAACGGTCTACTAATTGAGTTCCATCAAACGACCTTGTCGCTTGGATGCTGTTCTATTGATGTTTCCTTCACCTTTACGTTTGTTTAGATACTATAAGATGATTCCGCCAGGTAAACGTATTGGGCATTATTTTAACTTCATAAATTAAACAAAATACTAAATGTAGAACTTAATTCAACAGACTGAACATTAACGTCAGTTTGTGGATATTTTGAATTATGATCAATTTAATATTGTGTGAATATGGAGTGTTATGTATTATATATATATGTTCTATGCTCATTTCAAGGAACACAGAACAATTTAAAAAAAGGATGTGGTATGATTGACAATGAGACAATTCTTCACTAGAGACCAAATGACACACGCAACTACATGTAAAGGTCACCGTCCGGCTTTCAACAATGAGCAAAACCCATACCGCATAGTTAGTTAGGTTTATAGCATAACATATATATCATACCTGACTTAACGACATCTTCGATCGGAATAGAATACTTTTTTGCTAAATATCCTAATACAGAAAATATAACTGCACCGGCTAAGATGCTTGATCCTTCACACACAAAGGTTAGAATACATGTATCTCTGTAATATACAAATATAAGAGAAGTTTAATTTCCTAGCAAAAAGGTTTGTTTCGGAGAAAATAATTTATAAAAATGACATAATATTAAATGCATTAAGCAATACACACTTCATTTTACTTGATTTTTTTTTATTGTTGATTAATTAATCAGTGGCAAATATTTGATGCATGTTCAGCTCAACCTTCTTGCATTAAAAACATGACATTAAATGCATGTTTTATCATAATACGTTAATTTGATTGGCTAACAGCAACCTCGCGTCATTATGAAATCAACCTTCATGAAATGTAACAATCATGAAGACACAAACTTCTACCATAAAATGCGCATGCAGACAAATGGAATAAAAACTTTTTCATAATCCTATAAAATATTTATGTAATTATAAGTATTGAATGCGTCTTTTAGTAATCGTATAGGGTTGTAAAAGCGTTGACCGAGTGTACATTTTTTAAAGAATAATGCGCTACCGCTTTAGTCAACGCTTTTCCATTCCAATAAATTTACAATTTTTAAATGAGAATCGTTTGTACAAATATTGTAAGATATCTTACTAAATAAAAGAACTATTTCTGTGAAGTGAAAAAAATATACTTACCGGAGAGTGTTATTGTGAAATTTATTAAAACTAGAAAATGCATACAGGGCACCATTACTTATGCCCAAGGAATAAAATACTTGAATTGCAGCTGCTACCCACACCTACAAAAGAGAGGGACATTAACACTCAAAAGTCGAAAAAAAAATCTTCTTCTTTTCTGCATCTTCCTCCTGCTATAATAAGGAGCACATCCAAAAGGATTATAAAATCTGGCCTTAAATTACACTAATACAATATCCGTGTAATACAAACTGACAACGCTATGTTTAAAAAAAAATACAAACAGACAAACACAACAGTTCGCAGATCATGACATAGTAACAGAAAGACTGAGAAACACGAACCCCACACAAAACTGGGAGTTATCTTAGGTGCTCCGAAAGGGTAAGCAGATGCTGCTCCAATTATATTAATGATAGTAATGTAACACTTGAGTTTGATCGTTTAGTTATAACCGTTATATGTTTTTTGATGCGTGCCTGTATAGCATTTCTTCGTTGTTAGAACATTTTATTGTGTAAAAAAAAATCAATGAGGATTTAGCATCATTGTATTGTATTTACATTTTGTCGAACTTGTTAAGTCCGTATGAAATGTTTGCCACTGGACGTTAATCATTCGTTCAAATATCAAACTTGTTAACCTGTTCTGCATTTAAAAAAGTTTGCTTTTGACGGTGATCTTATTAAAAACAAATCCCATCTTTAATCATCATCGATTGTTTTGGAACTTACCATTGTGTTATAATTGCATTTGATAGAGGAAAAAACAACCCGAAAACGGAATACCTTGAAAGTTGACAGATCATCCGACCTTCTAGGTAATCACTCGTATATCATACAAGTTATGAGGACAAAGATAAGTAGCTGACCTTTGATTTCCCTAAAGACATCACCTTCTAATAAATTGTATACTAGTATGTCAACAGAATCATTAATTTCTTTGTTTTAGGTCAACTATCGAATGAGTTGTTTTGCCTCCAAGATATGGAACCTGAATTCTCCATCGCCTGGACTCTCCGTTTTAACTGTATCCTGTCGTCATTACTTCGTCTTTGGAAAGTAAAATAGTGTGTCTTTCTATACAAAAATCCAAAGAGAATCCGGAAAAAATGTATTTGAAAAGTCAATGGGAGGCCATATCAAGCCTTCTAATTTCCATGTTGGGGTCCGAAATTCCCGCCCTTCTCCCTTTCGATAAAGCAATTATACCACACTTATATATAAAGTTTGATGAAGACTAAGATGCTTCTTGTTTTTTATGGGAGCTGAATTCGAAGTGAACTGAGAAGACCCCCGACCTTGACTCTTGAGCATGGCAATTGACAATCCTAGTCAATTATGATTGGAGTCGAGCACAGATACGGAGTTCGATTCCAAAACACCAAATTGGTGGATTTCATGTTTCGAGCATGATTTTTTGTGCTCCGAGCACCGAGCAAAGTTTTATGCCTTTGATTGGTTGATTTTCGAGTCTGAGTACAAAAATCATGCTCGAAAGTTTTATGACCGTGAGGCCAGATTGACAGGCTAGGCTACTGTAGTTGGACTACTTGGACCACTCAGCCACCGATGCCCCCATTTAGTAAATAATACTTACTTCAAATGTGAAGGCTTTTGCAAAATTTGGTTTAAAAAAGAATACTATGCCATCTACTGAACCGTCAAGGGTAAGTCCGTGAACCAAAAATACAAATAAAAGTATATATGGAAGTATTGCTGTCACATAGACTATCTGCAAGAAGAAAAATTAAATTAAGATCATAATATAAAACAAATCCAATCAGCTCAGTATTGTGTTCAGGATGTTCTCGTGGAAACCTACAAAGTTTTACAATCTAAACGAACAAAATAATTTACAAAGCTTTGCTTTTTATGCTGTGTCATGCTCAAATATTGAATATTAAAAAAAAAAACAAAAAAAAACATTAAATTTTACGATAAAGATAAAAATATATTAGTGATTATTTGATTTTTAAACATTCTTTTGATTAAGACAGTATACATGCAATAACAACTATTCTGTAATTTAAAAGACCTAAGACATTTTTGATTTCACAAACCTTGCCAATGCTTTTAACGCCTTTGATAACACACAGCCCGACAACTAACCAGATGAAAAAGAAACACAACATCAACTTCCAGTTTATAGTTCCTAATTCACTGATCCCAGAAGACATCTGGAGCACATTCTCCCTGCAACATAATTTATGCAAAAGGTTGATAACATAATTACTGAACAAGTACATGTAGACGTATTTGTTTAGGGGCCAGCTGAAGCATTGAAGACCCATTGGTGGCCTTCGGCTTTTGTCTGCTCTATGGTCGGGTTGTTGTCTCTTTAATTGACACATTCACCATTTTTATTCTCAATTGTATGATAACATTTCACAGATAATAGTAGATATGCTCCTATTGTAGTAACTCAAGTCCCGTCCACTTTTCTCTAATGTAACATACCTAATCAGACGTATTACCGGGTTTGTACTTACATGAGTAACACGACGGGTGCAACATGTAAAGCAGGATCAGATTATTATCGACATGAGTTTGAAAGCCCCTCTTGTATCATTCGCTTCCCTTCTACAATCCTAGATTACTAATGTTGATTTTAATTCAGAAGTCATCATTTACACACTTCCCAAACAGAAAAATAAATGAACAAATTGCTTTCAAATCGTATTAAAATCTCTTTCAAATCGTGATTCTGCGATGTGTTAGTACCATTTGCTTGCGATTCATTAAACAAATCATAGACAAATCAGAATTTTCCAAATTCCCTAAATCTGATTTCTATGTGATTTCTTTCTGTTGTATGATTTGAAAGCCATTTGTTTCTTTTTTTGCGTGATTTCTTTATGATTTGTTTACTAAGAATATCGTATGAAATGATTTGAAAGAGATTTGTTAACTTTGTTAGCTAGAACGGTGTGATTTCGTTATGATCTGTTAACTTTGAATATCATATGAAATGATTTGAAAATGATTTGTTAACTTTCTTAGCTATCTTGGTGTGATTCATTGATGATTTGCTAGAATGAATAAAATGTTAATGCATATCAGGTTTCTTTGTTTATCTATCTCTCTGACTTCCGGTTGAGGTCAAATTCAAATTTCAAATACTGTTCTATATTAACTGAACAAAGAAGGTTGCAAGATGAGGAGTTTTATTCAGTCTATGAAAGATGACGCTGGTAAGGAATCTTTATATTTATAATTTCACATATTTAACTAATACTATTCAAATGTTAACCTTTAAAATTCAGAAACTGTGCATGTCAGTATCTCAATATAATCATGATAGTTTAGTGCGGTTAGGTTTAATTTTAAAAATAAAAATGTGTAAAAGATGTGTAAACAGATCAAAACATTTCAAGACTAGCTTCCCGAGCCAGCAGATAAAATTCACTGGCAAGTTTAATGTTTTTTAAATTGTTGTTTATCACCAGGTCCCGGGCAAAATGGACAAAGCTATATATATAAATATAGATATATTACAATGTAGCAGATTTGGACCAAGACTAAGACCCATCACCTATTCGACATTATTCTACTAAGTACACGTGGTTGCCTATGTTGTTTTTTTTCAAATTTCGTTTTAGTCAAATTTGGGTGAAAAGTAAGAGAAACTTCACAAAGAACAATTTGTCCCTCATCGCAACCAAAGATAGTACTCCTTTTTACAATTAGTGGAGTAGCTATTAAAGGTAACAAGAAGACACTTGCGCTTCAAAGTTTGGGGGGTTTCAGGGGCAGAACTTATTTTTGATCTGGATGTTAATGATATAATCTTTGAATTGATGATTGATGCCAATTTATTAACGATTTGCTTGTGATTTGCTTGAGGTAGGAATATGATTTACTTCTGATTTGTTAAAGATTTGATAACAATTTCTTAACGATTTGAAAACAATTTGCTTCTGATTTGTAAATGATTTCAAAACAATTTCTTGGCAATTTGTTTATGATTTGCTTATGATTTGTAAGCAATTTGTTCGTGATTTGTTACTGTGATTTGTTAGCTCATTTGCATGTGAAATTTTATCACTTTCGAATCACAAAGAAATCATACGATTTGTTTATCATTTGTTACCCTGATTTGCTTATGATTTGTAAGCAATTTGTTTGTGATTTGTTATTGTGATTTGTTAGCTCATTTGCATGTGAAATTTTATCACTTTCAAATCACAAAGAAATCATACGATTTGTTTATCATTTGTTACCATGATTTGTTCCTCATTTTTTTTTGTTTGGGTTAATACCCCATTACAATTTAATTTTATAATTGAGTCATAATTTTCTATAATCTATAATATTTTCTTACATGCGCCTTTTTTATATTACAATATAACATCTCAAACACTTTCTTAATAGTCGGGAATAATTTAAGTGGATTTTAATTAGTGGTTAATTTCTATTGCAAAATTATAGACCTAGTAGAAATTTCTAATTGTAATCCTGTAAATGATTTGTAGTCGTTTGATTGATTGTTGATTGCTTAATGTCAAGTGATGTACTTGTTTGAATCAGGATTAATATAAAACCTCTTTCATTTATAACTTCATCGTTAATCACAAAAATAGGGGGTTCCCAGGTTTGAACAGAAAATTGAATAAGTTCACTTGGTTTTCATCTGTTCATCATTTATCAAAGGTAAATGTCAGATAATGTACCTCCAAAATTCTTCCGGTGCTGTAATCCAAGATCCATTTGTGGTACAAACAACAGTCGCATTTACCAAACTTGCATTGTACTTTTTGTAACTTGTTACATCATCAGTCTCATTTCTGGTCATGTTTTGGTATTTAGACTGACATTTATACCCTTGATGCGAAATGCAATTTGGACTGTTCCATTCGTTGTCACAGGTTGTCCAGGGTAGGGGACTAACGAAAGAGTGTCCAATATAATACAATATCTAGGCGTTGATGATAGTATAAATTACACCATAAAGGAAGATAACTGTTGTCATGGAATATCCTACTCCTAAAATGAAAGACGAGGGATCTTTAAAATTTATCAGTACATAAAGGGTTTATCCTATCTTGGGACGTCGGTATTTGGCCTTTCAAGTTGCGGGAATATGGGTTTATTGAATCTTTATCCCCTCGATACACCCTTTTAATATAAAACAAATATAATCACTTTGCTGAAAAGTTCTATGTTAGGGTTGCTGAAAATGATGGGGAAAAAAACATTTGAACGATTGTGTTTTTGTTCCGATGTTGTTTTGTTGATATTGTACAAAGTAACATCCTTTAAATGCGTTCGTATGCCCATCGGTAAATGATCTGCTATCCCTTTCGGAGCACCTGCATGACGTCAGTTCCTGATTTTTATGGGTTCGTGTTGGTCATGCATTCTAGTTGTCTCTGTTGTATTTTTGCATTGTTTTGTGTATTAATTGCTGTTGGTCTCTTGGTCTTTTTTAATACATTTTTGCCATGGCGTTGTCAGTTGTTTTTCGACCAATGACTATGAATGTCCCTCAGGTATTTTGTTACTTTCGTTTAGTGGCGCTAATAAGAAATATCAATATTTGTCATTAATGACGACGAAAAGCAGTCGCCATATAGCATAACGATTAATAATTATTATACCCATCGGTAATCCTCGGATTCCGCTATTCTCCTTCTGCAAAATCGGGCGAGTTTTGACGAATGGATCAATACCGTTAACAAAAAACCAATTGTGAAATATGTTTTGACGCTCTAAATGGTCTGAATGTCACGAGAATTGGGATATGGTGCAACAAACTTAAGTATCCAAAACGAAAATTTGATTTCTGAATGTATCGATTAATGTTGTTGGGAACATGATCTGTGCTTACCTTTCAGTAAATGGCTAAACATTCTGAATTTGTCGACTAATGTTGTTCGGAACATCTGTGCTAACCTTTCAGTAATGGACAAACATTCCGAATTTGTCGACTAATGTTGTTCGGAACATCAATACTTACCTTTCAGTAATGGACAAACATTCTGAATTTGTCGACTAATGTTGTTCGGAACATCTATGCTTACCTTTCAGTAATGGACAAACATTTTGAATATGTCGAATAATGTTGTTCGTAACATCTGTGATTACCTTTAAGTAATGGACAAGCATCCTGAATTTCAAGACTAATGTTGTTCGTAACATCCATGCTTACCTTTCAGTAATGGACTTACATTCTGAATTTGTCGAATAATGTTGTTCGTAACATCTGTTATTACCCTTCAGTAATGGACAAACATTCGGAATTTGTCGATTAATGGTGTTCGGAAAATCTATGCTTACCTCTCAGTAATGGACAAGCATTCTGAATTTGTCGATTAATGTTGTTCGGAATACATAGGCCTACCTTTCAGTAACGGACAAACATTCCGAATTTGTCGACTAATGTTGTGCGGAACATCAATACTTACCTTTCAGTAATGGACAAACATCCTGAATTTCACGACTAATGTCGTTCGGAACATTCATGCTTACCTTTCAGTAATGGACTTACATTCTGAATTTGTCGAATAATGTTGTTCGTAACATCTGTTATTACCTTTCAGTAATGGACAAGCATTCTGAATTTGTCGGTTAATGTTGTTCGGAATACACATGCCTACCTTTCAGTAACGGACAAAAATTCTGAATTTGTCGACTAATGTTGTTCGGAACATCAATACTTACTTTTCAGTAATGGACAAACATTCTGAATTTGTCGACTAATGTTGTTCGGAACATCTATGCTTACCTTTTAGTAATGGACAAACATTTTGAATATGTCGAATAATGTTGTTCGTAACATCTATGATTACCTTTAAGTAATGGACAAGCATCCTGATTTTCAAGACTAATGTTGTTTGGAACATCTATGCTTACCTTTCAGTAATAGACTTACATTCTGAATTTGTCGTATAATGTTGTTCGTAACATCTGTTATTACCCTTCAGTAATGGACAAACATTCGGAATTTGTCGATTAATGGTGTTCGGAAAATCTATGCTTACCTCTCAGTAATGGACAAGCATTCTGAATTTGTCGATTAATGTTGTTCGGAATACATAGGCCTACCTTTCAGTAACGGACAAACATTCCGAATTTGTCGACTAATGTTGTGCGGAACATCAATGCTTACCTTTCAGTAATGGACAAACATCCTGAATTTCACGACTAATGTCGTTCGGAACATTCATGCTTACCTTTCAATAATGGACTTACATTCTGAATTTGTCGGTTAATATTGTTCGGAATACATATGCCTACCTTTCAGTAACGGACAAACATTCTGAATTCGTCGACTAATGTTGTTCGGAACAAATATGCTTACCTTTCAGTAATGGACAAACATTAAATACATTTGTACATCCTTTTCCTAAAAACTGACCAACAGATGCTTCAAGAAAGAAAATCGGCAAGGAAAATGTCACTAGACACACGATGTACGGTATTAGAAAGGCACCTGAAAATATATATGTTCAAATATCATATTACACCTTTTCAACATCTCTCGACACCGACTAATGACACCTACAGTTTACAGGTAAAATGGATGGGTCGTCTCAAAGACAAAAATCATCATGATTATCATCACGTAACATATTGGATTGGCGGTTTTATACTGTTTTGACTATATAGTTTAAGAATATATATCAACCAAATAAATAAATAAATATATGTATGGTGGCCGGATGCGGCCATTTATTTCGCCTTTTCGCGTTTTCGTGAACTCTCCGTTCATTTTGCAAACGCGAAATTGGGAATTCGGGAAATCGAGAAATTGAGAAAATTGGGAAATCGGGAAATCGAGAAATCAAGAAAGCAAAAACACCAAAACACGAAAGAGGAAACACGAAAACGCTAAAACGCGAAATGAATTCTCGATTTTGCGTTTTTGCTTTCTCTATTTCTCGATTTCCCGATTTCTCAATTTCTTGATTTCCCTTTTTCGATTTCTGGATTTCCCCGAAAGGGGAAACGTCTACCATACATATGTCTCTGTCATATAATATTCTTATTTCGTATGTATTTGCACGTCATTTCATGTTGAATTGATTAAACAAATATTCCAATCATTCAGAATCCTAAGGATTTTCTCTTCACTTTTGTGATGATGTGAGTCTTTCGCCAAATATTGGCCGCATGCCAATAACGATTTAATTTGTTGGTGTAAAAGCTTTTATGAAGTTTTTAAAAAATGAAAAAGAATACTGGTCCGTCCGTATCACACTTGTGAACACGACCAACTTTGTGTTTTTCCACCGATCTTCACCTCAGTCGATGTACATTTTCAATTTTTATATAATTACATATTGATTTTTTAGGTCGAAGGAAAAGATCACGTTTTTTTTTATTATTATTATTATCAACGACGGTCTTCTCCGCTTCAAGATATCTTGTTCGAGGTAAAGTTTTTCCTTGATGAATTTTGAAAAAAAAAATAATTGACCCCTCGTTTCAATGCTACAACATTTAAGCAGTGATTGGTGAATACAGAATTCAAGTGGAACACCAAATTGGTGAATTGCAATGATACAATAGAACATGATTTGTTCTTTTAGTTTTCCAAATTCAACCAGGACAGCTAGAAGCTAAATGTCTAAAAGATGAAATGTGACTTAAAGTCTATCATTTTCTTTACAAATAAAAAAAAAAACATATCATTTGGACTCTGTATGAAAGTTTTATCATTGTCAATGATTGAAAGCAATAAAATCAATAATGATCTCATTTATTTTTTTATTTTTGAGACGACCCTTCACATTTTACCTGTCGTAGTCGTTCTCAACTGTAGGTGTCGAGAGATGTTGAAAAGGTCTATTACAAACAATATACCGTACTGTCGAAAATAAAACAAGTCGATATTGACCAAACATGACATGACCAAAAAACAGACAAGATGATTTTATAAAAAGAGGAAAAGACTATGTATAGTTCAAAAAGTTCCTCATAAACACCGCTTTTGTTTTTTATATTACGTTTGTCACTTTTTATTTTTTAAACAAATTTCGTTCAGTATTTTACAATAATGTGTTCAGTCTTAATAAAAAGGAAGACACTTATCATTACTTGTTTGATTGCAGGTTTGACAATGTGCTATATTCTAACCTCCTCCATTCTTCATGCACACGTACGGAAATCGCCACAAGTTACCAAGTCCAACACTCCAACCCATGACTGATAAAATGTAATCCATCTTATTTGACCATTGTCCTCGATCAATTCCTTCATCAGCAGTAACTGTTGTTGTCTTGCTTAACGGCATCTTTAACATCTATGATATGAATACAAAACAGATGCGTGCTTAAATACATTAAAACAACAATCAACCCAAAACAACCGGAACATGCTTAGAATGAATAAGTATGTAAAAATATTCATAATACAATAATACAGTACTTTAAAAAATATTTCCACTGGACGTTCTGAATAAACTCATCATAGATACCAGGATTGAAATTTTGTATTTGCACAAGATGCAAGTTTCGTCTACAAAAGAGTTAAAAAGGTCGAAAAAAGTACAAAAGCATCAATTAAGTGAAGGTCAAAGAAAATATTTATATAAATTAACTTACCTGCTTTTAAGCCTCGCGTATGTCAACGACTGATCAAACGAAGTCATTGAGCATAGCGAAAATGTCGTACATATAAAAAAAATGTTGAATAATAATATAATAATAATAATAATAATAAATTCTTTATTTAAAGAGGGTAACTCAATTAGAAATAGTCTAATTTTCATTGAGGCCCTCAAACAAAATACAAGCATACAGTTAACATTCATACATTCATACATTAATTTACAATATATATTACTAGTATATACACAATTCAATCATTGAAATATACAAAGGGTAATAAATGACAATATTTGATATAGTTTTGTTAGAGGAAAACAAATTAGTTGACTTGCATATAATTTTCAAGAAAATGATTATAACTATGTTTCTTGAATAATTCCACATTAGGACATTTTTTTATTTCGAGTGGTAAATTATTCCATACTTTGGTTGCAGAATAATGAAAAGATTTTTTATAAAAATTTGTATTTGGTCTTGGAACAAAAAGATCATTATTAGAGACAGATCGTAAGTTGTGGCGTTGCACATCATCAATATTTAGTATTGCTAAGTAATCAGGTGTTAGCCCATTTACAATTTTATACATTAGAATTGATTGTTGGTATTTTATTCTTTTGGTAAAAGATAGCCATTTTAAAGAAGAAAACATGAAATTAGATGGAATAGAAATATCGCATTCCAGTATAATTCTTGCTACTCTTTTTTGAAGTTTTATGACTCTATCTGAATCTTTTTGTAATAAATTTCCCCAAACTGAACTACAATAGTCTATATATGGTAGAATATATGCATTATAAAATAGTTGCCTTGTGTGTATTGGCAAATATACTTTAATTTTATATAAAAGTGATACTTTAGATGAGATAATTTTACATATACGATCAACATGATCTTCCCAGCTTAAATTTTCATCAATGTCTATTCCAAGTAATTTGAAAGAATGGACATTCTCAATACATGTTTCGTTGACGGTAATACATAATTCTGATAGTTGTTTAAGTGTTTGTTTTGAACCCAATTTCATACACTTAGTTTTTTGTGCATTGATTTTCATACTGTTATTGTTACACCAAGATTGTATAGCATTTAAATCATTTTGCAATATGCTGTTTATTTTTTCAATGTTTTTATCATGAAAATGCAATGTTGAATCATCAGCATATAAATCCATATTGGATTGTTTAACATGAAGTGGTAAATCATTTATATATATTAAAAATAACAGCGGACCTAAAATAGAACCTTGAGGCACTCCATACTTTACAAACGATTTATCAGATTTAATGTTAGCGTATTGGACTTCTTGTTGTCTGTCAGACAAATATGATTTTATCCAATCTATTATATGTTTTCCGATATGATAACATTTTAACTTTTCTAGAAGTATGGCATGGTTAATAAGGTCAAAAGCCTTACTGAAATCTAAAAACACTGTACCAACTATTTCTCCATTATCTAAATATTTTAACCATTCGTCAATTAGTTTAGTTAGCGCTGTTTGGCAGGAATGACCTTGTCTGAAACCTGACTGGGCGATATGTAACAATTTTTTATTGTTAAGGAATTCATATAACTGTGTACATACATGTCTTTCGAAAATTTTAGATATGGTATTCAAAATAGAAATTGGACGATAATTTGAGGGAATATCTCTTGGTCCTCCTTTATGTATAGCAGTTACTCTTGCAAGTTTTAATTTTTGCGGAAAACGATTTGAAGTTATACTTTTGTTTATTAAAAAAGTTAATGATGGGGATATTATTTCTGCACTTAGCTTTAAAAATTTGGGACCTATTCCATCTAAACCTGCGGATTTATTAATATTAAGATGTTTTAGTTGAGAACACACCTCTCCAATGGAAATGAGTTTTAAATGAAAATTTTCAGTTTTCTTTAATTTTTCACTAGTAAAATTTTGTAGCATAGAAAAATCCATATCTGAAGTATTATTTCCAATAAGTTTTTCAGCTACGGATGAAAAATGAACATTAAGAGTATTTACAATATCTTGGTTGTTATAAACCGTTTGATTTTCATACTGCATTTTAGGTGGAAAAATATTATCCTCTTTTGGATTTAACTCTTTAATATGATTCCAAAGTTCTTTACTATTTTTGGAACTAGTTATGGCGTTTTGGTAATATTCCTTTTTTGCATTAAATATTAACGACGTTGTTTTATTACGCCGCTTTTTAAAGTTTATCCAATCTTTTTTTGAATGATACATATTCCTATATTGAATGGAGTTTTTAATTTCTTCATTAAACCATTCGGCTTGTTTAAATGTTTTTACTCTTTTAGTTTTCATTGGTGCATGCTTGTTAATAACTTGATTAAAAAGTTCATACCATTTGTCGACAACAATATCAATATCATCTTCCATTTCAATTTACACTTCAGTTACAGCATTTAAAAAAAAAAAAACGTCAAGCATTAGTGATGCTAAAAAGAAATAAAATAAATATCCTAAATTTTGTTTACAAAATTTGTCTCTCATTCAATTTATTCATTCAAATTATAAAAATTACCAAAAAATAAAAAATAAAAAAATTATAACCAAAAACTATAACAAGTGATGTTTATTCAAGCCTTACTTGCAAATATGGCATTCATATTCATTATACATTTCATAAAATTTTAAATTATACCCTAACAATACATTTTCAAATTTAAGTGAATTAATTAATTTTACGAAAACGAAAAAAGATTACTTGGTAGGTCAATCAAGTGTACTGTCTAGTCTAACTGTAAACAGTATGTCATGGTTGGTCTTGTTTTGTGTAAAATTAATGCTATAACACTTTCATTATTATTTTTCTTTCAAATTTTTAAATTTAAAATGTACAATACGTGTAGCTAATCGCAAAGCACATACACGTTTTTCACTGTAATTGAGGGTAGAAGAGAAATCAAGCAACTCACCTGTTAAATCAAAGTACTGAAGTACTGAACATCGGAAGTCCGCAAGTTCTTGTGGAAGGTCACTAGCACTTGTTTCAGAAAAACAAAATCACATTTCTAAACTTGAAAAAAAATCACATCTCTATACCCGAGGAAAAAATCACATGTCTATACCTGAAAGTGAGGTTTATGTACAGAGATATATTTTTTTCTGAGACAAGTTCGTGTGTGGATGATGAATACATGACAGGGAATTCAACCTCATCGTGATAACAATTATATTGATATATTGATACAAATCAGTATAGTCTGGTTTGTTGTTATATATTACATTATTATTTATATATAACAGTTACATGTATATAATGTTCATTCATTTGTATATTATTTATTCTACTATTCTAATAATAGTGCAGTGCAAGTGCATGGTGGACGCTTTGTTTTTAATAATTCGACATCTGACAGCTCTATTATCAGGACAACTAGAAGCAAAGCCTACTCTGACTAAGACAACTCGGGCCAATTTAAAGACAATTCGGACCCCTTTTATAGAGAGTTCAGACTAGTTTGTAACACTTGTCAGAGAAGTGGTTCTTCGTTGTTCTTACGTTTACTGATTTTTGTTTTTGTTTGACAATGTTTCTGTCTAGATTTTTTTTTCTCAGTTTATCCAAACTAACCATCTTAACTTGCTGAGTCAACTTGTCAATTTGACGCATTTCAATAAGTTCTGTACCTATATGTTGTTTAATCATGGCCTAACGACAATGAACGATATCAATCAATAAAAATACATGCAACAGCAAATATCTTTAAATGCAATGAAAATATAAATCAGTTATATATTCGTCTTAATATTATACGGGCCCTTTAGTTGTTGTAATAAATAATCCTAAAATCTTTCAAAATGATTGAAATGTCTTTTACCGCCAGGTCCAAAGGGTAATTTTCGACTATCGTTAGCGTCGATCAACTTGATCAAATTTTATATTATGGTTTGTAAAATCCTTATTTGTCAGATATCTCAATAATTTAGAAATAACCTTTATAATAAAAAAAATATAAGCGGACTTCGTTTGAACTGAATTTTAATGTGGGTAGTGTTATGCATTTACTTTCTACATTGGCTAGAGGTATAGGGTGAGGATTGAGATCTCATAAACATGTTTAAACCCGCCGCATTTTTGCGCCTGTCCCAAGTCAGGAGCCTCTAGCCTTTGTTAGTCTTGTATTATTTTAGTTTCTTCTGTACAATTTGGAGTTTAGTATGGCGTTCATTATCACTGAACTAGTATAATATACAACGTATTTGTTTAGGAGCCAGCTGAAAGACGCCTTCGGGTGCGGGAATTTCTCGCTGCATTGAAGACCTGTTGGTGACCTTCTGCTATTGTCTGTTCTATGGTCGGGTTGTTGTCTCTTTGACACATTCCCCATTTCCATTTTCAATTTCATGATTCGTCAAAATAAGTTGATTTTTAGCCCTTTTTTGTAAATTTTTGTAATCTTTTACAAAAATCTTCTCCTCTGAAACCACTGTGACAAATTTAACCAAACTTGTCCACAATCATCATTAGGGTATCTAGTTTAAAAATGTGTCCGATGACCCCGCCCGTGAACCAAGATGGCCAACAAGGCGAAAAATAGTACAATGGGTAAAATGCAGTTTTTGGCTCATATCTTTGAAATTTTAAATTAGAGCAAATCTTTGTAAAAATTTGGTAAATTGATGCAAAATATGTTCCACTGTAACTACTGGGCCAAGTACATTATAGATAGAGATAATTGTAAGCAGCAAGAATGTTCAGTAAAGTAAGATCTACAAACACATCACCTCACCAAAACACGATTTTGTCATGAATCCATCTGTGTACTTTGTTTAATATGCACAGAAACCAAGGTGAGCGATACAGGCTCTTGAGAGCTTCTAGTTAAATCTTTTTCTGGATTGAAAAATAACAGTAAATTAAGCTGCCTTCAACATAATAAACATGCATTACTTAGATATAGGAAGATGTGGTGTGAGTGCCAATAAGACAACTCTCCATCCAAATAACAATCTATAAAAGTAAACCATTATAGGTCAATGTACTACTTACTTAGTCCTTGCTATGCCTTAAGGCACATAGGGCAAGGAAATCAGACTATAGAAACAGATGTAAGCAGTCCATTGTTTACATTCTTCTAAAAACGAGTTCCATTTCTATTGTTTAGAATTTCAACTAGAAATCCGCCTGAATATATGGGTTTCTTGTTCACAATACACACTTAAGCTTTATTTTTTGATTGTTTGAATACATGCATTACCTTTTATATTAACTTAAGCATTTAAATGTATTGACCCTAAGAACTTCGTTTTAATATTCTTTTTTTAAAGTACAGGGATGTCTGTGAACCCTATTTTAGATTAAATTCAACTTTTTTGTGAAAAAATGATTTTTTTTTATTTCTGAAGAAATAAGTTTGATATATAATACATGTATCATGTAAAACTATTTTACATCATTTAAACTTATCCACTTTGCTAGTATAAGCTTTGATAATAATTGAAACATGACACATCATTTACAACGAAATATTTTCATATTTCTTAAGAATAAATTGTAAACTGATATTCTAAAAAAAAATCGCCAACGCGAAATTTATTACATGTACATGTATCGCCCACGTCACAAACATTTGTAAAATACCGTTTTATATTACATAATTTGACAAGATTTAAACATTTAATTTATTGTTAAAAAGATCACAATATACTGACCGACTCTAAAAAAGCAACACTCATTTTGTAGAATTTTTTTTACCAATACAAAAAGAAGATGTGCTATGATTGCCAATGAGACAACTGTCCACAAGAGACCAAAATGACACAGACATTAACAACTATAGGTCACCGTACAGCCTTCAACAATGAGCAAAGCCCATACCGCATAGTCAGCTATAAAAGGCCCCGATAAGACATTGTAAAACAATTCAAACGAGAAAACTAACGGCCTTATTTATATAAAAAATGAACGAAAAACAAATATGTAACACATACACAAACGACAACCACTGAATTACAGGCTCCTGACTTGGGACAGACACATGCATAAATAATGTGGCGGGGTTAAACATGTTAACGGGATCCCAACCCTTCCCCTAACCTGGGACAGTGGTATAACAGTACAACATAAGAACGAACTATAAAATCAGTTGAAAAAGGCTTAACTCATCAGATGGACAAAAATACAAGTGGACGAGGCCGGGTACTTATACATCCCGACACAAAAAGACACAATGAACAGATCTGAGAGTACTCGCAGTTATCAAATCATGTTTGATCCTCATACAACTACTATTCATGCTTATCATACTTCTTTCTCTTCCAAAAAAATCAACATCTGACTTACCATTCGTTATTAAACATACCGGATTATTGAGATCGCACGAATTTCAGAAAGCGACATTTCGAACCAATAAAAGATTTTTACATTTTTTTTTTTTTAGTTCTTTTAATCCTTGGTCACACTTAAGGATGTTCGCTACTCTGTTTAAAAATAACAAACTTTTTAAGGATGTATTCTTCTGACTTTTCAGTCTCGTTCAGTCTCGTTGAAATCTCGTTCTTGAATTATTTCCAAAACATGTGATACAAGTGGAAAATATCAATGAATTTTAAAAATATTATAATCAAACATAACTCTGTGAAAAAATTGTGTATTTACAATGAATGGTTTTTGAGTAATCCAGTTTTCAAATTTTACCACCAATCAAGTCTGTATTTTTAGTCAAAATTTTGAGAAAACGGGTGAGGGGTACAAAAAAAAATGATTTTACAAGAACCATGTACACCCCATATCATTTTTGTCTTTTCAAATTTCTTAGATATGTATTTTTTCAATCATTTATAACAAAAAACTATAACAATCAATAGAATTTGATTACGCAACGACATTTGCGAGACAGACCTACGGCCGCAACGTCAAATTGCTGAATGCCATTTTGCACAGATTTATGACATAAATGTTTCCCATTAACCGAACTGCCAAAGAATAGACTGCAGAAAAAACATTAAAAACCTTAATCTTTCAACCGTATAATTGCCAAAACCCATTGTAATGGGTGGAACAATGGCAAAATCAGAATGTGCAAAACAGAACCTAAAATGTGCCGAACAGAATTGGTTGACCTTTCTGATAATTATTTTAGCGTTTGTTACAGACAGTCATTGTTTTTGACGGTGACGCGTTCATTAGTCAAGGGAAATCCAGGGTTTCAGTGTATACCACAACATTTACATATTGAAAATGACGTAATCAATTCAACTTTCGAACTGGCATTTTTGTTTTAAACATTGAAGTAATGAAAGAATTATCTGTTCATAAGTGTTTTTTTTAAATTGCATATTTGAAAACGGAAATTAAAAAGAATAATCTAGTGTTGCGTTTCTAAAGTCGGTCAGTATATTTAAGTCGGTTAGGCAGAAGATTCGAATACAAAAGTATAATCATATTAAAATGTACGACTTCCAATTATTATATACCGCCCGTGTTTGTAAAGTGTGGAACTATTGATACGGAAAATGAATAAATGCTAAGTGTATTTCGTGCATTTAACTTATTTCTCACCGTTATGGATAAAGAACACAGATTAACCAAAGCAGCATTACCTGCCCTGATGCACTCTCCATCAGTTCTTTTGGAACACATTTCATTCGTCATCTGATTCTTAGCCTGGTAGTCCTAGAATAAGTCCTTCACCACTGACAAACCAATCTTTAATATTCAGGGAAATAATTATATAAGGCACATTGTATTAACCGACGTTGATGGTCTGTTCAGACAGAGAACCGGATCATATTTACCCGAGAAATAAAATTCTTCTTTTGTGTTATTGTTACAACCGTACCCGTCTTGTCATATATAATAGCTCAAATAGTTGAAGTTAGTGTTTCGACTACCATACATGAAACACATACATACCTACTCCAAAAAAACATATATAACCGTTTTATGTATTAATAATTGGCCAGGCGCGTAGCTACGTTTACGTCAAAACGCCCGGGCGTACACAGGAATTTTGGAGAAAATATATTTTAAACTAAATGAATTAAAAAAACTAGTTATGAGCACACAAGCTGTATAATGCTTTTTCCAATCACTTGTAATTGAAGACAAAAGTGACGAAATTTACTTTTTAATCAAATGTTATGATATAATATTTTTATAGTTTATTTTTTATATCAAAGTCTGAATCTAATGTGAATTATATTCATGATGAAATTCAATAAGTGGCTTGCATTTGAATGTTACACCTGACCATCAATAAAAATTAATTAAGGTATTTCCTTTTACAAAAGGGAAAGACCTTACTGTATTTCTTCTGTTTATTATTATTATTCTTCCGCCAAACTTTGACAAATTTATCCTTGTTAACCGTAAGGTGTGTCGCTTTCATGTTCACAATTTGTATCGGTCTCATGAATACCTATCCTGAACTCACCCTGTTAGTCGAAATATTTTGTCGGTTCGGAGTAATCCCTCCGAAACCCAAAAACCTTGTTATCATTCCAACACCGTAACCATAATAGGTAGAAATAAAACGAAGGGTGAAATTTGTTCAGGACCAAACCCTGTTTCTTCGTTACATTTGGATCGAAAAGATTCAACGACTCATTGGTAGGGTTATGCCCCTATCAAAATTAACCGGTGTCGGTTGGCCACCAAAACTCAAAAACCGTAAGTCGTAGACACCTAGGATCTTCACCATTCATCATCAATTCATGTATCTTTGAAAAATACCTCAAGGTCAAATTTGTATGTTGACCTTGACCTTTGACCTAACACCTTTTTATGGGATAATCTCAGAAACCATAATACTTACAGAAGTTTTAAATAGTGGAAAATGTTTGGGTCATTACGGCGCAACTTTGTTACATTTTGACCAAAGAGATTTGACCTTTTTAAAAGGGGCATAACCCCAGTTTTAGGTTTCCGAAAAGACAAAATCAGCTTTTACTATATAACCAAAGGTCCTAGACCCATGGGGTCTTCAGCAATGACATTGGGGACTAATGACCTTGACAAAGGTCAAAGGTCAAGGTCATGTCCCATATAGCGAATTATGTGTTTTTGACCTAATTGAAAGGATTTTCAGTGTGTTTTAAAGCTTTTTAAGGTTGACCTTGACCTTTGACCTTACAACTTTTTAGTCGATATCTCAAAAACGATTGTACTTACAAAAATAGTAAATAGTGAAAAACGTTGAGGTGGATGAGGTGCAACTTTTTTTACATTTGACCGAAAAGATTTGACCTTTCTGTAATGGGCATTAACCCTGTTTTAGGTTTCTGAACATGTATTTTACATTACAAAAGGAAAGGCCTCTCAATTGTTCAAGAACAATTGACATTTTAATTATTTTTGTGTTCATTAACAAAATTTGCGGGTAAAAAGGTGAGAACAAAAAATAGAACAACATTGAGATGTACACTTGCTTTTTGTATAATCTCTATCAAATCTGATTGATTGTTTTATACCAATCTCCTTTTAACCATATTGAAAAGTATCTGTTTGTTCTTCTTTTATAAAACAAATTACCATAAAATTATAAATCCACACAATAAAAATATTACACAAAAAACAAACTACACTATAAAAGTGAGGAGAAAGATACCCATGGGATATTTAGACTGATCAGTATAAAAGTAACGAGGACCGCATGAAACACAGGAGGAGATATAAGGTGCTTCAGAAGGGAAAAAAGATTTTGCTCCACATGTGTCACCCGTCGTGTTGCTCGTGTAAGTACAACCCTGCTATTAATTCCCATTCGTTAGGTCACCTTCGCAGAATTGTGGTTACAGCAATTGAAACATATCCGTTGTTATCTGTGAATCAAACTCGTGATGACGACTGTAAATTTTTGAAGAACGATTTCAACTTCACTATAAGAAATTCTTGGTTCAATAGTTTCCTTGTAAGCAGCAATTCTCTATCAAGGAAATCACGATAGGAAATGCAAGCTCTGAAATATTGAATCAGCTGGGAGATACATAAAAACCGTTCAAAAATGTGGCTATTGACGAGTTTTTTAAGGACAGAAGTGGTATCTCTTTCTCGAGAACGAGAGAGTTTTATGTGGTTTCGTATCATACGAGGATGTCCATTGCCTTGGACCTGCTGTTGCATATCAGACCTCTCGCCAAGGTCCGGGCGTACACGTGTAAATGGCATAGCTACGACATTGTTGGCCTTCTTTGGATGATTGTTAGAAATTACAAGGTGGCTGGCTGAAATTTCCGTTTGCAGCATAGAGCGCTATCGACGGATAGTTTGTGGCCGCGATAACTGATAAACAATAGCAGTGATTCAGCAATATATATGTTGATAAGATATAAAGAATAAGAATAACGTTTCCCGACTGAGCCTTTTTACTAGGCAACAAAATATCCGAACTTATATCCAGTATTGACACCATACACAAGACAAACCTCAGAATATGCAGATGAAGCGTTGAAAATGAAATAGACATATTACACAATATTGGGTAGGGGTTGAACACGCCACCGGAAAATTAAAAAAAAAACCACAAAGTTTTCTGTAATTGTGTGTCGTCGAAAATGCTTAATTACAAGATTAAAATATAAAATAATATCATTTAATTTTACTATGAATCACAATGTTTTTTTTATAATTTGAGAGGACCTCTTGTTTTTCATCAACCGTAATCATAATTCCTTAGGCTTTGTTTGGATATACGCCTAAAGCGACCTTTGGTCACATGTTGGTACCCATGGTTTTATATCTTAATAATATCAAACTATCATACTAGGTACATGTACATATTAATAACAGTATCATGAAAATATTGACAATATTGAAAACAGTAGAAATATTGCAATGGCTAGTAATGTAATTCGAAAATGTTGTCATAGAAGTGCATATTATGGCGTTACTCGTTACTCGTCTTCTGATTAGCTGTGTTGGGATTTATAATTAGATTTTTAGGAATGACTGTAATATTATTTCTGTTTATTCAAAATAATATCAAAAATGTGGTACACACCTTTTAAACACGGGTTATTGAGTGTGTATCACCTTTGTTATGTTTTTTCTTTACAGACAGAAAAACTACAAGATGTGTTCTTTAAATATTATTTTTAAATCTATTGTTGCCAGGAAATAGTCATTGTTGAACATGTTCCAGTTGTTTATCTGTCTTAATGCCTCAAATTATTATGAATATGAAAATTATTATCGCCTACATGAATCATTATATTACATTTTAATATGTTTATACAAAATCCACAATCAGATTAGACCTAAAAAAAAAATAACGAAACGAGGTATTTTATAAGTGTGTGTTTTCTAGTTGTTTGAAAACATGTGTGAATTGATAGCACAGAAAGGCTGCATTTTTGAATTTCTAAGTTACAATATAATTTGATGGTTTTATTGATAGAGTAAGGGATTCGAATATAATGTATAACGTTGTTGATTACAACTTATTTCCGAACTTCAAATTTGAAATGTTTAATGAATCACTTTTACGTCATCGTCAGTGATTAGTGTCAATCTATGATTGCTTGATGGTTCTTGTTGATTTCGTCGGATGTTTACCAAATCCCGGAAATTGCCGAATATGTCTGTCATAGAATCGGCAACTCTCGAAATATGCTTGTGACTGTTCTCAAGAAAATCTCTATTGTTTTCGATGGTTTCCATTGCTTTCTTCATTGCGTGTTCTGCTACTCTGGAAAGTCCATTTTTACCATTCTCAACTATGTCCTGTCCTCTCTGAACCACCTGACTTGTTAAATTATTTAGTCTTTCGCCTGTCTCGTCAATTCTTTCACGTGGGACGCCTAGGTCTTCTAAATGGTCTGCAGCGAGATTAAGGTGTTCCCGTGCGTGAACCCCTATGGTATCAGCCACATCTCCAGCGGTATCAATGGCATCACTGAAACAAAATATTCTAGTACTAGGTTTGTACATGTAAGACCTTAGTAAATGTCAACATGGTCAAATAAATACAAGATGTGGTATGAGTGACAATGAGACAACTCTCCATCCAAGTTACAATTTGTAAATGTAAACCATTATAGGTCAAAGTACGGTCTTCAACATGAAGTTTACTATAAATCCATATTAGTTATTTCCCTTTGATGGCTTTGATTTTTTTGTATCGTTGTGCTGCTGTCTAATTTTTGTATACTCACAAGGTGAAGTTTGAAATATTAAATACAGGCATCCATAACCAGATAAACGGGCCTGTACTGTCTATTTGTCGGAGAGAAAAGTTCCTACGATAATATACTAACACATACATGCAGTTACTTACCAACAAATACATTGTACCTAAACTTTAGATACATTACGATAAAAAGTAGACATCGCGTCACAATGTATCGCTCTATAGAATTCAAAAGTAATCTTTTTATTATACTTTTTTAAATTTTATATCTTTTCTCTATTTTATGGATGAAACATACATTTTTTTTATATTCATTGTTTTTTTATGTTTTTTTTTACCCTTAAAGAGGTCAACTGTTATTCAAGTGAGGATCACGGCTGAATGGCCATTATTGAAAGTACGATATTTTCGCATTTAACCTTGTAGACGGTTGGATGTTAGGAAAATTATTGTTTATGTCTTACCTAATGTGATCTCTGGCATTGTTATACAATTCCCTTGCCCTCGAAAACCAATCCCATCTCTAAAATTACATAAATAAAAACATAAGTATATATTACCTCACTGTGATTTTGAGATGAAAGACAGCATTAAAAGCTGCGTTTTGGGTTTTTAATTCGCATGTTTTGGTTTTGTGTCACGAATGCATACCTCGTATCCTTTCTTTTATAGTATCGGCTTCAGCATCGATAAAGTTTTCATTTTGTATCCTTGCAGAATTTGCGTAATTTTATTTATTTAGGCATATATATGATATAGTTACTGAATGCATTGACCAATAGAAGAGTTCCGAAAGTTTCCGTACCTGGAACAGTGGAATAACACCACAATTATATATATATATATATATATATATATATATATATATATATATATATATATATATATATATATATATATATATATATATATATATATATATATATATGAACAAACTTAAAACAAAATACAGTTTAAAAGGTCCCAGTTACTGAATATAAAAAAGAAGATGTGGTAAGATTGCAAATGAGACAACTGTCCACGAAAGACCAAAATGACACAGACATTAACAACTATAGGTCACCGTACGGCCTTCAACAATGAACAAAGCCCATGCCGCATTGAAAGCTTGTTCAAACGAATCATCAATCCTAGACTAAAATATCGGACAATGCACTTCCAATATCCAATGGATTCATTGTAAAAACGTCAATACATGTAACAGTCTTGAAAGTGAAAAATGTGACTTGCCACAAATAGATATATGTTAAACACTCATACACACCACGTCAATAAAATCGCCTAAATGTGGAAATAAATGGGGAACAGAATGATGGAGGTCTTCTTCCTGATATTATCAACTTTCCCATTTATTTCTGAAAATCATCTGGTAATGTGGTTAATATAATTTGATTTTCTAAAGATAAAACAACTACGTACAAATGTATGCATAAAAAGGACATGCAAATACACATATCTTACTTTTTGTCTGTGGGCAGTTGGTACTGCAAATGTAAGATCCACAGCTATAACCAGACAGATGATACTTGATACTATTGATATCTTCATGATTGTGGTTCCCTGAATGAATATAATTTAAATATGTATATATAAAACAATTTAACTGGATTTTTTTATAACTATATATTATATTCTTGTATAAGCTGTATTTTACGATTTAGAACTGGTCAGAAATATCATTATAATAGGGTTTCTTGTATAACTATTCATTTCTTCCTAACAAAAGCAAATCAAAAACGATCAAAAACAAGTCTAACTAAAGGGCTCGTCAGTTTTCAGCTGCATGTAAAAAGTTCTGACCCTATCCTATATAATATTTGTTTTTGTGACTGTCTATTTGTACCGCCCTTCAGCCCGTTAAACACCCTTAAAGAACCTATATTTTGGAATTGAAATTACTTGGCGTGATTTTTTTGTGCTGAAGTACCAGAAATATTTTAAGCTTGACGTTACAAACAATTTATTGACTTGATGAGAAAATCTTTGAACATTGCAAAATTTTATTTTATATTGGTTACAGTAGTTGACAAAATCAAAGCTAGACTGGTTCTCTGCAACATACGGGTATCTGAGTCATATCGTACCAAAACAGACCAAGAACAAGGAACCAGACTGAAGACAATTTATGTATAAAACTGTGCTTAGACTCACCTTTTTGAGTTACATGTATGAGGATGACTGATTGTGCATGCATTCTGCTTGTATCGTCGCTCGGACATACTTTTCGTACTCCGAATCGACCAATGTTTGAATGAGCCAACAGTAGCTTCTTGATATATGCGTCATGCATGCACATATAACGTATACCCTATGCTTTTGTAAGCGGACATATGGCTGGAATCCCATTTTCATATGACTTGCACGTGTTTGACCCCCCTTTTCCCCTTTAAAAAATGTATGGATTCGCGCCTGACATGTACCCACATAATTATAATAACCAACACTTTTACCAAAATAAATTAAATGCAAAAAATGTGAAATATAATAATAAAAAAAAAAAAAACCATTAATGATACATATGATACAGGCTAATAATTTTGTACACAAGACACTTGTTTTACAGACGTTCCAATTACAGTTAAAAAGTCAAATTATCTCGATTATGAAATACATTACAAGAACATTATTCATTTGCATTAAATTAAATGTATCCTTTATAATTGAAACAAAACTTTCCTAAATTTTTTACTTAAATATCGTAATTGTAATTTCAATATCACACTTACCAGTACAATTAATAGCGTTAATGATGTATTTATTTGGTAGATCACTGATCATATACGATGCTATGTCAAATGTCCTTTTATATGTATTTACTTAATATATACTTGTGATTAAACGCCTTCATCAGAAAGTGAAGATTTCCGTTTAAGAACGACAAAACCTCTTCACACAAGATGTTCTAAAATGTCCCTTCATTTCATTTTATCTTAAATATTTTAAGCTTCTCCGGAAATTCAGCGTCATGTAGCGTAAATAAGACATAATGACTTGTGTCTGTTATAGATAAGAGTAAGCGGAATGGACAAAGTCATATAATCATCAGAAATCACTAGTACATGTACATGTAGTAGTACACTTTGTGAGACACTTAGTAGTAAACCTTTTCAACATCTCTCGATACCTACAGTTGAGAACGACTACGACAGGTAAAATGTGAAGGGTCGTCTCAAAAATCGAGATCATTATTGATTTTATTGTTTTCAATCATTGACAATGATAAGACTTTCCTACAGAGTCCAAATGACATGTTTTTTTTTAAAATTTATTATAAGGAAAATGATGGACTTAAGTGAATAGAAAATGGGTTAGGATTCTGAAAGATTGGAAAATTTGTGTAATCAATTCAACATGAAATGTCGTGCAAATAAATACGAAATAAGAATATATGACAGAGTCGACATATGTATGGTGGACGGATGCGGACGTTTCCCCTTTTCGTGTTTTCGGGGAAATCCAGAAATCGAGGAATCAAAATCGAGAAATTGAGAAATCGGGAAATCGAGAAATCAAGAAATTGGGAAATCGAGAAATAGAGAAAGCAAAAACACACAAAATCGAGAATTAATTTCGCGTTTTCGCGTTTTCGCGTTTTCTCTTTCGTGTTTTGGCGTTTTTCCTTTCTCGATTTCCCGATCTTATCTATTTCCCAATTTCTCGATTTCCCTATTTCTCGATTTCCCGATTTCCCGATTTCTCAATTTCTCGATTTTGCTTTCTCGATTTCTCGAATTCCCAATTTCGCTTTTGCAAAATGAAAGGAAAAGTCACGAAAACGCGAAAAGGCGAAATAAATGGCCGCATCCGGCCACAATACATTTATTTATTTATTTTTTTGGTTGATATATATTATTAAACTATATAGTAAAAACAGTATAAAACCGCCAATCCAATATGTTACGTAATGATAATCATGATGGTTTTTGTCTTTGAGACGACCCATCCATTTTACCTGTAAACTGTAGGTGTCATTAGTCGGTGTCGAGAGATGTTGAAAAGGTCTAATATTTTCCTTTTGAAAGTCGATTCTTACAACTGTATACAACTTGTTGGAAAGTCCACTACAACTTTAGTCTAAACTAGTCTTAACATAATTGGTTTCGTCCATGATCAAGTTGGTTGTCTTGATTGAAATATTTTACGTGTTTCATGTCAGTTACGTTTATATATCTTACTATACGGGTTTAGTTTGCTTAGTAATAGGTCTAACCAGTGACCTATTATTGCTTACATTATGTCAGTTGGTCACGTGTTGATAGTTTTCTCTTTAGTAATCATACCACATATTCTGATTTTTAACAACTTATAGCCTTTTAACTTAAAATATGTCATATATTCAATATGAAGTTGGGGGAATACTGGGGGGATAGTAAATATACGAAAGCCGAGAAGGATCATTCATAATTCAGAATTCAAAACTCGCAAATCAAGAAAGATAATCCTGTTTTATTGCAGTTGCAATCCAAACACAATAAATATTATCTTAATCTGATAAAATATATCGTAGATTAATAATATAATAGTGCACAGACAAATATTATAACACTTTTCAAAGGATATGTGCCGACATTATGTCAGACAAGTGAAACATTTCTTGTTATCACTTTTACTCCGGGAGAGAGAGATATCGAGTGTCCCTTCAATCCTTATTCGATTTTTTTTCTTCTTCTTTTCATGACTTGAGAATCTTTCATAATATAAAAATAAGATGTAGTATTATTGCCAATGAGACAACTCTCCACAAGAGACTAAAATGACTCAGAAATTAACAACTATAGGTCAACGTACGGCCTTCATCAATGAGTAAAACCCATATCACATAGTCAGCTATAAAAGGCCACGAAATGACAAATGTAAAACAATTCAGACGAAAAAACAAATTTGATATACAGCAAAAAAAGACAACCACCAAATTACAGGCTCCTGACTTGGGACAGGCACATACAGAATGTGCACCATCCTCATTTATACAGCACAAAAATATGTCGTCCACTTTTCGGTGTAGCGAATGAGAATTATTGTCAGGTGTAAAATTAGAGAATAGGCAGGCGAAGAATGGAGATCGAAGCGTTGTTTTTTTTTTTTTTTTATCCACACAGGGAACACATTGAGAGTTTTATGCTGTAAGAAATTAAGCATTTCGCATTGTGTCCAAAAAGACAAATTTTCTTTCATTGTAGAGGATGCTTACATAGTTTTGACATACTATATTTGATTGTAATATAAAATTTCAACTGTTTTTTTTTTAAATGATTATTTATTAATTTATTTCTGATATTTCTTTAACCCTAAACCGCCTTTGAAACTGGTAAAAATGTTTTGCAATTTTCCTGGATATCAATTTTACCAAGGGTTTTCGGATTTTTTCATTGCTGTCATTGGGAAATCTAGTGTCAAAATATTACCTTCTAAGTAAACACTGAAAACTTGATCTTTAAATGTTGGTTCTGTTTTAGCAAAGACACTATAAGTTAAAAATTCACAAGCAAACTTTCTGGTAGTAACAATAAAAAAGATTTGCACTAAAAAATAACATTTCCAAATAAAGTTATAATTTGCCTCCTAAAATAGCAATTAAACGACGAGTACAACAGGCTACAGAAACTTTGTATATAATCAAGATAAAAAGAAGAAGCTTTGTGTCAAATTAGGTGAAAATACTCCTATGCGAATATATTCCTGGAGTACCAGCTTTAATTTATGTTTTACCGGCTGTATACCTCTCTGGAACATGCTTATTATCCGCATATGTATCATATGTACATTTCAGTGGTGCTGATGGAATTTGAAGAAGTCCTCTTTTTCATATAATGACATCGGGGTTTTATATGATTTGCTATGTGGTATGGGGTTTGCTCATTGTTGAAGTGGTAATAAGCATTGTATGTAACTTTCATAACATTTGGTTGAGGCAAATAAAGTTAGAGCGCGTAGACGACAAATTTAACATTTTTTACATTTATAAATGGGCTTGAACGGTGAAAGTGATGCCAGCCAAATTTTAACTTGATCTCAGTTTGGGGGTAATTAGCATTGTGTATAAGTTTCATAGTATTTGTTTGAGGCAAAATAAAGTTAAATTGCGGAAACTTCCAAGTTGTAAATTTTCCCATGAATACGTACGGACGTACAGACGGACAAGCGTTAAAATTATTGCCCCCTCCGCTGTAGCTGAGATTATTCCGGCGGCACGTCTGTCTGTGTATACCTTCGTATAGAAATATGCCATTTATAAGAATGGGTAAGTTTGAAAAAATTTTGTGTGTGGAAAGGGGGGGGGGGGGGGGGGAGGCAAACTTCTGAAAGTGACAAGAAAAAAAAACCTATTTTCTATGTAGTGTAATAATCTTAAATTTAGTAATTCTTCTCTTTCATTTTCATTTTTTAGTTTCAATTTTTGTCTTAAAATGGGAGGGGCATAGTTTTGTCCCCTTTTTGCCCCTGGCTCCTATACGTACACTGTTATTATGACATATTTTTTGTAATAGCAATGAAAGGAGTCATTTCGAATACCGGTATGAAAATGAGATTATTCTATGACGACTTTTATTTATTGAAGGCACTAATTTATAAAATACAAAATTATTGTATTTATTGGCTCTTAGTAATGTCCAATAGCGTATTTGAATAAAATTTCTAAGAATTAAATTTACTACAATACAAACAATTCTTAGCTCTATTTTAGAACATGTAATTTAAACTTGTTGAAACGAAGTTAGTTTAAAATTTATCAAATTAAGCTTTAAGAATTCCTTTTTTTTCAATTTGTATTTTAATTTAGATTTATCATGCATGTCTCTAAACAAAGTATGCGACGCGTAACAGTTTATAAGTCTTGGTGTTCTCATATATGCATTACACGGTGGGTATGGTTGTCCTGCGAGAGAACGTTCTGTGCTGGTGATTCGGTCCTGACGGGTGCTGGTGATCAATGAAAAAATGTAAACAAAGACGAAAATGATGATTTTTGACGTTTTCACTCATAAAAAATGGAAGAAACCAGTTGAGATTTTTCAATTTTGTTTCTTATGGGTTCATATGTAAACCATTAAAAAGTTGACCCTCTAAACTGTTTCAGTAAGCGTAACACAAAAATGCTCATTTTCAGAAAATCTAGAACTGAAAAAATAAAACAAAAATGCTCATAGAATCCGCTTTCTATACCGCAATCCACACGACAAAACTATTTTGTGAAAAAACATTGCAATTTATTAAAATTTAGCATTTTCTCAATTTATTCATGTCCTGATACTGTGCTGGTGGGTCCTGTCATTGTGCTGGTGGGTCCTGATACGGTGCTGGTGATTTTGGATAAGAAGTTGGTCATATTTGAAACAAATGTTACAAAATCAATAAAATTAGGCAGATAATTGTTGTCAATAGGATCTATGACTCCTATTTTAGCTCTTGTGCATCCATTTGGCTGTTCAATATGTGTTTTCAAATGATCGTAACTTGTATTACATAATTACATAAAAGGGCAACATCTTTCGTCCAATATCAGATAACAATATATAGTATCTAAAGTAAGAATAGTTTTGTTAAGATATTAGATGCCCCTTACATTGATGCTTCAACAATGATCAAAGCCCATGCAGCATAGACATGTTTGTTAGCGCTCCGCATGCCCCTCCCCACTTCCACCCAACCAAACCTCCTCATTTCCTCCTTCATTGTTACAGTGGTGTACCAACACAACAATTTATCACATAAAATAATAACACAAAGACACACATTATTAAACAACGAATGCTCGCAGGTACTGAAAGCTAGTTCAAAGCCGCATTTTCAACTAATAGATAAACCATGTTCCAATATACAAAAGTCCCAATCGTGTCGATTAAAAAAGGTTCAAAACTTAAGTTCACATTTTAATGTTTGATGAAGCAGAACTTTAAAAGTGTGCAGTGAATCCTGTGCTCACAACAGTTATTGTCATAATTATGTTTACATAAGACTTAAGGAATTAAGAAGGTACCAAGAAATATTTTACAGTTCAATTTAATGATCATGAATGGAAGGAAATGGTTTGGAAGTTTACATAGGACAAAAAGAAATTGATAGTATTTTTTGGCGAAAGACTTAAACGCTTCTTTGCATTATATAGTACAGCTCTTCTATAAAAGCATGCAAAAAAAAACTTTGATTGACTTGCTTGCTATGTTTGCTTGGATGTTTTCAAACAATAGGTATGTGGAGTTTCAATACATACTGGGATTTTATTGGACAAATACAAACTGACAGGAATTGAAGTTAATGTTTATTGTCCAAACAAATTCTAGTATATAGTAAACAGACTACTTACCTGTCGTTTTCAAACATCCAAACAATCATAGCAAGCAATTTGATCAATGGTTTGCTTTGCATATATTTACAGAAGAGCTGTAAATTCTAAAAAAAAAAATTCTTGTTGTCGTAGATGGTTAAATCCTCAACAAAATCTCAATAACTTTGTTGGAACGAATAAAGGTTTTAAATTAAATTTTCGTGGACTTTTTAGCTTCCACCCTGACGAGGCTTGTTAGCTATGTTCGTCTGCTGTTGCACCTGACGCACGGAAACTTTCACATTTCCATCTTCTTTTCTGAAATATTTTACCGATCTCATACTTGACAGGATTGTTATCCTAGTAAAAGGTGTAACCAATGAATTGAACACAACACAAATTAAAAATTCCACAATACTATATAATTCATTTTATGTGTCAATTTGTTCGAAAAAAGTCGAAAAGAAGAGAGTTTTTTAACGTCATGATTATCTGTCGCTTTCTAGATCTATGCTTAAGCATTTATTTCAGATGACATGGACTCCTCACCCTGGTGACCCTGCTGCCTTTCATAACTTTATCCGTATACATATATTAATGGATAAAGAAAAGGCTGCAACTGGTCTTTTTGTATTTAACATGATTCGTTGTAACGAGAATATTTGTGGTGAATGGAAACTGTGAGGGTCAAAATCTTAAATTGCTTATAAATGTTGCTGGACCCAGTTTCGTTATCTGATCTGAATTTTCTGAAATGTGCAAGGTAGATAGACATTGGCCTTTTGATTTCTTTTACTCGGTAAGTTTTGCCCTAATTGCTTGAACTTTTGCAATATTAAAGCCGATTTCAATTAGTGTGTAGACAAAGGGAATATCTTTGGTTATCTTGCTTGCTGAACAGAAAAGTCATTGTTAGGTTATGTAAACTACCCTACTTTAAGAGTAGACTAGTCCGACAAATGACACATCTTTCTGTCTGTAGGACTAGGCTACTTCGAAAGGAGGGTAGTATACCTTACCTAACAATGACTTCACGATTTAGCTAACCAAAGATATTACATTTGCCTACATACTCAATGGAATCGGCTGTAACTAAAAACTCGAATACATTTTAACAGACAGTGGTCATGTTTGTTGATGAATATTGTTTTTCCTAGATTCACTCTTGAAAAATCATTTGGTAACATTTGGTCAAGTAATTTCAGAAAAGATCTTTTTGTAATTGCGGACGCCAAGACAATACATGAACCTCACACGACCCATTGACACAGGTGAGCTTATATATGATCTTATAGCGATTCGGGTTGATAACCAGTTGAAATTAAGCCAGTTTTTTCTGTGTGTAGATTTGTATTGTTTTAAACTGTTATGACCTTTTAAAGTTAAATGTAGGTGTTTAATCTAAGAATTTCTTTTTTAAACTTATATACTTGTTTTATACTCAATTGGTAGTATGAAGCTACGAGATATTTTAAATTTTGAAATTGACATATTCTAGTCTGCCCTTTCATAAAATAGTGAATTTTTTTTTAGTGTTCTATCGAACTTTCGAAAAAAAAACCTGATAACCGTTCAGACAAAAAAATTATATTGAAAAAATCTTACAGATACAGCAAGTGATTCTTAATAGCTATAAAATACATTTTTCTTTTAAAATACAACTTTTAAATCTTACGGAAAACTATTCCAAGCTTAAAACTTTCACTGTAACCTCGCTCTAACTTATCCCCCCCCCCCCCAAAAAAAAAAAAAAAAAAAAAAAACCCAAACAAACAAACCCGCAATACTATTGTCATTCTTATAGTCAGCACTAAATTGTTCACAAACAAATGTGTTTTAAGCTGCTTAAGACATATGATTCAAACGCTCAGAAAGTCCTTTGTTCTATATTTTTGCTCTCCATTTTTATGCAAAACCTTTTACATTTTTATTTTATGGGTTATTGTTGAAGGTCGTACGATGACGTATGGTTGTTAACACATACTTCCTTTGGTTTCTTATGGAAATTTGTCCATTGACAACAAACATACCACATCATCTACTTTATATAAGTATTGTATAAATTACAACGTATTTTGGTGATCTTGCAAATTGATCGTAATCCCGAAAATCGTAAACATATTTTCTTATCTTAAAAGGGGGCAAGAAGGGTTCCATTAACAGGCCAATAAATAAGATTACAGTTAATTTAAAAAAAAAATAAAAAAATAGGGGTATTTTTTCTCTCATAATAACAGTAAACAGATTCACAACAATGTCAATTTCAAGAAACAGTTAATTAGTCAATAACAGTACAGCATCAATGATCTTGAATATATGCCACTTTTAACTAAAATATAAAGGCACAGAACCAGGACATAGGAGCACAGAACCAGGACCGTTTTTCTTATCACCAGCACAGCGTCAGGACAATTCCGTTTAACGAACTTGCACGACTTTTGCAATATAATATTGTTGTAATATACTTTGCATGGTACTTATGACGCATCAGAGAAAAATTAAGCAACAAAACAGTCGTTTTATTGCCGTTCTGATACAATGTAAACAAACCCACCAGCACAGAATCAGGACCCACCAGCACCTGACAGGACCAAATCACCAGCACAGAACGTTCTCTCGCAGGACAACCATACCCACCGTGCATTAGATACGGTGCATTTATTATGGATATAGTTCAGACTCCATATATGAAAGAAAATCGAGCAGAGCATTTTTTTTTTTGTTGATCTATTTTAGAACATGTGATTTAAACTTGTTGAAATGAAGTTAGTTTAAAATTTGTCAAAGTAAGCTTTAAGAATTCCTTTTATTTGAGATTTATTATGCATGTCTCTATACATAGTATGTGACACGTAACAGTTTATAACTATGTGTTTTGATATATGAATTTGATACGGTGCATTTCTTTGTGATGGATATATTTTAGACTCCATTTATGAAATAAAATCTATAGAGCAGAGAATTTTGATTTTTTTTGTGTATCAATTTAAAATGTAGATTCAAATATTTTTCACTTTAAACGATAAAGTAAAAATTCTTCAAAACTTCTATATAATGTATAGTTCGGCGTCAGCAAAAAAGAAGCCATACGTATTTCATTGATTCTCGATATTTATCATGTTTATAATTTTTCTAACAATGACGTTCTACCTCCATGAGCCTGGAAATGTCATGGCGGGTCACAATTTTAATATATAGATATAGGTACTATATATTAGTTAATATTAAATAAAAATGGGTACATTGTTTTAGACAAACATAGCACACCCCTACCAAAAAAATCGAAGTTAACCCCTCCACCCAGATTAAAATTGAAAATTCCAAGATTAAAGTTGGAAATTGCAAGATTAAAGTTGATAATTCCAAGATTAAAGTCGACAATTTGAAAAAAATAAATAAAAAAAGGATGACCCTAATACGCTTTCGTAATAAATGCAATTACATAAGTAAATGCCAAAAGTATCATCTTTCGTCAATCATAGACCGTAACTCCAAATAACATAAAGAAAAATCGTCAAAAACTTAACACGAATTTTGTTGATATAACAACATAAAATTATCAGAATTTGATAAACGATACACAAAATCTGTCTTTTGTATTTCATGCATATTTAAACTTTACGAAAAAGCGATGATTTTAATTTTTCCATTGTGAACGTTCCATTTCAGTGAAGCGACTTTCCAGCTGTAGTAGTATAGGGCTCAGGTTTCCTTTCCTATTTTCTTGATAGAGGGTTGCTACTTGCAAGGACGCTGTGTTACCAAGGGTTTCAAATGGTAAAGTTGGGTGTATCCCTATGAAAGTGTAACGGACCATTTGCCTTGTTTAAATGGGTTCGTGTTCTTAACAAACTTTCTAAAATAGCTTTCAGTAGTATATTAAAGTGTATAGTGCGATCTTTTTTGGCTTTCGTAAGCGCGGGGAATCATGATAGATTCATGTAGGATTTTTGAGTTTTGAATTTAAAATTTTGAATTTTGAATGATCCTTCTCGGCTTTCGTATAAATGTTCATGCTATAATTCAAATATTAAACTATAACAACGATCGATTTTATGAAGAAAATACAGGACATATATCGAATGAAAGGGCATTCCTAGGTAGGCATTAACCAAATATGCAAACACCGCTGATGTTGCTGTAATACTAATGTCTAAAGCAATGAGTAAAGTCTCGGTCACACCTTACCGGATAGCACGAACAGACGCCTAACGGATGAAAATAAAAGTTGTCCGTTGACAAAATTGTTATCCGTTGGGAGTCCGTTGATGTACTGACCGAATAAAACGGACGTGTAACGGATGCCTAACGGACACACGCCGGATATGCAACGTACGAGAAACGGAAACGTACCGGACAGAATGTATGTCGAACGTACATCCAACGGACGAGTACCGCATAAAACGGACACCTAACGAAAGCGTACCGGATAAAACGGATGAACAATATATACGGAAAAATTAAAGGCGACAATAATAATACATGTACATCGCATCAATATTCAAAATGTTTAGGTGTAACTGGTTTTGGTTTATTCTTCAAAATACCGCAAAAGGTCCGTGTCTGACCTGAATAAGAGCTGCTTGATTGTGAAGAATCGCCCTTACTCTATGAATAATAAGAATTCATGAACCGTAAAAAATCTGACATACCAATAATTGGTATTTCTGACGCGAAATTTTCAATTGGCATTTATCCGTTTCAGATCCGTTCATCATCCGTTTTATCCGTTATACGTCCGGTAGAAGTCCGTTTCTCATTCGTTCAACATCCGTTTTATCCGTTAAACGTCCGGTAGAAGTCCGTTGGTGAATTTATTTTCCAGACCTCCAACGGATGTATAACGGACACGTAACGGATACAAAACGGAAACGAAACGGACGAGTACCGTATAAAACGGACGCCTAACGGACGTTCAACGGACATTTTATCCGTTGGACGTCCGTTCAAAGTTTTGAACATGCTCAAAAATTGCCGGACAAAACGGACGTCGACGGATAAAACGTACGCTTAACGGACATGCAACGGATATGGACGGACGTCTAACGGATAACAACGGACGTCTATCGGACATTAACGGATTGAAAAAAGTTATCCGTTAGGCGTCCGCTCGAGCTATCCGGTAAGGTGTGACCGAGGCTTAATGAATTAAAATTGGTTAAAAAAAAGCGGTCTATAGTTTTTGGTTATATGTGTCCTTGGTTTGTCTATTGTTTAAGACTTTTTGTTTACCTGTTTTGGTTATTTGTGTTTGGTTTGCTGTCTATTGTTGAAGACTATTATGTTGACCTTGTTTGGTTATTTGTGTATGGTTTGCTGTCTATTGTTGAAGACTATTATGTTGAACTTGTTTGGTTATTTGTGTTTGGTTTGCTGTCTATTGTTGAAGACTATTATGTTGACCTTGTTTGGTTATTTGTGTTTGGTTTGCTGTCTATTGTTGAAGACTATTATGTTGACCTTGTTTGGTTATTTGTGTTTGGTTTGCTGTCTATTGTTGAAGACTATTATGTTGACCTTGTTTGGTTATTTGTGTTTGGTTTGCTGTCTATTGTTGAAGACTATTATGTTGACCTTGTTTGGTTATTTGTGTTTGGTTTGCTGTCTATTGTTGAAGACTATTATGTTGACCTTGTTTGGTTATTTGTGTTTGGTTTGCTGTCTATTGTTGAAGACTATTATGTTGACCTTGTTTGGTTATTTGTGTTTGGTTTGCTGTCTATTGTTGAAGACTATTATGTTGACCTTGTTTGGTTATTTGTGTTTGGTTTGCTGTCTATTGTTGAAGACTATTATGTTGACCTTGTTTGGTTATTTGTGTTTGGTTTGCTGTCTATTGTTGAAGACTATTATGTTGACCTTGTTTGGTTATTTGTGTTTGGTGTGCTGTCTATTGTCGAAGACTATTATGTTGACCTTGTTTGGTTATTTGTGTTTGGTTTGCTGTCTATTGTTGAAGACTATTATGTTGACCTTGTTTGGTTATTTGTGTTTGGTTTGCTGTCTATTATTGAAGACCATATGTTGACCTTGTTTGGTTATCATTGTGTCATTTGTTTGCAGCTGTCTATTCACGAAGACTTTATGTTGACATGTATTTGTTATTTGTTTCAATGGTTAAACTTTGCTGTTTGATCGAATATTGTTTTTCATCTTTTATTATTCATAGCTAACAACAAGATTGAAACGAGTCTAATCATTGACTGTTAAGGTTCCCAATATCTTCCATTGATAACCACAACAAGGGAAATACATACATACATTGGATAGAGAGTTGTCTCATTGGCACGCATACCTACATCTTCCTATATCTATATATTATGTGTGTCTTTGGCGAAACTTGCGATTAGCCGTGTAGTCAATTTATTTCTTGTATATAATTATATCTCTGATCTCTGTCCACCAACAACTACAGTACATGTAATTGGTGACCCATCAAGGTTTATTATTGAGAAGAAAGTATGTATGCCGAATAATGAATGAATGTGGAGTTTATATGAAAAAGACAGTATATTTATTATTTATAGAAGTTTGAAGACGTATGTGACACCTAATGCATCCTCAAAATAATTTGGGAATTGTGACTCCAATTTCTTTTCCCATTTTCCACTGTTTTCGAAATCTTTTATCAAAGACCGCATTGATTCGGAATATCCTGGCACATCATGATAGAGTTGTTTCATTGTCAAAACAATATTTCCACCTGCAAAACAAAAAATATTTAAAATTAAAAACCAATTGTTCAGAGAACAATTGAAGGTCTTTCCACCAAAAACAATGTATTTTAATATGAAAGTTGTTAAATAAGTTTAAAATGTCATTTCAATCGTCAAATGATAGCTTATTGTACGCTGATTCCAAATATATATGGTTTCTATACAATATTTTTTAAATAAGGGAGATAATTTGTTACTTCCGATAATATTTAAATATTAACTTGACACTGATTCCAAAAATATCTGGTTCTATATACTTTTATATAAATAAAGTACCAAAATAACTACTTCCGGTTTACACAAGGTCACTTCCGGTTGTTTTTTTTTCAAGGTAATATGGTTTGATACCTTTTGCCAAAAGTCTCATGGCTTTATCATGTATACGTATGAGGTAAAAGCAAAGGTCAAAATCTAGAACGTTAAATTAAGCTTTGACCTTGAGATCAATTTCAAGGTAATAAACCAAGGACCTCAAATCAAAAGACCATAGGTCTTAATTATATTTGGTTAATGAGTAATATCACAATACACGTATTTTTAAATACAAGAGGGGAAAAACTCCCTTTTACGCTCAACATACCCTTGCAATCAAAATGTACGTGTTACGACATGTCGCAACTAACAATTAAGTAAAAATAATTTGTTGATATCTTATACGGTTTTTGGTAATTAGTGAAAATAAGCCAAATTCAAAAATTAGAATATTACCTTGACCTTTGACCTTGACCTTATTTTCATTTTTTTGGACCAAGGACCTCAAATCAAAAGATCCTAGGTCTCTATCACTTATGGTTTACAAGATAGAAATGCATATCACTTATATCAAATACATAAGGGGAAATAACTGTCATATGGAGCGTTTATATTGCTTCGTTCAAAATAGGACAAATTATGCGAAGGATATAACGAGCAATTTTATAAAATGAATTTGTCGTAATCTTTTACGGTTGCGAAGGAGTAGTGGACACAAGAAAAACAATGTTTGGGGAGATAACTCCTACAAAGAAAAGTATTCGGTTAAGTAGGGCAAATTTCAAAAGCGCATAAACTGTTCGAAATCATATACCAAATATCTAAGCGACATATTGCGAAACAAATATTCATCGCAAGAACAAAATTAAGCGGAAAAAAAAAAAAAAAAAAAAATAATCAGAAGAAAAACAATAGGTTTTTCCACAGAAAAGTGGAAAGACCTAATAATAAATCAATTGTGATAAAGATTCTTTGATAAAAAGTTATATTTGTTTTCTTCAATATAGCTAGGTAGCTATTTAAGATGCTTAATTGGGTGGCAATTTGAATATAGGGAACATAATTATAAATATAAGTCAATTGCTTTCAAAAAGCAATTGTAGACGGTCTTTCCCCCTTTGAAACATGATTGATTTTTTTTTTTTTGGGGGGGGGGGGGGTTGTTTGTTTGTTTGTTTGTTTCTGTAAAGGGTCTATATTATTATGTTACCGGAGAAGTTTCATGTTTAGTTTGGAAAGTTTTTATTTTATTTCAGGTCCAGCGCGCGACTCTCGCGCCAGATTGAGGAGACATCACGTGACACGGGTTTATTATAACGAAAACTTAGTATTTTTATTCCTTTTTAGGTGGGGACGTTGAACAGACAACATGTATAGAGACGGAATGTACACAATGTATTTCTTTTGTCATTGTAGGAAATTGACATGTTTGATCAAAGTTCACCAGCAGTGCATGATTTGGATTTAATTGATCCTGTGTAACTTTAAAACACATTTAAAGATTATTTTCTGATAATGTACATTTTTCAGCACCTGTTTGTAACATTTGTAACACAGATAAGTATTTCAATCTAGGAGCGGACATTTTATTGTAGGATTTCACTGAGATTTACGGACCTAGCAAGCGATTTTTACGGCATTGCCATTTCTTTTCTCTAGAAAAATTCTTGAGAAGTAGCTGCACCACGTTGTTTTATGAACTTTTAGTACATGTATGCCCTGCTGACTGCAAATTTTAAGGTCGATTGGACTTGTAGTTTCAGAGTACATGTGGATTTTTTTCATAAGAGATGTAAGAACAATATTAAAATTCAATTCTTCTTGTAAAATTGAGAATTTTCCTTCCATATTGTTTTTAATATACTGTCATAAATAAACTGTCATACATATTGATTGATTGATTGATTGGTTGGTTGGTTAATTGGTTGGTTGGTTGGTTGGTTTATAACTTAAACACTTGGGATAAGGTCTCTTGAAACAAGCGAAAAAAAAAAAAAAACTTGGACCCCGTATTAAACACACGAGACGGAAAGATGATTAATTAGTTGGTTGGTTGGTTGGTTGGTTGGTTGGTTGGTTGGTTTATTACTTAAACACTTGGGATAGGGTCTCTTGAAATAAGCGAAAAAAAAAAACAAATGAGACCTTGGACCCCGTATTCAACACACGAGACGGAAACATGCATGCAATGATTGATTAGTTGGTTTATTGATTGATTGATTGATTGATTGATTGGTTGGTTGGTTGGTTAAACATGTTGGATAGGGTCAATTGAAACAGCGAAAAAGAAACAAAGAAGATCTTGGACCCTATATTAAACACATGAAACGGAAATATGCATGCACTGATTGATTGATTGATTGATTGATTGATTGATTGGTTGGTTGGTTGGTTGGTTGGCATTCAAACACACATAAAACTCTTCAAGTAGTGCCAAAACCACATAATTTGTCCCTTTGTACATGACCTTGACCTTTGACCTTGTGACTTTTGTCAAGGTCATTGCTCCACAATGTCATTGCAAAAGACCATATGGGTCAAAGACATTTTGTTTAAGAGTTTTGCCTAATAATGGCTTTATATAAACCATCCATGGGGATTATGGCCCTTACACAATGGTAAAATCAAGACAGTCATAATGTAAAAAAGTTGCCCCTTGCAGTACCAAGCATTTTTCACTATGTAAATTTTCTGTATCTATAACCATTCCAAAGTTATAGGGAAATCAAAGACAAATAAAAATCTAAAATACGACCTTGACCTTTGACCTTGACCTTATTTTCATTTTTTTGGACCAAGGATCTCAAATCAAAAGACCCTAGGCTTCTATCACTTATGGTTTTCCAGTTTAAAATACATTTCAAAATTTCAAATACAAAAGGGGAAATAACTCCCATATGGAGCGTTCATATTGCTTCGGTCAAAATTGGACAAATCATGCGAAGGAGATAATGAGCAATTTTATAAAATAAATTTGTCGTAATATTTTACGGTTGCGAAGGAGTAGTGGACACAAGGAAAACAGTGTTTGGGGAGATAACTCCTACAAAGAAAAGTATTCGGTTACGCAGGGTAAATTTCAAAAGCGCATAAACTGTTCGATATCATATACCAAATATATAAGCGACATATTGCGAAACAAATATTTATCGCAAGAACAAAATAAGGCGGAAGAAAAAAAAAAAATAATCAGAAGAAAAACAATAGGTCTTTCCACAGAAAAGTGGAAAGACCTAATAAACTTTTAAAGTATAAAACTACACCAAATTAACATTTTTTTTCTTTTTTCGCAATTTAGGAAAATTTTGATCTGCAGGAACAAAAGGATGAATTGAAATGGAAATTTTACTATATTTATTGATGTTCTAAATTAATATATAATAATTAAAAGAGGGACGAAAGATACCAAAGGGACAGTCAAACTCATAAATCTAAAATAAACTGACAACGCCATGGCTAAAATTGAAAAAGACAAACAGACAAACAATAGTACACATGACACAACATAGAAAACTAAAGAATAAACAACACGAACCCAACAAAAACTAGGGGTGATCTCAGGTGCTCCGGAAGGGTAAGCAGATCCTGCTCCAGGGATCTCCATGAATGATAATTGAACAATGTAGGAACGTTCACCATCACAAACCGTATCTACGCCGTACAGTGTAGCGCGATCGAAAGTATGTCATCCCTCGACATAAGGATAGGTGAACATGCTAATTCATTGCTTATTTAAATTACATTTATTTGAATTTTCATTATAAATACTATAAAGAAGTATATATATTTTCAATAATTGTCGTTAGTAACCCTTCATTGGCCAACCCTCATGCCCCCTCCATTTCCCTTAGTCGAGAATGACCAATTATAGCTATCACGAAGGTCCCCATGTAGTTTTCTTGCTATTTTTGGTAATTGTTATGGGGGTTTAAAATCATATGGAGCTTATTTTTCACGGACACTGTCAAATTCAGAAGTCATGAAGCCACTACCGGTATGGCTGGTTTGCAGCAACGACAAAACGAGTCGTACGGGTTATGTAAAAGGTTACAAAGATTTGTAAAGCAAACGTTGTCAAACTAGAGGCTCTCAAGAGCCTGTGTCGCTCACCTTGGTCTTTGTGCATATTAAACAATGGACACAGATAAATTCACGACAAAATTGTGTTTTGGTGATGGTGACGTGTATGTAGATCTTACTGTACTGAACATTCTTGTTGCTACAATTATCTCTATTTATAATGATCTTGGCCCAGTAATTACAGTGGAAAATATTTTTTTTTTAAATTTACCAAAATTTATGAAAAATGTTAAAAATTGACTATAAAGGGCAATAACTCCTTAAGGGGTCAATTGACAATTTCGGTCATGTTGTCTTTTTTGTAGATCTTATTTTGCTGAACATTATTGCTGTTTGCAGTTTATCTCTATCTATATAAATATTAAACAAAAACGACAAAATTTCCTTAAAATTACCAATTCAGGGGCAGCAACCCAACAACGGGTTATCCGATTCATCTGAAAATTTCATGGCAGATAGATCTTTACCTGATAAACAATTTTAATTGTTGTCAGATTTGCTCTAAATGCTTTGGTTTTTGAGTTTTAAGCCAAAAACTGCATTTTACACCTATGTTCTATTTTTAGCCATGGCGGCCATTTTGGTTGATTGGCCGAGTCACCGGACACATTTTTTAAACTAAATACCCTAATGATGATTGTGGCCAAGTTTGGAATAATTTGGCCCAGTAGTTTCAGAGGAGAAGATTTTTGTAAAAGATAATTAAGATTGATGAAAAATGGTTAAAAATTGACTATAAAGGGCAATCACTCCTAAAGGGGTCAACTGACCATTTCGGTCATGTTGACTTACTTGTAAATCTTACTTTGCTGAACATTATTGCTTTTTACAGTTTATCTCTATCTATAATAATATTCAAGATAATAACAGCAAAATTTCCTTAAAATTACCAATTCAGGGGCAGCAACCTAACAACAGAACAGGTTGTACGATTCATCTGAAAATTTCAGGACAGATAGATCTTGACCTAACACACAATTTTACTCCCTTTCAGATTTGCTCTAAATGCTTTGGTTTTTGAGTTATAAGCCAAAAACTGCATTTTACCCAAATGTTCTATTTTTAGCCATGGCGGCCATCTTGGTTGGATGACCAGGTCACAGGACACATTTTTTTAAACTAGATACCCCAAAGATGATTTTGGCCAAGTTTGGATTAATTTGGCTCAGTAGTTTCAGAGGAGAAGATTTTTGTAAAAGATTACTAAGTTTTACGAAAAATGGTTAAAAATTGACTACAAAGGGCAATAACTCCTAAAGGGGTCAACTGACCATGTTGATCATGTTGACTTATTTGTAGATCTTACTTTGTTGAACATTATTGCTGTTTACAGTTTATCTCTATCTATAATAGTATTCAAGATAATAACCAAAAACAGCAAAATTTCCTTAAAATTACAAATTCAGGGGCAGCAAACCATCAACAGTTTGTCCGATTCATCTGAAAATTTCAGGGCAGATAGATCTTGACCTGATAAACAATTTTACCCCCATGTCAGATTTGCTCTTAATGCTTTGGTTTTTGAGTTATAAGCCAAAAACTGCATTTTACCCAAATGTTCTATTTTTAGCCATGGCGGTCATGTTTTTTGATGAAATGGGAATTAAAACACAAACTTTATTCTAGATACCCTAGGAATCAATCAGATGAAGTTTGGTTTGAATTGGTTCAGTAGTTTCAGAGGAGAAGATCTTTGAAATAGTTTACGACGACGACGACGACGGAAGGACGACGACGGACGCCAAGTGATGGCAAAAGCTCACATTTCCTTTAAGGAAAGGTGAGCTAATAAAAAGGTTTTTAATGACTTTATGTAGCAAATCGATGCTATGCAACATGCATCTTTCGAGTCTGAATAGAAACCGGAAACGCGGATGTATCAATTTGATTGTAAACTACGAAATGAATTCGGGATTACGTTACGATATTTCTTTACAGGAAATATTAAAAGTTTTTATTTTTTAACTTTTAAAGTAATTCTATATTATCGTTACAATACTGCAGTACTCGAGTTATTTGCGATGAAATAATAATTACTGTTTTACGTCTTTTTTTGAACTTCTTAAAAAGGGGGATGCTGATTGCGTAAGTCTAAATAAAAGCACGTTTTCGACTTGTTAAACTTTGTAACTGGATTATTAATTTATTTATTTAATCTGAATTATCATAAGCATTTGCGGAAACAGTTAAATAATTCGACAAATGAATCGTCTCGCCTGTCTGGTTTGTTTATCTACATGTACATGTACAAGCTCTGGATATCCCTCAGCCGTTAGAACTGTATTGGATTATACTATAAAAAAAGCCTGAGGGTTATGCAATTACATACATTTAATTATAATGGCTAAAAAAATGGCGTCAGGCTATAAAAACGATCACAGTTTTGAACGATGGCGGAAGACAATTGACGATGGCGCGAGTCATTTGACGATGGCGCAAGACATTTGAACGATGGCGGGGCGCCATCGTTAAACAGGTTCATGGAGATCCCTGCTGCTCCACATGTGGCACCCGTCGTGTTGCTTATGTGATAACAAATCCGGTAAATAGTCTAATTCGGTAGGTCACATTCATAAAAGGGAAGGGGATTGTAGTTACGACGTAAGGAACATATCCGATATCATTTATGAAACGGTTAAGTGGCGCAAGTTACCAAAGGGAAAAACAAAACTCATCGGTTGACGTGAGACTTAGAATCATTTAGAGAAAAAAAACCGAAAAACGACGAAAAGACAAGCAACAGTCCACACAGCCTTACATAAAAACTAAAAATGGACAGTATCAACCCCTAAAAATACCGTGATTGGTTCAAGATGTATACGAAGGTTAAGCAGTCCTGATTTATTGATGATCTAAAATATCATTACTTTCGAACAGATCAATGTGCTATTTCCGAGTTCTTCGTTGTTAATGAAAATATGATTCATATTGACGGTATCAACTGATACAAATAGATCCCTTGTTACAAAGTCAATAACGACATTAACAAGAGAGTCGAAAGATAACAGGGGCTTTCAAACTCATAGATAAAAACAAACTGAAAACGCAATATCTGAAAAAAAAATAGGTCTTTGTTTAACAGCCAACAAAACACAACATAGAAAAAAAATAAGACTAAGTAAAACGAACCGAACCAAAAACTGGGGTTGATCTCGTGTTCTCCAGAACGGGTTACATCCTGTTCCAAATGTGTCATCCGTCGTGTTGGTCAAATTATTACAAACCCGGTAAAAAGTCTTATTCGGTAAATATAGATCTAAAGACTTTTGCGGTTTGCAATTTTATGATTGTTCGCGAATGTGTGCTTTGTACATGAACATTGCACACTCGTCATTAACAAGCATAAAATATTTCAAACTAGATGATATTATGAAACAAACTATCAATATTGCATACAATATTCTATAATATAACCTGATAACTGTTTTACCTTTTCTCGTGAAACGCAGAAAATCATGAAGCGAGTCAACCGGAATGTGACCGGGAGCCAAACAACCACATGTGCAAACACAATCATATAAACCTGCAAATATTAAAAATTGTATGAGTATCATTATTGCTGCTGATTTGTAAAAGATTAAATAACAGTAATGCACATAAACTGGACAACGTTAGCATTTAAAACTGTATTTTAACTCAAAGTAATGTCACAAACCCCCTTTCTTATCGCAAAATCAAAAGTATTGAAGTAAACTAAAAGTTAATAGGTAAGTTCCTATAGCTTTGGCAATAATGATATTATATTAAAACGTTTAAAGTCTAAAATTGATGCCGTACAGCTTGTCGCATAAAAAAATAAATCTAGGGTCTTGATGGTGGAGGGTGGGTGGGTCATTTATTTCTATATTGCCTTTTTAGCTCACCTGACCTGAAAGGTCAAGTGTGCTTTTCTCATTACTTAGAGTCCGTCGTCCATAAACTTTTACAAAAATCTTCTCCTCTAAAACTACTGGGCAAAATTTAACCAAACTTGGCCACAATCATCATTGAGGTATCTATCTTTAAAAAATGTGTCCAGTGACCCGGCCAATTAACCAAGATGGCCGCCATGGCAAAAAAATATAACATATTTTTGAAAATGTGGCAGGTGACCTGGCCAACCAAGCAAGATGGCCGCCATGGCTAAATTGAACATAGGGGTAAAATGTAGATTTTGGCGTGTATCTCTGAAAGCAAATCATTTAGAGCAAATCTGACTGGGGTAAAAATGTTCATCAGATGTTAAGATCTATCTGACCAAGAATTTTCACACAATTCGACAACCCGTTATTGGGTTTCTGTCCCTGAATCAGTTATTTTAAGGAAATGTTTTGTTATTATCTTAGATATCATTATAGTATCTGATAATATCCAATATCTAATACTATTAATTATGTTTTAACCTTATTTCACATGATTTACAAAGCATCAGTAAATATAGGTGAGCGACACAGGCTCTTGAGAGCCTCTAGTTATTAGGTAAAAATTCTCTATTCTATAAAGTTTTTTACCCAATATCATTTTAAAAAGTTTATGTTTAGTCCACACCGCCACCATTATACTCTTTTTCTTGATTTTTTTGTAGACTAGTATTGCCTTATTATGTCCTACTCCGTTAACCCCACCCAGACCTCTTAAAAGAGAAAACACTACATGTCTATGATCGCGTTTGGTTACGATGACGTATGCCTGCCAATACCAACACTATACTGTTATGATCCATGAGGGTTGCGATGGGGTTAACAAAATACAGAATAATGGACCAATACTTCAGAAAATAGGCCCCAAAACAGAGAAAAATAGACAAAAAAAATGAACCATTATGGGATGCATGAATATAAAGTACAAAGAAAATAACCTAAAATAATTATGAAGAATACAAAAAATGAAGGGCCCAATCCAAACCATTATACATCATACCATTTGCATCGATCAATGTATCTTTCTTTAGATAGTGATTGTAGTAGTTTCTGTAAAGGTTCTTATTCCTTGCGCTTGCTAACATTCCACCTGCTGGTTCAAGTGCATCGATTTTGCTGAATCCAAATTTACGGAGCTAAGGATGAAACAAATTTCAATTTCAAAATTTATAATTTATTGAAAATGATGTTGTGCTATGAGGCACTTAATTAATGATCAAGAACTTTTAAATTAAAAGTTTTGTTGGAATAAATTTTATTTAATTCTGCAAAAAATAGTGTTTAACCGACTACTGTCTTTGCTTTAAGTATTCTTTTATAAGAGTCATTTGTAATAATCACTTACTTTTAATTCGTTTTTATTATAATATAATAGAAAACAAGAGGCTGTCACAACGACAGCAAACCGGATTTATTAACATTTATTTGTGTCCTGGCAATATCACAAGAACCATTACTGATGAATGTGAAAGTGAAAATCGTCAATATCAAATTTGACCTCCATTTTGTCATCAGTATCAACATATTAAAATTTGAAAAGCTTAGATTGAATGGTTCATGAGTAAATGCAACAACGTGAATGGAAACGCCATTTTACGATCTTTCAAGAACCATAACTCCTGAACGGTAAAAGTCAAAATCGTCATTATTGAACTTGACCTCTATTTTGTCATCAGTAACAACATATAAAAATTTCAAAAGCTTTGGTTGAATGGTTCATGAGAAAATGCACGGACACGACTGGAAACACCATTTTTCAATCTTTCAAGAACCATAACTCCTGAACGGTAAAAGTCAAAATCGTCATTATTAAACTTGACCTCCATTTTGTCATCAGTAACAACATATTAAAATTTAGGAAGCATTGGTAGAACAGTTCATGCGTAAATGCACGGACACGACTGGAAACTCCATTTTTCAATCTTTCAAGAACCATAACTCCTGAACGGTAAAAGCCAAAATCGTCATTATTGAACTTGACCTTCATTTAGTTGTCAGTACCAACATATTAAAATTTTAAAAGCTTTGGTTGAACGGTTCCTGAGTTAATGCACGGACACGACTGGAAACTCCATTTTTCAATCTTTCAAGAACCATAACTCCTGAACGGTAGAGGTCAAAATCGCCATTATTGAACTTGACCTTCATTTAGTTGTCAGTAACAACATATTAAAATTTTAAAAGCTTTGGTTGAACGGTTCATGAGTTAATGCACGGACAACATTTGATTGCCGCCCGCCCGACCGCCCGACGTACATCCCCTAATCAATAACCGACATTTTGTCACAAAAATCCGGTTAAAAACGGAGATGTGGTATGATAGTCAACTATCTAAGTCCAAAGAATATTATTGATTGTTGGTGTTTTTAAGAGCCATTTTGGATCATTTCGTGGCGGTCAGATTTTATTGGTGGATAAAACTGGAGTGCCTGAAGAAAACTACCGACCTTCCATAAGAAAACTTACAATCCTAGTAATTTAAGATTGAAGTCGAGTGCACCCGCACGGGCGGTTTCACAAACTCAGTGTTGACTGGCTAGTGATTACACTAGTAGAACTTTTGAGACCACATGACCACAGAGTCCAAAGGAAGAAGATGTTAACTTTTCGTTGCAATACATTGTAGTTTAATAAGTTCTTTCTTTTTTTTTTCCTTATAACACGTTAAAAATAAAAAAGGGAAAATAAATAATTCCCATTTTGGCCCAGTTTTGATATTAACTTTTTACATGAAGAATATGTACATTAATTTGTACAACAGGGACATTAGATACAAAAATAATCATCAATTCTATAAAATTCGTCAGATTCTTCTCATTTTATTTGTAAGAGAGTTTTGATACTCAAATATAGTTACTTCAATTTGTATAAAACAGATTTTCTCCACATTATTTGGTACGTTTACTTCTATAACAGTCTTATCTAAAGAGTATTGACACTCTTTGTTGCATGCGGTTCTTTTATTTCTTGACTTCAAGAGTACGGTCTAGTACTATGAGTAACATTTATAATACTACAAAGTATTACTTTTCTTGTTATAGCTCTTTTTACTAAAGAGTATCAATATTGCTCTCATTTTTTAAGAGTAGCAATACTCAATAAAGCGGTACCTACCTCCAACGTTAGAAAACTCCGGTGATTTTTTTTTCTAGAACCATTTTTTAGCATCTAGACTAGAGTTTTTTTTCTGACAGAGTATCGATACTCTTTGAAACTGTTTTCTACTTTAAGAGATTCGAAATTCTTCAAAACAGGTTTCTACAATGAACATAATGATAGTATTGATACTTTTGGAAATAGGTTTCTAACTTGAGAGAATCAATATGCTTTTAAAAGATTTTCTACCTTGAGAGTATCGGTACTCTTTTAAACAGTTATCCACCTCGAGAGTATCGATACTCTTTTAAATAAGTTTTATACCATGAGTATATTGAGAGTATCGATACTCTTTGAAAAGGTATCCACCTCGAGAGTATCGATACTCTTTTAAACAGCTTTCTACTTTGAGAGTATCAATACTCTTTTAAATAGGTTTCTACCATGAGCATATTGAGAGTATCGATACTCTTTTAACACATGTTTCTACCTTGAGTATGATGAGAGTATCGATACTCTTGTAACACATGTTTCTACCTTGAGTATGATGAGAGTATCGATACTCATATCTATTTTTCGTTTTTAAAAAACATGGAAAGATTTGGAAAAAAATAAGGACTAATATAAGACTATCTGAGGTATGTATTGCTTCCTTCGATCCACAGATACGAATGGAGTACACTAAAAAGTCACAAAAGTTGAACTTTGAACATTAAATCTTTTAAAGCATGACAGTGTATAGCATCTTGATGGATTGAGTGAAGTTCTCAAGAAAACATGCAACCAAAATGTAATAACCCCTGGCGTGAGACGGACAACAACACATTCAAATGTATCACTTCTAAGTGGTAAAACAAGAATATAAATGAAGTTCATATTTTTTATAACCTAATAACATGAACCCCATCAAAAACAGGCGGTATCTCAGGTGCTCCGGAAGGATACGCAGATCTATTCCACATGTGGCACCTGTCGTGTTGCTCGGGTTAAAAGGGTCTCAATGACTATCAAAACAATAGAATATATTTTTATATTATCTCCAATATCCATCTCATCCTCATCTCCTATTAGGAATATAATAATAAGTAGTAAGGGCCATTGACAAAAAAAGAAAGATTATACTTTCATAGAACATTTTATAAAGATAAAGATGAATAACCTTTTATGCTTGAAAATTCAAACTTTCTCAAATGTATTATAACTAGATCAACTATGCCACACGCTCCAATAGTTAACCTATATTCTGTATGATTCCACGTTTTATGCATGCAAAATATTAGAAAAAAAAACCAAATAAATTCATTGTTGTATATAAGTACATATTTTATTGCTTGATCATTATGAACGCTATTTTGAAATAAAGATTAAATATTAAATCTTGTATTTTGTGTGTAAACATAACAATTTATAAATCATGTTTGCTTTGATCATGTTGATATTAATAAGTTAATCTGATAGGATTATTGTGTATAATTTAACGAAGACCAATCAAATAACATGATAAAAACAAAAACAAACAAAACGAAGAGAAGAGAAATGAAATATTATACATCGTAATACAATATTGTATCTGTTTGACAACTGCACGTTAGAAATAATTGCCGATAGTAATCGTTAAGCTCTGCCGTCAATCCAAGTACGATTGATGCCAGATTTTGATATTTTACTTTTAACTTTCTCAACAATATTTTCTGCAATGTTTTATGAATAAAAAAAGTGTCACAACACATATGTTCGAAGATGGATAATAAAGTTCCTCAAGACTGATTTCCATATCTGGATTAAAAGGTCCATCAATACTGATTTCTTCAGATCGTGTGTACGTGTCCCTCATCATCAATTATTGACAATAATCTGAAAAAATAAATGTTATTTTTTTGACAAAATGTTATCAAAATATTTGCAGATGTTGCGTTCTGCAATGACTTGCATTGTATATTACTGTCTGAGAAACTTAAGAAACCGCTTAACAGTAAAACTGTCTAAAATTGAATCTTTATCTATATATCAATTTGAATTAAAAAAAAAAATAGAACGGTGCATAATTACAATGCATTTAGGAACATGAAATTCAAGAACCCGATCATGTACCCGATATATATGCAATTTTTTGACCATCACAACCACTCTTTCAGAGGTCTGTTGAAAGTCAACTTTCTGGTCTATCTACTATAGTTTTCAAGAGTTGGTTTAAATTTTCCGACCTATACATGACGTGCTTACTCATATAACATATACCTATTGTATATTTTTTAAAGATTTTCTCATCCTCAGTATGCACGTAATAATTGCCACTGGACGTTAAGCATGCCTCACTATATAAACAGATGTACGTGTTATTCTAATGGATAGTATTAATTGGTTAGCAGATCATTTTGTTTTAGTTTTTGAAATTATTCTGGTAAAAACAAATAAAAAATGTGCAAAATTGAGCTTGACGACATATTCAAAAGAAGAAATGATTCGTATTTTCTATCATGTCAATATTTAATTTATATTTAAATGTGATAATACAGATACACATGTACGAATACACAAGCATGCACTATTTTCTTTTTTCGCCTTCTTGATTTTATTCTAAGCTTTGATGGGTATTGACTTAACTTAGATCGAGAATGGACGAAAAAGGCAATTACTACTTATTTCACCTTTTAAATAAAAACAATCAATTTCAAACAGAATACAAAGTGTGATATCATATTAGTATTCATGTTATATGTCATGCATGTATACAGGCCGTTGTTTTGTTCATTTTATTTACATGTACAACCAACCCATTGAGATTGTGTATGTATTTTTTATAACTTATATTGTTATTGCATTAAAATATTGACAAATATTCCCTTTTGTATTTTGTATTGATTGGATAAGAACACCTATTTTGTCATAAACACTGTGGAATTGGTCATATGATGCAACACATAGATGACTTACCTCCGGTGTTTCCTGTTCGCCCACTAGAAGCTGTCTTACATCGGATGGCACGGGATCAGTGCCATCCACAGAATCTTCAAGTGCATTTTTGTCATATGGCTTGAACGAATTTAGTCGCCAAATACATCCCTTTCTGGAATATTGTGTCAGTTGGTATTTGTTACTCTGCATATTCTGTATAAAAGACAGTTTATTCGTCCACCATAATCTGGCTTCTTGCGTCAAATACGTTGACCAGACAGAATTGCCCTTTTTTAAAACATCCATGTCGAAAAGGTGAAAAGAGGCCATCAGTACTGGTGGATTTGAATTTGGTAGCAATGGTAACCCATTTGGTCTCACTTTAAAAAATCCTCTTCGGAGAGTTTTCCATGGTTGTTCTGAATTTTTTCGATAGTATACATTCACTGACTTGTTTGCCTCATCATATCTGTATCTAAAAATATTTGACTTGGAATGGCTTTTAACTCCAGCTATGCATGGGTCTAGCCAACCGCTCACATTATAGCACCCATGCAGTTCCTGTGCATTATACAAATGTTGATGTAGTCCAGGAAGAGTTGTGGCATCCGTGTGCCTCAGTCTATCGGAAAATACACTAAACATTTGGCCAATGTCTTCATGCGTATGACCAACATACAGAAAGGACAACTGAATCTACAAAGTATTTTTTTACACTATTACAGTATTAATACTTTCCATGGTTTTAATATCATAAATAAATGCTAAAGAGTGCATGTGCTGTTTTATATATCAGTTATTTAAGATAGAAGGAGTGGGTAGACTAGAGATTTTTTCACATTGAGATACTTATCTATGAAATTGATAAGAAGGATGCTTCTGGTAATTTTTTTAAAGTCTTGTCAGTTCTGTTCATATACATGTATATATGCATGTACGCCCGTGCTTTTCTGAAACGTGTTATTACATTTGGACAGTATGTTTGTTTGGATTGGGAAAAAAACCATTAGTTTTCGCAGCTATTTCGTCATTCAGTGATTAAAAACGATTTACGTTTATATACATGTTGATTTGACAATAGAATCATGTATAAAAATTGTACAGCATTTTCAAAAATACTCTGGATTCCGCCTCAACCGCGACTTTCAAAATCTAATCGGATCCAGGTCCTACCAAATAAACAATAATTATATATAGCGTTTACAGAATATCTTCATGAAATGAACATATGTATTTTTTTCTTTCTTTTTTTTTCTATTCACCCCGTTACAGTCTTATCAACGTATATCTTGAATCTTTCTTTTAATCATATTGATGTAACGGACTTAGTACATGTATTCTTAAAGGCCAATATGAAACACTTTAGAATATGACTTCTAACTTTTACATTAGGGCACGCATTATTTTATTTGGCTTACCTCATAGAAAACTCGACGATGGACCAGAAGTTCTAGAAATGAAAGGATAAATCTGTTTTTGTTTTCTCTAAAGCAATTATCTGCCTGGAGGTACAATACTGGAGGTAATGGACGTCCCTAGAATCAAAATTATAATATTATAATAAACATGGAAATAAAGTAATTATAAATCATATCATTTTGAATCACGTTTCACTATTGATGTACTATCGGAAGTACATGTACTGTAATACTGTATTGTATTTATATTTATCTTAACAATGTACTATGACAAGCCGTATCCTTCTTTATTCTAACTATATCTAACAAACTTAGAAATACATTTCATTTAGTTTATAAGATATCGTATATAGTTCATGGGATGACTATTACAGTTTACATGGTACTTTATTTATGGTTTATAAAATATTTCATACAATATTTAAGATATCTCATTTAATGTTGTTTATAAAATATCTTATAAACTATACATGATATCTTAACATCTAAACAAAAATATATAAGTATATCTATATATAAATGTTACATAAAAAATATTTATAAGATACCCTATAAAATATAGGTACTCCCGTATTAATTATAATGCCGTGCATTGACCTACATGTATAATGGTTTACTTTAATAAATTGTTATTTGGATGATAAATTGTCTCATTGGCACTCATACCACATCTTCCTATATCTATATATCAGATATCTCATATAATATCTATAAGATATCTTATATTATTTATTATCAACTTTTTATAGGATATCTTATGATACAATGTATACGCTTATGAACTTTATACGATATCTTATGCACTTTATATAAGTATAAATGTAATATACTTAATAATATGTATTCTAAAGTTTGTAAGATATAAAAGATAATAAAAAAATGAGATCTTTGAAGTTATATAATTTAGATATTTAACCTGTCAAATTGACGTGAATCTATTTGACCCAAATGCTCATATTATTTTTTTATCACGTATTCAAATGTATGTATAAATTACAAAAAGTCCAAAAGAAACCATTAGCAATGTATTAATGGACTTTTGTTCATCATAATGTACATGTATCGGCTCTCAAGTATTTCAGACAAGATGCGTACACCTATCTTAATTTCCATAGCAACTGCCGATGGTCATACTACCCGATTGACATAAATAGACAGACACGCACGTGCAAATGCATTTTTTTCTTCGTAGGGTAAAAAGATTATTTTGACAAAATTGAAAAAAATTGACTGCTACCTACGAAATTAAAATAATATTTAAACTTTTTTTTTTTATATATTTTATCGAAATCGTAGTTATGCCCCTTTAAGATAAGATTTCAAACATCGTACCCATTTGCACATTGTACCTTAGAAATATGTATAAATATAGAACAATATGTTTCATTTTTAAGAAAAGATCGTAACAAAACTAAAAACAAGTTTTCTTTACTTAACACTATCAGTTTTTCATAATCATATCAATGTCACTCATATTTGAAATGAAAATTAGTTAACTTTATTTTTTTAAGATCAACATAACAAATTCATATTAGCTATTACTTTGACATGTAATATAAAAGATGTGCTATTATTTTGACCTGTTATATAAATAAAGGAGGTGCATGTGCTCCGTATGAGGAAACTGTGTCAATTACAATCCACAAATAAACTTAGTGTATGTCAACATCTGTTACAAATTAATATTTACCTTTGAAGCCTCCCACAGTAACTTCATCAAGATGTTCAACGTCAGATTGGAATCATGTTTATACTGATAAATATCAGTGAAAACAAATTTTTGATGTGTGCCATGGTTAATGGCACCAGTTACGTGTGTTTTCATTGGAATGGTTGAAGCAAGGTCCTGCAAAATAAAAACATGTTTACATGTTTTTCTCTCTGACCTAAGACAATTAATATTCAGCTAAATTATAAAAATACAATACATGATTGCTTTCCTTCAATCAATTTTTACCATGACGAGTTTACAAAAATATCTTTGTTGAAAAATCATAATAAAATAACATACAATTTTGTCTCATTTTAATATCCTGTCGTGCTTTTATAATATACATGTATACTACCATAACTATGAGTATATAAATAACACATTCAGATGATATTCTGTTTTGTTAAAATTACTACAACTTATAATAATACGTAAAAAATACCAACACTTGCATTATTACTAGTATAAAAAGTCCATGGTTACAGAACTGACTAGTAATTTATGTCCCCAGACTAATTTTAAGTAATGAAACAGACATTAGCTGTGCTTAGAAACATTATTAGGGAGTATGACCAGAAATGTACTGTGTCTTTTTTTCTTTCGTTTTTGTTCTTTTTTGTGCTTTGCATCAATCTGACGAGTCAATAAGAGGAGTATAAGGCGCCAGTTTAACCACGCCACTTTCTGTATGTGCCTGTCTCAGGTCAGGAGCCTGTTCTTCAGTGGTTATCGATCATATTATTTTTTCATAGCTTTGTACATAAATCAGGCCGTTAGTTTTCTCGTTTGAGTTCTTTTACATTGTCATTTTAGATGCATTTATTAGCTTTCCTATGGGGTATGGATTTTGCTGATTGTTGAAGGTCGTACAGTGACCTTTGCCGAGGTGTTGACTCATTGGCAATCATACCACATTTCTTAATAAAATAGCGAATGCAAGTGTTGAACAAAATGACAATCAAAAATATAAGTTCTCATTAATTTTATTTTTTTTTATTTCATTGTTTGTATTGTATTATGAAAATTATTGATGTTGTAATGTTTATGCCTTTGGGCCCATTATTGGCAATCAAAATATCTCCTTCTTCTTCTATATGAATTATCCAATTTCATTTAGGATTAAAAAGAAATGAACACACAGTAATAAAATATTGCCATAATTTCATAGAAATTGATCCAATATCCACCCATTTAGGTGCGAATCATATCTCTGGCCTACGATAACTTACATGATCCGATGAAGATGGGCTTGTTTTTCTCTGAAAATAGCTTGTCTTTTCTGCGGATTCAGTTGAAGCTGTAGTGCTCTGTCAAGTTTTACGCATGTTGTGCACTTTGTAAAAAGATTTGTCTGAAATAAATATATATTTTTTTTTTATATAAAATGCACACTGTTTAAAAATATTACAGAAACAATTAACCACTAAAAACGTTTCTATATTTATATAGATATATATTGTCTCTTAGCTAGAAATGTGTGTACTGCCGTCTTTTGGAAAAATTATAAGTAGACAGAAAGTAAGGAACAAACTCGACACAACTAAAGATCTGATTCCCAGAAGACCTTTAAATTGCATATAAAAGCTTATTCCATCGTAGAAAAGAACAAGATTAAAATGATAAGAATTTTTTCAAAAACATGGACAGTTGAGAATAAAGATATATATAAAGTACATGATTATTATTATGAATTTTGTTCGTGTCTTTTATTCTTTTCTCAAAAACATACGTGTACTTATAATGACTGATTGGGCTGCTTTTTAGAATTGATGAATTTTGAGAAAATGAATTAATCTCAATCAAAATGTATCATAAACAAAACTTACTGATCTGATTTTAACATGACTATAAAACTTCCTCCAAATGGCGTAAAAAGATGTTGTAGACATGAAATTATTGAAATCCATTATCTGTTCGTTTCTATATGCTATATAGAATCTTTCTTCCGCATTCCAAAAGGCAACCAGACTTCTTGTTGATGAGGTGGCCTTTCTCCACGTTGAGCAATGTATTCTCCCAACCAATGGATAGCTGCTTGCTTTTGTTCACTAAAAGACTGGCCCGCTTTAGAGTTTCTTGTTAGGTTACTATTCTGCCATTTTTTTCGGTATCTGTAAAAGCTACTCTTTGTTATACCATGTCCTTGTAACCATGCTTGTTGACAAACCACATTTCCATTTATACGAAAAGTAAACCTTTGATTACATGTACTTTCAGATGATGGTTGAAAGTCTTCAAATTTTCCGGAAAACCACTGTTCCCTTTCTTCCGTGTCTAGAGTCCAATATAATGTTCTTAATTTCTTTATAACTTTTCTTTCATAGAATTTTTTAGAAGTACATATTCTTTCGCATCCACACTTTTTCGTAGCTTTCTTTAAGGCCAAAGAACCTGCTTTTTTCATTATCATAGACGTTGTGTTGGCTTTATCTGAAATGGTAAAATGAACCTATGTTTATAGTTTTATTTTTTAAAATACTCATACTAGAAACCATTATTATTTTGAAAATTTATTTGTCTTTTGTATAACATTAGTTGCGAATGAAATACTTCTAGTGATCTATAACCGGCAATAATAAATTGGAAGATTGCACCTGTTTGTTCTTTTTTAATATGATGCTTACATGTGTTTGAAGAATATACAGCCGTTAAATATAAAAAGGAAGAGGTGGTATGATTGTCAATGAGACAACTCTCCACAAGAGACCAAATGACACAGAAATTAACAACTATAGGACTATACCGTTCGACCTTCAACTGTGAGCAAAGCCCATGTTATTGGTTAAAAAATTCATTTAAGGGATTGACAGCAACGGGAAAGTGTAGAAATGGTTCATAAAAAAATTGTACTCCATAAACAATATAAAGATAAAAAGAATTGTTTTTATTAACTAAAACATTCAAAATAAACTATTTCTTCTATTACATTAATATATATATTGAGTTACTTAATTATTGTCTTCATTTGTTTTTGTTGTTGTTATGCTGTAAAGTTTATATGGCAATACAACTTTGAATTTGAATTTGATTTTGAAAATTTATTTTAGATTTATGTCAATTATTTATAAAATACAAGAAGCAATAAAAACGTATCAAATAGTGTTGTTGATACTGATAAATATACCGGATTGATTCTTTTATAACTTGAATTTAGTTAATAAGTTGTTAAACCAGAAAAAAAAAGTTACTCCTCGTACTATTTAACGATTGAACAAAATGCTTAATAAAACAAACTGTATTTGTAATATAATCGTATAACACCAAGAAATTGGTTTTAATCAATAATGCAACGAACCTCTACGTCCCTTTGAAACTGGTGTACTAGTCTTGAAATTAGGATGTTCATATTCCAAATGCCCAACAGGTTCCGACTGTGTGGAAGATCCACTTGTTGGCAGTGTTGAGCTAATGATGGACAAATTATCTGTACTATTAGAATCCGAATTCCGTTCAAAAAGATCTTCTTCGCACAAAACAGGTGCTCTTACGGGTGGCGGTGGTTCATCATCAATAAAATCATAAACTGCTGGAAACCTTTCAGCAATTGGCGACGGTATGTGGATGTGCCTTCTCTCCACATTATCTTGTATAAGTGATAATTCTTCAATACTGTTTTCGCAAATACTTGATGTTTCTAAATCACTCTCCTGAAAATTTCTTCCATTAAATGAACCCACACTGTTTGCCAAAGTTTGTTCACTAGATTGCACAAAGACCGATCTTTCTTCAATCGAACGCTCGTGTTCAGTAACATCCAAGGTTTCACTATTTTGAAAATTATAAGACACTTCAAAACTTGAAACTTCTGTTATGCTTGAATCGTTTACAGTATTTTCCATTGTAATCTTATATATTTTAATTTTAGTTTGAGTAATAACGAACCACCATTTTGAAAGTACCTCGATGAGGAAACATAGTACCTTTAGTCACATGACCCTTGTATCATCTCCATGTTCGTGTAACATTAGAAGTTACATTATACTTCACAGAACTGCTTCGTAAACTTGTCATAAGAAATTCATCAATTTTACGTATAAAGAAAAGATTATGATAAGCAGCAGATTGCCTTTAATCTGATAAAAACACCAACAAACACAGTTGTTTGCACAAGAAGATTATTCAATGGACCATAATACTATTTGCATTCAAAACACTTAATTATATGCATGTATTAACGTCTATGTATTATTCACATTATCTCAAATATCATGCAGAACCCCAAATACTCTGGAGAGGGGGAGGGACACTTACTATGTAATGAGTGGCATGAATAAGTCACTATTTCATGCTCTGTGATACATGAAAATGAATATTTTGAATTAAAAAAAATCGTGTCTGAAAATCATTTGACGAACTGATTTGAACCAAACTTGTGGTAATTCTTGGTATAGATACTTATCATCCATGCGGTCATGTTGTGGAACGAGAGCTTTAAATTAGTATCTGGTACCGAGATGTTAAATACTGTAAATATTTCAATGAAGGAACACATACTGTTCAAATAAGATATACAGGGTACCGTAGTGTGATTAAGAAATGAAATAACATAACACAAACTTTAACTAAACACGTAAAAGTTAATTAGATGTGTGATTTCAAAATAACGAAAGAAATGTCAACGTAAAACTGGTCTGTGTTCATTTGTAATACCAAACAATTCTATATTTTATTATTTTTATGTTGATTATCCCAATTTTTAAAATGTTTTCAAATTTGGAAATTTTTTCCAACTTGAAATCATTATAATGTTGAAATTCTAAAACTCTTTTAAAATTTAATAGTTCAGTTATTTGTTTTAGCTTTGAAAATGCTAAACTAAACGCGTAGCTTTGATCATTTCGCTTATTGAGAGCTTGAATTTTTTTTGGTAGTTTTTGATAAAAAACATAAAAAGACTAAAAATATGAATTTTAATCATGATACAAGTAGCTCTTGCTTGATTTATTGCAGGCTATGAATATAAGATAAATTCAACTGAATTTTACATTTTTTTTACATGTAGGTGTTGTGCTGTTACACCACTGTCCATTATTGAGGCGAGGGTTCATTACCTGCAAACATGTAAAATTCTGCAACATTCTGTATGTGCCTGTTCAAAGTCAATGATAGCTGCCATACTAAAATTTTTTAAACTTTATTAATTATACATTCTCACTTTAGGTATTATACAGTCACGTTGTTTATTTCTGTATATCATACTTGTTTTTCATTCATTGTATCGTACATGAATCTAGGTTGAATTGTTTTGCCTTTGTCATTTCGAGGCCTTTTGAAGCTGACTATGTGGTAAAGGTTTTAGATCATTGTTGAAGGAAATACGGTAACCTATATTTTTACCTTTGGTGTCATTATGTCTGGTTGGCAATAGTACCACATCTTCGTATTTTTATATTTAGATTCATAACAATCCAAATTGTCTTCATTAGAATATCACGAAGATTATGCTAGACATATGATTGAGGTGTCCATTACATAAAATACGCATTTAAAAAAAACAAAGGGTTCGTTTCCGATTAACTCCCTTTTAAAAATATATTTGACACAAAAGACGTGTCTTTTTGGTTTAGGAGAAGTGGATATATATGCTAATGTGATGAAGAGAGGCAGCGATGCATAATGATTTAAAATTAGTTTTAAAAACATCTCAACAAGTTCCTATCTTATTTTGAGTTCAAGGACATATATAAGGATTTAGTATATTGCGAGGATTTCAGTTAACATTTCCTCAAAATAGTCTCTTGCCATAGAAATCACATGTGAAATAGGTCCTTAATTTTTCACATAGTGGTAAAACGTACAGTTTAAATTACCAGGCACACGAGAAATGTAAACGTGTGCGCTTCTGTATACGATATAATTATGAATTTCATATTAAATATATTCAGTTTGCATGAACACCCTGAGGGGTTCATATCTTTCGGTGAGTTTTGATATCGCTTCTTTGAGCCATTCGGATATTCTAAGCAACACGATTCTCGGAACGTGTCGGAAATGTTTTAAGGCATGTAGAAAACAAAATGTGAAGATATGAAAGATAAAATGAATGAATCCAGATTATGAAGAAAATTGAGTGTTGAAACTTTTTTTGTGATTGATCAGAGCAAATTGTTTTTAATATGTATCAAGTTTGCCGAAACAGGGAATTGCAATATAGGATTAAGACTGTGAATGTAAAACACTAAGACAAGTGGTGTGCATGTACACTCCCAAGTAATAGATAAAATACTCAAGCCTTGAATTAAAGGTAAATTCAAATGGTACATTAAGCTATATACATTTGTCTATGTACAACTAAAATACAAAGCAATTACATATTTTCAATAAAGATGTTTTATCATTATCATTATTTTATTAACAGTAAATTATTTCAAATTCAAAGCAAAATTATTTAGCAACCATTTGGTGACACATACATTATGTAAGTTGGATCAAGTTCACGTATTAAATTTCTTTTTTCTCAAAGAAAGCTTTATTTAAATATGTTCAAGTCAGAAAACCATACACAAATTCTGAAAAAAAAAAAATAATCCACAATATTAATAACGAGCCTCTTGAAGTCGTAAATATTATGTACATATGTAGAGTACGGTTGACATAAGTTGTACATATTAAATCAAATTGAAAACTTTCAAAATTTGTCAAACGTCTTTGTAAAAAAGTGGTATGGTCGTAGTGAGAATGTGATGAGCGTAGAAAGATCTTGATAAGCGTAGTGAGGTCGCAGAATAAGCGCGGTGAAAACGTCATATAATCGTAGCGGGATCGTTGTAGAAGCGTACTGAGGACGTAGTAGCATCGTGAAAGCAATGGAAATTTACATTTGCATGCCGCTCATACTGCGATCGTGGTCTAGTGGGACTGGGGCTTTACGTTATTTTCACTTTGCTACTAGGTCCTCATTACGTTTCTACAACGATCCTATTAATTACGATTAAACCACGTTTTCACCACGCTTATTCTGCGACCTCACTACTATTATCACGATCTTACTACGCTCATCACGTTCTCAATACGACCACAACACGATTTATCCGATTGCAAAACGATCTCATCCCGCTTTTTTCTGCGAGCACGCTCTTACCATGATCATTCTTCGATCTGATCACGTTCATCTCGCGATCCATCTACGCTCTTAGCAATACCATGCAGATACATAATGTAACGTCAACATCATATTTCATATAAATACTGGTCCATTCCTTGTAATTGTCATAATTAATACGTAGAGTTCTCGAAAACAACACAGGCATACATGCCATCAAAATCTATCATAACTCGTTGGCGTAGTGGTAGGGGTAGAGGTATAGCGAAGTAACCTCTGACACGAGTCCTGATCCAGTAGAGATGTCGGATCAACCAATCCAACTAAGCTTGGTTTAACATAGATGTGTCATGCATGCATGCATAGTTGAGCTGTTGGAAATATGGACACTTGTTCTAAATTGCATTATATAGTCAAACACATATGATTTGTCTTTCTATGATGGGATGTTATACTAATGTTTCAGAAAAGGGAGAAGATTTGGTACCATAAAAACGTTTAATCCCGCTGCTGTTGTTTGCACCTGTCCTAGTCAGGAATATGGTGTTCTGTGGTTGTCGTCTTTTATGTGTTTCATAACTATTCTCGTTACTCGTTTATTCTATAGATTACACAATTGGGTTTCCCATTTGAATTGTTTTACAATAGTAGTGTTTGAGATCCTTTATAGCTTACTCTTCCGTGTGTGACTAGGCCCCGTGAAGACCGTATCTTGAATTATAATGATTTACTTTTATAAATTGTGACTTGAATGGAGAGTTGTCTCATTGGCACTCATACCACATCTTCCTATATCTGAGCACAACATGGAGAGCTTTTATATGTTTTATTTGACAATGACAATGAACATGTCTAGAGCTCTAAATGGTCACGGTATGGCCGTAGTCAGGTCGTAAGACCAGCGTAAAGAAGACGGCATGAACTTGCAAGAGTCGTGCTATGGTCTTGAACAACATAGTATGAACTTGGTATTGTCGTAGTAGAAGCGGTGCTGGGTTACATGGAGAACGTGATGGTCGTAGTAACGGCGCTGTGAGACCAGAATGCAATCTCTCCGACTAGTCTCTCCGACTATAGAATCGAACTTCGATGGTACAGCAACTTTGTGATCTAACCATGACCCCACTACGCTCTCGGCACGTTTCTACTGTACGATTGGAGTTTAGCCACTACCACACCATGATTTTTTTAACATGTTCAAAGGTCACGCTCATCATTATCATGAAGACCTTACCACGACCGTACCACGAAGAGGAAGACAATAATAGGCTGCTCCTATACGCGCTTGCCGTCCCCAGTACGACCTCACTTCGATTTTACTGTCTTTACTCTGATTTCGTTCAAGAAGAATCTCATATATGATAATATATATAGATACATGATGCTTGAGTATGATTTATATATTCAAATGAGACATAGAATAAGAATAGTTGAATTTGTCAATTATGACTCCCATGATTAGCAGAATAAATAAATTGCAAATTATATTATGATATAGGCGAAAACATCTATTTTGGTCAATGAAAGGCTTTATAATTTCTCGCTACGTTTTTTTTTCTATGGTCGGGTTGTTGTCTCTTTGACACATTCCCTATTGCCATTCTCAATTTTATTTACATCATATATGGACGAAGTATAGGAATTCCGACTGCCGCTTGAAATGAAGGTATTTTGGATAGGATCAGACAATTCCATCTGTAGAAAGGTTAACGAGTTCTTAGCGTGCATATACTGTTGCACTTTACTAACATGCGGCAATATATTTAATGTCCCATTTCAGAAAGAATGAGACTTTAAACATTCACATCCAAACAAATTCCCATTTATGGCATGAGTTTCCCCATACATGAACAAGACCGTTTTTGGTTCTGATGTCTTCATGGTCATCTTCACTGCCTCAAGGGAATTCCTAGCTCATACATTTGTAATAGTTGTAATCTCAATAAACATTAAAAAAACGAATAACGGTGCATTGACAGAGTAAAAAGTGTCTCAGGTTTTACATATTTAGCTGCATCGTCCGTCAGCAGGCAGATCTTCTCCCGTTCTAGCCAAAAGTAAAAATTTTGATAATGTACCTAGTATATGAATCTTTAGGGAACACATTTAAAAGAGGATGTTGACGTGTGTGTTTTAATTATTGCGAAACTCAATGTTGTCGAACGTTATGTGTTAATAGATCAGAAAAGGTACAGAAAGAGCTTAACATGTGTCATGAAACAGGTTTCTCCAAAATTATTGTGATGGAGACGGAGTTTAATCAGATTTCGAACAATGCGCTTATAAAAAAAATCAGGACAAATATTGTATAATAAATCTGTCAACAAATTTATATATATGGTAAATTGCAAGTTTTAATATTCAGTATTTATCATAAATAAAACAGCTTTTTTGTAAAATGCCAAGAAAAAATAGCCTTTATGTAAATAAAACATTTTATAAAATGCAAAAACTTAGAAAATGCCTTTTACATGCACATGTATATAACATTGAGGGCTCAATGTTAGTTTGACATCTGTCACCAATCCTTAAACGCATTAGTTATAGTTGTTTCTCTCTGTAAATGTGTCAGTATAGATATGATCTCTTAGATAGATAACGGAACCATTGTAGATTTAGAAGGGATTGGCACTAGCATATTCATTTCAACCACATGTCCCGCGGCTTGGACTAATACGCATTGATTGATGTCATACACTTTACCGTTATCTACCCTACCAAAACTCATGACCGAAGCAACACGTGTACAGAAAAATTAATGATGAATCTGTTACTAAGGACTGATACTTTGTTACCTGAAAAAAGGGGGATTACATTTTTTGGAATAGAAAGGGGGTATCAAATGTTCGATACATCATATGACAACTACACTTTAGTACTTATCTACTTGTGTAAACCGCAATCCGCTCGGCTGATTTGTTTAGATACAAATTCTAAGTTTCAACATTTTATATTACGGGAAAGTAATTTTTATATGTAATTTAATTTACTTCTTTTTAAAGAATAAAAAATAATGTGCTGAAATCGAACGAATGTGTGGTTAATGTCAATGAGATTAAAACAAACACCTGTCCTAAGTCGTTTGTATATGGTTCATAAGTTTTTCTAGTTTCTCGCGGTTTTTTTTATAGATTAAATTTTTGTTTTCCTGTTTTAACGGGTTTACACTAGTTACTTTTTGGGCCCATGATAGATTCCGAATTGAAGACCGTACTTTGGCCTATATTGGTTTACTTTTACAAATTGTGACTTGGATGGAGAGTTGTCTTATTGGCACTCTTTATTATCACCTCTTCTTATATCTATTATCTATATCTATATAAAGTTCAATAAAGTCACAAACAACTCCCCTTCTCTAAGCTTTATTTGCACTACTGTTGTTCAAATATAGTATTAACGGAAGTTGGATGCATGTATTTTTTGTTGTGAATAATATAAAATATTGAAAAGTGTTGGGGGAAATTTATAATCAAATACTAGACTAAGTATATCTCCCTTAAGAGTGACTTTCAATAACCGTTAACAGATATAAAACTTCTCCCAAACTTCTCAGAGAAGGTCATATGGTGACCTATAGTTGTTGTTAGTTTCTGTGTCATTTTGATCTCTTGTGGACAGTTGTTTCATTGGCAATCATACCACATCTTCTTTTTATAGCCATGCCACCACAATCTTCTAGAACACGTGGGCGTGTTTCTAGGGGTGGATGTAGAGACAGAGGGAGCTCTGATAGTAACGAATTATGTTGAAGCAGAAATTTCGGACCGACCAATCCAACCTAAATTACAACCTTTTGCTGGTTCATAAAGCTCAAATGACGATATGTTAGTGAACGATAGCAGAGATGACACAGATGTGTCAGTAGATATAGAAAAATGTGGTATGAGTGCTAATGAGACAACTCTCCATCCAAGTAACAACTTATAAAAGTAAACCATTATAGGCAAAGGTACGGCCTTCAACACGGAGCCATGGATCACATCGAACAGCAAGTATAAATGGCCCAAAAAATTACTAGTGTAAAACCATTCAAACGAGAAAACCAACGGTTAAATCTATATAAACGAGAAGCATGGTTGAGCTGTTAGAGAAAATGAAAGAACTGCATACAGACAAGCAAAACCTAGAGATATATAATATATTTTATGTGAAAATGACAATGAGAATGATGGTCGTAGTATGAACGTAGTCAGGTCGTAAAGAGAGCGTGATGAGGACGACAAGGGCGTGCTAGAATCGTACTATGGTCTTGAACAGTGTGGTGTAAACGTGGTATAGTCGTAGTGAAAGCGTAAGTGGGTCGCGGTGAAAACTTGATGGTCGTTCTGAGGTCATAATAAATCGCTGTGAGATCGTAGTGCAGTATCTCCGAATAGAATCACGATTTCGCTACGCTGTGACTGCGATGGTACACCGACCTATGCGATCTTACTACAACATTAGTGCGCTCTCACTACGCTTCTATACTTTAAAAAGAAGATGTGGTATGATTGCCAATGAGACAACTATCCACAAAAGACCATAATGGCAAAGAAATTTTAACAACTATAGGTTACCATACGGCCTTCAACAATGAGCAAAGCCCATACCGCATAGTCAGCTATAAAAGGCCCCGATAAGACAATGTAAAACAATTCAAACGAGAAAACTAACGGCCTTATTTATGTAAAAAAATGAACAAAAAAAAACAAATATGTAACGCATAAACAAACCACTGAATTTACAGGCTCCTGACTTGGGACAGGCACATACATAAATAATGTGGCGGGGTTAAACATGTTAGCGGGATACTAACCCTCCCCTAACTACGGACAGTGGTATAACAGTACAACATAAGAACGAACTATAAAAATCTGTTGCCAAAGGCTTTACTCATCAGATGGACAAAAATACAAGTGGACGTGGCCGGGTACTAGTCAACAAAAGAAGCGATACACGACTTTGGAATAAATTTTATCAAAAAGTATTAAATATAAAACAAAATTGAGATACAATATTTTAAAAAGCTTTCATTTGCAATGCATGCACATATGCATATCGGGTTGTTGTCTCTGACACATTCCCCATTTCCATTCTCAATTTTACATATGATAATGAAAATCAAAACTTGTTGGAAAGTATTTAAATTCCGTGTAAACGATCATATTAGTTTTGCGGAAAGTTGAATAAAAAATCGACACATAATTCGTGTATCGTTTTTGTTGTTGTTGACTAGTATACTACGACTTGATTACGCCACGACCGCACCACAATTGAAAGTTGACCACGCTCATCACGATCTTGAAGACCTCACCACGACCGTGATACGACCTTACTGCGATCTATACACGATCGTACTACGATCATCAAAATTTGCATTTTTTCACAAATCGTAGTGCGATTGTGGCCTAGTGGGACTGCGGTATATTGCCTATATCCCCTGAGCCGAACTCTAAGCCGGGAATGTCACAGTATATACCCTGTCTGAGATCTGAATAACATAATTTTATTATAATGTATATATAAATGTACATGTATGTAAGCTGGGCTATATTTTTTTACTCAAAACTCCTGTCCTGGCTTTAATTTTCAAATTTCATCCTAGCCCCCCTCCCTTTCTCTAAAAATAAAATGGTAGCTCCTGAATGTCATAAATGTGTATCTAATACATACATGTATAGAAGTCTTGTAGTTTATCAAGAAAAAGTTCGGTTGAACCAGAAGAAAGACAAATCGTATCCAATCAAATCAGATGTGATCGTGTCATAAATTCGTTGCTAACGACACTCGAATATGATAATAAAATTGAGAAAGGAAATGGGGAATGTGTCAAAGCGACAACAACCCAACCATAGAGCAGACAACAGCTCTTACACAAGTAAATCTGTGACAAGGAACATAAGAAGTATAAATCCCTAATCTGAGCTTTTGACAGAAGTTGGTGACTTTATAAAGCAATCTTTACAAAAAATGAGGTCCATGTCTATCAAAGGTTACAGTACCATTTATAAATATGTTTTGTACGTTTATATTTGTAGTTTTAGAAATGTTTGTATTTGTGTTTGCTTGACATATATGGGTTTAAATTATTACTAAATACATGTACTATTACTGGCAGTAAATCATATCACTCATTAACGCAGTCATCTGTTACTGTTCAGTATTCTCTAAACAAACTATACCATTCAACCTTTTATTAAAGCAATTTTTACTTCGGAAATTTGACCCCGATTAGATTTCAAAAAGTCTATTCACGTGTTTATTTCATCTCATATAATTATGTTCTCGAACTCTGCATTGCATATTGTGAGTTTAAACAGACACGTAAATTATATAATGGTGTGCCATGTTCATGAACAGTTGTTTGATTCATAGATGTAATACATCAAGTGGTTTAAAAAATAATCTGAGACAGGCGGACTATTGCTTTTTTCATTTTAAAATTAAAGTTTAGTGTGGCGTCTATTTCGATATTCTAGTATACTTTATTGAGAGGAGGGGCAAGGGGTTTAACTGTTATGCTGTTATGGGGCAATTTAATTCTTTGTCATCTGTTATTTTGAAAATATATTTGCTCTTAGCTGTTATTGTCTTATTCTTTTTTAGCTGTTATTGGGCTTTTAGTTTTTTTGTTATCTGTTATTGTGATAATGTATTTGCTGTTAACTGTTATTGAAAATTGGAATGTTAGCATTTTTTTTGACAGTCAATATTTGGTATAAATTGAAGATCATTGGCCATTGGGGTCTACCACTACTAATATGTTTGTCCCGTATTCAGAGAAGGATTCCATTCAGTGGCGGATCCAGAGGGGGGGCGTAGAGTGCGTACGCCCCCCCCTTTTGCTCGGACTTTTTTTTTTGTAAAATGATTAATCAGACTAGACTTCGTGAACTTTGCCATTTCCCGTGTACTACTATTTAATTTTAATGTGACAATTCTTGACTTATAAAGATATTTTTCGCTGGAATTTACTGATTATCAAAGTCATGTGATTCGCTATGGTGGAGTTGACCTGCAGTGCGTCGAATAAAACGTCTCTCAGTCATTTTGAAATTCAAATTACAGTAACACATTGCGTAGGCTGAGGATGACAATCATGACACCTTCAAAGCGACACTTGATTTAGCAAGAACATAGAATGAAATTCAAAACAGTGTGGCTATGGCCATTGATTGACACATTAAATTCATCCATTGACTGGGACAATTTAGGTGAACGTTTATATGTAACGACCACTGCTCACTATGTACTTTTTAAAGACACTTAAACTATGGGGTCATTAAAGGTTCTCAACACCTTAATACAGTAATTCGAAAAATTAATCAGAAATAACACGATATTTTGATTTATATCAATTATATAAATCAAAACATAAAGGTTATTCCTGATTAATTTTTCGAATTATTTTATAATTAAAGGCGTTAAGAAACCTTTGGTGACCCCACAGTTTAAATGTCTATCGTAGGTACGTCGTTAACAGCGGTCTTTACAGACAAACGTTCACGTAAATTGTCCAAGTCAATGGATGAATTTAGAATGAAATTCAAAACAGTGTAGCTGTGGCCATTGATTGACACATTAAAATCATCCATTGACTGGGACAATTTAGGTGAACGTTTGTATGTAACGACCAATGCTCACTATGTACTTTTTAAAGACACTTAAACTATGGGGTCACCAAAGGTTCTTAACACCTAAATAAAGTAATTCGAAAAATTAATCAGAAATAACACGATATTTTGATTTATATCAATTATATAAATCAAAACACAAAGGTTATTCCTGATTAATTTTTCGAATTATTTTATAATTAAAGGCGTTAAGAAACCTTTGGTGACCCCACAGTTTAAATGTCTATCGTAGCTACGTCGTGAACAGTGGTCGTTACAGACAAACGTTCACGTAAATTGTCCCAGTCAATGGATGATTTTAATGTGTCAATCAATGGCCACAGCCACACTGTTTTGAATTTCATTCTATTGACTTCTATTTCACTATTCCACCAAACAGAAAGTAATGCTCTATAGACTATTACACTCTCATGAAAAAAAAGTTCCACAGTAATATAATCTAACTACGGAAACATGTTTAACCCCAAACGCCCCAGCCTTTTTTAAAAATAATATAGCTGAATAATTATCCCCAGTCAGTATAAGCTCTATATAGATTTAAAGTCGTAAGTACGAACCATTTGATTTGAGGAGACAGTCTTAGATATTTGAGAGAAAAAAAATTTGACTCTGATTTTTGCCTTAAACAAAACTTCTGGACGTAAAACAAAAATCTTGTCCACTTTTTTGCTATTAGAAAAGAAAATTCCCAACAGAATTATTTAGCATTAAATGAACATGATGAAAGCGGGCATATTTTTTTGTGGCAGGGGTTTTCATGTCTGACCGGAATGTCTGTTTCGCCGAACTGCTATATATGAAATACTTTTTTCAAGACCAAACTGCAACCTGCCTGCTGAGTGTGGCCTTTATTTCTCCATTTGTCGGTTGTCATTCATAAATTCGTTGTCATTTCAGACTCATTCTTAGCCTTTGATTGATTTGGAACCCTTTACTTCCCTTAATGTTGTTGGTGAAACATATATATCAACCAAACATTTTGATAAACATTGCTTGTTTGTCTTTTTTTACTCGTGTCGGTCGTATTTCAAATTCAATCGAATAGCCCAGCGTATATCTTGTTTACAACAAGAAATGTGTGAGGTTATTCTAACTAAATTTAAAACATACGTTTTCCATGTCTATGTATTACTGACAAATCCCACATTAAATGTATCAGTACATAGCTTTGGATCCATACTATCATTTTATGATAGACAATTAATAGGGAGAATAAAGCATCGAAAATGTCCCACCCTTACACCTTAACAGCAACTACAAAATATGCATACCCCATGCCAGTAACCGTTTAAAAAGTGCATATTTCACTTATTTTATGTTTTTAGTCCTAAAAAGTGCCCAAAAAAAATTCTTCTCGCTCCGCTCGGCAATCTTTAAAAACTACGCCCCCTCTTTCAAAAATCCTGGATCCGCCCCTCCCATTAACATATACCCATCACAGAAGTGAGGTCCAGGACAATTCAAGTATATCTTATGATTATCCTTTGTAATAAATTCCATTTTTTTTATGAATGTGTATTTAGAATTTTTTGTATGAGAATAATGTTCCTTGTTTTCCGTACGAACATATTAAATTAAAACAATTCTTAATATGACAAAAAACATATGGCCAGGAATATCTGACAAGGATCTCAATTAAGGACTAGGTCCTAACAACCACTTAACTTTTTATATAATATGGTACATAGACTCAGCTCTAATTCTTTTCAAAGCAGAACCAAATGCATTGTACAATGAAAGTTCCAACCATGTACTTGGGTCTGAAGCTGCACATAACTCATTACAAACAAAGATTTATTTCGTTTCAAGCCATTGTTTCCCTACTAAACTATGTATTCTACTTACTAGTACACTTGGTACAATCAAAAACCTCAGCTGATAAAAAATTGTTCAAATAAGGCCTTTGAAAATAGTGGAATAAATTGCTTTTAGAGTGTCAAAATTCGTTCAAAGTACTTGATAAATTGCATGCTTTTAATTGGTACTTTTGATTTTTCTACCCTATATACCACTTTGCCTCATAGTTTTATTAAGAAAAATTCACACACCTCATTAAATGGTCATTTGGAAAAAGTCAGAATATCAAACTCTTTTAGGTCACTTTTTTGATTAGCAACAAAGGGAGCTTCAGTCAATATATATAAACAATACACCAACGTTTCATGAAAACTGCTGAAAACATTTTTGTGTTAATGTCTGAAAACTGGACAATCACCCCTTTTTAATTAATAAAACCCGTTCACTCGGAAACGTAAAATCTAAAATTTATAAAAATTGAAAGTTACCTCATGTTAATAGATATAAACAATTCACCAAAATTCCTTGCTTTCTGAAAGCATTTTTAAGGTATCATCAGAAAAATGAAAAAAAAAACACCAATTTTATTGAATAAAAACCCATTACCCAGAAACTTAAAATCTAAAATTAAAAAAAAAAAAGAAAAAAAAAGGGAGCTCACAATTTCCCAAAGTTTAATGCAAATGGTTAAAGAGTTTTTGAGTTAATGTCCGACATGTTGACAACAGACGGACAACAGTATACCATAATACGTTCCGTAAACGAGCGTATAAAAAATATTATAATATATTGAGTAGTAATTTAAACACATTCTAGATACATAAATTAATACTAAAAACATAGTCATAAAAAATGGAATACATTACAAAGGATTATATCCGTAATAAGAAATACTGATTTGTCAAAGACCGAATTATTTTAATATTTCATTTACTGTTATCTGTTTTTGTCCATTTTAATTCCTTGTTATCTGTTATGAGCCAAACCAATTTGCTGTTTTGCTGTTATTGGGACCCCCCTTGCCCCCCCTCATTATTGTTAAGTGGCCATCTGGGTTTTGAATGGTTTTACGTTAGTAATTTTTGGGGCCTTTTCTATCTTACTGTTGGGTTTCAGCCTAAGCTCCGTGTTGAAGGCCGTACCTTGACCTTTAATGGATTTCCTTTTTAAATTGTTATTCGGATGGAGAGTTGTCTCTTTGGCACTCATACCATATCTTCCTATATATATATATATAGGTTAATTGGGTATCAGCATGCACCTGTTAAACCTCTTTTTAGATTTTTTTGGGGGAGGGTATCTTTATTGGTACATTTTTATATAATATATTTAACAATGGACAAATGTCAACAACAACTGAACCAAAGAGAAAATAGCCAAAGGCCACCATGCAATAAGTCTCCAACATAGCGAGAAAATCCCGTACCAGGAGAACAAATCTAGACCCTAAATAAAAAAAATATATTTTGTGTTACTAAATTTCACTTGACTCAACTCTGTTTGCACTTTTCTGAAATATTATAAATTTGCAAGAAAAAATAGAGTAGGTGATCAACACGCAAGATGAAGATGCAGTCCCCAAGTTAGATAAACGTGATATTAAGGCCAGCCGACTATGCACTATGGTGATATTTTTCGAAAGCTAATCCGATCCATTCGACACGATAGCAGCAGGAACAATTTACGTCATGTAGATTGTTTAATCAGATAACCAATGTCCTGCATCTGGGGTCAGTCAGTTGTATTAATAATCTTGATGCAAGAGAAGAGATTCAAATATGATAAGAGTGAAGTACTATGAGATCCTCTAGTATCTGAATGTTTTCGTCAGTTTGAACATGAGTTGTAGTTTTCACATTGACCGCAATCACAATGTGGTCGTTTGACAGGAAGAACGGTTTAACTCTCTTAACAAGAAATGGAATGCCAGACGAAGAAATCATTGGTTTAGAAAAATCGAACAATGTTAACTGTATCAAGGTAAGTTGATTATTTCATAAATGCAAAAAATGTTTTCATTGTGAAAATGTTAATGTACTTAGCCATTATTGCATAGTTATTGAAATTTCGAAATGACCTCAAATTTTATCAATTCTGTTTTAGAATATGAACCTTTTAGGTTAGTTCAAATAACAAACTAAATGAATATATCCAAGAATATACGCAAGCATTTATAAGGCAGTGTCTGCACGTACTTGCAACCAATTTTCTAATAAGTTATCATATGATAGGGAATCAAATGTGAAAGATCCACGAAAATTATCGGTTATTTGCTGATTTTGTGAATTCATTGAAGATAATGGCAAATACTATTAATAGTTTTTGATTTGTATGAATATTGAATAAATATATGTTAAAAGTTTGCCAGTGGCCTATTGGCTTGGACAAAATTAGCAAAATATAGCTTTGCTAATTTTGCCTGTCTTATTTCAGAAATTTTAATCAGACTATTTATTGAAACTATGTATGCACAAACGATATACTAGTATGTGGCTACATGTCAAAAACCTTTTCGACTTGTTTAGGTTGTTGAATGTTACTTTTTATTTTAAAACTAATAGGATATTTTTTCCTTTTATTAAAAGTTTTAATTAGAACGTCGGATTTTATATTGGTTTGCGCGTTTGCATAATATGTATTGTATAATTTTTTTTAAAAGACTGTGATACATGCTACTGTTTCTGTTGATAGAATTTTATACTCCATATTTTTGTAGACCCATTTGGACGACAGCTTAAATAAAATCAATGTACTACACAAAGAAAACACATCGATGAAGCAAAAATATACAGAACTTAAAAATAGTTTCGAACAAGAAAAGTTGAGTAGCCAAAATTGTAAATGTGAAGCTGATACTCTTAAAAAAGAAGTTAGTGATCTGAAGGTAAATTTGATATAAAGTTGATTTTCTTAACATACAGATTCGCGGAGAATTATCGGCATTGGACAGTATTTTCAAAGAAAGGATAATCCATAATAAAAAAAGTATAAACATAATTTGCCAACTACTAGATTTATAGCTAGACAAATCTCCCATCAGTATTACAGTTCTAGGAACCATTGAAGCCAGTCCAGTCTCAAATAAGTTTTTTTTTATCTATATGCAGCTGCCTGGTTATCATTCAATTAAAGAATATAGTTTCCATTGCATGCATTGAACGCAATTAGCAATGTTTAAACAATGAATGGTTTAATTAAGCGTGCTCAAATAATGAGACACAATTTAACTTTTCTCAGAAAATACAGTATTTCCTTTTCTCGTTAGACTTGAGTAAACAAATATGTAATACTTATTTATCTTTTGTAGAAGAAATAAGGTAATATCTTCAAAGAAAACAAAGAATTGAAAGAAGACATAAACAAACGGAAGTTGGCATCCGTGACAGGTATGAATTGCAATTTTTTGTACTCTTGAGTGACATTTTATTTCCTTAATTATGACGAAAGAAGATTTGGTGTACACAAATGTATATATCAAGTATAAATGAATATTCAATATGTCTATGCATGGTTGAGTAATTCTATCTCTGAAAAAGATATACGTTTCATATGTCATTGCATGGTTTATGTCTCTATATCTTTTATCAAATTATACATGTATGTTCAATATGCCTATAATTGTTTAAGTCATGTTATTTCTGAGGAAATTACATGTTCACTATAACTATGGTTTAAGTCGTTCATCTGTGAGGAAATTATATGTTCAATATGTATATGGCTTATTAAAGTCATACTTCATGTATCTCTGAAAAATTTTTAAGAAGTTTCTTCCCTTGCAATTTCAAACTGGAAACATGTACTATAAATAATTTCTTTGCAGATTTTTGTGCCAGTAATATATCTGTAGATCTTAATCCATCCCCAAGAAAAAAACTATGTACAGAAAATAAAACAGACAAACATGATGGGAAAAGGAAAGGTCAAATGAATGAGGTATATTTGAAGTTTTTGTGTTGACTCGGTGTTGCTTAATGTACAAACAAAATCCCTATATACTGGATATCACTTAAAATAATCAGCACCTACTGTCATGTTTTCTAAAGATTAAATGCATATATCACAACGTTTATTTCTGTTCTAATCATATGTTATTAATAACATGTTGCTATACTCTGTAAAATTTAAAGGTTACAATGAATTACTTCTTGTTTAGTCTATTAAACTATATATTTGGTTGATAAATATCAGTTCTCTCATTATGCCGTTATGCTTTTTTATAATCTCACGCTGACTGTGCAGAATATTGGATACCCAAAACTTTTTCTTATAATTAATACGTTTTATGTTATAAAAAATACTTGGTTCATATATTTTATAGACATTTTGGGGTTTATTTTATGAAAGAAAAAACCAAGTAATACCTTTTACATAGAAGTCAGTTGCCTGGCAATTAACTATGTTCATTTTGTGTTGTTTTATTAGGAAAACACGGAGTACAAGAACGGAGAAAAGGTTTTATGCTTTTGGAAGCAGGACCAGAAGTGGTATGAAGCTGATATCATAGAAAAAAGGAGTAAAGGTGGGTGTTGTCTTCAATACAACCAACTTTTAGCTCTAGACAACAAACAATACATCACCAACAGTATCAATTTACCTTTGATCGATATTCTAAGTAAAAAAAATATTTAGAAATTAGAATACAAACGGTATTCGTTTAAGGTTGAAAATTATATAAACACTCTTTTCACCTGCATAGCCGTTAAAGTCCAATATCGTATATTATAGAATGAAATTTTCTTTGATTTAGTAACGTTATCAATTAAAAGAATCTAAATAACTTATATAATAATATCATAACTCTAAGGTATATTTTTTTACAGGATACTTTGTTAAATTTGTACTTGATGGAGTAGAGAGAGTTCTCAAGCAAAAGGACATAAAAAAAAGGAAGACTGGAAAAAGATGATACTTTTGCTGTCAAAATCCATATAAAATGTTAATAAACAAAATGTGTATATATTTATTAACTTTTGTTATATGTTTGTATTCCCCTGTTCCGAATGGAGGAGAACATGAGTTTCATTTATTTCAGAAACTTCTCTCAATTAATTTTAAAAATGTGATATCAACCCGCATTTCATCAATTTATACACTGTCATGCACTTAAAAAATTCAATGCTCCTCAACTTTTCTTACTACTGGTTAATTCTTAATAATAATGGTTCTGTAGGAATTTTTTGTTGCATTCTTCCCAGAAATCACACATCAAGGTCTTCGAAATTTTTAATGGTGTTTTATGTGAGCCTTATATACATCCATCACTTATCAACTTCCTGTTAACCAAATACATAAAGCTGCCCTTTTTTTCATTTTTTTAGCAGTACTTCAAAGTTCAACTGGTTAAGTTTTAAGACTCGTTAGTGTATTCCATTCTCATCTATGGATCGAAGAAAACAATTAGTAGCTCAACTTCATTAACGCTCAGATGATGTAGTATGATTGTAAATGAGACCAATCTCGCTACAAAAGACCAATTGACACAGAAATTAACAATTATAGGCCACCATACGGTCTTCAAGAATGAACTAGGTCACAAAAAAATTTCAAGGAGTCTCTCAAGGTAGAAACCTTTTTAAATGAGTATCGATACTCTCAGATAGAAACCTCTTTAAATGAGTATCGATACTCTCAAAGTAGAAACCTGTTTAAATGAGTATCGATAATCTCAAGATAGAAAACCATTAATAAGAGTATCGATACTCTTAAGGTAGAAAACTGTTTAAAAAGGTATAAAACACTCAAGGTAAAAAAAAAAAGCTGCTTTAAGAGTATCGATACATCCATGGAAGAAAACTGTTTAAAAAATTATTGGTACTCTCAACGTTGAAAACTGTCGATACTCTCAAAGTAGAAACCCGTTTTTAAGAGTATCGATACTCTCAACATGTTCAACACACTCAATGTAACCTGTTTAAAAGAATATTGATTCTCTTGAGGTAGAAAACAGTTTCAAAGAGTATCGATACTCCGTCAAAAATAAACTTATTTAAAGTGTAGATGTTAAAAAAATGCTTCTAAAATACTACTTCTCATGGACCATAAAACTTTTTTTACCGGAATATTCTAAGACTGGAGGTAGACAATGCTTAATTGAGTATCGCTACTCTTGAAAATATATTTGCAAATTTTTTTTATACTCTTTAGCAAAAAGAGCTATAACCTAAGAGTGGCGATACTCTGTGGTATTATACTTGTGACGTATAGTACTAGACAGTACTCTGGAAGTCAAGACATACAGGAACCGGAAATGACAAAGAGCGTCAATACTCTTTAGATAAGACACTTATAAAGAGGAGATGTACATTAAAGTAATCGTATTTGAGTATCACAACTCTCGTACATATAAAATGATAACTTGATGATTTTGTTTGCATTGATGATAATTTTTGTATTTACATTTCCTGTTGGACCGTGAAATCAGTACTCATTTCTAAATGAAAAAAAATCTAATACACAATGTTTCAGCACTCATTGAGTTGGAAATATCAAAACTTGACCAAAACGGGAATTATTTATTTTCCCTTTTTTATTTTTAACGTGTTTTATCTTTATCTTATCACAAAATTACCTGTTCTCCAACCAACCCTGTTCCAGCACCTATATCCAACAATTGAATCGTGTCCCTCTCAGATTTGTCATATAAAGAGGCTATAGTCTTTGCTGTAACTTCTGGTCCAATGTACGCTTGTGCTAAAACCGACTGTTCATCGAAAAAACATATTCAAGTACTTTGTCACAAAAGTTATTTTTTTCAAATATAAATACTCTAACGTGTATTATGATAAAAATATACACAGTGTAAGATAATCTATTGCCATATTACTGTATGCATTGTTTTTACAGCTGATTCAGAACACACATTTTACTTTAATAATGAAACTTTCCTATAGAATTTAGTAACACATTATTCTGTTAGCACTAAATGCACCGGACTGATGTAGGAACTTTTTGAATTCGTCCAAATGAAGTTTCAAAGAGCTTAACATATTAAGAGATTATGATTTCCCCTAATTTGTGAAGACCTAACGATGACCTATAGTAACGTAAATTGACTACGGACTGAAATGTAGCCTTGTAACGGGTCAACGACGACCCCGGAAAGAGTTGTTGCATGCCTTCGTAACGTGCATAGAGCCTAATGCTCCCTCTAATGAGGTATATGGTTAGCGTCAAAAGTAAAACTTGTATCCCACGTCAATTGAACTTTGTTTGATAGTTGTTTAATTGGCATTGCAACTTATAAAGAAGGGACATTATACAACAATGCTGAAGTATTGAGGTTTGGAGTTACTAGTTACTGATGTAATGGCATTAGTTACTGTAGCGGTAATCATTTAAGCATCACTTAATGTTGACCTCAGAATAACGAATTCTAAGAATTTCCTTGTCCAATTTGGCATATAGATAAACAGTTTCTATTTAAATGCTTAACCTGCTCCCTACTAAACACATGTATCGTATACAGAATACAATACTGACTCGAGTTTGATGTTATTTTTATATATACATATAATTATATCGATACACTACCTGATCATATCCGTTCTGTCCCCATTCATCATAGATTTTGACTGCTGTGTCTGATGTCACTTTTCCTACCAAAATTTCCTTCAATCTCTCATTAAAATGATCTAAAACAAAAGAGGAAATTTATAAAACTTTTTATGTTATATTTACATGTAGCACTGACAAAGGTAACGGCATTTTCAATACGAAGTGTATTCATTTGAGCAAACGCTTACAAGCCAAGTATTATACCTGTTTAAAATACACCTTATCGCTATTTGTCCGCCATTACTGGATATCACACAGGTTCCCGTAAAATTTTGACGTCATAAAACAAAATATCGGACGCCACAATTGAAAAGTGATTGTTGTATGCGTCAAAAGTTCAAGCGGCCGGGTCAGCCGGGATTAGCGATAAGGTGTATGATGTTATCATGAAAAAGGGACGAAAGATACCAGAGGGACAGGCAAACTCATGGATTGAAAATAAACTGACAACGCCATGGCCAAAAATAAAAAAAAGACAAACAGAACATAGAAAACTAAAGACAAAGCGACACGAATACCACCACAAAATTTTTAAATAAATTGATTGAGCTATTGTCAGGATTAACTTTGAAAAATGCGTGTGTTATACTACTTTTATTGGGTTTCTTCTGTTTCAATAAATAAAAGACTTTTTGGAGACTGAACATTTTATACCAATGTGCTTACTAGACAGGTTAAAGAAGGTTGCTCACATTATTTGCACAAGCAAAATTCGTAACAATATTGTAGCGTTATTATAATGTAAACATGAATAGCAAACAATTTCACCAATCCTTTGTTGTGGGTCGGATTAAACTTGAAGTTAGGTGCGATAGTTTGTTTTGCATTGGAGACCGCATTGTTATATTTTTAACCTTTTCGGTATATACATCGGAGTTTGCTTTTTTTTCATTTTATTTTGATCGAATATAAAATTTGATGAAAATGATGCGGGTAGCAATTGTTTCATGTTTTTAAAAACAACCCATAACTGGTAATGATGGCTATACTCATCACTGACTATACTACTATACTATCCTGTAAGCATTGGGGTTGTAAGTTAGAATATGATCGGCTTTGAAAAGCAGATCGTGCTAGACTCCGTTTGAATTGACAAATATTTCAGTTTTACTACCGAAAAACGGCACAAGGCCGACAACAAAACCCAACTATCCGTATAACTCAAATAAAAAAAAAACTAAGGGAATTTATAAAATACTTTTTTGAACTGTCGATTACGGATTACGGATTCAAAATTAAAACTTCTTTAATTACACAATTCTACAAAGGTTTACCAGTTTCTCCAAGAGGATGCCATGTCTTGCTTTCTTCAGTTTTATAGCAATATATATGCAAAAGTAATGGTATCGCATGGAAAGAATTATGATTAATGATTAACCCGTTCATCTGGGGATAGAGATGTTTGATAATTCGGGATTGTTCTTATATCGGGGTCCCGGATTGCAAGCTTTTATTATTGGACTTTCCGAACCCCTCCTGCCCCTCTTCAAATGAGGTGCCACTGTCGATAAAAACGTCCCTAAATGACCATACCTAACTTCCATCGAAGACCCCGCCGCTGTTTTGATAGACTAATATCATTATTAACCCTTTTTTTAAACATGATTTGTGAACTAAATTGGTTATCAGGGCTTCATACATTTAAAGGGAATTCTAATTAATGCTGTATCTTAATTACAGAACATATGAAAAATGTGGAATAAACACAGACACATTTATATATAATTTAATGATTTTCACCAAGCATTATTAGCATGTGCATTAAATGCGTACAACCGTCGTATTATACTGCAATCGATCCGAGTTCGTGTATTAAGAAAGTTGGCAATAAGCGATATGAATGCTGTTTCGATAGACTTGTATCATAATTAACTCATTTTCTCAACATTGTGAAATAAATTGGTAAATAGGGTTACTCTTGAACTTCATACTTTATGAGGAGATTTTAAGTAAATGCTCTATCAAAAGCTACTTTATGAGGAGATTTTAAGTTAATGCTCTATCAAAAGCAAAGCATCTCATAATTGTGGGAAAAAAACAACAAACACCCTCGATTTTCACCAAGCAATATTTGTACGTGCATCAAATGCGTACAACCGTCGTATTAAACTTCATTCGACCCGATTTAGTTTTTGAAGAAAGTTAGTAATAATCGATATGACTCTTATATCACAGTTGACAATTCTAACCAGTCCATGATTTGTGAACTAAATTGGTTATACATTGTAAGGGTTACTCTTGAACTCCATAAATTAAGTTAAATGCTAAACGATATGATTGGTGAAACATCTGCATTTTATTTTATTTCAATTCCGGATATGTGTCTCACATCAATCGACATTTTTCTGGCTACAAGTTATAATCCCTTCCATGTTTAGCATTTTAGCAATGGTTATTTGAAATGATTTTAACGCGTGATTAGAATTTGTAAAGCTGTGGATTATTTATGTTGTAAGATATATTGTTGTTTAGTCGTGTTAATTAGATTTCACTGAAAATTTTCAATCATTGCAGGGTGCGTTTGGCTTATATGTGTGTTCGATTTATTGATTATTCAATAAAAAGGAAAACTAAAGATTCTGTATCCTTGTTTTGATTCAGTGCTAGTAACCATTTGGAAATTTGATAGAAAATCCACAGCCTTTCCTCCGTGTACTCTAATATTTGGCAATTCGGTTCTTAATGGAAAGAGGATTATTGCACGCAGTGCTAGCAATGCTTTCCCGATATAAAACGAGCTTATAAATTAAAATATTGTTTTAAACAAATATAAATATGGAGCATTTAAGAACACTTTCTAGGGGTGCGCTCGACGTGCTATAATGTTTGTCACTGCACGTTAAGTAAACAAAACAAACATTCGCATTAATTTGTATTTTTTTTTTTAAATTTCGGTTACAAGTTAAATAACAATACCGAACTCCGATGAAAGTTTTACACGGAAATTCCTTAAGCAAATGACAAAATAAAAAGCTCGAACATATGAAGCAAAACTCATGGATAACAACTGTCATATTCCATACTTGGTCCATACATGTTCGTTTGTAGACAATGTTGGATTAAAGATTAACTAGCATAACCTCTCACCTGTATGACAGTCGCCTAAAATTACATTATATTTATACAATCTTTTTGTAACATGATAGTATACATATATATTACATGTATTATACATAATAGTATTTATGTATACTCGTTCATATCTAACACTCGATATTTAAATCATCATTACTTTTCTGAAGTGATATTAGATAATAATTCAGATATAGCTAATGATTGAGTCAACAAAGATCGTATTAAAAAAAATCAAGAATAGGGAAAAAAGAGGGGGAAAATATGGAAAAGGTGGTGAAAACTTTGTTACTTTCATTTTTAATATTAAAAAATCAATTAAACGTTTTGACTGATAACTTATATATATACGTATTAGTACTGTATGTATATAATTCAATCTGACTCGTCTGATGAGGATGAAGACTCCTGTAATATTTTTTGTTTCTTTTTTACCAAATATTTCAATTCTTCGTTTTTCATTTCTTCGTTTTCTTTTATTAATTCTCTTGTAGATTTTCCCTTTCCTAATTTCTCTGTCTTCTTTTTCTTGGGTCTCTTCTGCTCACATTTTTTGGCAACTTCCCTAGCCCAGTGAAGCCAAACATTGTCCGCATCCTCGACATCAACTAAAATGGATGAGGTAGAAGGTCTTGGCATTGGTGTCGATATTCAAGGCCTCACGTTGGATTAGACTGGATCTGGAAGATCATCACTAGATAAATTCTTCTCTGATCAGATGATTGGCTCAGATGAAATACCCTTGTACATTTCTTCTGCAGTTTCATCTTCAAGGGGTCAGATTGGCAGGAACATGTAGTATATAAAGTGGATTTTAAGTGAAATCACGAGAAAGCGAGACATTGGCTCCGGATGTCCTAAATCTTTTAACTGTTATTACATTGTCTTACCGTAGATTTAATTAGTTAGAGTTAATCTATGGCTCTATATGAGATGTTAACATGGTTAATATAAACATCTACATTGTAATGTTAAAATCATTCAATCATAAAATACACACATAATACACAAACAGATACATACGCAATCAGACATATTTCTTACCTGTCATGTTGTTATCACACTATTAAAGGCCAGGTTCACATTAAGGCCGGGGTCACACTAATCGTCATGTACTGTAAATCTGTTTACAATACATTTTACTCAACATTTTCAATGCACATTAGTTTCTCATAAAAAAGTTTTCATCTGTACATCGGTTTTCGATTACCTGTACATGAGAATTATTTACAAGGGTAAAACGCAAGATTTGTTACCCTCTTAATAGTGAACAATGACACAAAACATGTTCTTAGTATTGATTCACAAACAAAGGGCCAAATTTACTGTAGCAAGATATTGCCTTTGGAAAATTGGTCAGGAAAGTGAGTTCAAATAGGAAAAAGATTTTATGATCCATAGCGATTTAAATATACATTAATTATTTGTATAAAAAGTAACAGTGATGAACCAACGATTTTAATTCACACATAGATCAAATTTTTTAAATCTCATCTCTCTCAATATTTGAAAATTACAACTTTTTTCATTGAATTTAGCACATTTATTTTTACATAGAAGCTAATTATAGGTCACGGTATTGCTGTTAACAATGTGCAAAACTCATACCGCTTAGTTAGATAATACAAGACCTGAAATGCCGTCTAACATTTTTCATATTCTACATCATACTTATCTTTATCAAAAGCGGTCTACATCAATATACAGGAATATTTACATACCCAACGAATTTGGTATTCAAAACATTGATAGATTATTTTGGAAAAAAGTTTAATGAACCGAACTGACCAAGGTTGGAATGATGTAGGACCGAAACGAAATAAGGATGGACGGCACCATTGCCGACACACCTTTTAAGCATCAAAAGTTGTATAAATTATTATGTACACGTAATCATTTGCTCCTTGTACGTAATAGTTTACGTCAAATATTTTTAAACATAACACAGTAAATCTTAGTTAACATTTCCTAGAGTTTTAATAGGTGGGCTGCATATTTACGTAAAAGAAGACTCAAGTGAAGAACACCTGCGACTGTAGTTTGTCCTGTGGAAGCCATAACAAAATACACCGTACGATATGTCTATGATGTGTGTTTACCTTTTTTGATTCGTGCGTAACTGATGAGTCTTTCGTAGACGAAACGCGCGTCTGGCGAAAATAAAAAATTTCGATCATGGTATCTAAGATGAATTTATTTATCACTTACAAGATTGATCGTTTATATAAATATACAGTGCTAATTTCCATTGTTTAACGCAAGCGTACATTTTAGATAAATAAATTGAATGAAAACTACGGTTCCTTATTTGTGCATTGTGATTAAAAATTCGTATGCATCATTATTTTCATTTGTTTACAACTCTGTCTTGTATTGTTCTGGTCGTACTATTGCAAATAGCAATTTCATGACTGCATCATGTGTTTCCATAAGTTTACCATAGAACTATCACATGGTTAGGTTTGAAATTAATGGTAAGCCCTAGTTTTTAGTGCTTACCATTTTAATTCATTGACATAACTGCACGACTCGATTCTCAATTGATAGTTGTAAGATAATCGTTGCAAAAAATCCTGTTAAACTTTTGTGAAAGACGGTTTTAATTTTGCAGTGTTGGGAGAGTTTATGTTCTATTTTGAACTGTAGTGACCTGCAATACAAGTACCGTTCCATTTAAGTTTAGTTATATGTCTTGTGTTCCTGTCTCTGACCTTGGTTTTCTGTATTTGGCATGTGTAGTGCATCATGACATAAGACATTGTTACGTGTACCATGATGAACTTTCGTGCATGACTTCTGTGTATATTTTTGACAAGGAACTATTGACTAGAATATGACTTTTTGACTCATGACCTATGCACGTTATATGTGTCATCGGGATACAGTGTGTGTATTACCTTGACCTCAAAGTATAATTTTCAATTGACCTTGCTTCTGAATATGTGGCATGCAGATGTATTGTCATAAGATGGTGAGTCTAGTAGCAATAGAAACTTCATGTGAGCTTGACCTTTGGCCTCAATGTACAACTTGTATATTTTGTTTGCATTAAATGAGGAATTGTCTGATTGGCACTCATACCACATCTTATTATATCTATTTTAGATATAAAGATATATTTGTTAGTTTTGTGTAGCACGATTACCCTTTCCTCAAAATCTGCTTTGAGTTTTTTTTATAAGGAACTCTTGACCAGACTATGGCTTTTTGACTCTTGACCTCTGCATATTGGGTGTGTCTCTTGGTATGATTACCTTGACGACAAGTCAGGAGTCTCTTTTTTTTGTTGATCTTGTACGCTTTTAATTGTAAATTCAGCTTTATGTTTTGGAGTTTGAACTAGTACACACTTTGTTTAGAGGCCATCTTAAGCCCGCCTCCAGTCGAGGGATTTTCACGCTTTGTTGAAGACCCATTGGTGGCCTTTGACTGCTTTCTGCTCTTTTGTCATGTTACTGTCTCTTTTTCACATTCCACATTTTCATTCTCAATTTTTAAGAATGTTAGGTTCAAATGAAAACTAAATCCTTTAATTTCCGTGAAAAATTTGAGTTGGTCTCTTTGGGGTCTAAGCGTGACGCGGGATTGCTGACTTTTTGTAAGCGTTACACGTGAAAGTCAAATTATTGTGTCGTGAAAACGGGAATTGAAGTCTAGCGGGACACGGGAACTTACAAAAAAATGAGAATTGCTTACGTACATAGTTAAGCGGGATACGTTAATCTGACAAAACAGTAAGCGGGATACGTAAATCTGACAAAACAGTAAACGGGATCTGGGTTCAGAACCCCAAACGAGATCCCCATTAGAGAGAACATTTACTGCTTTAGTAGCACCATGTGCTGCCAGTTGTGATAGATAATACAAAATGTTTTAATCATTTTACCTTAGATTTCATTTCATTTCATGGACATGCAGATATGGATAGTCTGTTTTTACATCTTAAAAATTCACCGCCTTATTCTGTATGTAGGTGCCTGTCCCAAGTCAGGAGCCTGTAATTCAGTGATTGTCGTTTGTTTATTTGTTACATATTTGTTTTTTGTACATAAATTAGGCCGTTAGTTCTCTCGTTTGAATTGTTTTACATTTTCATTTCGTAGCCTTTTATAGCTGACTATTGTGTATGGACTTTGCTCATTGTTGAAGGCTGTATGATGACCTATAGTTGTTAATTTCTGAGTCATTTGGTCTCTTGTGGAGAGTTCTCATTGACACTCATGCCATATTTTCTTTTTTATATTGTGTATAAGTTTTGTAGTATTTCCCAATATTGGTTGAGGCAAACTAAAGTTAGGAGAACGGGACTCATTTTTTGGGATGTTCGGGAAGGACGGACTAGGCTAACACCTTATGCCTCTCCACTAAGGCAACAACACAGAATTTCTGACTATTGTGCTGGTAATACTCATCCCACTGGCACTGTCATTAACACACACAATTTTATTATACAAATATTTAATCTTAATTTTGATTTCTTTTTTTTTTTGGGGGGGGGGGGGGGGGGCGAATGATTATATGCATCCCCTGCACAAAGAGTCTCAAATTTGACAAATTTATTGTACATATACATTTTTGTAATATTTTACAGCTTATTTTTCAACTAATTAAAACTTACAAACTTAAATTGATCATCTCTTTCTTTTTATATGTCTTTTAACATTTTGTTTTGAACAAAACGATTTGTTACATATACTTCACATGTATTTCTATCAAATCTGGCATTATTACAAAGCCAATTAAATAATATTCAGTCGAACTTGAAAATATATATGCAATCATTCAAATATATATGCAAGTCGTTAACTGGTCGAGTGGCTTGATGCACATATCGTCGGCAAATTGAACGACATGTCGTTTTAAAACTTCTAGAAATATTAACGGAAATAAGGGATGAGTAAAGAAAAATAAATGAAAACAGAACGCCTGAATTAAATGAAAGGATGTTCGATATACTGTATATTTCGGTTTATTTTTAAAATCTATACGATGCTTTATTTTTATCTAGTTTCCTAATGAAAATAATTAAAAGAGAAGATAAATACCTTACAGCTTCCTTTACCGCCGATGCTGAAATGTTTAATATTATAAAACAATTTTAGCGTCTTTGACCTACTTGTATCTTTTTATTCGGATACTTGCAGTTATCTTCTCCAAATTCAACGGGAACATTAGAATGATCTAGAATAGAACCCAGATGGAACCAAGAAGTTGGGTTGCTATAACCAAACAACCCGGATGTTGAACCAGTTACCATGGTTTCGAACCAAAGAACCAAGTTTCAGAACCAAAAAAAAAACAAAAAAAAACAGATGGAACCAAGGTTTAGAACCAGAGTGCCCGGATAGAACCTAATTGCATTCAGAATTCTCTTGACTTTTTATACCTTCAACGTATTTTCCAAATCATTTATTTATTTAGTATATTTATATATAGTTATATCTGTGTTGGCACCGCTTATTTTAAAACTGAATGTAGTGACAGAGTTAGCATATTCATTTATCTGCAAATATCTCATCTCAGTGCTATCAACTCTCCGTCACTGCCGAAGTCTGGTTCGTGTACATTTTGATGACCTCGAAACAGTCTTATATCTTATAAATGCCGCGTTATGTCATTATAACATTCAAAGTGCTTTCGTGTACCTATATGTATATTCTGCTAATATGCCTTATAATGACCATATTTGTTGGTTAAGACATACTTAGACTGCACTGCATGTAGAGCTTGACCGACTCGTCTGCAGTTTGTTATATTTGTTGTAGTGCATCCTACGCCCCATTTTAAAAAAAAAGGTAACCAAGGGAGATGCAAAATACAGTAATTACAAACTTTTAATTAATTGAAAGAGAATATATGGATCAAATGATTTCAAGTGTAAATAACTACATGTGCCAGGTTTTTGTCTGAACTGTTTAAAGTGGTCACCAGTGTTTCTTATAAAAAAAGGTCAATGTTGTGTAGGCTTTCCGAGTGAAATACCTAAAAAAAAAATAGGTCGACTGTTACGTATTTTTTAAATGTGCTATTATAGTAATGCTTTTCCCAGTACAAGGTTATGAGATCTTGAAAATGTAATTAACAAAAATCAATGTTCAAGGTCTTTTTTTTCTTCAGTGGATATAATATATTTGCAGTGTCATAGTTGATTTAAAAAAATGTGACATTACAGTTTGTACCCGAGCTTTCGAAAATAATAATTCGTTGATTGTATCGTTTTTATTAAATTTACTCAGAAACTCTTGTAGAACAGTTGATATGGAAGCATGGCATTTGAAAACCCGCAAAATAAACCACAATATAAGGATCTTTTCATTATCGAGGTATTCAATTATACAGTTGACAGCGTTTGTTCTATTCTTCAAATGCAGTTATTGATCACATAACTTCGAAAGAAGTACTAAATCCCTATCGTATTGACTTAAATAGCTCCTGATGATGAAAATCAGCGTTTCAGGTGTACGTATATAATATTATTTATTTGTTTTCAACATTACTTACCCATTGTCAAAATTTGTTTTATCATTGATGTATCATATGTATATATTATTTTTCATATGTTTGAATGACATCCTAACCAATTTTTATCAACTGTCTAGTATGAAGGACTGCTACTCACCCCTGCATACCAGTGAAGTTCAGTAAAGCTACTGGCAATTATATATCTAAATTGCTATTAGATTCTTCTTTAAAACAAAAACAAACAATAATACCGAAAACTTTTAATTTTTGTGTAGATGAGTAGGTATGATTAGAGACATTATATTGATACAAAGATTATAAAAAATAGCATAATTACTCTCGCTCTACAAAATAATACTTTTCTTATACATAATCAAGTTGACACTGAAGATCAGACAAGTCACCTGCCATGGCAATGTAACGTCATAAACATGTTGAAATTAGTTTATTTGTGCCTAGCTGGTCATTTACAAAAAGTTTAAGGTGGACGTTTCGTCCCCGAGGGTATCACCAGCGCAGTAGTCAACACTTCAGTATTGACATGAATATCAATAATGTGGTCATTTTTATGAATTTCCTGTTTACAAAACTTTGAATTTTTCGTAAAAACTAAGGATTTTCTTATCCCAGGCATAGATTACCTTAGTCGTATTTGGCCCAACCTTTTTGGAATTTTGGATCTTCAATGCTCTTTAACTTTTTACTTGATTGGCTTTTATAAATATTTTGATATGAGCGTCACTTATGAGTCTTATGTAGACGAAACGCGTTTCTGGCGTACTAAATTATAATCCTGGTACCTTTGATAACTATTTACACCACTGGGTCGATGCCACTGCTGGTGGACGTTTCGTCCCCGAGGGTATCACCAGCCCACTAGTCAACACTTCGGTATTGACATGAATATCAATAATGTGGTCATTTTTATAAATTTCCTGTTTACAAAACTTTGAATTTTTCGTAAAAACTAAGGATTTTCTTATCCCAGGCATAGATTACCTTAGCCGTATTTGGCCCAACCTTTTTGGAATTTTGGATCCTCAATGCTCTTCAACTTTTTACTTGGTTGGCGTTATAAATATTTTGATATGAGCGTCACTGATGAGTCTTATGTAGACGAAACGCGCGTCTGGAATACTAAATTATAATCCTGGTACCTTTGATAACTATTAAGGACAAAATTGATATTAGTAATATCCTAACATATATATATATATATATATATATATATATATATATATATATATATATATATATATATATATATTACCTACATTAACATCTGTGTGAAATATATTGTCATTAACACATTTGTGTACGTAAAAATGCTGCTCATATCTCATTATTGCTGACAGATATTCAAAACCCTTAACCTGAAAATCAGTCTCACATAGCATTGTGAAGCCATTATGCAAATTCAAAAACATTAATACTGTAACTGACAGATTAATATATTATGGCTTCTGAATGGTGTCAATTGTTAGTTGTTTGACATTACTTTTTTCCTACTTCAATTGGTAATAAATTTTAGAAAAAAATCAGTCCTAGAGGTAAGTAGGAATTGGGTCGAGTTCGCATGACTTTACCGGAGCTCTCTTGATTATCTTTCGAACTTCTTCAGTTGACGCTGGTGAAAGCGAAGTACGCGGATTTCCGTCGAATTTTACATCGGCTTCAAGGGCATAATGAACTTCTGTTGATGATTTGTTTGGATTACTCAGGTTGTTGCGAGTTGTGTCTTTTTTCCCAAACGAAAAATTCACCAAATCTATTGGATAGTGCTTGTTCGTCCTAATGTGATGGTAATACATTTTCTGATTTATTTCCCATGAGATTGTTTGTAAGTTTGTGCAGCTGTTTTTGATCGTTTCCAATTTCTAGGACTTTGTTAGAAAAGTGCTCATTTTTAAATTTCAAGAGCAGTATGTTTGATACTTTCACTAGACTAAAATCCTTTCCTATCCATTAAAAAATGAAACTCGTTTTCATACTGCATATTTGCCACTGACCACAAATAGTTATCAACGGTACCAGGCTTATAACTTGATACTAAAGACGCCCGTTTCGTCTACATAAGACTTATTAGTGACACTCAGATCAAAATAGTTAGAAAGCCAATTGCAAAAAAGTACAAAGTTGAAGAGCATTAATCACCTAAAAATTTCCAAATGTTGTGCCGTATAAGGCTAAGGTTACCTATGCCTGGGATCAGAAAATCCGTTTTAGTATTTCTACCATGCATTGTATTCATTGTCTACTTGCTGCTAGAGAATCGTTTCCGTATACTTATTAGAATTGGTGCCCTACTATTGTTTTGTTTCTCTTGTTGGAAGAGAAACATTTTTCCGGTATCTCAGAATTAAAATGTTTGTTTAATATTTTCCATTGGACGTCACAGAGACAATAAACCAATGAATAAGTCGATATGAGACACGCTTCTCATTTTGTTTACAAACTGACAACAAATCAATCAATATAAATCATTCCAGTAGTACAAAACACTATTGAAAGTGAGAGGTGTACACGTCTTTCCTCAGTAATATCCTTTTTTCTCATAAAAAAACTGTGGGGTCAGAAATGTATAGGACTGCCTTTAATATGTTTGTAAGAACAATTATAACTTGCCTAAACATGATTTGTTAATGAACATGATTGAGATCTACTTAAATTATATATTATACTAGTTGTTTTTGGACTATTCATCTTCAATAATAAAGCTGTACTTTATTGTCCAAGCTCCTCATTTTATTTATTTGTGTATAAAATATATCGTATATACGCTAACTTATGTATCCAGTTGCAATATAGACACATGTTCAAACCTATTATGCTTTTCTACTATTGGGATTTTTTTTATTATATACTACTTTGAATTCAAAATGATCTGTTAATTCATTAAACATTTTGAAACAGAGGAGCAAACCTCCTTAAAATGTTGAAATTGTGCATCAAGATGGAAGTCTTATCAATAGATAACCATATCTGAGTCGCTACTTAAGTTACCATACTATAATATATCCTGATGGAACATGCAGTCCATATGACCCTAATCACACACACCACATACACTGTAATACAGTCGTAACAAAATAATAATTGTTCAATTTCAACCATTCATGAAGTGTACGGAGTAATTTGCAGTGACATAGATCGCGTCAACATGAAGCAATAATTGTTGATAGGGCTTGAACATCCAATACTGCATCTTCAGTATCTGACTTCTTTTCTATATCTAGTTTTCGCCAACATTCATCGAAGTGTGTTTACAAATAACGCACATAATGCAAATTCTTTATTAAGGAAATGTAGATATTTCTGACACGGAATACAGGTTGGTGCTTCATAGAACTCTGAATACATAGATGACACCTACATTATCGTAATAATAATTAGGAACAGGTATTTCTAATGTCTTTTTCCATTTCCCATTAACTTCCAACTCTTCCATTAAAGATCTTAAAGACTTGTCATATTTTGGCTCACCAAAGTTTGCTCTCTTGGTTATTACAATTTTACCTTCTGAAAAATATCAAGCCATACTTCATTCATTTAATTATTTTTGACAAAGAATAAACCAAAAAAAGCCAAGCATGCAAATACAAAACTGGTAAATCTTTTAGTAGAAGAGATCATGACAGTGTTACAATTAGACAGCATCAACAATGCAAACTACTGATAACTTTTATTCCAATTTGCGATCGGTAACAATAGAAGTGCCTCATCTGTCAGGATTTACATTGCCACATTGACACAAAAACACACTTATACTTAAATGCAAACAAAATTATATTTTTACTTTGGAATAGAGAAACTGTACTGTATCTGAACCTTGGTCTACATAACCTTGCACACAGCACCAAAATAAGACTTAGTATATTGAATATTCCCTACTTGTATTTTACGCACTTTTTGTATCGTGTATGTTTTAATAAATTTCCTGTTACAAAACTTTGATTTTTTCGAAAAACTAAGGATTTTCTTATCCCAGGCATAGATTACCTTAGCCGTATTTGGCACAATTTTTTGGAATTTTGGATCCTAAATGCTCTTCAACTTTGTACTTGTTTGGCTTTATAAATATTTTGATATGAGCGTCACTGATGAGTCTTATGTAGACGAAACGCGCGTCTGGCGTACTAAATTATAATCCTGGTACCTTTGATAACTATTTACCATATAATCTGTATGTCCTATATCTCTATTGATTCTAACATGTGTATATATACCTTTCTTCGCAAACCGTAAACATTCATTAAGGGAATCAGGTGGGAGATGTCCTGGTACAAAGCAACCACATGTTAACACACAATCAAAGCAACCTGCAAAATACATCTCTTACATAGGAATTCAATCATAAACAAGTTGCCCTTTGCATATTTGTAGTGATAAAAACCCTAATATCTAGCAACTATACATAAATCTACCGAGAAATAACATGAAATACTTCAACAATACATCCCAATTCACATGCAATCAGTCTTAATTGAAATATTGAGTTTCATCATCTGATATTTATGTAATACAATATATTACCGAGCCTTTTGTTCATAGTCGACGACCCCTCAAATCCCTTATAAATTGATAGACAGATCTAGAAAAAAAAACTCAAATGATGCTCATTACCACGGTCTTACTTTACGCGCGTCTGGCGTAAATTAAAATTTCAATCACGGTATCTATGGTGAGTTTATTTACAACCACTGGGTCAATGCCACTGCTGGTGGAGATTTATTTCCCCGCGAGTATCACCAGCCAAGTAGTCAGCACTTCTGGGTTGGCTTGAGTTGTCACTGATATGTTCATAATTATAAATTTAAGAAATAACGCTCAGGATAAAATTCGAATATCACGGCCCAGGCCGTGTGTAAATTTCCAACAAATCTATGGCTTCCATGAATTATTTCGATTCTAATAGAACAAATACGGTCATTAAAAAACTGAAGCGAGGGTGGGTATATCGTGTGTGTGGCTGTTCTTTTTTACTCCCTGTTAAAAAAGCTCAAACATTTCAATAAATATTAAGCTGGCTTTGATTATTTAGTGAATAACCGCTAGAATTTATTTTTTCCAATTCTCAAACCCAATATTTGCAATTTTTAATTTACATGTTTTTCTCGTAATCTACCGTCAAATCAAAAATCGACATTTCGTTATTAAGGTTCCACTAAAGTCAAAATATAGGACACTTCATAAACATCTAAACTTTGCCTATATTTTTCAACCTATAATGAATAAAGTCCTAAACTATGAGAACATATGTTCATTTAAACATACTTAACATATACACACTTTGTAAATTGTAAATAAACTTGAGCTTGCCCTGCATAAGATATAACAGTATTCGTCCATACCAATTTTAAACAAATTAAGTCGTCTCGCAGGCCTCCAGATTTTTTTGAAAATTTAGTGTTCACCCCAAGAACCGGTTTGGTCAGAACATAACAATTGCAAGTTTATTTACAATTTACACAGTGTGTATATGTTAAGTATATTTAAATGAACATGCGTTCCCATAGTTTAGGATTTTATTCATTATAGGTTGAAAAATGCAGTTTTAGATGTTTAAGAAGTGTCCTATATTTTGACTTAAGTGGAACCTTAAAGAGCTGCCATGTTGACTTGCTGAAATCAGTAAATATGCGAATGATGCAATAGAATAGAAAGTAAAACAAAACCGACCTCAGAAATCCATTTTTATACACTATTATACGAATTTCAATGGTCATGATGGTTACAAAAAAGTTTATATCTTTGTGACATTGACCTAATATTGTTTTCATACTGCAACTTTAATTAGTATATTGATAGCTTTTTAAATCGTAACATAAATATCCCTTAATGAACCCCTGATTGTGGAGAAAGTGTTTTATGATGAAATCGACATTGCAAGAAATATAGCTGTGTTAACTATATTTAGGATATAAACACAACTAGTTGCAGTATAATTATTTTCATTACGCATCCGAATAAGAACAACAATTCTTTTGGTTTATTTTTAATTGCAATTTTTAAACAATAAAAGCGGCAAAGCGTTTGCAAATAGGTTCCAATACATGTGGATTTACGTGGGAGGTATATTGTAACATCCATTATGTATATCTCTGAGTCTGCGCAAGTATAGATATATCGAAATTTATCACGGTGTTGTTTACAAAGCGAAAGAAGCACGTCATATTAAAAAAACTGTTAACAAAACTTTGAAATTATGAAATACTAAGGCTTTTCTACCTGAGGAATAGATTACTTTAGCTGTGTTTGGCAAAACTTTTAGGAATTTTTTATCCTCAGTGCTCTTCAACCTTTTTTTAACATTTTTTTATTCGAGCGTCACTGATGAGTCTTTTGTAGACGAAACGCGCGTCTGGCGTAAATTAAACTTTCAATCCTGGTATCTATGATGAGTTTTTTTACATGGTCTGATAATTTTTTTTTTTTTTTAAATAATGAAATTTTGCACTTGTATTTATTAAAAAATGTCATGTCATCTAAAAGAGGGACGAAAGATACCAATAGGACAGTCAAACTCATAAATCGAAAAAAAACTGACAACGCCAGGCTAAAAATGAAAGAAGACAAACAGACAAACAATATAACACATGACACAACATAGAAAACTAAAGAATAAGCAACACGAACCCCACCAAAAACTAGGGTTCATCGCATGTGCTCCGGAAGGGTAAGCATATTCTGCTCCACATGTGGCACCCGTCGTGTTGCTTATGTTATAACACATTCAGTAAATAGTCTCTTTCGGTAAGTCACATTCATTAAAGAGAAGAGGATTGTAGTTACGACGTAAGGAATATATCCGATATCATTTGTGAAACGGTTATTCAATAACGGTCAACCAATTCTCGTGATGGCGTCCGTAAAATTTACGAAGGGATGATTTCAACTTCACTATTTTGAACTCTTGGTTTAATAGCTTCCTTGTAAGCAGCAACCCTCTATCAAGAAAATCCTGATAGGAAATGCAAGCACGGAAATATCGTATCAATTGGGAGATATATACCCCGTATGCAGGTGCTGCTGGAATGTTAATACTAAAGTGATGAGTCCGAGTACGAGAACAAATCACACAGGTAAGCTATAGGAATGATCTCAAAATAATGTATACGCTGATTTATTTTACCGTGCTCAGTCTTTGTCTGGTGATAGGACAAAACTGTTGGCTAACGAATTTGCATTATGTTTGTCTTTTTATTAGAGGGAGAAAGATATCGCTTTCTCGTTAACGTTCATTAAAATATTTATTCGGAATTTTCAACTTTCGCAACAATAATGTTTGGTTCTGTAATCTCATATTTTTTGCGGACCTATATGTACAAGACATACAAGAAAGAATACCTAGATATAAATAGATTTGGTATGAGTGGCAATGACATTACTCTCTATCCAAGTACATATAACAACGTTCACAGAAAGGCAACAACCATTGTCATTTGGTTAAGTACAAACGTTCGTGAAAATAATCGTGTTCTTTATGCTGAAAAGGTAACAAATATATGGACTTACTTTACCAAATGATTGTTTTTATTTTTCTTGCCATCAACCCCAGCTAAAATACCCATGCTGAATATCAGCACTTGTGTCAAAATACAACTGAAGAATATTTCGTTTTGTTGTTACGTCACGCACTTGAAATTCATGATGTGACTTAAAGTAGAAACGGTATTTTTCATAGAGCTAACGCAAAGCAGAATATTATCTTATACCTTTGACATCTGGTATTGCATCATTTGTCAGGTAACAGTTGTAATAGTTTCTGTACAAATTTCGTTTCCTCGCTAGATTTAACATCCCAATTGAAGGTTCCAGAGCATCAATTTTGCTGAATCCATATTTGCGAAGCTATAATTAAATATTTGAAAAGTAAGATTGATAAAAAGAAGAAATAATCTCTTCCCCTCACTTTTTTAAAAGGATTAAATTAAAATCTTTAGAAACACGAAATAAAGATACATTTACAGGCAATTAGATTGAATGTGTATCGTAATGGTCATAAAACAGCATGCAAGAAAATAACATTTCAGGTGTTCCATTTGATTAGGGACCTTCCGTTTTGAGTTTTTCCCGGAGGTCAGTAATCTTATGATTTTACTTTTTGAACTTATTGCGTATTTTTATTTTTCTGTTGCGTTTTTTGATTTAAAAGTGTTTCTCATTTTTGTTTGTATACTGGCAAATGTGGTTTTTTCCCCACTGGTGTTAAAATGATAATCGTAACGGGAATTACGACGATCTCAATATGGCGACGGCAAAAATAGGTAAAATCTTTTCAGTCATTATTCTCAAATGTAGCCTGTTTTTGTCAATATTTACTCAGTTGCAAGGTTTTTCTATATCATTACATCTTATGTGAATCGTAACGATACACTATAATTGTCTAAGCGCTTAGAAAATTGCCGTTGAAAAATTCGGGATGATTATCGTAACTCGATGACATTTTTCTTGTTTTTGTAATTTCTTTATCGGATAATAGTAACTGAAAAAAAATAAATGTGTCTTCCAGCATTTGAATTTCAGGATCCCTTCTAGTTGGTCTCGATGCATCCTTATTTCCATAGCATTTTGCGATAAATCTCCAGATCCTTGACAAAAGTTTGGCATCAAAATGTCCACGGATGTATGTGATACTGTCTGATGTGTAACAAATAAAAGCCAATTATTCAACGGTAAATGTTTAGCGGCCATTTGGCTTAGCACCTGGGTTGTGTAATAGACAGGAATTTCATATAATGCGTCAGTTTTATACTTCTTTCTGGGCATGGGACATTTGAACACGAACGCAACTTCATCATTGTTGGTATTGACATCAGTCCCATCGCCACGTATTACCGCTTATGTTTCTCCGAAAGGAAGAGTAATACAACCGTCCTGTTTGTAAAGCAGGTCTGTGAAATACACCGGCATAAATTTTCCAACAAATGGACTCAAGGCATTAATTTCTTGAGCTGGTCTATATTCGAAGAGTGAGGATATATGATCAGATATTGGTTGTTAAACTCCCTTGTAATTTTTATCATAATGATTCTCATAAAGTGTCCAGACTAAGCGCTCTAAATATTGCACTGCCTGTAATATTCTACTTCCATTTCGGAGTTGATGCCACGCATTACATCTTTGTGTAATGATATTTTGATTTCGGTGCAACGGTTCATTCAACTCTATTCCGTCTGTTAAGCATTTACAATTCTCTTGTCTGTTAACTTTACGGTGGATTTACTTCCTTGAATATATAGTTGTTTGAGGTACCAGTCAAGCAAGATGCAACATCTCCTTATTTATCGATACCATCTATTAACTATAATGCACAGTTCTTGGCTTGAACTAACATTGTTTGCCAGTAGCTTATAGCATGCGCGAACTTAACTTTGTTGCCAATTTCCGTCTACGCATTTCATAAGATTTTCGACATCTCGCTTCCTTTTCACGTTGAATTCCCGAAGCTTGTGTATACGCTTACTCATATATGAGATAGTCAGTAGCAAGCCTTGCTTAGCCTTATACCTATCTAAATCTTCGAATCGGTCTTTAGTGTGTCTTAATTGCGGTTATTTGTTCATATGCCAATCGTTCTTGACGCTCTTTTAGAGTAGGAGAATTCTCAAATCCACCCAAATTTACGTCACCAGTTTTATTAAAACCTAAAGCAAGTTTCTTTCCGTATTTTTATATCTTTGTCTTTTTCTTTTTACATCTAATAATGTATCTAAAATTCCAGGATTTTCTATTCCAACAGTATATTAAGTGGATTCTGAAGCTAACGTGCGATTTGATGGGACAGCAACATTTATTCGACAGTCTTTTTGGACTGATGCACTCTTTATCTTTCACTAATCCTAGAGCTTTAAAACCGCGGAAAAGGTTTATTCCTTTCCCTTTAAACAACTTTTTGTACTGTAACCCAAAAAGTAATACTGTCTTCACTATAACGTAATCCCTGTTTACACTTTGTGGAATTAACGTTTCCTACATCAAGAAGAGATGCAATGTAATGTTATCAATCAAAGTTTAATCTGCAATACACCTCAAAACAGAGAGAAAATCTTCGTAATGACACCTTCCTTTCAAAACGGAAGCAGCATCTTGCAAAGGTCCGTATCAAGTAAAGTTGTCTGACTGGATTCATCGTTTATTTTAGTTTGAATTAAACCACTTATTTTGTTACATTCCTGTATGAGGGGCGTCAACCTGTGTTCGTTTGAAAGTAATCTTTTTGTCGGTTGTGTTTATTTGTAAAGATGTCCTTTGTTCTACATAACTTTAAAGTTGTGAAATAAACCAAGAAAAATGAAGGGACATGAAAACTACAGTTTTTAATTTCTCGTCAAACTGTCTTTGGCGTATACTAAAAGTGTTTCCTACTCTATTGTGGCATAATAGGGTACTTATTGAATTCAGCAGTGGCATCCCCGGGGACAGAAATAGCACATATAGCCACCTGCAATAAATAAATTAGAACAATATTTTCTTTGTTTTCATTCAGGATAAATCAATATTTTTAACAGTCTTAATCACAGATCTTATTTGGGGTGACTTATGCCTTTCGCCCGACAATTATTGCAATGTATCATAACTTCCTTTAAAATTGCATTTTCACTCGTTCCAATATTTTGTGACATTCCTAGTTCCTGGAGTTTTCTGTATTTTAACATAGTTCGTTTTTCCCCATTTCCAAATTTCCTGAAGCTTGTTTCCCTTCCAATTTATGATATATTAGTATGTAGCTGTTTTCGTTAGAACTCAAAAGAAATGTCATAAGATGTTGGTACGTTTTCGTGATTAATTCATCAGCATAGTTTCGTCATATGCTATCAGATGGACCTTGTTGGGGTCAAAAGAGGGACGAAAGATACCAGAGGGACAGTCAAACTAGTAAATTGAAAATAAACTGACAACGCCATGGCTAAAAATGAAAAAGACAAACAGACAAACAATAGTACAGATGACACAATATAGAAAACTAAAGAATAAGCAACACGAACCCCACGAAAAACTAGGGGTGATCTCAGGTGCTCCGGGAGGGTACGCAGATCCTGCTTTACATGTGGCACCCGTCGTGTTGCTCATGTTATAACAAATCTGGTAAGTAGTCTAATTCGGTAGATCACATTCATAAAAGGGAAGGAGATTGTAGTTACGACGTAAGGAACATATCCGATATCGTCTGTGAAACGGTTATTCCATAACGGTCAACCAACTCGTGATGGCGTCCATAACTATCCAGTTACGATTATCTTCTCAATTTGTATTACCAGAATTACGATTATCTTTTTTTTCGAGTTACGATTATCATCCCGAATTTTTCTAAGCGCTTAGACAATTATAGTGCACCGTTACGATTCAAATATGATCTAATGGTCATGATGGTATAGAAAAACCTTGCAGCTGAGCAACTATTGACAAAACAGGCTACATTTGAGAAAAATGACTGAAAAAGATTTTACCCATTTCTGCCGTCGCTATATGAAGATCTTCGTAATTCCAGTTACGATTATCATTTTAACACCAATGTTCCAAGATCATAAAAAAGATTAAACACATAAAAATATGATAAGTGTACAATTAGGCATTTAAAGACCAGGTACTCGAAAACATTTGAGACAGCAGCCAAAAAATGGCTTAATTGAGTAAATCATGTTTTGACTTGTTGGTTTGACAAACCTGTGTCGCCAAAAGGCCAGTTCCGGCACCAATATCAAGAATTTCTGTGTTGTCACGTGCAGATGTATCAAACAGAGAAGCTACTTTTTCAGCGGTCATCTGTGGTCCTCGATAAACCTGTGGTGAAACTTCCTAGGAAGAGAAAAACGTTTGCGGTGTATTAATTTCTCAATTTTTAAAGTTCTAGATATTATCTTTATTCGTTCCCGTGTACGTTATTTTGAATAGTGTATCATTTGTTTGAAACAATTATCATGTATTATATGTTTCTTGTCACTTGTGCATATTATGTTTGCATTTTAACCCGTCAGAGTTCACTTTTTGCAATAAAGTTTATAAGATTCTTGTAGTTAAACAATTAACGAATGAACAAAATACAACTTATAAAAAATATGTACAAACGTCAATATATATCTTGAATGTGAAATTTATACAATATTGAACAATACATCTTTACTAAAATGATACGGATAATATTGTCATTTCGAAGATTAACCAAAATTTTCGCTGACTTTTTTTATGGTGACAAGCTTCCAAAGTTCTTAATAATATGTTAAATACCTCATCATATCCGTTGTCTGCCCAATTATCATAATAATCTATCAAGGCATCTGGTGTGATGTTTCCATTGAGGACTTCTTTTTCTCTTTTGGCGAAGTGTTCTGCAAAAACAAAACCACTGTAAAAGCTTACAAAAGAACCTGTCAATGTTAGACGCTAAGAAAGACTAATAGTAAAAATCAAATGAACAATCATATTTGTGTGGTTTTACGTTCAAATGTAGCAATTACGACATCGAGCGTGACGCAGGATATGCTTACCCTTCAGGTTCTTTAAGATGTGGAGTGGGGGTCTTGTTGCTCAGTTTTTAGTTTTCTGAGTTGCTTTCTTTTGGTTTGTTTTGTCATGGGGTTGAATATTTTTTTTGAATTATGACTGTGAATGTGCATTTGGTATGTTGTGCGTCCCTTTGAACTTTCATTGAGGCAGGACCTTTTGCCCAATTCACGATTGATGAAAAAAGAATACAATATAACTGTTTGTTTGCTTTTGATTTTGTCATCTAAGACCAAACTTGAGACAAAAGATGTTACCACACAGTTTGATAAAAATCATGAGAGAATCCTTAAGATGTGTATAATTCATGTTCAAAAAAGTAACCATAAACGTTTAAAGGGGAGGCGTTGTTAAGCTGTAGGAATGAAGTATGACTGTGTTGAATAAGTGTTTAGATTTTCTTTGAAAAACAAACTTTGTAATGCACATACATTACATTGTGTAAAGTTTAATATCATGAATATGTTGGCATTGGTTTTTTTAATTAATATAAAAAAGAAGATGTGGTATGATTGCCAATGAGACAACTATCCACAAAAGACCAAAATGACACAGACATTAACAACTATAGGTCACCGTACGGCCTTCAACAATGAGCAAAGCCCATGCCGCATAGTCAGCTATAAAAGCCCCGATAAGACTAAGTTCATTCTGACGATTAATCTTGTTTGTCTATTTCTGTACAAGGCTATGATGCCTTATACTTCAAAACACCGAGCAAAGTTGTGGAACACTAGATGAAAGAAATCAATGTATATTCTGTACTCTTCACTTTTGAAACAAGGAAGATTGAAATAGCCACGTGATTTAGATCTACAGGTTCAAAGATATTCAGTTACCTGTGCTTTATTAATACAAACAAGCGAGCAAATTGAAACAGTCACTTCAATAAGGTCCATTGCAGCGCTGATGGTAAAGAATGACACTAGGCGAGGAATTTGTAAATCCCAATTCTATTAAATTTAAATAATTAAACATTGATCACATTAAGCTTCTCACTGATACATTGAGAAAAAACAAAATTGGGATACACAAGGAAGACAAACTAGAGGCTCTCAAGAGTCTGTGTCGCTCACCTTGGTCTATGTGCATATTAAACAATGGACACATAAATTCATGACATGGTGTTTTGGTGATGGTGATGTGTTTGTAGATCTTACTTTACTGAACATTCTTGTTGCTACAATTATCTCTATCTATAATGAACTTGGCCCAGTAATTACAGTGGAAAATAATTTTCTAAAAATTTACAAAAATTTATGAAAATTGTTAAAAATTGACTATAAAGGGCAATAACTCCTTAAGGGGTCAACTGACAATTTTGGTCATGTTTGACTAATTTGTAGATCTTACTTTACTGAACATTATCGCTGTTTACAGTTTATCTCCATCCATAATAATATTCAAGATAATAACCAAAAACTGCAAAATTTTTCTTAAAATTACTGATTTGGTGGCAGCAACCCAACAACGGGTTGTCTGATTTGTCTGAAAATTTCAGGGCAGATAGATGTTAACCTAATAGACAATTTTACCCGCGTCAGATTTGCTCTAAATGCTTTGGTTTCAGAGCTATAAGCCAAAATCTACATTTTACCCCTATGTTCTATTTTTAGCCATGACGGCCATCTTGGTTGGTTGGCCGGGTCATGCCACACATTTTTTTAACTAAATACCCCAAAGATGATTGTGGCCAAGAATGGTTAAATTGGTTCCAGTTGTTTCAGAGGAGAAGATTTTTTTAAAAGAATACTAAAATTTTTGAAAAATGATTAAAAATTGACTATAAAGGGTAATAACTCCTTAAGGGGTCAATTGACAATTTTGGTCAATTGACTTATTTGTAGATCTAACTTTGCTGTACATTATTGCTGTTTACAGTTTATCTCTATCTATAATAATATACAAGATAATAACCAAAAGCTGCAATTTTTTTCTTAAAATTACCAATTCAGGGGCAGTAACCCAACAACGGGTTGCCTGATTTGTCTGAAAATTTCAGGGCAGATAGATCTTGACCTAATAGACAATTATACCCTATGTCAGATTTGCTCTAAATGCTTTGGTTTTGGCGAATATAAATCTACAAGAATATGTAAGACTTAGATCTGTTCTTATTAAACATATTAAACTACATCAAGTGAATTAGAAAATCGCGAAATTAAATAGCCGTAGAGTGGACTAGATCGATTAATACGCGAAATAAAATATCCGCGAAATTAAATACCCGTGAAAATAATTTGGTTTCTAGTATGTTGATAAAAGAGAGACTTGAAGTCTGTAATTGATTCATGAGATCATCATTCGTTTCAGTGACATGACAAAGAAGTACCAGAACTGCATGAACATTGTGGTGATGGATATAAGAAGATGTGGTATGAATAATGCTAATGAGACAACTCTCCATTCAATTCACAATTTATAATTTCTTTTAAGATAAATCATAATAGGTCAAAGTATAATTTCAACACGGAGCCTTGGTTCACACAGAACAGCAAGCTATTAGGGGCCCAAAAATAATAAAACCAACGGTATAATCTACATGTATATTCAAAACAAGAAACGAGAAACACTTATGAACCACATCAACAATTATGTAGTGTATGGATTCAGTGTAATGGCGTCATAAACAGACAGAAAAAACACCGTTTGAATAAGTTACATTTATCAAATGTTGATCTATCTGTATTTACTGACGTCTTTAGTTTCAATAACAAAACTTAAAAACAATTCATTCATAACAAAATGTTCGTACTTTGTACCTTTCAAGACACTTTTTAATTGTGCACAAAACCATACAAATGTCTTCAGACAATGCCTCGGATTTCTTTTATTATTCCAACCCGTACGTGGTTCTGTATTTATATACGATATGCAATATACGAACGAAACCACGACTATTCAATATGGTTGTTTTGCAAAACAGGTGGCATTCAGAAGTATTGGATTAACATACTAATTAGATGTCAAGTTTTGGGTCTAGTTAAGGGAAACTGAACAAGAAAGTTGTTTCTAGCAGAACACATGGTTACAATGTACACGGAGAGGTTCAGTGGCATCTAAAAACAAACTAATAAGAATAACTGTTCGTTTTATCACTGTTTGTAAGACCTTAATGCATTATTAGAAATCCTCACCTGCCATTTTCTTTTATATAAAAGTTCAAATCTTTTCTATCACACCACTGAACATAGTTTATAATATAGGGCATTAATTTACATGTACGTCCATATACTACACAATGAACTCTACTGTTGAACTATTATTTAAGTTTTATACGTCTAGCATTTGTATATTCATAAACATCATAAACATAATGAATAACTATGCAGCCTGTTGTTAAGGTATATATAACTAACAATATTCCTGTTTAATTTTTTTTTTTTTTTTTTTTTTTTTTTTTTTTTAAGTAAAGCATTCACCAAAGCACATATTACATGTATATAGTGCGCAAAGGTCTTAAGACCAAACATGTGTGCATATTTAATGCCTTTTATTTTTTGTAAAGAGTTCCATATGACACCCCACGGATTAGATTTACATGTATTTACCTGTGATTAAACGAGCTTTCATACCACCAGAGCAGACATCTTTGATATTCCTTTCAATTATTGAGGACCACAGCTTGTGAACTGTTCCAATTTTAAGAGTTGACAGATCGCAGTATGACAGGGTAGATTTATTTTGATAGTCAAATAAAGATTGTTGTGTTCAAAATTTGTCAATCGCTAATTTCAAATTCTTTTTTTTTTTTAAACAAGGCGTTTTCTTTTCTTTTTTAATTTCTACAATGCTATGAATTTTCATCTTCTTTTGTCATTAATAATTTAAGATATCTGCTCAGACACTTTCCTTCGCATTGCAAGATTTATACAATTGAAATATTAACAATCTCTTGATAGAACAAGTCTCTAATGAGTTATGAATCTAATTAACATCACAAGCGGGTCAAAACTTATTATATAACTTTGGACATACTAATTGATATAAACATCTGTTCTTATAAAACTTAGCCTTTGTGCCGGACAGTTCGATATTCTGCTAACATTACCAAAAATGTGACGTTGCCATAAATTCAACGAGTACTGCTATATATAAGCTCGAATTAAAGCTGACTAGCCAAATTGTGAACTCCAAAACTTCGAAAAATTTGAAAAAAAATTAGATCATCAGTATTATTAATATTAATCAGAAATTATGTTGAAAAAAGTATTGCTGTTTAAATATTTTGAAATTGATTGAAAATGTATGTTTTATTTAATTATTCTTTTAACGTTCAAATTATTATTTATCTCGTATTGTTACTTAATCCTTTTCTTTATTTAAAAAAAAACCCTTTCTTAGTAAATAGGCGTCAGTCGATTCCGTTCTATATCGACAGAAATGTTCGCACCAACGACAGAAATGCCTCATACCATTCTGGGCATTGCAACTAGCTAGTCTCCCCGAATTAAGAGTTTGTTTCTGTTTTCAGAGAAGTCGCCTGGGATATTTGAAACAGATAAATATACAATTTAAAATCCTAGTTAATATGTTAAAATTCAAATTAAATTGTATATTTATTTATTTCAAATGTGTCTTATTATAATATTTTGAATGCCGAATTCAATTATTGATTCAACGATTCACAAGTTAATCCAATGCCAGATTAAATTGCAAAATTATTGTAACAACGGGATGTTGTATTAATTGCCATCGGTGCCAGTAGAAAAAGCCAAAGATGTTTTGTTTAATGCTCAAGAAGATCTTTAGAGGCCTTTACAAGATGTCAGCAACTACAGTATGCAGCAAATGGAAAGCATGTGTTTTACGGAAGGGAAAATACAGAGAAATTGAAGATAGACTCTCCAACATAGAACTGATGGATTTCGACAGTTCAGTTTTTAGGTGTAATACCACCAAATAATAGCACGTCACATCCGGTTTCAAACAAAAAAAAGTCGAAAAAATATTCCTTTGAATTTGACAGATTTGAAGATAATCCTGCATTTCATTGCATAAACAGATTTCTGAGTCATAAACATATATCTTGGGTGTTTCAAAGCATCATTCTTTTTGCATTTGGTAGTTCTATAAAAAAAATTTGAAGACATGAGGTTATATGGTTACTAAAGCTTGTAAACAGGGAAAAAAAAGGTGAACATTTTATTGGTGAACTTCAAGTGATAGTTATTATCTTATACATATCGTATATGTAATGAAAAGTTTCGTTGTTACCTATTATAACATTGTTCTCGGACTTTTTTTAAACTGAGTTTAACTGTCCGTATTTCTGGGTGTATGTTTATTCTACAGTGGCTAGAGGTATAGAGAAGGGTAGCGATCTCACAAAACATGTTTAACCCCGCCGCATTTTCGCGCCAGTCCCAAGTCAGGAACATCTGGCCATTGTTAGTCTTGTATGTTTTTTGTTTTTTTTTTTCAATTTTGGTTCATTTATATGTTTCTAAGTTTAGTGTGACGTCCATTTTTGCTGAAATATAACACATTTTTGTTTAGGGGTCATCTGAAACCCGCCTCCGGGTGTGGGATTTCTCACTGTTTTGAAGACTCATTGGTGGCCTTGTGTTGTTTTCTGATCTTTAGTCGGATTGTTTTCTCTTTGACACATTCCCCGTTTCCATTCTCAATTTTATGTGAAATTGTGTCTGTAGTATTGGACTGGATAACACTCTACTCATGCCAAGTATTTCTTTATTTGTGTTTCGATATTTATGTGTTTATTTATTTATTTATTTATTTTATGTTGTGTCGTGTGTGCTCTTGTTTGTTTGTCCTTTTCATTTTTAGCCATGGCGTTGTCAGTTTGTTTTAGATTTATGAGTTTGACTGTCCCTTTGGTATCTTTCGTCCCTCTTTTTTAGCTCACCGTTCCGAATGAACGATGAGCTTTTGCCATCACTTGGCGTCGTCCGTCGTCGTCGTCGTCCGTCCGGTGTAAACTATTTCAAACATCTTCTTCTCTGAAACTACAGAACCAATTCCAACCAAACTTAAGCTGAATGATCCTAGGGTATCTAGAATAAGGTTAGTGTTTTATTTTCTGTTTCGCCAAAAAACATGGCCGCCATGGCTAAAAATATAATATAGGGGTAAAATGCAATTTTTGGCTTATATCTCAAAAACCAAAGCATTTAGAGCAAATCTGACATGGTTAAAAGTGTTCATTAAGTTCTATCAGCCCTGAAAATTTCAGATGAATCTAATAACCCATTGTTGGGTTGCTGCCACTAAATTGGTAATTTTAAGGAAATTTTTCAGTTTTTGGTTATTATCTTGAATATTATTAATGATAAAGATAAACTGTAAACAGAAAAAATGTTCAACAAAGTAAGATCTACAAATAAGTTTAATGACCATGATGACCAAAATTGCCAATTGACCCCTTAGGAATTATTGCCTTTTAAAGACAATTTTTCACAATTTGTTCATCTAGTTTGCTTAATATTTTAAACAAATCTTCTCCTCTGAAAGTCCTGAATCAATTTCAGCCAAACTTGGGCTGAAAGAGTTTCAGAGTATCTAGTATAAATTTTGTATTTATTTCCATGTACGTCAAGAAACATAGTCACTATGGCTAAAATGGAACATAGGGGTAAAATGCATGTTTTTGCTTTTGAAGAAAATATGACAGATACAAAGAACATGTAAGTGGAATTTTTAAGCTACTCATTGATATATATTGAAAAGCAAAAATGATCATTGATGAAAGAGTTAAGCAAAAAGTTACAGGTAAGCGATTCAGGCTCATGAGAGCCTCTTGTTTCTTATCTTGTTTCATAAAACTATGCTTGTTTATATGATCAATTGAATGCGAAAAAAAAAATCCTTATTTTAGTCATCTTTCGTTTACATTCACTGAGCTGTCAAAGTACAGGTTTTTTTTTTAGCATTCCTTAATTATATACATACAGAACAAATACAAAATGATAATGTATTACAATCAAACACGAAAATAAAAATATTACTTTAATTTTAATTGCGAAACTCAGCTTAACTGCACAGAATACAATAACTGTTTGTTTTGACTACACTTGATTTAATAAGACACGATTCATTGAATGCCTACAATTTTTTACCTGTATTTTGTCGGCAGATCAAAAGGTGTAGGCATTCGAGGAATAAACCAAAGTCAGTCTTATTATACTCTTCAACTTCGAAAAAGCAATTTCCTAATTAACGACGTTTGGCCTGAGAACACTAATCCGATTAGTACTATATAAGATCGGACAATGATAATATTTATATTAATAGAAAGAACAATATTCATTTTTAATGAATGACTAATTGACTTTATAAGCCGTTGTTTGAAAGTCTTCCATTCAGTAACCCACACATTTACAAACATGTTTTGACAACAGAAACATTTATGTTTTCGTTAAATTGAGTGGTTAAAAAAAAATCAGGTTAGATCTTGTAGATCTCGTTAGAAACTTATATATATTGGATTTGTTGGACGGGAATATGTGGATTTTGACATAATTCAATTAAGAATAGCAATCAGGACAAAATCTTCTTTGAAATTATATCAACTTTTTCACGTTCTCAGTCTGATCTTGACCAGACCAGATCGACCTGATCGTATATGGGTCGTAGGGATAATTGGGTATGCACAATTTTAGTATAAAAACGTCCAAAACAGTGTTCTCACACAAAGCCTCGGATTTTTTATTACTCCGAGTGTATTTATACAGTATATGATATGCAATACATATGTACAAACCCCCTGCTTTTAAAATATGGTTGTTTTGCAAATCAAAAGGTAGTGGGTTCAACATAGTTGAATGTCAAGTTAAGTTTAGTGAAGGGAGGGAAATTGGACAAGAAAGTTGAATCAAGCAGTACATACATACGTTCAGTGGTTAAACAAACTATTTAAGGGATCAACTGTTCGTTTTATCGTTGTTCATAAGACCTTAATACATAATCAGAAATCCTTACCTGCCATTTTCTTTGATGTAAAAGTTCAAATCGTATCTATGACACAACTGAACATAGATTATAATATAGGACATTCAACTGGTTTATAATATAGGGCATTCAACTACTTTTACGTCCATATACTACACAATGTACTCTACTTTTGAACCATTATTTAATTGTTAAGGCTAGCATTCATGTATTCAAAAAGATGATAAACATGATGAATAACTATGCAGTCTGTGGTACAGGTGATATACATGATATATATGAATAATAACTAAAAATATTAATGTTTTTAAAATTTTGTAATACGCGTATGGTCGGGGTAATTAACGCTCTGTTACACTCTGTTACAGTTTACTTTTTAAACTTATAAACTATTCATATGGTATGACAGCTCATTAAAAAGACGCTATCATAGAGATGATTTTATTATTATATTATAATAGCTAAATAAGAATTAGAAGTTTCACATAGTTAAATTTATTTTATTTTACTATGCGAAAACTATGATAAAAGCATTTTATACCGATGGTCATAACCGATGGTCATTACCGATTTGTTTTATTACGAGTGACTTAAAAATAATAAAAAATTCTTGAACTGTTACACAAGACTTGAAGGCACTGGATGGTAACATAGTTTATTTAATTTGTCTTGTGACTATGGTGTATTGCAGTCATGTTACGATATTTGAGATCTATAGCTTTTTAAAAACACCGTAGACATACCGGAATGACCCAAGACTCGATATCTCTGTACGCAGCTACAAAAAAGCTAGCTTTTCACTCGCAAACAAAAGCCGTAAATGAAAAGGATCGTGCACAACCAATACTTGCAAATGCAAAAAGCTATGATACTGTGTGGAAGAAAATGTCACCCCAAGCCTACATACAAGTATGTAATTAGAGATGAAAACTAACTATGGCATCAATGTTTATTTTTTACGTAGTATTTGAATTATAAAAAATTACACTGTCATGTAACCATCATTCATTTCATTCATTTTTTTAGATTAAGTTTTTGTATTATTGAAACTTTTGAATGTAATTAAAACAAAATACCTGTATGGTCAAAATACCGATATGGTCCGGCCCGGTAATAACCAAACGAGTATTATACTCATATGGTCCGACCATACGCGTACGGTCGGACCATACGCGTATGGTCGGACCATATGAGTATACGCATATGGTCATGACCATACGCGTATGGTCCAAATACTCGTATGGTCCGGAACATATATAAAGCATTCACCGAAGCACATATTTAATAGTGCGCAAAGGTCTTCAAACCAAACATGTATGCATATTCAATGCTTTTACAACCCCCTTATATCTACATGTGTATACTGCAATAAAACCACGATTTAGGCTACGCGCTTAAACACAGCGTTTTCTTTGTTTTCATCTCTACAATGCTACGAAGCTCATCTTCTATTGTCATTTATGTTTTAAGATATCTGCTCATACACGTTCCTTCCCATTGCAAGATTTATACAAATGAAGTCTCTTGATAAAACAAGTCTCTAATAAGTTATGAATCAAATTAACATCACAAGCAGGTCAATTTTTTTATATAACTTTGGACATACTAATTGATATAAAAACATCTGTTCTTATAAAACTTTTAACAATTAGCCCTTTTGTCGGAATGTTCAATATGAGCCTTAATTTACGAGCTTCTCGCAGCGAGTACTGTTATATATATACACACAAGGCTCCGTGGTGTTGACCTTAAATGGTTTACTTTTGCAAATTGTGACTTGGATGGAGGGTTGTCTCATTGGCACTCATACCACATCTAATAATGTCTATCGAATTAAAGCTGGCTCCCCAAACAGTCCTCTGCTTAATAGATAAGGTAAAAACTTCGAAAAATTAGATAAAACTTAGATCATTATTATTATTATTGTAACAATAATCAGAAATTATATTGAAAAAAGGATTTGCTGTTTTAATCATTTAAACTAGAGGCTCTAAAGAGCCTGTGTCGCTCACCTTGGTCTATGTGAATATTAAACAATGGACACAGATGGATTCATGACAAAATTGTGTTTTTGGTGATGGTGATGTGTTTGTTACAGTAGATCTTACTTTACTAAACATTCTTGCTGCTTACAATTATCTCTATCTATAACAGTACTTTCTGTGGAAAATGTTATTGAAAATCTTCAAATTTTAAGAAAATTGTTAAAAATTGACTATGAAGGGCAATAACTCCTTAGGGGGTCAATTGACTATTTTGGTCATACTGACTTATTTTTATTTCTTACTTTGCTGTACATTATTGCTGTTTACAGTTTATCTCTATCTATAATAATATTCAAGATAATAACAAAAAAACAGCAAAATTTCCTCAAAATTACCAATTCAGGGGCAGCAACATAACAACCGATTATCTGATTCATCTGAAAATTCCAGGGCAGATAGATCGTGACCTGATCAACAATTTTACTTCCTGTCAGATTTGCTCTTAATGCTTTGGTTTTTGAGTTATAAGCCAAAAACTACATTTTACCCCATGTTCTATTTTTAGCCATGGCGGCCATCTTGGTTTGTTGGCCGAGTTACCGGACACATTTTTTTAACTAGATACCCCAATGATGATTATGGCCAAGTTTGGTTAAATTTGGCCCAGTAGTTTCAGAGGAGAAGATTTTTCTAAAAGATTAATTTACTAAGATTTACGAAAAATGGTTAAAAATTGACTATAAAGGGCAATAACTCCTAAAGTGGTCAACTGACCATTTTGGTCATTGTGACTTATTTGTAGATCTTACTTTGCTGAACATTATTGCTGTTTACAGTTTATCTCTATCTATAATTATATTCAAGATAATAACCAAAAACAGCAAAATTTCCTTAAAATTACCATTTCAGGGGCAGCAACCCAACAACGGAATGTCCGATTCATCTGAAAATTTCAGGGCAGATAGATCTTGACCTGATGAACAATTTTACTGCGTCAGATTTGCTCTAAATGCTTTGGTTTTTGAGTTATAAGCCAAAAACTGCATTTTACCCCTATGTTCTATTTTTAGCCATGGCGGCCATCTTGGTTGGGCGGGCGGGGCACCGGACACATTTTTTAAACTAGATACCCCAATGATGATCTTGGCCAAGTTTGGTTAAATTTGGCCCAGTAGTTTCAGAGGAGAAGATTTTTGTAAAAGTTAACGCAGGACGACGACGGACGACGACGACGGACGACGACGGACGCCGGACGCCGGACGCCAAGTGATGAGAAAAGCTCACTTGGCCTTTCGGCCAGGTGAGCTAAAAATGTATGTTTTGTTTGATTATTCTTGGAACGTTCAAATTATAATTTATTTTGTATTGTTTCTTCTTTTTCTTTATTCTATTCATAGCACTAGTATATATTAATAGGAGATTAGTAAAAGAACCAAAAAAGTAAAAAAAATATATATAGGTCAATGTGCTTGTTTTAGAGACATTGAAATTTTAGCGGGAAAATATCATCTCTTGATTTTTGATGCCTTATCATTTATAAGTTTAAGTTATCAAGAACTATTGAAAATTAACAAAGATTTTATAAGACTTTTATAGATGGCTTATAATTATACATGTACATGTAAAAGATTTATAAAAAGAAAAATGGGGATCAATGGTGAAAAATTGTTAGGGCATTCAATTTGATAAAACCAGAGGATTACGAAAATCTGACAAAAAACCCAAAATCTGACAAGCGAACATCCTTAAAAAATGCGAACCTCAGTCTCCTAAATATGTGTCAGTCGATTCTGTTCTACATCAGCAGAAATTAGTAAGTCTTCCCGAATTAAGCGGTTCAGTTTCTGTTCTCATTGAAGTCGCCTTTTAGCTGAGAGTCAAAGAGAAAACTCAACAACAAACAATGATAGGGGACGTAGATTTTTATATACATATAGATAAGTTTGTATTTGTTTGGTTTTTATTTTTAATGTTTTTAAGCGTTGGGAAATTTGTTTCTAATGTGTAAATAACCGTCTCTCATAATTCTATAATGTCATTGAATGGCTTTTACATATACATGTGTAATTTGTTTTAATCAATGTGTTATGTAATGTAATGCTTTGTAAAAGGTGAGACGTTAATAAAAATATTGTATTGTATTGTATATTATTACTCTTCAACATCGGAAAAAGCAATTTCCTAATAAACGAAGATTGACCTGAGGACATTAATTCAATTAATACTTGTCTAGTATATAAGATCAGACAATGATACTATTTATATTAATAGAAAGAACAATATATTCATTTTTAATGAGTTACTAAGTGACTTTGTAAGCCGTTGTTTGCATTTGGAGTCTTCAATACAGTAACCCACGAATTTACAAACATGTTTCGACAGCAAAAACATTTATGTGTACGTTAAATGGAGAAGTCTAAGTGTATTTCTTAAAAGAAAACTTCAGTTTGAACAGTCCAATGCATTTAGATCTTGTACATCTCGTTAGAAACTAATCGACATCATTCTACGTGAATTAACAATAGCAACCAGCCCTGAGGACAAAATTCTCTTTGAAATTATATTTATATATTAGCAATAATTGTTTAAAACATCCAAGACATATAAAACTCAGCCCATTGGATCAAGTTCAACACTGAACGAAAATTAAATATTAAGGAATTCAACTTTGAGACTTTTTGTTTTGCGACATGGAGTGTGTATACATTAACGTCGGTGGGACAATGTTTCAGACGAAACTCTCAACTCTTCAGAAATACCCTGATACACTGTTGGGTTCATTAGCAATATCATCCGAATTTTATAATAAGGAACATGAACAGTTTTACTTCGATAGAAATCCAGAACTTTATATCAAATCAATTCAATTTTCGTTTGAATTTTTTTTTCAGTTCGCGTATTAATAGTTTGAAACAAAATAAGACTATTTCTTTTTTCTTTTTTTTTTGCATTTACATTCTGTATGAAAGTTATTGTTCAAGATCATGCCTTCCTGTACTGTATATATGTCGATATTGTATAAAATGTTCTTCAAAGTAAAGTTACCGATATTAGAGTCATTAATTTATTCGCGGCATGAAAAATTATCTTTGTCAACTTTATTCAAAATATTTCTTATTATGATTAGGAAGGATTAAACGCTTCAAACAGTTTTTAGAAACTTGTCGTTTGTTGTTACCGTATGTGAGCTCTAGACTGATGTATTTTTTGTTTGTATTGAGTTCCGGTTTATTTTACGCTTATCCACATCTCCATACATGTATGTTCATGTTTGACATTAATGGAGTCCGATAGGAATTTTTTTCTTTTTCCTGTTTGCGGATTTGTTTTTAAATTATGACAAAATTAGCAAACAATAGGCTTCACCTTTATTATAACGTATTGGGAACATTTAGAACCCAATATAACCTAGCTGTATGTCACCGTACAGCTACCAACAATTAGCAGAACTTATACCTCATAGTAAGCAACGGCTTACAAAAGTGCAATTTCTAAAAAAAAAAAAAAAAACCCAAAAAAACAACTCTCCGTCCAATCGCAATTTGTAAAAGAAAATCATGATAGGTCAAAGTACGGCCTTCAACACGGAGCCTTAGTCCCATACCGAACAGCAAGCTATAAAGGGCCCCAAAATGATTAATGTAAACCCATTTAAACCGGAAAACCAACAGTCTAATCTATATAAAAAAAAAAACGAGAAACACATATGAACCACAGCAACAAACGACAACAACTGAACATCGGGTTAAACATGATTGTAAGAGCGCTCAACCCATACCTTAGTCTGGAACAGTTGTGCTATAACACAACATACAAAAACACTGTAAACTTTAGTTAAAAAGGAATTGACTCATCAGATCTGTACTATGCCCAAAACTATCATAAAAAGGCACAGTACAACCAGTTAATCAAAGATCGTACGAAGCCTTGTTCAACTTCAGTAACTGCTGCTAAATTCGATTCGTATAATAATTCACGTAGGGCTGAAAACCAGATATATTAATTTTACTGTTCTTTTTATGTGTTTATAAGAAGCAATGTGTAACAATTTTGTTTATAAGAAGCAATGTGTAACAATTTACATTTTCAGGTATTTAGCATCATATTTCTCGTCACGGTGGTCGTTTCAGCAATTATACCATGCCTACAAACACATCCAACCGTCCGGATACAACGATTCAACGGAACTACGATCAACCAATACATCCTGTTAAATCCTGACACATGGGTTGATCCTGATAATCACAAGGAAGTGTTATTACTGTCTACATATGAGCCGTCTTGGCTTTATAATTTGAACCTGTTTACCATAGCTTTCTTCACATTGGAATCTATTGTACGTTTCGTGTCGTGCCCATCAAAATGCAGGTTTTTCTTGGAATGGTTAAATGTTTTAGATCTTTTCTTAAACATAGTGATGTGGTCCCGCTTTATCATAGATTGGAGCATTTCAGATGTCATAGCTGAGTCACAACATGAAAAACTAATGCATTTTATCAGTTTTTGTTCCGCAGCCTCTGTATTGCGCTTACTTACGTTTTTTAGGGTTTCAAAACAGTACAATAGTTTGAGAATATTATTTTTGGCAGTGAGAGCAAGTTTTAAACAGTTAGGATTACTTTTGCTGACATTTATGATAATTGCATGGGTCTTTTCAAATATGATTTACTATGCTGAAATCAGAGAGCCAGATACGTTTCCAAATATGTGAGATGGACTATGGTGGTCAGTAGTAACCATGACTACAGTAGGATATGATGATATGTATCCGAAAGGACCATTGTGTCGTGTCGTTAGAGCCGTGTGTGCGATGATTGGAATACTAGTTATAGCTATGCCAATAGCAGTCATTGCAGGGAACTTTGATGATCTTCATAAGACAAATAATGACCGGGAAAGTTATAACAGGATTAAGAAAGAGACGAAAACAGGGAGAAAAGAATTAATTAATTCAATCCCTTCCAAAGAAAACAAAATTGATCCATTCATGAAGTCAAAAGAAGAAAATAATACGGAAAGTTTTCATACTATCAAAATGTAATAAATTTCAACATGTTAAACCATGGAAGTAATATTTAAATCAATATTACTTCTATGATTAAACTAAATGCTACTTCATGTTTGAATATAAAAAAGAAGATGTAGTATGATTGCCAATGAGACAACTCTCCACAAGAGACCAAAATGACACAGAAATTAACAACTATAGGTCACCGTACTACCTTCAAAAATGAGCAAAGCCTATACTGCATTGTCAGGCCCTGAAATTATATTACAATGTAAAACCATTCAAACGAGAAAACAAACGGTATAATTTATGAAGTCAACTTCAAATTGAATTACTAAAAAGTATGATTATGAAATCAGTACCATCATATTCAATAGGCCATTTAATTGGTAAAAAACCGTTATGTCGTATTTTAAAAATACTATTTTGTTCAATCTTTATTATTAAATATTTTCACAACATGTATACTATATGGATCGATTTATAATTAAACACACTGTAATTCATTTGTTTCTGTTGTTGGGTAACTGTCTCAATGACTTGTACCTCACATCTACTTTATTCCTGTTATGATCAAAATACAAATTCAGTTATGACTTCAAATTGATTTTCAATAAACTTTTTATATGAAAAAATGTTTTGCTTTATGGTATGATTACATGATAAAATATTCTTATCAAGTGGCTAGTGAAGCCCACACCAAGAACAAAATGACAATGGGGGAACGTCATATTTCTTTCTTAACATGTTTTAAAGAGAGGCGAAAGATACCAGTCACATACAAACTCATTTATAAGTCGAAAATAATATGACAACGCCATGATTGCTAAAAAAGAAAAAGACAAACAAACAAACAATAGTACACAAAATACAAAAAACAAACTTAAGACTAAGTAACGCGAACCCCATCAAAATGTGGGGTGATCGTTTGTGCTCCGGAAGGATAAGCAGATCCTGCTCCAAATGTGGCACCCGTCCTGTTGATCATGTACTACAAACCTGGTGATATATCTATTCGGTGACCACAATCTGGGAAAAGGAAATGGGATTGTAACATGCAGTTATTTCTTCAATTGTAAGAGGTTATACAGCATTAATGGTTTTAAGTACTGTACAATTATTCTTAAATGTCAAATGTGTCTAAAATACTTTATGTTGTCCAATGCCCTATATGTAAAGTTGAGAACGGAAATGGGGAATGTGCCAAAGAGACAACAACCCGACCATAGAAAAAAACAACAGCAGAAGGTCACCAACAGGTCTTCAATGTAGCGAGAAATTCCCGCACTCGGAAGCGTCCTTCAGCTGGCCCCTAAACAAATATATACTAGTTCAGGGATAATGAACGCCATACTAATTTCCAAATTGTACACAAGAAACTAAAATTAAAATAATACAAGACTAACAAAGGCCAGAGGTTCCTGACTTGGGACAGGCGCAAAAATGCGGCGTGGTTAAACATGTTTGTGAGATCTCAACCCTCCCCCTATACCTCTAGCCAATGTAGAAAAGTAAACGCATAACAATACGCACATTAAAATTCAGTTCAAGAGAAGTCTGACTCTGATGTCGGAAGATGTAACCAAAGAAAATAAACAAAATGACAATAATACATAAATAACAACAGACTACTAGCAGTTAACTGACATGCCAGCTCCATACTTCAATTAAACTGACTGAAAGATTATGATTTCATCATATGAACATCAGGCACAATCCTTCCCGTTAGGGGTTTAGTATCATACCATCATAATATATATAAGAAGACCATGATAACCCGTGTCATGCCAACAACTGGGTTTTGAATAAATGTGTTTAGTTCCGATGCAAAGACCCTATAAGTGAATCAATATTAACGCCAAAATATGCAATCTTTAATGACCTGACAACAGTATCGTAATTATATCCCTTCTTAATAAGTCTATTCAAAGGTTTTGTTAGTTTTTGAGGTGAATACTGACACCTTTGTGCTTTATAAAGAATATTTCCATAAAAAATGTAATGTGAAATACCTGAACGTATAAGAAGTCTGCATGTTGAGCTATATTTATGAATGATGTCCTTATACCGATGATAAAATTTAGTAAATGTTTTGACTAGTTTGTGATATCGAAAACCCGTACACGTTTGTACACGTTTGCAACAAAGGCATGATTTACGGGGCCATTCACAAATTTGTAAAACAGTGCCATCTTGATGATACAGAACCGAGAATAATTCAGTCGTTACATTTAAGTAGAAGAGATCGATTACGGGGAAGGACTGAATTATTCGGGTTACATTATTCCACTAAAGTGCTCATTCAGATATCTAGCACAATGTTTGTCCTTAGATTGGAATATTATGATAGTGTGCAATATGATAAATATTCAACGTCCAAGATAATCCTAAAGTATCAAAAGCAATATGCCCTTTTTCGTACGTTCGTTTTACGGTTTCCTCTAAGATAATCGTTAAAATTATCGGTGCATTACGCTTACGCACATTACCATTACATTTCACGCAAAAATCATTACGTTTGTGCAAAGATTTTGATTACAATTGCGCACATTTATTTGATAGGAAAACTCAGATAAACTCTGTTAAATGTAAGTATAAGTATCTTCAAAATTATTAATTCATAACAGATATAGGAAGATGTGGTAATGCAAATTCATAGACAAGTAACTTTTGGCTCGAAATGGTCTAAAATTATTTCTCTTTCAGTTTCATTTTTGCAAATTTGTTGGTTAGTTTAAGTAAACAATGACATCAAGAGCAATCTGTTGTGTTAGAGTAGGGCTACTTTAACGTTCTAAACTGGAGGGAATTAATTAGTGGTCCGACCCCTAAAACAACTGAATTATTCGGGTTAATCCGATACCAATACCAATAGTACATGTAGTTTCCGGTGGTAGAAAAATACAAAGACGGGTTCAAACAGAAAGATTTTGAAAGCAGGGAAAGTGTGCACCTTATGATCTGCATAACTTTATCCGGTGACAATACGAATATCAAAAATCCAGGCTAAAATATGTCGCGATGTGTTCTAAATTTCTAGTTACTAGTATTCTTGAAATATCAATGAAAGACTTAATGCTGTTTTATTGATCGCTTAACTAATAACCGGGCCATTGATCGCTTAACTTATAACCCGGCATAGTACCTAAAAAATAAACATTCTCAAATCTTTTTGTACCTACCATTTCAAACGTTCTTAGAACTTTCAACAGTCACAGAGCATGCTGATATCCATTTGACATTAAACCAAAAAAATGAAACTCTTTGTTAGAGAAAGTAGAAAAGGCATAGTTGGTATATTTGAATTGTTCACATCTGTTCCTATGGGCTAGCCTTTAGTCGTTCAATGTAGGTGCATAGCTTAGTATTCTTTTTCATCTTATATACGTGTATATATTTTTAAAAGTTATAGTATGGAGCTGAGAAATATTTGTAAAAGTTTACTTAAGAAACAATTCCCAAAACAGTCAATTATGGTAGGTTGCAAATACACGTGGACAATTTTTGTGCATAACCATAGTTTCAACAGATGGATATAAGACTGAAAAAATGGGTAAGAATCTCATCGAAATGCTTTAAAAGATCCTAATACACATTTTGTTCTTTGTAAATTCGATAACGTTCGAACAGGTAGTAGCAGTCATATTAGTCAAACAATTCAGCATTTGTAGTCTAAGAGTACATTGTAGTACCTTAACAATCTGGACAGATTAACGATTCAACATTACATGTGTGCACATTGCAGAACTAACTGAATTGTATTTTTTGTTCTTTTTTGGGGGTGGGGGGGGGAGGTACAGCAGGACGGGGCAACACATTCAAAGTTTTCCGGTAACATAAAAATAATTTTAGGCCAAAATTGTCCTGGGGTCCGTAGCAAATATGTTATATAATGTGTAAAAGTAAATATTTTCCTGTATACAACGAAATTCAAATTCTGTGTATATATACACTATTAAAAATTATTCCTCTTTGATTTATTTGTTCAAATTGTACTTTATATTGTTTCAGTATATTAGGTATTTCATAATTTTAGTAGGACTATTTTTGTAGCTTAAATAACAACATTTTCAACGAAAGCAAGTTTATTACGTGTTACTATCACGGGATTTTTATTCGGATTGAAGCAATAAGACAGGGTTTAAATGTATGCCAATAATCTTTCGTGTAATGTTAATCGATGCGAAGAAAATAGCAATTTAAAACACAAATGTAGTCCAAATTTTGGCCTTGAATCAAACACGCATTATATCGTGCCGTTAATCGTGTTGTAGTTCACACTATCTGGATATTAACTAGGACAATTGTCACTCACTTCGTTTCTCATTTATGCTTGTTGTATGATTGATTTTGATGTTTTGAATAGTCCAATAAATTTGAAGTTCGTAGTTTTGTTTGAGGAAACATTTTTTTTTTGTTGGTTTTTATGACTTTAATTGATTTATTGAAGTAATAGTTTTGTTATAATTGTAATACAAAAATCAAATCCTTCGGTCATATTTCAGACCCGGAATAGGGCGGAAATTCGGCGTTTTATTTGAGAAAATACTATTTTGTTGGAAAACTTTAGTTCTTTTATTGAATTCATAGTTTTGGGATCAGTGTATTATATGTCGGGGTTCTGCTTCTGAATTGCTCATTAACATGCGAGGAATTAGCAAAAATAGCTGTATTGATGCTATGGGAGCACGGAAAGATAATGTATATTTTAGGATATTGCATGATGTTTCAGACCAAGATCCTCTTCGTGCTGATAATTACAAAATATTATACCACCGTTCGTGCTATACATCCTACACTAGCAGACACAACTGCAGTTATTTTAAAGCTGAATATTCGTTCGGCGTCATTAGGTTAGCTCGAGAAAAAAAAACTACAGCCGTTCAAACATATGTTCAAAACATGCAGGTTCAATCTACATGTATTTGCCAAGTTTTAAATTGGGATGTTTTTTTTTTTTTTGAGAAAATAAAACATTAAAAAAAGACAGGAAGCTCCGCTCAATAGAGTCAAATGACAAAAAGGGTAATTTAAGAAGATCAGCATTTGAAAAGAATGACCAAAGAATGCTTTGCATTAATGATGGATGACAAAGCATTTTTTGACAATGCAGTCTATCATTCAGTTTGTATTACCAAATATTTGTTAAGTAAAGCTACATCAATAAAGTCTGAAAGCGTAAACAATGATAGTTCTATGCTAGATCACGACACCGCTTTTCGGTCGCTAATTTATGATTTACACGAAGAACTATTTGTTGGTAGAAAGGCATTCCCCATGTCGCAAATATTGCAAATATATATTTTCATCTTCCTGATCACCTACCAAAGACATACCCTGTACATGTAACTAAACTACAAGATAAATTGGAAAGGTATTACGACAGGGCAATTATTGTACAACCACAGCGCGGTAAATGGAAGTCAAACTTTATATTTTGTAGCAACGTATCAATAGATAACGTTGTTACAGCCGCGGGAAAGTTCAAAGTAGAGTTGAAGACATCTGAAATTGAACAGGACGTATCGCAAGTATCTGAAAATATCAGCGAAGATCAAATATTGCATTCCGCGGCTAAAATCCTTAGACGTGACATCGAAAATTTTACCGTTTCTACCGTTGAATACCCAACTCCAAACGAGGCTCCCTTAGCTGAATCTATGGAGCGGATGCCTTCATCGTTTACAAAATTTGTCTGTTGCCTGATGGATAATTAGTCATTTAAGGACGCATCTGAACCCTTTGTTGTTTCGTTTGACAAAATAAGGAAGGTGATGGGTATAACTGAGTGTATTGTTTCGGTTTCCAAGGATACTTTTACTCTGTTTCACCTTGATCTTGCTGTGCAGTTATACCACGATTTTGGATCGAAACATCTCATAGAGACCTTATATTCCCATGGTTATTGTGCTTCATATGGAGAGATCAGGCGATACATCACCAGCACTGCCAATCATGAAATATAAAAAAATCACTCGGTGTTTACGTTCCAGATGGAATAATTCCTATTCCAGATGGCGGAGGTTTGGTTCAGGAAGGTGCTAGTAATATCGATATTAACACGGAAACCATAGATGGAAAGGATACCTTCCATTCAATGGCAAGGGCTGTTTTCCAAATTCGATATTATACAATGTTATAACGAAGAACCAAACATAGATCAGTCAAAAATGAAAAGAACCCAAGAAAGGTCAATGCAGATCAATGACAGTGTTTTCTCTCTGTCCGCTTGCATGCTATTTGTTAAACTAAAAACAAGAGAAACGCCCCGTAGAAATAAAAATGTATACGACAACATCACTGACTGCGCAAGTAAACTATCCAATACACCAGAAATGCTTTGGATTCTCTTAAGGTCGATCTCTAGAAAGAATTTAGACATACCTGTTGTATTCCCAACAGTCTTGCCTCAGAAAATACCGTTTTGGACCGACTATAACAGCTGTTTATCGAATGTTAAACCCAATTTCTCGATAGTGTCCTATGCACCTATTATCGATTCTAAGCCAAATGATATAGTCCGGCCGATTGGTGAAAACATTGCTCAAAGTATGAGGAAAGCACCAATTTTTGCCGGATGGTACATTTTTTTGTACTGAGCAATTTTAGCTATGGACCCACCCTCAAAATTCAAAATGGCGGCTTATTTCAATATGGTTGCAGTACATTCTAAAATATTTTTCAATATTGCACAAACCACAGTGGATTTGATGCTAGAAGCACAAAAATCATCATATTTAAATGACTTGGTGTACTTAGCAAGATTTTGTTTTGATCTATCTTTGAAATACAAAATGGCGGCTATTTTCAAAATGGCCGCCTTGAAAAATAAGCAAATATTCATTTTATTGATGTAAAGTGTCATTTATAGTATGTCCCAGTTCTGTCCTTTTTGATTTTGCCTTCCTTGTCATTTCATACACAAAGTAGTTGCTTTCATAAAAAGCTGCAGTAGTAGCTTTCATTAAAAGCAGCACTGTTTGTTGTCTTGGGTCGCACATTAAAGCTGCGGTTTGGGATTTATCTGCCTTAAGATATTATTCAGTGCCTATCTTATTTCTTGTGTCGCAATATTTTGCTATTTGAGATATTAAACTGTGAATTGAGAATCACATATCAGTGCAATGGCAGGAATTGAGGACAACACGGACAAGAACATTAAAATTGCAGAAACTGAATCACTTGGGGATATGGAGAAACCCACAGCTGAAGACGTTTTAATAGAGGAAAGCTCAGAAATGACTATTAAACTATTGTACCAGGAATTTTAAGCAGATAGAAAATATAATGCTCAAAGAACAGTTGAGATTTACCGCAATATAAAACAGAGCCAAGCGCGAATTGATAAAATATGTGTTCGTCTCATTACGTTTTAAGCTGAACAGAAAGAGGCAATAAATATTAATAACGAACAGATGAGAGCAATATCTCGGCAACTTCATCAGTCTGAAGACATGATAGACCACAAGGCTAGTAATAATTGCTTGGCGGAATTGATGGTAAGACCAATACGATATTCAATCTTATGGTGAGATGAATGGATAATCTGACAACAGCTGAGGAAGGATACACAGTTCAATTTAAAAGTGCATTTGAACAGCAGGGTACCTTCCAACAACTGGCATCTGTTGTAAATGAATTATTGGACAATCGAAATAAAGAAGTTAAAATTCCTGCAATGGACACATCATCTAAGCCAAAATGTGACCTTATCCAGTACAGCGCAAGTTTACCAAAAGTACACAACAAAACCCATGCCTTGGGTCTTTCCCCCCATTATAGTTCGCATGAAACATCAACCGCACCAACTATGTTGAAGGTGTCTTCACCATAAGTCAAAAGTCCTATGTCAGGGCCCTTGGCCCTGACTGAGACAATTGAAATTTTTCAACAACAATCTCTATTTAAGAAAATACTATAAACCTCTAGTACTAATCAAGGATACCAGCAAAAATACTTATGTGTCTTCTTACACACACTTACCATCTACTATGAGTCAATAATATTTAGTAAAGAGCAGCACACCATTACAGAAACAATTGGCTGCAAGTGGATTCTATCAAGCTTCTCCAATGATGAATGCAGTGCCTATACTAACGGTATCATCCCCGTCCTGTTAATGGACTTATTAGGTTTTTTTTTTATTTGCCTGATTCGTACATGGACTTGTAAATGACTCTTTATAACATTTGTAGAGATAATGGCACTATGACAATTTTACGGCACCGCTAAAGCATACCCCCATCAACACTAGATATTCAAAGAACTGAAGTTTTGGTTCACAATTCATCGTGTACTGTGTTACAAGCTTGAATAAAGTCGATTAGGGAATATTTTGGCCGACTAATGACAGCTATACTTGATATAGCCTTGTCCGCAAGTGGCGTTTGACACGGGTATACCAAAATGTCGCAGAAGTATAGGTTTGAATCCCGCAGTGGTTATAACATAACCATATTAAGACAATTGACATACAAGGCAGTTTTGCTTTGCAATTTCAGTATAACTAGTATTATATCGACAAGATATACAATAAAAGTCATCATATACTATGTTATGATAAATGATATAATCCGACTACGAAAACATAAGCCGACTAACGACAACTTTATTTGATATAGCCTTGTTGACCGCAAGTTTTCTACTGCGCTTTGAACATAGCATTCGTGTTATCAAACGCGAATCAAATTCCGCAGAAAGAATAACAAAAATGTGCTACACTGAACACAAAATACAAAGGTATTTTTACACAGTCATGACAGTTGTTCAATCAGTATATACATTTAGATTAATGTCATCAACCCCTCGATTTCAGATTTATTATGTGGATCAAAAGCCGCATACTGTAAACAGCAAGACGCTACAGTGACACTCAAATGAAAAAGTCAAAAAAGAAATTGAAAACATTGAAAAGTCGGCTATAGCTATACAAATAGACATAATTTTTCTCAGGCATTATTGTATTTATGGTACAAGTGTCGGCTCCTTTGTTGTCAGTAATGTCTTTAATTTAAAAATAAGAAGATTTTGCATTATTGTCGACAATACCTAATTGTAGCCTTGGTAATACATGATTTAAAGATTCAGAGTTATACTTTTGTATGCGGTATTTAGTACGTAGGTGAAACTGGACAATATTTACCTAATCGCACTCAAGAACATCTGTATCGTTTTAAAAGACCCAATAAATTCAAAAGTATCATTTATCAACACCTTAAGAAGCACAATTATCCTATTAAGTGTTTACCAGTTCAACCTTTGAAATTTTGAAGTAGTAAAAAAGCAGCCTGGTGAATCTCATTCAAAGTTTGTACGATTACGGAAAATAATTGCATTAAGGATGTACTTAGGTGAGGTTAGGTAAAAATTAAGAATTTAAAAAATTAGAATTGATACTATAAGCTGGTAGAGTATCAATTAAAGATAATGATAAGCTAAAAATATTGATAGGTCATCATGGATCTCCTTTTTGAGATATTTGAGATTTAAAATATGGCGGGAAAAGGCTGACTCGAACTTTTATCCTATATTTCCATTGGTATTATTTGGGTGTCAAAACAAAAAAAAGAAAATCAAGAATCTTCTAAAATTTTGATAAATGACCTTTCATGAGCTATTAAGTCTTATATGAAAAAATAAATGGGTGTTATGGGGCAAAATATTTTGCATTGTATTGTATGGAAAAATAGCAAGGAGTCCGAACATTTGACACAAATTCCAAAACCTCACCTAAGTACATCCTTAAATTGGATTAAAAAGTTACAGACAGTCTACCCTCTCGGTCTTAATGATAATATCATGGGAATTGGCAATATATCAAGAACCGATTTTGTTAACATTTTGGATATAGTTTCAAAAACTGTTCGAAAAAACGTTCTCATGGTCGTAGAAAAAATCGCAATCAAAGAAAATTTCGGACCAATCATACCAATATTTCGGACCTAATTTCTATTTCAAAAGACAACCGCAGACATTATCTGTTAACAAAGATCTGTTCATTACCGATTAATAAGTTAAATAAAATTTTAAAGGTGCAACACAATTTCATATAGCAGTCCTAAGTATGAAATCGTTCAAATTATAATGGCATATTGTTATTCTAAACTGTTTCCCAAAATTGATCGCCCTGAAGATAAAAAAAACCTTTTATTAAAATAAAGTATGCCAATAAAGGTTTTGATTTTGTAAATATTGACGGTATTTTTAACAACCATTCTGTTAAAGAACAAATTCCTGGATATTTTGATAATACTGAGCTCCCTCTTATTTGTTATATTTACAAGAAATCTGGCCGGCAAATTGGTGTTTAATTAGAGCAGTGAAAATACATCTACATCATGTAATTGCAGTAATTCCGCATACATTTATTGACCCATTTCCCATTTTATAACAGGAGATCTAAACATCGTTCAAGACCGAGAGTTAAAATCATTCCTCAGTAAAGGACCTAAATATTGTCCTCCGTCAATTATTAATTGGAATGAGTGTTGAAATATCATCCACGACTAACTCCGTACTTACAATTGGAAATGGATAAAACGGAAAAAAACTGACAAAAAAACTTTGGACTCTTTTTTTAATTCAGTAATGAACATAGTTGATATACGTATTCAACATTTTTAAGAACATTTTACTCTTAACAATAACCACAATAAACCTCTTTCTCGTATCAAACATAAACTAAAAGAACTAACCAAGGAATTCGTTTTTGTCCCGGCCGATAAAGCTGCTAATGATATTATTATTGTTTGACGTAAATTTTACATTTAAGTTCTACAAAAAGAAATCACCAGTTCACCAACACTCCATTTTCAAAAAACGACATCTGTAACAAACATAAACTTTTAGCTACCGCTTTACAAGCAGAACCAAAAACAAAGAAAGTCCTAACTATGTATTGCCTTACGAAGCTACACAAAACACCTTACAAATATAGATTTATTTCTTCTTCAAGCCATTGTTCCACTACTAAATTATCTATTGTACTTACCAGTACACTTGGTACAATCAAAAACCTGATAATAAATGGTTCAAATAAGGCCTCCGAAAATAGTGGAATTAATTACTTTTGGAGTGTCAAAAACTCGTTGGAAGTACTTGATAAATTACATGCTTATATTTTCAAAATGGCCGCCTTGAAAAATAAGCAAATATTCATTTTATTGATGTAAAGTGTCATTTATAGTATGTCCCAGTTCTGTCCTTTTTGATTTTGCCTTCCTTGTCATTTCATACACAAAGTAGTTGCTTTCATAAAAAGCTGCAGTAGTAGCTTTCATTAAAAGCAGCACTGTTTGTTGTCTTGGTTCGCACATTAAAGCTGTGGTTTGGGATTTATCTGCCTTAAGATATTATTCAGTGCCTATCTTATTTCTTGTGTCGCAATATTTTGCTATTTGAGATATTAAACTGTGAATTGAGAATCACATATCAGTGCAATGGCAGGAATTGAGGACAACACGGACAAGAACATTAAAATTGCAGAAACTGAATCACTTGGGGATATTGAGAAACCCACAGCTGAAGACGTTTTAATAGAGGACAGCTCAGAAATGACTATTAAACTATTGTACCAGGAATTTTAAGCAGATAGAAAATATAATGCTCAAAGAACAGTTGAGATTTACCGCAATATAAAACAGAGCCAAGCGCGAATTGATAAAATATGTGTTCGTCTCATTACGTTTTAAGCTGAACAGAAAGAGGCAATGAATATTAATAACGAACAGATGAGAGCAATATCTCGGCAACTTCATCAGTCTGAAGACATGATAGAGCACAAGGCTAGTAATAATTGCTTGGCGGAATTGATGGTAAGACCAATACGATATTCAATCTTGTGGTGAGATGAATGGATAATCTGACAACAGCTGAGGAAGGATACACAGTTCAATTTAAAAGTGCATTTGAACAGCAGGGTACCTTCCAACAACTGGCATCTGTTGTAAATGAATTATTGGACAATCGAAATAAAGAAGTTAAAATTCCTGCAATGGACACATCATCTAAGCCAAAATGTGACCTTATCCAGTACAACGCAAGTTTACCAAAAGTACACAACAAAACCCATGCCTTGGGTCTTTCCCCCCCATTATAGTTCGCATGAAACATCAACCGCACCAACTATGTTGAAGGTGTCTTCACCATAAGTCAAAAGTCCTATGTCAGGGCCCTTGGCCCTGACTGAGACAATTGAAATTTTTCAACAACAATCTCTATTTAAGAAAATACTATAAACCTCTAGTAATAATCAAGGATACCAGCAAAAATGCTTATGTGTCTTCTTACACACTTACCATCTACTATGAGTCAATAATATTTAGTAAAGAGCAGCACACCATTACAGAAACAATTGGCTGCAGTTCAACCTTTGAAATTTTGAAGTAGTAAAAAAGCAGCCTGGTGAATCTCATTCAAAGTTTGTACGATTACGGAAAATAATTGCATTAAGGATGTACTTAGGTGAGGTTAGGTAAAAATTAAGAATTTAAAAAATTAAAATTGATACTATAAGCTGGTAGAGCATCAATTAAAGATAATGATAAGCTAAAAATATTGATAGGTCATCATGGATCTCCTTTTTGAGATATTTGAGATTTAAAATATGGCGGGAAAAGGCTGACTCGAACTTTTATCCTATATTTCCATTGGTATTATTTGGGTGTCAAAACAAAAGGAAGAAAATCAAGAATCTTCTAAAATTTTGATAAATGACCTTTCATGAGCTATTCAGTCTTATATGAAAAAATAAATGGGTGTTATGGGGCAAAATATTTTGCATTGTATTGTATGGAAAAATAGCAAGGAGTCCGAACATTTGACACAAATTCCAAAACCTCACCTAAGTACATCCTTAAATTGGATTAAAAAGTTACAGACAGTCTACCCTCTCGGTCTTAATGATAATATCATGGGAATTGGCAATATATCAAGAACCGATTCTGTTAACATTTTGGATATAGTTTCAAAAACTGTTCGAAAAAAACGTTCTCATGGTCGTAGAAAAAATCGCAATCAAAGAAAATTGCGGACCAATCATACCAATATTTCGGACCTAATTTCTATTTCAAAAGACAACCGCAGACATTATCTGTTAACAAAGATCTGTTCATTACCGATTAATAAGTTAAATAAAATTTTAAAGGTGCAACACAATTTCATATAGCAGTCCTAAGTATGAAATCGTTCAAATTATAATGGCATATTGTTATTCTAAACTGTTTCCCAAAATTGATCGCCCTGAAGATAAAAAAAACCTTTTATTAAAATAAAGTATGCCAATAAAGGTTTTGATTTTGTAAATATTGACGGTATTTTTAACAACCATTCTGTTAAAGAACAAATTCCTGGATATTTTGATAATACTGAGCTCCCTCTTATTTGTTATATTTACAAGAAATCTGGCCGGAAAATTGGTGTTTAATTAGAGCCATTTGTGTAAAGATGATAATATCAGTGAAAATACATCTACATCATGTAATTGCAGTAATTCCGCATACATTTATTGACCCATTTCCCATTTTATAACAGGAGATCTAAACATCGTTCAAGACCGAGAGTTAAAATCATTCCTCAGTAAAGGACCTAAATATTGTCCTCCGTCAATTATTAATTGGAATGAGTGTTGAAATATCATCCACGACTAACTCCGTACTTACAATTGGAAATGGATAAAACGGAAAAAAGCTGACAAAAAAACTTTGGACTCTTTTTTTAATTCAGTAATGAACATAGTTGATATACGTATTCAACATTTTTAAGAACATTTTACTCTTAACAATAACCACAATAAACCTCTTTCTCGTATCAAACATAAACTAAAAGAACTAACCAAGGAATTCGTTTTTGTCCCGGCCGATAAAGCTGCTAATGATATTATTATTGTTTGACGTAAATTTTACATTTAAGTTCTACAAAAAGAAATCACCAGTTCACCAACACTCCATTTTCAGAAAACGACATCTGTAACAAACATAAACTTTTAGCTACCGCTTTACAAGCAGAACCAAAAACAAAGAAAGTCCTAACTATGTATTGCCTTACGAAGCTACACAAAACACCTTACAAATATAGATTTATTTCTTCTTCAAGCCATTGTTCCACTACTAAATTATCTATTGTACTTACCAGTACACTTGGTACAATCAAAAACCTGATAATAAATGGTTCAAATAAGGCCTCCGAAAATAGTGGAATTAATTACTTTTGGAGTGTCAAAAACTCGTTGGAAGTACTTGATAAATTACATGCTTATATTGGTGATTTTGAATCTGTTCAAAGTTTTAATTTTTATACACTATATACCACTTTGCCTCACATTATCATTAAGAAAAAATTCACACATCTAATTAAATGGGCATTTAAAAAGTCAGAACGTGAATATATATGTTCAAATTCTTTTAGGTAATTTTTTAGTAGCAATAAACCAAAAAAACTATGTCAATTGGACATGCTTTGATATTATATCTGCCCTTGAATTTTTACTAGATAACATTTTTGTTCACTTTGGAGATTCCGTATATCGTCAGGTTATCGGAATTCCAATGGGAACTAACTGTGTACCACTTATTGCGGACCTGTTTTTGTATTGCTATGAGTTACAATTTATGACAAAAATCAGCAAAGACCCATCGAAACAACATCTGCTACACACATTCAATAATACATTTGTTTTTGTACTTTTCGATATTTGGATGATATTTTGGCTCTCAATAATGACGACTTCAGTATGTATACTGGCGACATTTACCTTGTTGAACTTATTTTAAATAAAGCTAAATACTAACAATGACCACTGCCCTTTCCTCGATCTTGATATCTATATTATTAACGGAAAGCTTAATACTAAAATTTATGATAAAAGAGATGATTTTTCATTTCCTATTGTTAATTATCCATTTTTAGATGGTGACGTTCCCTTGTCACCATTTTACGGTGTTAATAAATCTCAACTTGTACGATTCACTCGTGTATGTAACAATGTTTTTGATTTTAACGAGAGAAATTTATGTATTACTGAAAAATTATTACACCAGGGTTTTCGATATCACAAACTAGTCAAAACATTTACTAAATTTTATTATCGGTATCAGGACATCATTCGTAAATATAGCTCAACATGCAGGCTTCTTATACGTTCAGGTATTTCACATCCAATATTTTATGGAAATATTCTTTATAAAGCACAAAAATGTCAGTATTCACCTCTGAATCTAACAAAACCTTTAAATAGACTTATTAAGAAGGGATATAGTTACGATACTGTTGTCAGGTCATTAAAGATTGCATATTTTGGCGTTAACATTGATTCACTTATAGGGTCTCTGCATCGGAACTAAACACATTATTTTAAAAACCAGTTTTTGGCATGACACGGGTTATGGTCTTCTCATATATGTTATGATGGTATGATACTTAACCCCTCACGGGAAGGATTGTGCCTGATATTCATATGATGAAGACATAATATTTTAATCGTTTCAATTGAAGTCTGGAGCATGCATGTCAGTTAACTGCTAGTAGTCTGATGTTATTTATGTATTATTGTCATTTTCTATATTTTTTTTGGTTACGTCTTCTGACCTCAGACTCGGACTTCTCTTTAACTGAATTTTACATGTGCGTATTGTTATGCGTTTACTTTTCTGCATTGGTTAGAGGTATTGGGGGAAGGTTGAGATCTAATGAACATGTTTAACCCAGCCGCAATTTTGCGCCTATCCCAAGTCAGGAGCCTCTGGTCTTTGTTAGTCTGGTATTATTTTTAATTTTAGTTTCTTGTTTACAATTTGGAGTTTGGTATGGCGTTCATTATCACTGAACTGGTATATATATATTTGTTTAGGGGCCAGCTGAAGGACGCCTTTGGGTGCGGGAATTTCTCGCTGCATTGAAGACCTGTTGGTGACCTTATGCTGTTGTCTGATCTATGGTCGGGTTGTTGTCTCTTTGACACATTCCCCATTTCCATTCTCAATTTTATTATCTTCCCTCTCTTTTTTTATTCTTGCAAGCTATCATTGAGTGAAATTTCAATATGGTGTATGTAGGAGGTTTGATAAGTAAATACAAATCAAAATAAGTTTTAATATCTTTAATTTTGGTAAAGACTTATCAGCCACATTGGAGTATATTCTCCGCAACCTGAAGGTCCAACACTGAAATTATACATGAAATGCATGTATTAGTAATTTATTTGTTGACACATATTAGCCTAGACTCTTAGTTCTATACAATGTAAGTTATCTTGTCCGTGTTCCTCAAAAGAGTTGGTTGTGTGTGTTATTATAACTTGTCTGTTTGGCTTTTGTAGACATGACACTGTTAGTTTATTTCCGATAAAGTTGAGTGTCCCTCTGGTATCTTTCTCCCCTCTTTTATAAAATTTGCTGTGTAATATGCTTCCAATATTTAGGTCTATCCAGGAGACAGACTTAAAGGCGTTGTACTAATGCATTAAACATTCGTGTTTTAAAGGGTTTTAATTTACACTTATAGGGCTTGAAAAAAAGGTTAGGAAATATAAACTTTATAAACAGTCGCAGTCTAATTTTCAGTCCACAATAAAACTTTTTGGAGAACATTTTTTTGTTCTCATATGCTCATTTGCTGACAGTTATTTATTTTGCCGTGCTGATCAATGAAGCAGTCACTATTGAAAAATCGATAAATGGCCGACTTTTCCATAATTCCATAAATGAAGCTAGTTGCAAACGATCTATTAAATAAATAATTGATGTTTTTAAATTATTTACTAAAACTTTGCTTTAAACTTCAAATACTCTTAATGAATAACACGATGTTGCATAAATGCCAATGAGACAACTATCTGGCAAATTCCAAATGAAGTGGATTTGAAAAAAAAACATAGGACACAATGAGCATTTAACAGTTTTCAAATTCAAACAATATAGTCAGTTATAAAAGGTCCCGGCATGACAAATGTAATTTTTTTTATGAATAAACCAACAAACTGATTGATGGCATAACCATAAATGAACAACAAATATGACAGACATGTACAGCAACCCACGACAACAGTGTAAACTAGTCTTCTTAATTCGAACAGGCACATTATATAATATGTCGGCGTAAATATACTTTATATCATACATCCGGTGTTCTTCGACAGTAATATTACAGCATCTAACCATGATAATAAAATAAAACTATGAACATTGTGTTTTGTTGTGGGAAGAATTCGAACAATATCATACTTGGTAACTACAACCACACCTGCTTAGCAATGTTTAGAGACCACACGTATTAAGCAGAAACTTGTGTTAATTTTCGAACCTCTATAGTACATTTCAATTTGATTAAACCTAAGTCAAAAGGCCACCTGTCTTAAGATTCCACATTTTTGGTTTCCCTTAATTTCCCTTAAATGGTCTCTGAAAACAGGTATCTCTATATATAAATCAGTATTATATTAATTTTAACTCGATGTTTCTATCATGCAGTACTAGTGTCACCGAGATAAGTTATTAAAATTACCTTTTTTCACAGACAAAGAAGTGCGAGGTTGAGCATGCCCTATCGTTCCAATGAAGTTTACCATCATTGTACATGTCTTTGATAGACAGTGCTCATAAGAACGCCCATTAGGCTCGTCAGGTCCACAGTCAGTAAAGCCCAAGTAGGTGTTGCTAGTGTTCCAGATGAATCGTCTTTTAACGTTTAAAGCATTTGCACCGATCCAAACCTCCAGATCAGCTAAAAAATATGGACGTATAAATAAAAGTCCATGTTAGCAATTCTCAAACTGATGAATTAATACATGTAATAATTGAGAGAATTGCATTCACTTCACGTAAAAAAAAATAATCCTGGCTGCATCAACATGCTTACCAATAAAGAAATGAAAATGCATTTACAAACATAACATCAACAATACATTTTCACATGGCGATTTTATAGGATACCAGTACTTCGAGCGCAGATTTTATTAGGAAATCAGGTTTATTTCTTCGAATTGATCATTATCAAACATTGAAGTGATTCCATTCAAAAAATTGAGAATGTAAATAGGTAATGTTTCAAAGAGACAACAACCCGACCAAAGAACAGAAGACTACCAATGGTCTTCAACACAGCCAGAAAATTCCACACCCGAGGCGGTCTTAAGCCTTCCCATAAGCAAAATGTGTACTACCTCAATTTTTTCCGAAAATCTACTCTCGATTCAATTTGAATATGCATGCTTTAAGGTATCAGGACACTTTGCATATATATTTTGTGTATTGTATGTGTTTGAAGCGTAGCTACATGTAAGTGTGCCATTTTTAGCTAGATTATAATCTGGTATAGTACTGTGGATTCAATTATATTCGTGAGTCCTTATTTTTTGGAATGGAGGAACACTTTAAATTTCGTGGACATTTGATTTCGTGGCTTGCAAAAGTCTGCAAACAACCTGATTGAAAATCGGTAATTCGTTGAACATTTATTTTCTTGCTTCATCAGTATCCACGAAATCCACAAAAATTGGAATCCAACAAAAACTTATTAATTAACAGGAATGTCTCACGAATTACCTACTGTCATCGATTGTTGGCTTTGGGAGGATATTCGTCAGAAAGTTGTTTTCTCCACCTGTTTTAATTTCGGCCAAATACGCATTGAGGTTCTCTTGACAGAAGTTCTAAAAACAAAAAGAAATTACATTTTGTTTCTACTTGAGGCCACTACGAACACAGAATAGTGTTTCCATTGTTTTATATTTTATTTCACAGCAATATCATTTAATAATAAATAAATGTTTTCGTGGATGTAATTTTGTCACAAGTTAGGGGCAACAGAATATACGAAATTCTGGCCGTTATTATTTTGGTGGACTTTCAGTTTCCAGTTTTATATTTTAATGAATACTGAAATGGTTACAGTTAGGTTAGCAGTCAACCAAACATTTGTATATTGTACGTGTTGTAATGATTGAATATTTTTGCTACTTTATTGACATCTTATGTTTTGATCATGTTTTGATACTGTTTATCAATAGAATACCGGTAACAGAGAAATACGAAAGGGAGAAAAATGAAAGAAAAAATAACCGTATACAACATATCACAGACAGGAATAGTGCAAGTTTGCCATAATGTATCATCGTCAGTTGTATAACACCACGGTCCTAGTGGGTCTCTTTCGGAATTTCGACAATAGTTATGCTGATCTGCCAACAGCCTTTGTGTGTCAAGAGTCATATTGAAACCTGTGTTTGACCAATCTTTGCATTTAAGTCTGTATACTGTTGTATTTACTGTTCCAGTATAATCAGTACCCTCCACATTGTCCACACATTCTTTTACTTTATTCGAAAACCAATGAAATCAGTATGCGTTAGAATATGTGTTTATTTGTTACATATTTGTTTGCTTTTGAAGGTATGAAGATTATAACGGAAAGGTTGACTGCTATATCCATATTTTCCAAAAATGGTCCCCATCTCCCCCGATCACTCCCACCAATCGATCGATGTTGACCGTTCGAACCAATCCAAAAAGGCCATTAATTTATTATTTTATTAATTGTTTTGCGCATTTCTATGTCATTTGCAGCAAGATCAAAACGTGTCAAGGTTTCTATGTTTCCGGAGTTAGCAAACAGTACTTATTTATTATTTATTCTTTCTGGTATGCTGTGACATTGTTCTGATAACATACACATGAACAGCAGTCTTTTCTACTATGAAAACTATCGATTTCAAAACTTGAATGAGTATGATTGTGTAACAAAAAAAACAACAATGTCAATTTCAGCATGCATGTTTCTAAAGAGTCTGAAGCGTAGGACAACTCGTACACTCCTGTTTCAAATTGGACAAAGTTTTGTTATAATTTGGTTTTACTGTTGAAATTAGTTGTTATGTTAAAATAGATAATTATTCACCTTTAGCGATGTATTATTGTTGACCATTCAAGATTCATTTTTTGCGAACCCGTCTTCAGCTGAATGTGTGAATACTCAGTCTGTATTTTATTACTACACGGGCCTCAAGGGATTTCAAATTGAAAATAAATGCAAAACATGTGTTTTTGTGTCTTTCAAAACACAGATAATATATAGAATTAATTGCAGGATAAAGACAATAACTGTTTAGTGTCTTTTAATATCAGCTGTATTTATACTCGGCTCAAAACAGGTGTAGTAGTTCGCTAAAGGCTCGCATACACCTTGTTTCCTAGCCTCGTAAAAAACCAGCTGATATTTAAAGACACTAAACAGTTATAGTCTATGTATCTTTTATATCTGTTTCACAGAGTGTCTGGTTAGCGTCAAGGTATTTAGTCCGTATCTTTAACGCAAAGAAGACACATGTGTTGGTACGACCCCTTACTGTACAGTTCTTTACTGTTAATAGGTCCATCACAAAACCACATAGTTTTGACGCTAACAGCATTCTTTGGTTAAAAAAAACTAAACATTAGCACACATTATATTAAGAACTAAACAAAACGTTATTTGTGCAACACATAAACAGGAGATAAATTGCTTGTGAATTTTAGAATCACTGAAATACATATAATTTGGTAGTAAAATGGCAGTAAAATGTTATCCCTTACATGGTATTTATGAAAATAAAAGATAAAACAGAATGTATTTGATGAGTTACAAATACAAACTTTATGCCTACCTGAGTCATCCTAGAGTCTTAGTTGCTGCATGAACTTAACTTTCATGGTGATGTTTTATATATGTACCGAATCAGCTAAAATTCAAAAGGTTAGCAATCAATTGTAGTTATTCTAAACGTTGCGGCATGATGTTTGTCAATACAGTTAAAATATTTTTAATAAAAAATTAACAACAAACAATAGATCTAATTTTAATTTTAAACATTTTGATAAAATCTTATAATGCCTAACTGTTTTACTTAATCTTCCCAGTAATTTACAAACGCACGATTCTGAAATATATTTTGATAACATCAGCTACTATTTTTCTAATGTTGCGATCAAACAGTAATAGTATAGTTAAAATATAAGCATTCATTTACTTTCCTAATAGATTTTCAAAACAAAATAAATCCAAATTTATCTAATATCTATAGTTTAAATTCCCGTGCAAAAATAGTTTAGTATTATCATGAACTTCATACAATAATTCAACCTTCATTTGTATATGCTACATGTATTTCACCGTAAACAAAACAAAATATAACATTCATGTCTTTTGCAACCCAAAAATCCCCAGTTGTATTAACAGTATTAATTATTTCATAATAGAAACATTCTGCTGGCATACGGTTAATATGACCAAATGGACAAAGACTAGACTAGTTCAGGCAACTATCGGAATTAAGACAAATTATAAGAACGCATCAACATGTTCTTCTTTGTGGAACTTGATGTTGATGGATAGAACCAACATGTCCAATAACAACGTTTATACATGTTTTTAAATAGACGTATTCAATTATACAGTTGACAGCGTTTGTTCTATTCTTTAAATACAGTTTTTGATCGAAAGTAGTACTGACTTAAATGCTCCTGATGATGAAAATCTGCGTTTCAGGTGTACATATATAATATTAATTTTTGTATCAAAATAATGTCTCTAATCATACCTACTCATCTACAAAAAGAAAATTTTTCGGTATTATTGTTTGTTTTTGTTTTAAAGAAGAATCTAATAGCAATTTAAATATATAACTGCCAGTAGCTTTACAGAACTTCACTTATCTAAACAATAGGATAATTACTCAGGCTCTACAAAATAATATTTGTTTTATACATAATCAAGTTGACCCTGAAGTTAAGACAAGTCACCTGCCATGGCAATGTGACGTCATAAACATGTTAAAATCAGCTTATTTGTGCCTAGCTGGTCATTTACAAAAAGTTTAAGGAAAAAAATAGATATTAGCAACATCCTAACATAGATATCTATGTATTACCTAGTACATTAACATCTGTGTGAAATATATTGTCATTAGCACATTTGTTTACGTAAAGCTGCTGCTCATATCTCATTATTGATGACAGATATTCAAAACCCTTAACCTGAAAATCAGTCTCACATAGCATTGTGAAGCCCTTATGCAAATTCAAAAACATAAATACTGTAACTGACAGATTAATGTAGTATGGCCCTCTGAATGGCGTCAATTGTCAGTTGTTTGACATTACTTTTTTTCAACTTCAATTGGCAATAAATTAAAAAAAAATCATTCCTATTACAATAATGCATTAATTCAAAGTTAAACATGTTAAAGTACATGAACACATTTTTTTAAGAATTAACACTGATGGAAATACTTTTTTGTTGAATCAATGAGTTACATGTTACTGATTTTTTGTTGTTGTTGGCTATGCTATTGATATATGCAAATTATCAGCAACTACTTTGCGTTAATAACGATATACATTAAAGCAGAAGCATATTCCTTCATATAATAACATAATTGAGACAAACAGTATAAATGATAGGCATTCAATTGTATCGTGTGAATAATTTGAAATATATATATATGTATATATACATTATATTAAAACAAGTATAACATAATTTCTAAAACGAGGTATAATCTATTTATAATGTTACATTTCTTTATTTCAATCCTTACTTTACAAATAATCTATAATCTGTCATTCACATATTATTTAAATTTCATTTGAAAACTTTGAATCAAACTAAAAATGCACGTCAGTGAATGTGATCGTGTTGTAAGATACATGTAGACGCATGTATACTTTGTTCTTATGACATAACATAATTCTGCATTTATACTTACATTGTTCATCGTGGTAAATTACACTAAGAACTTGTCCTGTATCTGCGTATAACACATTCACTGTTGTTGCCGGTCTTAAAGTTACCATAAGTATTCGACGGTTATTCGAACAGTATATTTTGCTATCATACACGTGAATGCCTACGTTTTTACTAGCTGTATTCGTGCTGTAAACTTTGTCATTTGTGCCATCAGCATTTCTAGATTTTAAATTGCCTTTGTCATGTTCCATCCAATAAAGTATTTCCCTATCATTAGAGTCTTAAAATAAAGATAAATAATGTACATTACACATTATTTACATACACATGCTATTTCAAGTTGAGAAAAAATACATGTTCTGATGTATTAGGGATGGTCCTGATGACTTAAAAACCTGACTGACAACTTCCATATGTACATACAAATGTTTACTGAATTCCATTATGTGGGTGGCGTGTCTGTTTCTTGATTTGTATTGTTCTTTAATGGTGTATCAATTCAAATTGTCTGGCTACTTTGCTAGTTTGTCGAAAAATGTTATGACGCTATTAGCTATTAAATGCAAATGTTATATCCAAACTCGACAAATTTAACCGATAAGATGAACTAAGTCTGTGCTTCGTTGATCTTTGATTGTGTAATATAGCTTGTATGATAACAATACATCCGATTTCATAATTCTGTTACTAGTGTCGTTTCTTATTTTTACTGTTTTCTGATGCGAAACATAGTTAAAGCTGTGGCTAAATAATCTGGATTTCTGTAGCAAGCACAGTATGACCATTCATTTCAAGTTATTTGTTGTATGTTATGATCAAGTATTCAGTCACCCTGTTTGCATTTAAACTTGTGTGTATTTGGATAAACAAATAATTGTATAGACAGCAAAATGAACTTTGCTTGGTTAAAGGGTGTTCTACAGGGATCACCAGTTCTACGACTTTCATTTCATAACTAAATTACCAAATTATTTTCTATATTGTTTGTTATTTACTTCTATTCGTACAATGTAGGAAACATTTTATTCCTCGTTCCAGTATCTTCTTTTTGAACCGCCAGAGTTGGTTGTGTGACATCTTACATACTCTCGTGGAATTAATTGGATAACATTTTTTAGTTGTAATCATAATGTAAATCGTAAAATACCATACCTATACTTAAACCAGTCACGTGTTCTGGATGCACATTGAACATTGTTTGTTTTTCAGTACCATCTAATCGAACTCGTTTTATCGATCTGTTAATTACATCATATGTACTGTAATAGAGCCACCTGTAAATAAAAGTAAATAGCACTATTCTTCAAAAAATGATGAATGCATGATAATACTAAACAGGCATGTATCAACTCTTGAATATAGCAGTTATTTTTCATTCCCTTCGTTTAATGACAGTGTTTCAAGTTGTCAGGATTTATAGACTTCCCGTTTTGGAATTGGCATCGGAGGTAAATGTTTGTTCAACACTATAAATCAACCTTATTTTATAGAATCTTGATCAAGTTACAGTTCAACAATTGCTCTGTACAATGTTTTTTTTCTTTTGTTTCTTTTTTATAGTTCTTTTTAGGTTTTTATTTGTGGGGGGGGGGGGTCCCTTCTCTTCACAATTGTATCGACTTGTATTTGGTAGTTATTAATGATATATTTGACATTCTACATATCAAATGCACTTACAATCCATTTCGTGCACAACGCATGAGCACAGAAACAAATGTCTGACCTATGGTCGGGTTGTTGTCGCTTTGACACATTCCCCATTTCCTTTCTCAATTCTACATTTGGAGCAGGAACTGCCTACGCTCCATACACATGAATATATGGCTTTCTGGTTGTGTTTGTGTTACACAGTCATTTTTTTTTCTTCTATGTAGTGTTTGTAGACGTGCTTTTTCGATTTTTTACATTACTCTGTCAGTTTTTTGGCGACTGAACAAGTTTATAATGGCTCCACGATATTGTCTGGCTCTATAATTGTTGATGCTCAAACAGAAAATAAAAAGTACTATTTATGTGATTCAACTTTCACCTTTTTATCAAGTAAAAACCTTTGTAAGTATTTCAATTCATATAACATGTTTAATTGTATTTCCTCTCCATCTAGCTTGAAGGTGAAGCATGTTCCATACCAAAATTTATGCAAATGCAATTGATAATATCTATATCAGATGATGACATAAAGGCATAATGAATAAATAAACTCATCATAGATACCAGGACTAAATTTAGTATATACGCCAGACGCGCGTTTCGTCTACAAAAGACTCCTCAGTGACGCTCGAATGCCAAAAAGTTAAAAATGCCAAATAAAGTACTAAGTTGAAGAGCATTGAGGACCAAAATTCCTAAAAGTTTTGCCAAATACAGCTAAGATAATCTATGCCTGAGGTAGAAAAGCCTTAGTATTTCAAAAAATTCAAAAAATTTGTAAACAGTAAATTTATAAATATAACCATATCAATGACAATTCATGTCAGCACACAAAGTGCTGACTACTGGGCTTGTGATACCCTCGGGGAAATAAATCTCCACCAGCAGTGGCATCGACCCAGTGGTTGTAAATAAACTCATTATAGATACCAGGACTGAATGTATCATTTGGACGGTTTGCTTCAATATCAGAAATAAAGCTATGTCTAACAACAGAAATATGAAAAAAAAAATCCACGTAACAATGAAAATTAAAAAAGGTGACGCTTATAAAATCTCACAAAACCAGACACTGTTTATCAATGCAACAAGTGAAAAAAAGCGTCAAACTAGTAACAGTCATTTTACTTGATGAACTCAAAATTAGGCAATACATTTTTAATGCTGACATTCCTAACTTTACTTTGTTCATCGAAGAAACTACATCAGTATTTTCTTAAATTACTTTCTTGTGATTGACCTCTAAGAAAGTGTTATATACCCACCTATTAAAACGATCGAATGCTAGGGCATACAGTTGGCCATCTTCCAATATATATGCTTTGTTTGACCCATCAACGTTACATCGATAAAGCTTTCCTGTATATCTCTCTGTCCAATAAACATGATTGTAAACCGGATCAACAGCCACACCGATTGGTCTATCTGCCACTGTCACAATTTCGTAGTTATAAGGTTGGTTTGAAGGGTAACGAAATCTTGTAAAAAGGTTATGCTTTTAGTTAGAAATTTCAATATTTATAACGATTATATTTGTATGATATCTAAATTTAGAAGAACTAAAAAGATTAACGGAAATGTATTTGGAATTGCAATTTATTTTATTCGAAATCTTCAAGGAAATTGAAAGTCGTAGGTTAATATACTTTTTTGTAAATATAATAATAATAAAAACAAGTACATTCCACTCAAGCTTGAAATACATAGAATAATAAATAATGAGTATTTAATCATTTATGCATTTGAAAGGTAGCAAAATATTCATTTAATAAGACTAAGACTTGATGTCGAAAGCGATATGCGACAAAAAACAAAACTGTAGAGTAGCAAAATGAACTTTATATATTAATCGAAACATAATTCAAAATGTTTCCGGTAAATCGGAACTAGACATACCTAGAGATATCGTTTTTATCATTTCTCGAAAAATAAATATAGCCATGTGTATAATCATAATCCATAGAGTGAACGTTACTTTCAACATTGGTAAAAAGTTCTGATACTTCTCCATTTTCCAAGTTAATTTCTTTGATCTTACCAGTTGTTGAAAATATTAACTTGCTTTGAACACCTGGAATGTAAATAAATAGAAAATAGTTTTTGCATTTCTTTTAATTATCTTTAGTAAAAATATTCAGATGTACGTAAAAGAACAGCACCACTTTGACACAAGTTTGAAAAAAAACGAAACCAACAATTTCTAAATTGTAGTGCGTCTGAAACGAAATTTGGGGTTAGCTATCGTCAGGAACGCTCAAAATTTTACATGTTATAATAATCATCACATGTCATTTTGTCAGAATGTTTATTGCAACCTCATTATTGTTTTCTTCTACGTTATTATTGTAATTGTATTATTAATAGTAGCAGTAGTAGTTAAAATTATCATTTATATTCCTTACCTTGAATAATAAGGCAGATAACAATTATTAACGCAACCATCACAAGTGTATGTCATTGCATGTTGATTGATATGCATATATCATTACCAAGACGCTTAAACGTTAAACATTTATGCTCCTGAATTTAGAAAAAATGATTCTGAAATAAAACAAAAATCATTTTGATTCATTACATTGATCTTCAAAGCTGTGTTAGATTAGGTCAAATTATTAAGAGTTTGTATCATTTACGGCTTGACGTAATGTTATTAAATTTCATGTTTATCATTTGGTGTAAATGTGTATTTTCGCTCATACCGAACAGCCATTTATAAAGGAACGTACAATGACTAATGTTAAACAAATAGTTCTTCTCGATAAACAAGACAAATAAATAAAAACATGTAAACACACACTGATCGAATAAATTTGACCTATGACGTCCTTCAAAACAATAATGATTATGTGGATAAGAAAGATGTAAAACCTTGTCCAAAAGACAACTCTACCATGGGACAGCATGGCGATAACTTGCGATTTGGGATACTTCAATCTCAATCAGAATCGACAGAAGCCATTTATACTTTTTTACTATTAAAAATTAGGTTTACTCAACTACGTTTACACTTATTCGTCTTGTCAAAAGACGAAAGAAATTTCCATATTTTAAATATTTCATTCTTATAATAGTAGGATCATAAGATGACTGCTTTTCAAGAGGTGGCCACAGCTTACGCGGTAGTAAATCTGTAGCTTTATAGATATGATAGAAAGTATATGTGATATACAAGAAAATATCTTCAATCGTTAAGACCATCAATAAAATGAACACTGACTCAGTCAAACTGGTCAGTCATGTTATTGAGTATACCACGTAATTAATACTTACTGTCATAAGATGTAACATAAACAACTGTTAAACATCATGCGATTACGTGATAAAACACTAGTGTTTTACCATTTCATAAAATAAATGACAATATAGGTACCTTGATATGTAGAAATTATGAGTAATATTTATATGAGATATATATATATATAGGCTACATGTATATAACCAGAGGAGTTTTATGTTTTTCGAAATCATGTTCCTGAAATGATCAATAGATGTTTATCTGATGGTCAAAACTAAGAGCAAAAATCATCATGCGGAAAAATGGAAAACCGAGGATTTCTACCACAGGAATGGATTAACTTAGCTTTATTTGCCAACACAATTGGAAACTTGAGTTTTTGATGATCTTTAACGTCGTACATTATTTTTCCGTTAAAACTTGTATGATTCGAGCGTCACTGGTTAGTCTTTTGTAGTAGAAATGTGCATAGCGCGTTCCAAATTTAGATTCTTGCATATGAATTTCAAAATCATAAATTATCTCACCAAATGGACTCCAAGCCAATATTTTACTCTTTATTGTGTAGCTACGTATATTTTTAATTAATTATGCTGCTTCTTGACAAAATACAGATTAATAGATGTCATTTGATATTGTGTGGTGCTGTCGCAGTTATGTTTTTTTTTCAAATTTCAGCCTAAAAAAACAAGCGAAGGTTTACAAAGTTCAAGTTGCAAAACTAAATTTTGAATCGTTTGTGATATTAAACAAAAATCGTAAAAAAAAATTATATGATCATAATCTCATCATTGTATAGAATGTTCACACTGAAAACTTTCTTTGGCACTTTCTTATCTGAAGTCGTGTCCAGTGGAACAGTTAATTCTACAAAACTTATAAAACGGTGAAACCATTGAATTACATTTGTTAATGAATGGAATGAATTCTACGAAAAAAAAGTTGAATATGTAATTAATAGTTTCAAATAATAAACAACTTACCCATATTTTCAGGTGTCCTTTTTAATGTTTCATACAAGTGTAATATGTGACCAAAGGAATAATTATACTTAAATACCGGTGTTAGCTATCATACGATACATAATGTATTTTCTCATCTGGGCATGACCTATTATATTTATTACAAAATATTACAAATATGTGCTATATTCACGGGTGGGTTATTTTTTTTAGTTATTATTATTAATATCGGTCCTCTGGGTAAAAGTTGTTAAAAGTTTAAAGTTTTCCCCCGGATGAATCGCAATCAGATAGAGTACATGCACGAAGCTTATAAAAACCAATAAGTTACTTTTATATAGGCATTGCACAAGACCAAAACTTCCTATGACTTCTCTTCACTCAATCAGTTGGAGGTCTACTGAGAGATACTGTAATCTTTAAAACATGGTCTATAGGTATTCAATAGTATACTGTCTTTGGACAAGCTATCAACATGATCAATAAACTACTTGAACTATCATATATGTACTTTGTGTACATTGTCATTTTAAATACTAAAGCTTTTCTTAAGAATAGATAACCTTAGCTATGTTTGGCAAAACTTTTCGGAATGTTTTCTTCTCAATGCTCTTTTATTCGATCTTTTGATTCGAGCGTCATTGGTGTGTCTTTTGTAGAAGAAACGCGCGTCTGGCGCAAATTCAGAATTTCAATGTATGTATGATGAGTTTAATTTAAAACATTTAACCAAAGTACAAGACAGACCCTACTTATACAGTCCATCCTGAAAATATTCATAAAACGTTAAAATAATATAAAACACTAACGGTTTTCTACCCGAGGCTAATATTGCATTTGTCATCTGAGTTTATGTCTCAGTTGTATGTTTGATTAAAGTAGTCATGCTATTCATTGGTCGTCTGATAATTTAATAAAAGGATTATGTATAAAAAAGGAATATTAAGTTTGTTATATCATATATGAAGGTCATAAGGTATGTTCGAATCATCGTACATTTCATTTTTCACATGCAAATTTTACAAAAATCAACTTTGTTTTAGGCACTTTGTCATGTTCGATCATTTAAAAACTAGTTAGAGGTAATTCATACATTTGTTCATATGAGTACACAATTTAAACTATGACCTATTATTGTTGTTAAAAAATGTGTTATCCTTATTACATGATAAACACTATATTATTCACTCAGCCATTTTTTTTTAATATGATGTAAAACACGGTAGAACTTTCACATCGTATTTTATGGACGGATAATTTTATATCATACATTTAAAGACATAGTTTGTCGTTTTGTCTATAGTTAAAGGTTTCTAAGTTCGTGTGTAACTTTTAAGTATATGTAATACGATATATGCTGAACTAGATGCTATGTTATTAAATCAACAAATAAGTAGACAATTGTATTTGCGATTATTCATGCGACTTATTAAAGTTTCAAATTATCAATGTTCAGTGGGAAATTTAACAGTCGTAATTTGAAGGCGTAACAATTTTTGGTATGAAATGTATCAGGTTCAGATTGTTGACAACGACAAACAGTTGGTTTTGTAAACCTAATGTATATTTATAGAGTATCAAAATAGTGTCATTTTTCTTGAATTAAAGTCAACAAAACTATCAAAAGAAAAAGGTGATTTTTTCGTTTTTAACATCAATATTTTACATTATTATCTTTCTGAATAACGATAACCTTTTCTATCTTTCTATATTGGATAAATGATAGTTTTGCTATATAGATGAGGTTCTCTCAGTAAATTATACAAAATTTGGTGACTATGTTGAACGAATCTATCCCATTGAACTAGAGATATAGGATACTACAGATACAGCTAAGTCTGCCTCATATCTTGACTTACATCTAGAAATTGACAATGAGGTTCGGTTGAAAACTAAACTTTACGACAATAGAGATGATTATAGCTTCACAATTGTGAGCTTTCCATTTCTATGTAGCAATATTCCAGCAGCGCCTGCATACGGAGTACATATCTCCAAATTGATACGATATGCCCGGGCTTGTATTTCGTATCATGATTTCCTTTCCTTGATAGATGATTGCTACTCACAAGGAAGCTATTGAACCAATAGTTTCAAATAGTGAAATTGAAATTATCCCTTCGTAAATTTTACGGACGCCATCACGAGTCGGTTGACCGTTATGTAATAACCGTTTCATAGATGATATCGGATATGTTCCTTATGTCGTAACTACAATACCCTTTCCTATTTAACGAATGTGTCCTACCGAAGAATTAGAATATTTGCCTGATGTGTAATAACCTAAGCAACACGACGGATGCCACATATGGAGCAGGATCTGGTTACCCTTCCGGAACACTTGAGATCACCCCTAGTTTTTGTTGGGGTTTGTCTTGCTTAGTCTTTAGTTTTTCATGTTGTGTCTTCTGTACTGTTGTTTGTTTTTTTTTTTGTCTTTTTAGTTTTAGCAAAGGCGTTGTCAGTTTATTTTCTATCTATGAGTTTGACTTTTCCTCTAGTATCTTTCGTCCCTCTTTAGCATCAACCAGTTTGAACAAATCCATAAACGAATCACTTATCTATTAATTTTGTAACAGAATAGTCAAGTTTTTATTTCTTAAAATTTCGTTTGATAGATTGTCAACACATACCTTTTTTTCAAATTTGACTTATTTCAGATTTTGGAGGTTTTATTTCCTTCAGTAAAATGGTTTTATTTAGTTCTTTCTCTAGAGATTTATGGTCGCCATTCACCCTTCAGTAACTCATTAAGGTAGAGTATTTATACTCCTTTTGACAATCGAAATTGTCATTTTAGTGAACGCAAATGGACACCATGAAATAAAAACACATAGACAATTAACAATAATCCCAATCTGATTAAATACAACATCATTTAATTGCTTTAATTACATATTATATTTATTGTTTTTTTTTCATTTACAGAGTTTAAAACATTAGTATGTCTCGAAGGTTATTTACTATGAATTCCGTAGTAAAGTCATGCATATTGAAGTAGCTAAATACATTTTTTAAAATAAATAATGAGTCTACATTAATTATCGCAAAATCAATCCTCAGCATTGTAAACCTAACTCCTTACAGTTATTTATATGTGTTTTATCTCCAATTAATAAGATTGCAGCATATATACCAAAGTATAAATGCAGATAAGTGGACACCAATCTCGAATTCTAAAACAATATGGTATGTCTTCTTTTTAATTTGAAATATGAATGATCAAACTTCACTAAGCGTGTACGAATGGTGCAAATACGTGTTATTTATCCAAAAGGTAGACCACATCTTCTCGTAACAGGAACAACTTTTTCATATAAAGACGGCATGATTTTCATCATTTTAGTATCAGTATTTCTGGAAAATGTCACACACTCATCCGAAATGTTGTCTGATCTTTTACATTTTCTGTAGTGATGTAATATAACATTGTGTGAGCGTAGTATAAATCTGTAACATGAAAAAACCATCATCATTAATAGTTTTGTATATATATATAGGCAACAGTAGTATACCACTGTTCAAAAGTCTAAACATCGAATGATAGAAAACAAATCAGGGTTACAAACTAAAACTGAGGGAAACACTTCAACTATAAGAGGATTACAACGAAATAACTGAACACTGAAGTGCAGCAAAAAACAAACAACAATGCAACATACATGAAATCGAACTCTTATATAACAACTGCCATATTCATGACATTGTACAGGCCACTTTAAGAACAACTTTTGGGTTGAATTTATGGCTAGTCAAACTTTCGCGCTTTATCGCAATGGTAAATATACCTCTAAAATGACAACATTACATGACAGTAATACAGAACAAATAAATACAACAACACCAAACACTTAAATTAATAATAGGAACAAACTTTTGTTAATACAATACGAATAATATCCAGTTTATAAGAGTTATGTAATGTGCTAGCTATGCAATTACACATATACAATTAACAATTATGTGTAAATTCTAATCATACTCATCCAATAAAACGACAGAAATACAAAGACAATAAGAGATTGTATTGCAATACATTTGTGATGAACAAAATTTAAATGCAAACATTTGAAATGACGTCAAAGGCCTCGTTGAAGCAGTATGGATATTCGTAGCTTGTTGGGATGTTTTCACATTCAAAAGTTTATACAGCACAAATCTGTAGTACTTGCAATTAGCGGTAATTAAAATCGAAACAAATGTTAAACACTTTATGTCTATTGAACTGTGCATATGATTTTGCTTTGACATGTGTATTTCACTTTCGGACTGTTTTGTTAGATGAGTACACTAATAAAACGTAATGACAAAAAGATAATAAAACTGATTTTTTGTTTAACATTGATGTGTACAATACCTCCTGTATCCTTCTCTTGGCAAAGCAGTATGCGTATCCATGGTATCTGTTCTGTTTGGCAAATATATATTTTTAATTCGATGAAAAAGTGGTTTTGATCGTCTTATGTATTTACTTGTTAACAAAGGTTCTACTCCTGACACTCCCCAATCTGTTATGAAGAATGATGCATTCAAGGTGAACACAGCAGCATCCGGATACATAGGTAACAGTTCTGACTATAGAACACAGTATTGTATTAGAGTTATAATAATGCCAATAACATGTATTTGTTAGTTTGCAACAAACAAACTTTATGAAAAACGATGATGTGTAGCAGCAGATACGTTTAAGGAGAGAGTCTAGCAGATATACATAAAATCTTGGTAAATAGAACAATGATATCCCCTGGAATGCATGGCTCATTTATTGAATAAACTTTCTGAAAGAACAGATTTCTTTGATATCAAAATAGAACCTGAGTACAAATTTGCATACTTCCAAAATATGTTTTTATTAATACCGTCACTAAGAACGATGAAGTCTTAAAACAAACACGAACCGTTGGTGTCCTGCCGTCAACTCCTAGGAGCTGTCGGTTGTTATTTTGTCGTTACATTTTGTTATGTGTTATTATATTATCTATCCATATAAATTATTTCTTTGTCCTGAGTGTTCTTGGGTTTATTTGTACTGTCTTACGGTCACGTTATGTTTTCATATAAGTTGTATTTTTAACATTACAATATGAGCGGGAGGTTTGGCTAGCCATAAAACAGATTCAACCGCTATTTCTTCTTAAAATGTCCTGTAACGAGTAAGCAATATGCCCAACAATGACGTAATTAACACCGTTATTACATATTTATTCAACTGGTGTAATGATCAAATTAAGAAACCCGCGATTGTGGCAAGAACTATATAGAGACACCACTGAAAACATTAAAATAACAAAAACTGCAAGAAAACTCTAAACAGAAAGTACCCAAGCAAATGACTAAATCAAAAGCATTAAAATTGAGAATGGAAATTGGGAATATGTCAAAAAGACAACAACCCGACCATAAAACAGACAATAGCAGAAGGTCACCAACAGGTCTTCAATGCAACGAGAAATTCCCGTACCCGGAGGCGTCCTTCAGCTGGCCCCTAAACAAATATATATACTAGTTCAGTGATAATGAACGCCATACTAAACTAATTGTACACAAGAAACTAAAATTAAAAATAATACAAGACTAGCAAAGGCCAGCGGCTCCTGACTTGGGACAGGCGCCAAAATGCGGCGGGTTAAGCACGTTTATGAGATTAAACGGATTTTCTAAATTTGCCTTAAGTTAAAAATGTCGAAAATAAAAATGTAGTTCACTCAAACAAAAGTTTTCGTCAGCTTTGCAACGATTACCTTGCCCACTTTGTTTTTAACCAGATTAACGGGAATGATAATACGGTTCATAAAACTATTGTAAGTAAGAGCAAGTCTTTTTAAATGTTCTCTTGATGATATTTATTTGCATAACTATGGTTATTGTACATATTGTACCATAGTATTGTGCTTTCTGTTTTGTGATTTGATGTGTTCGTTGAATCTCTTGATAAAAAAAAATATGCATGAATAAAGTACAGGTGTGGAATGACAGGTTGACCCTAGAACTATTACATGTTTATGAAGAATCTATATAGATGAAAGGCTGTACATGCATTTCTTTGTGTTTTTATTTGCAGTCTATCGAGTTTAAAACTAAAGATTATAAACTTTACGCTCACGATTATCTATTACCATGAGAATATTTCGGTATGCTAGAAATCTTGGATGAACAATAAATTCATCAAAATCTACCACTGCCACAAAAGCGAATCCCTGCAAAATTTCTTTGCACGAATATACTGCGACCTGTTCGTCATGAGTGCTTTGGTGGTAATGCCATCGATGCATTTCAAAACCACGATCTAAAAGACATTTGAAAATCTATTCAGTTAGATATTCTATATATGTTACAGTGTATGAATATCATTATATGTAATACAATAGCATTAGTTGAACATGATAAACAATACGCGTCTTTTAACGGAAAACAGCTTTTCTCAAAGACATGTAATAAGAGTACACTGTATAATTTCATATAATACTTTCAAAATTATCTTTATATTTTAAAGAAATCAACGTTTGCCGAAACGAAGACTCCAGTTAAAACTACATGTATACGTTGGTATTTATAATTATTATTTCGCTAAACTATTATTACATACGTTTATATGTATAGATTACTATTATATGTACACTTAGATTTACCGTATGCTTGCTTATTGCAAAACTGATATTATATTTGATAGCCTTGGCTAATCTGCACTTTTCGTCATAAAGAAAACGCCTGTGCCAAGTCAGGAATATGGAAGTTTTCTATTTTGCGTTCTTTGATGTTCAAGCTTTTAGTTCTGAATTTTCCTTAGAGTTTGGTATTTTTGTTTTTACTTTTTTCACGATTTTCTATGTTTCATGATGTGTGATAATTTATTTTGGGGTCAGCTGAAGTACGTCTTAGGGAGCGACATTTATTTACTGTTATGAAGACCGCTTGGTGACATTTGGCTGCCCTTTGGTCTGGTTATTGTCTCTTAGACGCATCTTCCTTTATCATTATTAATTATATTACAAGAACACAAGAATACAAAAGACAAAATGTACCAATCTAAGAGTACAGAAATGAACTAAAAGTTTTGTTTTGCTATGATAATTAAAATGACTCATCCTCAATCAGATTTAGTATTTTAACCATGATCTACAAAAAGCAGGTCCATTTATAGAATTCATAAGTATCTACAGAATGAATGATTAGAAGGGCTCATAACCATATATATATTGCGATGCATATTTAGTTTGTTTGAAACATTGTTGATAAAATCATTAATAATACCATCCAATGTGAATTTACATAAGTATTTCGTAATCTTTTGAAGGAATTTGTGGAAAAGAAATCACTCATTTTATAATATATAAGTTTTTAAGCATATTAATGTATTACGTTAGTTGAAATAAAAAAAAAACGATCTTCATAATATGGCATATTGAACAAGTGGGAGAATATATCCCATTGTACAAAAAATAACTCAGTCAGTTACAAGAAAACAGTGACGACAATCATTGTTAATCCTGATTTCGACAGTTTCCACATGATCACGTGTGAACTTAATCCCACAATGCATAAAAGGACAAATATAGCTGTTTAAAGTATAAGATATCAGCTGATTGTTTTTCTCTTTATAAATTGTGTCACTAAAAGCATACGCAATAGGTGCATAAAACTACATACCTATATCACCGGGCAATTTACTTGGATATGGAATCAGTTTGGCAATTCCTTCTCTTTCATAATATTTAAATACTGTATGAGCATCTTCATTTATATTTTGAAGTGATATCAGTACTGTATCGACAAACATCATTTTTTGATATTCGAACCATTCAATAAGATGCAAAGGATTAAGATAATTATAAGCTATTTTAGTGCAGATTGCGAATTCATTTTCCTTTACTGCTGGATATATCACAGAATGCACACCGAGAGAAAAGTTACAAGATTCAGCGTCTCCGACCAATTGTATATTTTTCGTTTTGAAATTTATTTGTTGTACAGAACATTGATACTGTTTAGCAATGTGCATGGCTAGTTCATTGTGTTGATTATAGGTTTCTTTTATAATGGCTTGTTCCCGATGAACATATAATTCGTTGTCTCCGTAAATACAGCAGTCGTATTTGCAATCTATAGATCCGTCGAGAACATTTAGAACAATAAATTCTATTAAACTCCAATACTTTTTAGCTTGCGCCACAGCAGAAAATATATGGACAGTTCCAGAGCAAGATTCGCTATGTTCCTGAAAAAACACAATAAGGCAACACAAACAAATATGCATACAAACATAAATATTCATCAACATTTAAAATCAATGAAAAAAGAATTGCGCCATGTGCGCATGCTACGGCAATCTCTTTTTCAAACGATAAAGTTCCGCAACTCCTCAATGACATATCATAAATGTATTAAACAAAATAAAGGGAGTTGATTTTTATTTTCACAAATGTTTCTTGTAAAAGGCTCAAGCTTTTTTAAGTTATCGTACGCGTAATACCAAACTCGAAATGGAGCTCACGTCAAAGGATATTAATCATTCACCAAATTTTAATGTAAATTATTCAAAGCATAGTTAATGACTAAAAACTGTATAATAAAAACTAAATATCCTCCATTTTAAACGAAGTAAAACATCATAACTCGGAAACGGGAAATCTAATATTTAATAATAATTAATAATTAAAAATAATTAATATCAACGAGGAGCGCACGCCATAAAATATGATCAATACACCAAGTTCCATAGTGATAATGAAGGGCTGTAGTTCAGTTAAAACTAACAAAGCATTTTGTACATGTCTTTATAAAAAGGGTTTGAATATAAATGCTGTATCAATGCAACACTGTTCATAATATATTACTAAGCGTGTCTTGATTAATCTAAAACACGATCTAAGCCTTCGAGATGAAGGGAATACACAAAAGCACCTTCTTTGCACGAAATTATTGAAGTGGTATTTTTTATGTTCACAACACATTTAATATAAAGCTTTAGTTACTCCTAAATTACAGTAATCGAGTGCTCTTGATGAATAACTACTATTAAGTTCTGTTATAAATAACTTAACAATGAATTTTTAATGAGAGCGTACGCATTATGTAGCGTTTCGGGTTCATGAAACTTAAGGAGTGTGGTTTTCATTTTTGACAGGATTTGGGCGATGCTATTGGAATTTCTGTACTGATATAATTCATATTTTTTTTTTATAGTTATCCGTTTATAAAATAAAAAATGCACACAAAATGACGTTTCATCTCCCTCAGACAAAATGGTCCCTAGATGGATTTGGTTTCAACTGTTCCGGTTTTTATATATCCTTTCTTCTCAAATTTTCAACAATTTACGTTCTTATTTCTATAATTTAAAAGTGTTATTTTTTTTATCAAGCAATACATACCATTGCATGCTGTGTGGTTTATATCTATTTCATAACTTAATTATATATTCCATGTAAAAATTACTGAGCACTAACTTGGGAATTAAAGAGTTACGTTTACCAAAGACTTAACTCGTGCATAAAGTTGTTTTAGTTTAGCTGTCATTTACTAGATGCAATCGATGTGCGTATGATTCAATACACATCTATTTATTCGTTTTAAAACTTTCCTTTCTTTTCAAGTATTTCTTAGTATAAAACATGTTATGTTTTTATTTATTAATATTAATATATCGTTGCTTTAAAGGAGGGACGGCAGATACTAGAGGGACAGTAAACTCATAAATCGAAAATAAAACTGTCAACGCCTTGCTAAAAATGAAGAAAGACAAACAGACAAACAATAGAACACATGACACAACAGAGAAAACTAAAGAATAAGAAAAACGAACCCCACCAAAACTAGGGGTTATCTCATGTGCTCCGGAAGAAAAAGCAGATCCTGCTCAACATGTGGCACCCGGTTGTGTTGCTTATGTTATAACAAATCCGGTAAATAGTCTAATTCGGTAGGTACCATTCATGAATGGGAAGGGGATTGTAGTTACGACGTAAGGAACATATCTGATATCATTTGTGAAACGATTATTCCATAACGGTCAACCAACTCGCGATGGCGTCCGTAAAATTTACCTTTTAGAACTCTTGGTTTAATAGCTTCCTTGTGAGCAGCAACCCTCTATCAAGAAAATCATGATAGGAAATGGAACAACGGGAATATAGTATCAATTGGGAGAAAAATACATCGTTTGTAGGTGCTGCTGGTATGTTGCTACTTAGAAATGGAAAGTTCACATTTGGAAAGCTAAACTCATCTCTTTTGTAGTTAAGTTTTGTTTTCAACCGACCCTCATTGTCAAAGTCTAGATGTAAGTCAAAATATGAGGCCGACTTAACTGTATCTGTTGTATCCTTTATCTCTATTTCGATGGGATAGATGCGTTCAACATAGTAAGCAAATGTTAAAGAAGACGTTAATTAGTTGTAAAACTTATAGATAGATATAGGAAGATGTGGTTTGAGTGCCAATGAGACAATTCTCCATCCTTATAACAATTAATAAAAGTAAACCACTTATGTCTGATTTATTTTACATTTAAATTGAAATGACCTGTACCAAGTCAGGGAAATAGCGTTTGTTATATTATAGCTCGTTTCTGTGTGTGTTACATTTTTTCTGTTGTGTCGTAGTTTTCCTTTTATATTTGATGCGTTTTCCCCAGTTTTAGTCTGTAAATAGTTATCAAAAGTACCAGGATTATAATTTAGTACGCCAGACGCGCGTTTCGTCTACATAAGACTTATCAGTGACGCTCATATCAAAATTGTTATAAAGCCAAACAAGTACAAAGTTTAAGAGCATTGGGGATCCAAAATTCCAAAAAGTTGTGCCAAATACGGCTAAGGTAATCTTTTCCTGGGACAAGAAAATCCGAAAAATTCAAAGTTTTGTCAACAGGAAATTTATAAAAGTGACCACATAATTGATATTAATGTCAACACCGAAGTGCTGACTACTGGGCTGGTGATACCCTCGGGGACGAAACGTCCACCAGCAGTAACCCGGATTTTTTTTTTTCTCAATCGATTTATGAATTTCGAACAGTGGTATACTACTGTTAATTTTATTTAACAATCATATATGATTACACTAATTATCATTGCTTATTTTTTGTTACAAAAAAATCTGTACCTTTAATTTGACTATGTACATCACACAGAACAGTATTCCAACAGATAAAAGACATATCAGACCACTATATCGATATCTTCTTCCCATCATTGTATCTTAAGTACTTTGCTAAAAATGTGCAACATCTACGAATCAGTCAAGCAAAGACGTACATATATATCTTTTCATAACAATGATAACCTTCTACTTATCATCAGTTTTTTTTTAAACTTTAAGTTTGTGTAGGCAAAGTTTTTTTAAAGTTTTATACAATATTTTCTATAAAATCAAATTTCGTGTATAAGTAGAATCATTGTTGAATGTTATACTTGACATGCTTTAGGGCATACGACACACTTTTGATCTGACGGTGATTTTGTTACGAAAATTATCATACAAGCAATTTTCACTGAGGGGATTCAAAACAATTATATACTAAAAACAATATATCTTCATCAGGTTCATTTTTTTTTTACATCACTGGGTCGATAGCTTTGCCTGTGGACTATTAGTCCCCGAGGGTATCATCAGCTCAGTAGTCAGTACTTCGGTACTGACATGATTTAACAAACTTTTCTAAAATTGTCCGTTTATAAATTTGAAATTATTAAGAAACTAAGGTTTCAACTCCATCAGACAAAGTTAACTTTAGATGAATTTGGCTATCTATTTTAGATATTTTTGTCATATAGCTCTTCAACGGTTTCGGTACTTATACATCCTCGGATTTCAAATGTTTGGCTTTGAGCGTTCCTGATGAAGATAAATCCAGAAAAGCGCTTCCGACGCATTGAAATTATTAAACGTGTTGTTTTCAATTTTTTACATCACTGGGTCGATACCTCTGCTGGTGGACTATCAGTCCCCGAGGGTATCATCAGCTCAGTAGTCAGTACTTCGGTACTGATATGATTTAACAAACTTTTCTAAAATTGTCCGTTATAAATTCTGAAATTATTAAGAAACTAAGGTTTCAACTTCCTCAGGCAAAGTTGACTTTAGATGAATTTGGCTATCAATTTTAGTTTTTTTTTGTCATAAAGCTCTTCAACGGTTTCGGTACTTATACATCCTCGGCTTTCATATGTTTGGCTTTGAGCGTTCCTGATGAAGGTAAATCCAGAAAAGCGCTTCGGACGCATTGAAATTATTAAACGTGTTGTTTTCAAATTCTAAAGTTGATGATTACGAGTTTTAGAATTTAAATATATTTGATTGTAGGATAAGAGAAATCATTTTACTTTTCAAAATTGATAAGTTTAAAATATTAAAAAAAAATCAATGTTAAAAGTAGGTTGTTGAAACTGGTTGATTTCTATATGGATTACTTATGTCAAACGTTGACTCAAATGCATATGTTTTTCTTTGCTGTTTATCTACGATCAATATCAATATCAATATTGTGGTTTTACATCTGAACTTAAAGGCCAAATGTCTGTCCCTAACCAATATACCCTCATTTTCTCGTGTGAATCAAAAAAGTCCCCTATCTTATCCCGAACGGCATCTATATAAGAACCTAGCTTTTGCATTTACTGTAAATGTGTTTTCGTCCTGAAAATGCATAAGATATTTGCAAAAGGACGTTAAGTAACCAACAGTTCTATGGAATCTTGTATTGACTGAAAAGCCTAGATAATTTGTTCCTAGTTTTGAACCGCGTGTATGTAAATTAGGCACTTGTAGAATCAAAATACATGTTTATTATTTTCTACTTTCCGTCATACAGACAATAAACCAATGAATAAGTCGATACGAGATATGCTTCTCTTACTTTTTACAAACTGACAACAAATCAGACAATATGAAGCATTCCATCATACAACTTACTAATACATCACGGTGTCAGCTAATACACCTAGAGTCCAACCGATCTATCGATATAATAAATTTTGTGCATTATATTATGAAAATATTGTATTCACCAACCAAAAAGAAACTAAAATTCATATTTTAGGTTAACTAAAAAGGGAATGGCTATGCTGAAACAGCTATTTTCTAAAACAATTATGTGTAGTAGTAGTAGCAATGTTGTACGTGATATAGAGGCTTTTAATGTACAGAGTAATTCAATCGTGAGTTCAAACTTTTGAGATGACCTCTTATTTGGATGTCCCAACGGAAGACTCTCGACCCTCGATTGTCAATTATATGCATCCACCTATATGTATGTAATCAACCAATTCATATAGAAAAAGATAAAGGTAACTGAAACTGGATAATTTACCAGGTGTTTTGTATAATACACTTTAGAGGACAAACCAGTAGTACTAAACATTATTGAATGTGAGAGGTGTACACGACTTTCCTCAGTAATACCTTTTTATCGTATCAAAAATACTATGGGGTCAGAAATGATTAGGACTGCCTATAACATGTTTGACAAATCATTTATAACTTTCCTAAACGTGGGTTATCAATGTACATTCATAATTAAAGATCTACTAAATTATATATAATACTACATGTAGTTGTTTTGGGACTATTTTTCTTCAATTATAAAGCTGTACTCTATTGTCCAAGCTCATTTTATTTGGTGTGTGCGAAATAGACAAATGTTTAAGCCTGTCACGATTTTTCTACTTTTTGGATTCTTTCATTAAATACAATGATTTTAAAATAATCTTAAAAATCGTTAAACATTTTGAAACAGAGGAGCAAACATCCTTAAAATGTTGAAATTTTGCATCAAGATCGAAATCTTGTCCAATAAATGACTGTATCCGAGTCGCTTTTTATGTTTCCATACTATAATATTATCCTGATGACACGTGCAGTCCATATGACCCTAATAACACACACCACATACACTGTAATGCAGTCGTAACAAGATAATAATTGTTCAAGTTCAACCATTCATGAAGTGTAGAGTAATTCTCAGTGAAATAGGTCGCGTCAACATGAATCAATAATAGTTGATAGGATTTGAACACTCAATACTGTATCTTGCGTATCTGACATCTTTTCTATATCTAGTTTTTGCCAACATTTATCAACGTGTTTTTACAAATAACGCGAATAATGCTAAATTTTTTTATTCAGGAAATGCACATATTTTTGATACGGAAAACATATTGTTATTTCACTGAACAGTGAATACATATGTGACACCAATGTTATCATAACAATAATCAGGAACAGGTATTTCTAATGTCTTTTTCCATTTACCATTAACTTCTAACTCTTTCATCACAGATATTAAAGACTGCTCATATTTCGGCTCACCATAGTCTGCTCTCTTTGTTATAACAACTTTACCATCTGCAAAATAACACAAGTGACTTTATTCAGTTAACATTCACGAAGAATGAATAAAAATCGATCATGCAGATGCAAAATTCTTAGAACTGGTAACTATTTATCTTCAGTAAGAATATCAGAGATTATGGCAATATAACAATTAATTAGCATCCCTGATTATGTTAAGTCCCATGTGCGTTCGTCAACAATAGAGGTATTAACATTATTTGTATGTTCACATGGAAATATTGGCACACATTACACGAGCTGCTGGTGAACGCAAAACATTTCAGCAGACGGCGACGACACATACCATGTGGCTAAGAAACAGTTGTTGTTACAGGAGAGCAAATCGTTCATTTCATCCCGAAATTGAAACAAATACATCTTACTCTTTATAATAAATCTACAACATTTAGAAGTGAAAACAAACAGAGCCAGCAATTTTACATTTACAAACAAAATGTCGTGTACTTCTATAACTGAAACGAGTTATCATTTCTAGTAGGCTCCTGTAAAAGTTTATCCTTTTCGAAGATATTCGCTGACCAATTATAGCATTTCTACGTATTCGTACCCCTGTTTCTAAACATTTAGTAATATTTATCAAACATAGACTTTAAGCAAATATAAACCGAAATAATATACTGACAAGTATCTATTTACAAAAGGTCACTGTCAATTGACAATTACTTTCCAGTTAGAGTGTTCTAATGAAACATTGTATATTACATTATTTTTAACAAGTATTAATTTATGTAATTGATTGACTACTGATTGCTAAACGTTAAATGATAAATATTCAGGACCAGAACAATAAACATGGCATACCATTTGAATGTTCTGTAGTAGGAAGACTTGAATGAAGGGTGGGAATTTGGATAGGAGCAGGAAATGTGTCTTGCAACATACCATACACTGACACTCAGTTTTGTTGCGATTATTCTTTAACATAAAAGGAGCTTAACAAGCAGACTACACGGGACATATAATTAAATGTTAGCACTTTAAAGATCTTCAAACCGTACGTGGCTGCTTTCTATTTCTACCCGCACGCCCACACAGTCTCCCCACTTTGGTCCATGCCAATCAACGGGCTGTGCACATTTTAAAATGAGGAAATGTTATTGAATTGTCAACATATTGGATTTTTTATTGCGACTTTCATACAAACAAAATTTTTAGCAAGCTATAAAACCAAAGTTAATCCACTGTTTTCTACAAAAGAAAATGCCCGTAACAAGCTAGGAATAACCCATTTGTTATCCATTTGTTTGATGTGTTTCCGTTTTTGATTGTTTTGTCATTTTTGTCATTTGATTATGGACTTTCCGTTTCGAATTTTCAAGAGTTCGGTATTTTTTATATCTTTCTCTTGACTAAATCATTAATTATAAACCAAAAAAAAAGATTTAAACTGTAAAAAAATGTAGAAGCTTGTTGTTTATACTAAGCTAAACTCAAAAGATTGGTTCGAGGGAAACAATGACTACTTACATTAATTAGGCCGTTAGTTTCTTGTTTGTATTGTTTAACATTTGTCATGTCGGGGTCTTTTGAAAAGAACATTGCAGTATGGGATTTGCTCATTGTTGAAGTCAATATGGTGACCTGTATTAACTACGGTGTCATTTGATCTCTTGTGAATAGTGTTCATGGTAATCTTCTGTTATACTATAACAAAAAATATACACAAAGCACAAAGTTATAAGAGTAAATATATGTATTATTGCTAGTATTACTATCATTGCCACCAAATATTTTTTGTGTCCTATAGCTCTATTCATTAGTAAATGTTATATTTACCTTTCTTCGTAAACCGTATACATTCATAAAGGGAATCAGGAGGAAGATGTCCTGGTACAAAGCATCCACATGTTAAAACACAATCATAGCAACCTGCAATATACATCTCTTGCATAGGGATTCATTTAGAAACCAATTGCCTTTGATAAATACTACAACAATACTCAGTATGTATAGATACTCACATTCTTAACGGAAATATTGATCTGCATCATCTTAATTCTATGTACTGTCAAAACCAAAACTAAATGTAATAAAATGCATTACCGAGACTTATGTTCATAGATGACAATTCCTCAAATCCCTTATAAATTGATAAACAGATCTAGAAAAACAAAACAAAAAACTAAAATGATTGTCATTCCCACACTCTTATCCTTGCAAACTGTTAAAATTGTTTTTATTTTTAATAAAAAATGTGGCACTTGTGATCATGTAAAGTGGGTTAAAGTGATGTGTCCGAGTACGACATCAAATCACACAGGTAAGCTATAGGGGTGATCTCAAACGAATGTGTATGCTGATTAATGTTACCGTGCTAAGTCTAACACATTGACGTTATTTTGGTATTTTGTACTGAAGAAAGCGCTTTTTCGTTAACATTCGTTAAAATAGTTATTCAAAATAGTAAAACTTTTACAACAATACTATTTGGTCCTGTTAGCTCATATTTTTTAGCGGACATATAATTATATGACACAGTATAAAGCGGACCTATCAATAAACGACATTATAGAAAGCATACTTAGTACATATGATACACGTTATAAATTGCAGCCATTGTCATTGTGCGAAGCAAAAACGTTCGTGAAAACAACCGTTCCGTATTACTACAAGGTTACAAATGCATGCAGACTTATTTAAAAATGATTTTTGTTCAATGTTCAAGCAAGCAACACCAACAGAAATGACCATGCTGATCTTCAACTGTTCAAAATTCAACTGAAGAATATTTTTGTAGTTGTTGCGTCACGAACGTGCATTTTATGTTGTTATTTAGTCAGAACACGGCATTGTTTACAGGGCAAACTAATTTAAAGAGCAGAATCTTATCTAATACCTTTGACATCTAGTATTGCATCATTTGTCAGGTAACAGTTGTAATAGTTTCTGTACACATTTCTTTTTCTAGCTAAAGTTAACATCCCAATTGACGGCTCCAGAGCATCAATTTTTCTGAATCCATATTTGCGAAGCTATAATGATATATTTGTAACGTTATCATTACAATATTTAAAGAACAAATAAACTCTTAACCTCTCTTTCTAAAAAGGAATATAATGCAAATCTTTAAAAACACGAAATACAAGATAAATATTAAGGCAATTGACTTGAAAGTGTATCGTTATGGTCATGTAAGAAAATAACATTTCAGGTTTTCAACGTTTCAAATAACATGAATAAATATATAGCGTATTTTCATGTTTCTGTTGCATTTTTCGTTTTAAAAGTGTGTCACATTTTTTATTGTACACTTTGATATTACTTTCGGGTGAATGTTGTTTAGGCAAATGTAGGGTTTATCAGGAGATTAAACCACTTTAACACGATTAAAACATGCATATAAAAAGATGATGTTGTAAATTTCAGAATTTAAAGACCAAAACAAATTAATTTAGTAGAGTAAATCATATTTTGAATTGTTGGTTTGACAAACCTCTGTTGCAACAAGGCCTGTTCCGGCACCGACATCAAGTACTTCTATGTTGTCACGTGCATATGTATCAAATAGAGAAGTTACTGTTTCAGCGGTCATTTGTGGTCCTCGATAAACCTGTGGTGAAACTTCCTAGAAAGAAAAAAAACGTTCGATGTACATGTTTATCTTTACCGATTTTAAAGTTCTAGATATTGTTTTTCTTCGTTTGTGTGAACGTTTCTTCGGATTGCGTATATTTTTTAAACAAATATCTAACTAACAAAATACATCTTATAAAACAATATATACAAACTGCACCAAGTAGCACAATTGAACTACTGTAATATATATTCACAAGGGATACATGTATACATATGATAATGTTGTCAAGACATTAAAGATGGTATTTTTGGATTAAATGGTGTTTTATCCATAGGTTCTCTGTATTGGAATTATGCACGGTTATTCTAATACTAGGTGATTGCATGATACGGGTTGTGTTCTTCTTATAAAATGTATGATGGATGATAATAAACCCCTAACTGGAGGGATTGTGATTCATTTTCATATATTAAAGAAGTAATCTTTCGGCAAGTTTATTTCAGGTTGGGGCTGGCTTGTCAGTACTTGCTAGTAACCTTTGTTAGTTTCCTCTTTCACATATTCTAACAACTCGTACTTCTCTTAAACTGAGTTTTGTTGTGCGTGTTTGCTTATTCCACAATAAATAAATTTGGTGTTTTTACTGTCTTCTGATTGGTTAAAATTATTAGTTTTATTTTCAATGTTGTCAATTTTGATGGCGACACGCCCACTCTGACGTTGTGTATTCATACGCCAACATGTGTGTACGTTGTTATTGTTAATATACATTCTATAAAAAGTTCTTTGAGCCTTATTTTCTATAGAAAGTTATTTACAATGAATGGTAATAATTTATTTTGATTTTATTGAACCATAAATCTAATTTTGACTCTTCACATTTTACATAATCTGCGGATTATTCAATGTGAAGTATGGTTCAATAAATTCGAAATAGATAATAGCCATTCATTAATTAGCTATAGGTAAAGAGAGAGTGTTTAGATCTCATTAAACATTTTTAGCGACAGTCTCAAGTCACAGGGGTACATACATTGTCTTATTATCCTAATTATTTTTATTGATATAAATACAAACAAATACAAAGAAAAACAAAAAGTAATAATACAAACCACATACAATAAAACGAAAAACAAGAATACAAAAAGTTACCAATTATGATAGCAAAATAACACAATGACGGGATGTACCGAGCCACAACAAATAGATATGACTAAAACTACACTAAACAGTAAAAGTAACAATTGGAAAAGACAAATAAAAGAAAACTATAACAAGTTATTACGATGATAGACAACGTCAGTATCTTGAATCTATACTTCCAAGAATATTATGTATTATTTGTTACGTTGATTCAAAATAATTAGCAACAAGGTATTTGTATCTTCCGATGAACCTTTTTTTCAAAACAGAAAAAGGACGGGACGTTTTTTGATTTATTCCTGGTTCATCAACTTTTTACTCAGACACTGGTGACGTTTAACAAAGTAAAGCCCCAGTCCCACTAGACCACGATCGCACCACGCTCACCGCGATCTAAATTAAATTCAGATCATGGTGAGGTCGCGGTATGAGCGGCATGAAAATGTAAATTTTCGTTGCTTTCACGATGCTACTACGTCCTCATTACGCTTCTACAACGATCCCGCTACGATTATAACACGTTCTCACTGCGCTTATTCTGCGACCTTACTACGCTTATCACGATCTTTCTACGCTCGTCACGTTCTCACTATGACCATACCACGAGTTATCCGATTGCAACACGATCTTACCATGCTTCTACTGCGATTATAGCACGTTCTTACCACGATTACACTACGCTCAAACCGCGATCAGCAATCAGCAATAACGTCAACATCGTGTTCCATATCAATACAGTATCATTCCTTCAGTTCTATTTCTAATTAATACGTAGATTTCTCGAAAAAAAAATACAATCTAGCCACCAAAATCTACTAGAACACGTGGTCGTGGTGTTAGGGTTGATGTAGAGGCAGATAGAGCTCTGATAGTAACGAATTTTGATCAAGTAGAGATGTCGGACAGATCAATCCGACCTAAATTACAACCTATTGCTGGTCCATAAAGCTGAAATAACGATATTTTAGTGAACGATAGCATATATGAAACAGATGTGTCAATAGATATAGGAAGATGTGGTATGAGTGCCAATGAGACAACTCTCAATCCAAGTAACAATTTTTAAAAGTAACAATTATAGGCCAAGATACGGCCTTCAACACGGAGCCTTCGCTTACACCGAACAGCAAGATATAAAAGACCCCAAAAATTACTGGTGTAAAACCATTCAAACGGGAAACCCAACGGTCTAATCTATATGAAAACAAGAAGCATGGTTGAGCCGTTAGATAAAATGGACAAGAAGTCCCAATTACATATAGACAAACAAAACCTGGAGAGAATTAGTATGTATATGGGAAAATGACAATGAGAATAATGATCGTAGTATGAACGTAGTCAGGTCGCAAGAAGAGCGTGATGAGGAAGGCAAGGGCGTGCTAGAATCGTGCTATGGTCGTGAACAGCGTGGTATAGTCGTAGTTGGAGCGTAGTTTTGTCGCGGTGAGAACGTGATGATCGTAGTGAGGTCGTAATAACGTCGCAATGAGATCGTAGCGCAGTTTCTCCGAATAGAATCACGCTTTCGCTACGCTCTCACTACGATATACAGCGACCTTTGCGATCTTACTACGATCTTAGTGCGCTCTCACTACGCTTCTACTACGACCTGACTTGGCCATGACCGCACCACGATTGTTTTGAACATGTTCAAAGTTGGCCACGCTCATCACGATCTTGAAGACCTCGCCACGACCGTGATATGACCTTACTGCGATCTACACGATCGTACTACGATCATCAAAATTTTCATTTTTTTCACAGATCGTAGTGCGATCGTGGCCTAGTGGGACTGGGGTATAAGAAAGGCAAGTTCAAGCTCTTGAATACCGAATGAGTTGTAAAATATATACCCCATATGTAGTTGAAGTGGGTATATTGCTGATAAGGTGGGGGAACTTGATACCTACAAATTAGAATCGTATAGTTGGTCATATATTCTGTTACTGAGATGACCGTCAAATTCGAGTTATAAGTCTAATCATGAGGCAGTAGAAGCTGTGTCTGTTTTTTTCTTTAATTTCTAGTTCTCGATGATATATTACTAGAACCCAAGTAGGACAGTTTGAATTGTTAATGGAAAGAACCTCTTTATAATTATATCTGAATGTGAAATGTATACAATCTTGGATAATACAGCTTTATAATAAGGATACGGATACTATTGTCTTTCGGAGTCTAACCAAAAGTTAAATATTAAAACCAAAAATTATGGTGACATACATCCATTGTTCTTAATAATATGTTAAACACCTCATCATATCCGTTGTCTGCCCAATTATCATAATAGTCTATCATTGCTTCTGGTGAGATGTTTCCATTTATGATTTCTTTTTCTCTTTTGACGAAATGTTCTGCAAAAAATAACCGCTCTATAATCCAACTTAAGAACATGACAATGTAAGACGCTAAAAAAGACTAATAGAAAAAAAGAAATGAAAAGAACAATCATATTCGCGTGCTTTCACATTCAGGCCTTGCGGTCATAAAACATTCGAGCACGATTTTTGTACTCGGACTCGAGAATCAACCAATCAAAATGCTTGATTTCATGTTTCGAGCATGAATTTTGTGCTCCGAGCACTGAGCAAAGTTTTATGACTTCAACCCCAGAGGTAGCATAATCGACACCTGGGATCACTTCTGGTTCTTTAAGGGGTAGGATGAGGGTCTTGTTGCTCAAGTCTTTAGTTTTCTATGTTGTTTATCTTTTGATCTTTTGTCATGGCGTTGTAAATGTTCATTTGGTATGTTTCGCCTCTCTTAAACTTTCAGTGAGCTGTGACCATTTGCGCAATTTACGATTGATAAAAAAAAAACAAGTAAAATATAACTGTTCTTCCGCTTTTAATTTTGTGACGTAAGATCAATCCTGAGAAAATAGGTGTTACCACACAGTTTTCTAAAAACGATTTTGAGAGAATCCCTAAGTTGCATGTGCAAATAGTCACCATGAACGTTAAAAAGGAGGCGTTGTAAAGCTATGGCTGTGTTGAATAAGTGTTCAGATGTGTCTTTGATACACAAACTTTGTAATGCACATGAATAGTGTAAATTTTGATATCATGAATATTTTGGTATTGGTATTTTAAAGTTAATTCTGAAGATTAATCGTGTGTGTCTGTTCTGTCTTTTAGAAGGAAATGATACCTTATACTTAAAAACACCGAGGTAAGTTGTGTAACAAAAGTTTAAAAACAAGGAAGATAGAAGTCGCCACGTGATAAAGTCTACAGGTATAAAGATATTCGGTGAGTTGTGGTTTTTCAATTCAAACAAGCGAGCAAATCTGAACAGTCACTCCAAGAAGGTCCATTGTAGCACTGATGATAAGGAAGGACACTGGGTGTGAAATTTTTAAAAGTGAAAATTCACTTTCCTCCCATTCCTAATAACATCTGTAATGTTTATGTTAGTACTTTTATGATTAAACATTGTTTACTTTAAGCCACTGATACATGAGTAGAAAATTAAATTGATGACAAGACACCCAAACAGAAAAACCCATTGACGTAACCAAAATCCGGCGATGAACGTTATGATGAAAACTACATTAAAATTCCCTTGTCTTCAGGTGAAGCGTCAGTCCCAATAGTAACCACTGACACACAACGCAAACTTAAAAAAAGTATCGGATAAAACGTTAACGTCAAAAGCAAACAATATGAAACTACGAAGGCTTATGTTATATGACTAGAGTAAAAATAGTTCGATGTCAAGTTTGGTGCCTAGGGAAACTGGAGAAGAAAGTTGATTCAAGCAGTGCATGCTTACGTGGAGGGTGAACATTATTTACTTCGTTCATATTGTTCCTTTTAAAATTGTTATACGATGATGACTGATGTACCCATATTTTGACTATTTTATTTATTGTGTCTGTTTATTTAACGCATCAATGTAAATATAACGGAATTTAATGAGACTGTCATTAAAGTGAGAGGGTTAGCGCTATAGAACCAGGTTTAATCCGCCATTTTCTACATTTGAAAATGCCTGTACCAAGTCAGGAATATGACAGTTCTTGTCCATTCGTTTTTGATACGTTTTGTTATTTGATTTTGCCATGTGATTATGGACTTTCCGAATTGATTTTCCTCTAAGTTCAGTATTTTTGTGATTTTACTTTTTTTTTATACCACAAAACAAACTATAATTATGATCATCTGTTCGTTAACACACTTTTAATAAGACCTAAATAAATTGTTATAAATCCTTACCTGCCATTTTCTTTTATATAAAAGTTCAAATCTTATCTTTCACACCACTGAACATAATTTATAATATAGGGCATTCAACTACATGTACGTCCATATACTACACAATGTACTCTAACGTTGAACCATTATTTAATTGTTAAGGCTAGCATTTATTTGTAAACATTACGAATTACTTTGCAGCCTGTTGTACAACTAAATGTAACAATAGTAATGTTTATAAATTTTGTATTTTTTTTTTTTAGTGTATTAACATTCACCGAAGCACATATTGTATCGTGCGCAAAGTTCTTTAGACCAAAAATGTGTGCACTTTCAATGCTTTTACAACCCTCTTGTCATGACTTTTTTGTGTATACTGCAATAAAACAACGATTGAGGCTACAAGTTTAACTGTTACTGGTCAAATAGCTTTTCACTTGTGTCTGTACTTGTACATCCTTGGTTTTCAATTAGTAAGTTTTGTGCGTTTCTGATAGAGGTTAATCCAAAACTTTTGAAAGTTTTATTTTCATTTTAATTTACTGAATATAGCAAGTCTTTTTTTTTTTGTTGATTCGGAATATAAACCACAGTGTTAAAATGCTTTTTTCTGTTACTGAATATAAAGGATACATGTACATTAAACGTAAAGAGAAGTCTTGTATATCTATTAAATTTTGAAATCAGATTGATGAATTTATTTTTTTGTTTTTGTTTACAGCAACTTTCAGCACTGCTAGCTATATTGTGGCTAGTGTTTATGAGTGGAGAAAGCCGGAGTGGCCGGATAAAAACACTGACCTTCGACAGTTAGACTAGCAATTATAGTCATTAAAGATTGTAGTCGAATTTCAATTTCACATTAGTGGTTTAAACTCGAAAACTTAAGTGGTGACAGGCTCGTGATACAGCAGATGAACAAGGAGGCCCCTATGATTGGTCTCTCTTTGAGGGTTGTCTCGTCGGTAATTCTTCCTCATATATCCCTAATGACAACACAAACAAATATTTCATTATCAAAATTACCTCATTATTTAAGCGTTGAAATTATTAACCTGGTGTTGATCATAAAATTTAAACGCCTGTCAGGCATTAATCAACATGCCATAAAACATTCCATTCGGCAATAATTTTTTGCCTCTAGGTGCAAAGTGAACCAGACTCAAGCTAGCGAACAATAAGCTTGAAGATCTTATTGTTTCGCTACAGTAGTATAGTGTAACCTGTTGTTATCAATTGTTATTATTATTATACAGACAATAACCAATCCCTTATCAAAGAGAAAGGAGAAAGTTTTTTTTTTAATTCCCGGCCTTAAAAAAAGTTATTAAATACACAAATAAATTATTGAACTTTTCTGTGTTTAAATGGAATTGCATTTCATCTTCCTATTGGAAATTATTTGTCATCATTTTTATTTATTTGTCATCATATTTATAAGTACGTGTCGTGTTATTGCAAATTTTCGGTTTTCAGGCATGATCATGTGGGTGCGTTTTCTTATTGTTCGCTGGCTTATTGTTCGCTAGCGTGATTCATCTTATTGTTCGCTGGCTTATTGTTCGCTAGCTTGAGTCTGGTGAAAATTAACAAAGATTTTATAAGATTTTTATAGATTGCTTATAATTATACATGTACATGTAAAAGATTTATAAAAAGAAAAATGGGGATCAATGGTGAAAAATTGTTAGGGCATTCAATTTGATAAAACCAGAGAATTACGAAAATCTGACAAAAAACCCAAAACCTGACAAGCGAACATCCTTAAAAAATGCGAACCTCAGTCTCCTAAATATGTGTCAATCGATTCTGTTCTACATCAGCAGAAATTAGTAAGTCTTCCCGAATTAAGCGGTTCAGTTTCTGTTCTCATTGAAGTCGCCTTTTAGCTGAGAGTCAAAGAGAAAACTCAACAACAAACCATGATAGGGGACGTAGATTTTTATATACATGTAGATACATGTAAGTTTGTATTTGTTTGGTTTTTATTTTTAATGTTTTTAAGCGTTGGGAAATTTGTTTCTAATGTGTAAATAACCGTCTCTCATAATTCTATAATGTCATTGAATGGCTTTTACATATACATGTGTAATTTGTTTTAATCAATGTGTTATGTAATGTAATGCTTTGTAAAAGGTGAGACGTTAATAAAAATATTGTATTGTATTGTATATTATTACTCTTCAACATCGAAAAAAGCAATTTCCTAATAAACGAAGATTGACCTGAGGACACTAATTCAATTAATACTTGTCTAGTATATAAGATCAGACAATGATACTATTTATATTAATAGAAAGAACAATATATTCATTTTTAATGAGTTACTAAGTGACTTTGTAAGCTGTTGTTTGCATTTGGAGTCTTCAATACAGTAACCCACGAATTTACAAACATGTTTCGACAGCAAAAACATTTATGTGTACGTTAAATAGAGTAGTCTAAGTGTATTTTTTAAAAGAAAACTTCAGTTTGAACAGTCCAATGCATTTAGATCTTGTACATCTCGTTAGAAACTAATTTATATATTGGATTTATTGGCCTGGAATATGTCACAGTGGCTTTCGACATCATTCTAAGTGAATTAACAATAGCAACCAGCCCTGAGGACAAAATTCTCTTTGAAATTTTATTTATATATTAGCAATAATTGTTTAAAACATCCAAGACATGTAAAACTCAGCCCATTGGATCAAGTTCAACACTGAAAGAAAATTAAATATTAAGCAATTCAACTTTGAGACTTTTTGTTTTGCGACATGGAGTGTGTATACATTAACGTCGGTGGGACAATGTTTCAGACGAAACTCTCAACTCTTCAGAAATACCCTGATACACTGTTGGGTTCATTAGCAATATCATCCGAATTTTATAATAAGGAACATGAACAGTTTTACTTCGATAGAAATCCAGAACTTTATATCAAATCAATTCAATTTTCGTTTGAATTTTTTTTTCAGTTCGCGTATTAATAGTTTGAAACAAAATAAGAATATTTTTTTTTCTTTTTTTTTTTGCATTTACATTCTGTATGAAAGTTATTGTTCAAGATCATGCCTTCCTGTACTGTATTTATGTCGATATTGTATAAAATGTTCTTCAAAGTAAAGTTACCGATATTAGAGTCATTAATTTATTCGCGGCATGAAAAATTATCTTTGTCAACTTTATTCAAAATATTTCTTATTATGATTAGGAAGGATTAAACGCTTCAAACAGTTTTTAGAAACTTGTCGTTTGTTGTTACCGTATGTGAGCTCTAGACTGATGTATTTTTTGTTTGTATTGAGTTCCGGTTTATTTTACGCTTATCCACATCTCCATACATGTATGTTCATGTTTGCAATTAATGGAGTCCGATAGGAATTTTTTTCTTTTTCCTGTTTGCGGATTTGTTTTTAAATTATGACAAAATTAGCAAACAATAGGCTTCACCTTTATTATAACGTATTGGGAACATTTAGAACCCAATATAACCTAGCTGTATGTCACCGTACAGCTACCAACAATTAGCAGAACTTATACCTCATAGTAAGCAACGGCTTACAAAAGTGCAATTTCTAAAAAAAAAAAAACCCCCAAAAAAAACAACTCTCCGTCCCATCGCAATTTGTAAAAGAAAATCACGATAGGTCAAATAACGGCCTTCAACACGGAGCCTTAGTCCCATACCGAACAGCAAGCTATAAAGGGCCCCACAATAATTAATGTAAACCCATTTAAACCGGAAAACCAACAGTCTAATCTATATAAAAAAAAAGAGAAACACATATGAACCACAGCAACACACGACAACTGAACATCAGGTTAAACATGATTGTAAGAGCGCTCAACCCATACCTTAGTCTGGAACAGTTGTGCTATAACACAACATACAAAAACACTGTAAACTTTAGTTAAAAAGGAATTGACTCATCAGATCTGTACTATGCCCAAAACTGTCATAAAAAGGCACAGTACAACCAGTTAATCAAAGATCGTACGAAGCCTTTTTCAACTTCAGTAACGGCTGCTAAATTCGATTCGTATAATAATTCACGTAGGGCTGAAAACCAGATATATTAATTTTACTGTTTATAACAAGCAATGTGTAACAATTTACATTTGCAGGTATTTAGCATTATATTTCTCGTCACGGTGGTCGTTTCAGCAATTATACCATGCCTACAAACACACCCAGACGTCCGGATACAACGATTCAACGAAACTAAGATCAACCAATATATCCTGTTAAATACTGACACATGGATTGATCCTGATAATCACAAGGAAGTCTTATTACTGTCTACATATGAGCCGTCTTGGCTTTATAATTTGAACCTGTTTACCATAGCTTTCTTCACATTGGAATCTATTGTACGTTTCATATCGTGCCCATCAAAATGCAGGTTTTTCTTGGAATGGTTAAATGTTTTAGACTTTTCTTAAACATAGTGATGTGGTCCCGCTTTATCATAGATTGGAGCATTTCAAATGTCATAGCTGAGTCACAACATGAAAAACTAATGCATTTTATCGGTTTTTGTTCCGCAGCCTCTGTATTGCGCTTACTTAAGTTTTTTAGGGTTGCGAAACAGTACAATAGTTTGCGAATATTATTTTTGGCAGTGAGAGCAGGTTTTAAGCAGTTAGGATTACTTTTGCTGACATTTCTGATAATTGCATGGGTCTTTTCAAACATAATTTACTATGCTGAAATCAGACAGCCAGACACGTTTCCTAACATGTTAGATGGATTGTGGTGGTCAGTGGTTACCATGACTACAGTAGGTTACGGTGATATGTATCCGAAAGGGCCATTGGGTCGTGTCGTTGGAGCCGCGTGTGCGATGATTGGCATACTTGTTATAGCTATGCCAATAGCAGTCATTGCAGGGAACTTTGACGATCTCCACAAGACAAATAATGACCGAGAAAGTTATAACAGGGTTCAGAAAGAGAAGAAAGCAGAAAGAACAGAATTAATTAATTCAATTCCTTCCAAAGAAAATAAAATTGTTTCATTCATGAAGTCAAAAGACGAGAATAATACGGGAAATTTTCTGACTATCAAAATGTAATAAATTACCATTTCAACATGTCAAAATCAATGGCACATTACGTTTGAAGCCAAATTGAATGTATGAATTACTAAGAAGTATGATTATGAAAGCAGTCACATTATATTCAATAGACCATTAATTTAATCGGTAAAAAGACATTATGCCGTAGTCAAAGATACTATTTTGTTCAATCTCTATTATAAAATATTTACACTACATGTATATGGATCGATTTATAATTTGACACACTGTAATTCATTTTTTATGTTGTTGGGTTACTGTCTCAATGACTTGTACCTTTCATCTACTCTATTTCTGTTTTGATGAAAGTACAAATTCTGTTATGACTTCAGTTTAATTTTCAATAAACTTTTTTATATGAAAAAATGATTTGCCTTAAGGTACAATTATATGATAAAATATTATAATCAAGTGGTTAGTGAAGCCCACACCAAGAACAAAATGACAATTGGGTAACGTTATATTTCTTTCTTAACGTGTTTAAATAGAGGCGAAAGATACCAATGTCACATAAAAACTCATTTATAAGTCGAAACTAATCTGACAACGCCATTATTGCTAAAAAAGAAAAAGACAAACAGACAAACAACAGTACACACAATACAAAATAAAAAAAACTTAAGACTGAGTAACACGAACTCCATCAAAAAGTGGGGTGATCTTTGGTGCTCCGGAAGGATAAGCAGATCCTGCTCCAAATGTGGCACCCGTCCTGTTGATCATGTACGTACAAACCTGGTGATATATCTATTCGGTGACCACAATCTGGGAAAATGAAATGGGATTGTAACAATCAGTTATTTCTTCAATTGTAAGAAGTTATACAGCATTCATGGTTTTTTTAAGTACTGTACACTCATTCTTAAATGTCAAAATTGTCCAAAATACTTAATGTTGAACGTATTATCAGCATGACTTTATCACAATACGAATACTAAAAATCTAGACGAAAAATATGTCGCGGATGTGTTCTAGTTATTCTTGAAAGATCATTGAAAGGCCGAATGTATTACCAGTGATCACTAGACTTTTAACTGGGCATACATAAAAGATAAACATTCAACACAATTTCATTAGACCTTTCAACAGTCACAATCTAGAGTAGGCTGATATCCATTTGATTTCAAACCAAAAAATGGAAAACTCTTTGTTGGAGAAGGTAAAAAAAGCTTTATTTGGTATTTTTGAATTGATGCACAAAAAACAAATATGCAACACATAAACAAACGACAGCAACTGAATTACAGGCTCATGACTTGGGACAGGCACATACATTTACATAGACAATTTGGTGGGGTTAAACATGCTAGCGGGATCCCAAATATAGTAAGACAGACACTTGTCTATGAATAACGAGTCCATATGTTGGCCTCTAGATGTTATTTGTGATTTTTGTTTTAGTTAATAGGTTGCTGTTTCATTGATTTAACATCACCACATCTTCTTTAATATATATTTGGTTTCTTTTTAGTTTTATTCATCTCGTAAAGAAAGGTTTTGCCTATTGTGCTTTCTGTAAACTATTAACGTTCTGTGTAATGATTTGCACACTGTATTTCTCCCGTTTATGTTAACAGTCTCATTTTTCGACTTATTGAATTTGAGTATAACCTTGGTATCGCCTCTCTTTTTTAAACGAAAAAGCCATCATATGTAGGTGTACTCTTTAAACTGTCGAGTCAATTACATGTAATGAGTACATGTATACACTAGTTATCCTACATGCATGTACATGTACTTAGAGCAGATTTACAGCAATACTGTCAAATATTAAAAGACACTGATAGTATAGCAAAATCAAAAACACTAAAATTGTATGCATAGCAATATAAAACAAAGCGAAAATTAAGACAACAATAGGCTTTTAGTTCTATTTAATATAAATCATAAAGGTTGAATTGCAAACACAAACTATAATGGTAAATAAATTATCAACTAAAAAGTACAAACTTCGAAACAAATCTAACACTATTAATGTTTTTGAAAAAAAGATTTGTTTAACATCACAATGATTACAACATACATGTACATATACCTCTCTTATAAAACATTACTCAAATGATTTAAAATACTTGGGTTTAAATTTGAAAAGATAAAAAAAAAAAACGCAACAATAATACCATGATTTAAATTTTATATTTGTGCTAGACGCGTGTTTTGTATACTCTGCCAAATTTTATGCTTTTACCACAATCTGAGCAATTGTTTCACAAATCGACTGGACTATCAGTGATGCTAAAAAAAATGTCAAAAGGGCCAAATAAAGTATAAAGAAAAAGAGCATTGAGAACCAAAAATTCCTGAAAGCTTTGCCAAATGAAGCTAAGGTAATCTTTTCTCAAAACTACGGTAATCTATTCCTAAAGCCTTAGTATTTCAAATATTTAATGTTATGAAACAGCTAATTATGACCATATCAATTATAAGTCATGTCAATACAAAAGTGCTGACTAATGGGCTGCTAATACCCTCGGTGAATAAAACTCCATCAGCATCAGCATCGAAGTACAAAATGTAGTTGTAAAAACGCATCATAAATAACTTATTTAGTGGCATGTATACCATTACATTTACAACGGACATTTGTGTAATCTTTTCTGTAAAAAGCGGAGATTTTAGAAATAAAAACAATTCTAAAACGGCAATTGATTGGTGGTTAACGTCCAGCAGCAAATATTACAAAGATAACATTCGATTTTTCGTGAAATATTTGCCTGAAGTCGCTATGTAAAAGCGCAACAAACGGAAAACAAGCTTTCATATGGTAAAACGAGGTTGATAGTTTACGATATCGTAATACAGAATTTGACAAAAATACATGTGATCATAAAATGGATTAGGCTCACATTTAAGAAATTCCTAATGTCAGTAGGAAAGTACTTCATCATATCAACATTACTGTTTAAAGAACGAAGACAAAGACAAACAGACGACTGTGCTCTCTTTAACTCACTGACTAACATAAGTATAACATAGAAGATGCTGTATGATTGCCAATGAGACAACTCGCCACAAGAGAGCAAATGACACGTACATTACCAACTGAAGGTACCGTGCGGCCTTCAACAATTAGTAAAGCCCATACCGTATGGTCAGCTATAAAATGCCCCAAAATGACAATTATGAAGCAATTCAAACGAGAAAACTAACGGCCTACTTTATCTGAAAAATGAACGAAAACAAATATGTACATTGTAAGTCATCAACAACGATAAGCACTGCATTACAGGCTTCTGACTTGGGACAGGCACATATAAGTGTTTATTTGAATGGTGAAAATATGGTTAGCTTGTCATGAACAAATATATTCATATAAACTAAAAAGATGTAGAGGATAACAATTTGAAAAAATCTGAATACCCAAAGAAGCCTGTTTCGCTTAGATGGCGGATTGATTTGTCAAACTAATTATGATGTATGATGAATCAGTAGTACATGGTTTAAAACTGTACTTCTAATATGACGTGCTTCTTTCGCTTTGTGAATACACCCATGCTCTAAATCCAATTAAATTTGTTTGCACATGCCTATATTGACTATTGTAGATTATGCATTTAATATATTTCATCAACTTAAAACACTTTCAAACTCTTAAATGATGCACATGTTGTTACTGATCAATTTATTATGACTGTAATGTGTTGTAAATCGAAATTGACATATTCGACCTAGATACGACAATATCGTTGTTCAAAAGTTCTCCCTCTGAAAATTCACATTGCCAGTCCTTTGCTTGTTTACAAGCAAAAAAAGAAGCTCCATGGAAGAGCCTTTCTAAACGCCCTACACTTATACTCATCGGACATAGAAATTACCTTAATTGTCCCGATTAAGATAGAAATAATTGATGCAAGCTTTTATACTTTATTGTAGTTATAATAATGATTGGGAAACAACATAGGGGCAGATCCAGCTAGTTCAAAGAGGTCCCAATCTAGGATAAAAATGGGGGGTTCAAATATATGTCACTATTCTATTCAAATGCTTTGATCCTCCATAAAAAGGGAATTCAAACGCCCAGAACCCCCTTTCTCCTGGATCTGTCCCTGATGTATTAATATGTGTCCGTTTTGATATGGACAGTAGACTATTGATATTTCTAACCTTTTTTCTCTAATCTGAGTTCTGTTATATAAATTGTTTTTCTTACCTTTGTAGACAATTCTTGCATTTGATCAAGTTCTATTTTAATCTCCGCGGCCATGTTTGTCATGTGACTGGATCATCGGACACAAGGTATCAACCAGATTACCCAAACATGATTGCAGCCAAGTTTAGTTTTGATGACATTTTTTTACAAAGCTAACATACGAAGATGTGGTAACTTACAAAGAAAATACACATTTGATTTTGAACGAGGAATGATATGAAAACTTTTAAACTTTAGGAATACTTTCATAGATCCGTCGGTTTCAACATGATTGTAGTAACATAAAAGTAAAAGAACGACAACTTGATTTTGCAACCATGAAATAATTCAAGCAGAATTTAGTAATGATAGTAAAATATCACTCTTAAATGTTGCATGATATTAAAAAAAACTATAGTGTCAAATTACAGTCTTCAGACTGTTACACTAAGGTAGTTTACCCTTTTTTTGGACATTCAGCATGCACACAGTTAAGCTATTACCTGAAATTTTAATTTTTGAATTTTCTAACACTTAAAGCAATGAGACTTGTATATTATGACTAGTTTATAGATACATATTGCTTTTGGTTCAATTATCTAGTGAGTGTTTATATTTTATTGGGTTTCTTAGTGAATTATTTATTTCAAGGAACATTGGTGTATACTTATATAGGAATTCCAAAATCTCACTGGAAATGCATTTCATAACTTATTTTAGCAAGTTGTCCAGCTTGGAGATATATAAATTACTCTTGTTGATCCATTTTTATACACAAAAGTATGGTTTTTATTAAATCACTCTCTTTTTTTAACATGTAGAAAAAAGGGGGATAAAATAATCAATTATATTTTATATTTGGACCACTATATTTATATTCAAGTAAGAATCTCTGATAAAAATAAGTCATTTAGGTCAGAACACTGTTATTTGAGAAGTTATTAACAAATCAAAACTAGTAAAATTGAAAAAGTGTCAAATCTGTCACTTTTAGTATCCAGATGTAGTTTTTGTTTGTTTGACGCATATGTTACTACCAGTCCAATTAGAGCTTGAATTCAGTGATACAGTGTTTTGACAACAGCTTTATTTGTTTTTCAATGTTAGAAATAGGTCATAAAAGGACATTAAGCCAAGCAGAAGTCAATATAACAAGTTTAGTGTTGTTATAGGTATAGAACCACTAATTTGGGCCCGGTCGGAAAGAACATACAAGAAAGAAGTACATATTTTTAACAAAATAGCTCTTACGTATAGCCGTATCTTTGCCAATTGCGGGTATATTTGGTTATTTGTGGTATCAATCGAAAGCTTTGGGACTTGGGATCACTGTAGAGCCCTTGTTGAGAGATTTATTTAAATTATAAAGAAGTATGTGACATTTTAATAGAAGGGTACATTTGACCTGTTGTTCAGATCAGAAGTTCCTGTTTTTGTACTATCAATCTTCAAGAAACCAGTACGCTCTAATATGCAATTAAAGGTATGTTGATTTTTGCAGCACATGTCAGGATAAGGTACAGTTTTGACATGAAATAACTGCCAGTTTATTTGAACTTAAGACAAAGAAGCTATTAATGCTTGAAATTGCAGAATTTAACATAGAAAGCAATGGGCTATGAATTAGTGGTTTTACACCTATTAATGATAATTTCTACCTAGTTTTGTGTTTTTAGAATCAATTATTGCAGTCGGTCAAAATCTAGTCGTTATAATTGTGATGCATGGATTTTGAACGATAACTGACGTTGATTACATAACTTTGGTACTTTTTTGTCGAAATTTTTGGTGATATATGATATATTACCATGTTTCCAAGTCTGACAAACTTAGTGTGTGCTAGCTTTCTGAGACAAATCAAGGATCTTGTTGAAAACTGTGTCTGCAAAACACGTACCGACACATGGTAGAAATCTGAATAAAATATCAATTGCAGTTATCGTCCTTTAATATGGATGTTTGCAATTTTCTCAAAAATGTATTAAATAAAACATGTTTCGACAATTATATTTGAAAAGTACATAGAATGATGAAAAACCATCATGCAAATGATAGCAAAATATCATAAACATCCTTCTGTAAGAGAAAACTGCAAGAAGTCATTTGTAAAAATACCAAAGCATACAACATTTTGGTTGAGATTTAAAGTTTCATGTCAAAATACAAATAAATTTGCTCCTCACCTAATGAAGTTTAACTGAAGGTGAAGGTGTCGCCCTTTCCCTGATACTGGTAGACAATGGTGTTCTCCTGGATATACTGTGATTTTTCACAGCGGAGTAGAACATAAGCATTGCTTCTGCCAGTCATCATAGAAGTGGACTAAGTCCTATTGGGTTGTAAATTGCCTAGGAGGATGTCTAAGGAAAGGTCATATCTAATGGTAAGTAAAAACGAGAGAGTGAGTGAAAGAGCTGGGGAGAGTGAGTGAATGAGCTGGAGAGAGTGAGGGAATGAGTGCGCGACAGAGAGAGAGAGAGTGAGTAAGTTAGTGAATGCGCTGGAGATAGTGAGTGAATGAGCTGGAGAGAGAGATGGTGGGTGAATGAGCGAATTAGAGGGAGAGAGACAGAAAGAGAGAAAGACAATGAGAATGAGCCGGACAGAGTGAGTGAATGAGCTGGAGAAAGAGATGGTGGGTGAATTAGAGAGGGAGAGAGAGATAATGAGCGGGAGACAGTGAGTGAATGAGCTGGAGAGAGAGAGAGATGGTGGGTGAATGAGAGAGAGGGAGATAATGAGCTGGAGATAGTGAATGAATGAGCTGGAGAGATTGAGAGAGATTATGAGTGAATGAGCGAATGAAAGAGAGACTGTGAATGAACGAGAGAGGGTGTGAATGAGAAAGAGAGAGAGTGACAGTGAGTCAGTGAGCTAAATAGAGATAGAGTAAGCAAGAGAGAGAGGGGAATAATGAGGGATATCAGAAATCATTTTACATTATTTATTTTAGGTAACAAATAGGCTAGTGTCAAATTACAGTCTTAAGATTGTTACACTAAGGTAGTTTACCCTTTTTTTGGGACATTCAGCATACACACAGTTAAGCTTTTACCAGAAATTTTAATTTTTGAATTTTCTAACACTTAAAGCAATGAAACTTGTATATTATGACTAGTTTATAGATAAATATTGATTGCTTTTGGTTCAATTACCTAGTGAGTGTTTATGTTTTATTGGGTTTCTTAGTGAATTATTTATTTCAAGGAACATTGGTGTATACTTATATAGGAATTCCAAAATCTCACTGGAAATGCATTTCATAACTTATTTGAGCAAGTTGTCTAGCTTGGAGATATATAAATTACTCTTGTTGATCCATTTTTATACACCAAAAGTATGGTTTTTATTAAATCACTCTCTTTTTTTTTAACATGTAGAAAAAAAGGGGATGAAATTATCAATTATATTTTATATTTGGACCACTATATTTATATTCAAGTAAGAATCTCTGATAAAAATAAGTCATTTAGGTCAGAACACTGTTATTTGAGAAGTTTTTAACAAATCAAAACTAGTGAAATTGAAAAAGTGTCAAATCTGTCACTTTTAGTATCCAGATGTAGTTTTCTTTGTTTGACGCATGTGTTACTACCAGTCAAATTAGAGCTTGAATTCAGTGATACAGTGTTTTGACAACAGTTTTATGTGTTTTTCAATGTTAGAAATAGGTCATAGAAGGACATTAAGCCAAGCAGAAGTCAATATAACAAGTTTAGTGTTGTTATAGGTATAGAACCACTATTTCAGGCCCGGTCTGAAAGAACATACAAGAAAGTAGTACATATTTTTAACAAAATAGTTCTTACGCATAGCCGTATCTTTGTCAATTGCGAGTATATTTGGTTATTTGTGGTATCAAATGAAAGCTTTGGGACTTGGGATCACTCCTTGTTGAGAGATTTATTTAAATTATAAAGAAGTATATGACATTCTAATAGAAGGGTACATTTGACCTGTTGTTCAGATCAGAAGTTCCTGTTTTTGTACTATCAATCTTCAAGAAACCAGTACGCTCTAATATGCAATTAAAGGTATGTTGATTTTTGCAGCACATGTCAGGATAAGGTATAGTTTTGACATGAAATAACTGCCAGTTTATTTGAACTTAAGACAAAGAAGCTATTAATGCTTGAAATTGCAAACATCTTCTTTTCTGAAACTACAAAACCAATTTCAACCAAACTTAGGCTGAATGATCCTTAGGGGATCGAGAATAAGGTTAGTGTTTTATTTTCTGTTTCGCCAAAAAACATGGCCGCCATGGCTAAAAATATAACATAGGGGTAAAATGCAGTTTTTGGCTTATATCTCAAAAACCAAAGCATTTAGAGCAAATCTGACATGGTTAAAGGTGTTCATTAAGTTCTATCAGCCCTGACATTTTCAGATGAATCTAATAATCCATTGTTGGGTTGCTGCCACTAAATTGGTAATTTTAAGGAATTTTTTTAGTTTTTGGTTATTATCTTGAATATTATTAATGATAAAGATAAACTGTAAACAGCAAAAATGTTCAGCAAAGTAAGATCTACAAATACGTTTAATGACCATGATGACAAAAATTGCCAATTGACCACTTAAGGAGTTATTGCCTTTTAAAGACAATTTTTCACAATTTGTTCATCTAGTTTGCTTATTTTAAACAAACCTTCTCCTTTGAAAGTGCTGAATCAATTTCAGCCAAACTTGGGCTGAAAGAGTTTCAGAATATCTAGTATAAATTTTGTCTTTATTCCCGTGTACGTCAAGAAACATAGTCACTATGGCTAAAATGGAACATAGGGGTAAAATGCATGTTTTTGCTTTTGAAGAAAATATGACAGATACAAAGAATATGTAAGTGGAATTGTTAAGCTACTCATTAATATATATTGAAAAGCAAAAATAATCATTGATGAAAGAGTTGAGCAAAATGTTACACGTAAGCGATTCAGGCTCTTGTTTCTTATCTTGTTTCATAAAACTATGCTTGTTTATATGATCAATTGAATGCGAAAAAAATCCTTATTTTAGTCATCTTTCGTTTACATTCACTGAGCTGTCAAAGTACAGGGTTTTTTTTAGCATTCCTTAATTATATACATAAAAACAAATACAAAATGATAATGTATTCATTGTGATATACGCATGCGCCAATTTGAATGGTCGCCTTTTTTTTCGAAGTGAAAAAGATCTGAGAATTCTGAATTTTATGTGTATTTCTGGGGTTGAATATCATAAACAATTATAGTTAAAGTGTAAATAAGTGTCAAATAGAACTGTGTTGCTGTGAAATGCAAGGATTGCAAGGATTGCAAGGATTTGACATACTCGAATTCGACCCGCTGAATTCAAAATCTGCAGGATCGTATGTGGATTCAGTAATGGCGACGTCTGTAGTAAATCAGTTCATCACAACGGCGGATGTCCATAATGATGAAACTGTGAGTAATAACAAACGTCTAAAAAGATCTCTTGATTATGATTCGGAGTCCGATTCCTGCTCGGAAAATACCAAAAAACTTAAACCAAATAGTGTACACAATGACAGTATAAACTTGATTGACGGGTTGTCAATTTCATCCCATGATCATCAATATACACAAAATAAACAATGTTCAGAGAGAGTCGATGATATATGTGAGTTAAAGAGTTTAGTGGTGGGATTAGCTAGTAGCATTAACCAATTTTGTGATATTATACCTAAACGGATCAGGGATATAGAAACTAACATTCCAAAACAAATGGCTCAAATGATCGATCAGAAAGTGTCTGAAGAAATAAAAAAGGTTAAGGAACAATTTAAAACAGAACTAAAAACAGTGACGGAAAAAGTCAGCTCCTTAGAACAATCATATGCTGATGTCTTAAAACAAAATAAAAGTCAGAGTCAAGCGTTAAGTGAAGACAAACTCTCAGTGGTTATAAAAAAAATTCCCGAAACAGAAAAGGAAAATATATCTCGTAAAGTGGGAGGACTAATCAAAGATGGATTACGCTTTAAAAATATCCAGGTTGCCGCTGTAGAACGAAAAATAAATAAAATTCCAGGTAAACACGGAGTAATAATCGTTAAGTTTCAAAACAGTGACGACAAGCAAAAAGTTATGGAAAAAAAAACATGAGTTGAAAGACTCCCTTAACTATAAAGATGTTTACATAGATAAATTGAATGCTATTCCAAAAGCACAGCGCCTTATGAATTCAAATTTGAGGAGTATTGTTAAAGCGATTGGTAAAGACAAGCTTGAGATCAGAGGCTCGGTGATTAGACCTAAATACGCTAAAAGTACACATGACACGAACACACATAATAGGCGTGATGACCCAGACGATACACAAATCAATAATGATACACAGAGCGGTAATCATGGCTATCATAACAGACACAACAATCGTGGTCGTGGGAATACTAGAGGTGGAAATAATCAAAGACGTGGAGGTCACTACTAGGTTTCATGCGGATTTTGGAATATCAACGGATGGAAGGTGGATGTAGATAGTGAGAAATATAACTTTTTAGCTGAATGTGTAAGGTACTATAATCTGCATATACTGGGTTTAGTAGAAACCCATCTTACAGGGAATACTGGTACATGTATAAATATAGATGGATATACATGGTTTGGTTTGAATCGAAAGGAAATTCACATTAGAGCTAAAACCGGATCTGGTGGTGTTGGGATTTTAATTTGTAATGATGTGCGAGATGAATTTAATATTAATATCGTAGAAGATAACACAGATGGTATAATCTGGGTAAAATTTGAAGATAAAAACTTTGCACATAACTTCTTTTATGTATGTGTTATATATTTACCGCCGGAAAATTCCACAAGGGCTGTAAATATTAATATTCATGAATTTTTTGATATTTTAATGACAAACATATACACTATCCAACAAGGAAAACCATTTTATATTTGTGGTGATTGGAATAGTCGTTGTTCGGATTTACCGGACTCTATTGAAGGAATAGATAAATTGCCACAAAGAAATGTGGTAGACTTTCAGCATAATGGATATGGAAATATTTTTTGTGACTTTTTAACAGATGTAAATTGCTGTATTTTGAATGGTCGAACAACTTTACATAATGATTTTACATTTGTATCTACTAGAGGAATGAGTGTGGTGGATTATTGTGTTTTGCCATATGAACTATTTTAATGTAATCAGAACAAGTTCAATAGTTGAACAAATTAATGCATTGGGAAAATACGACTTGAAAAAAGCTATGCCCGATCATTCATTACTAACTTGGGATTTTACCTTGAATTTTGACTCAAATTGCTGTATAAATACACAAACAAGAGGAACTTCTGAGACAAAGAAAAATATGATACAAGAAATTTACCGGAAGATTGGTTGTGTCAAGAATCTACTATCGCTGAAATTGATAATGCTATTCGTTTTTTAGAAAATTCCATTGCCGATCAAAGTAGTATTGATAATATGTATGAAAATTTTGTGAAAATCGTTAAAACCGAAATGTGTAATAAATTACCGGCTAAAAATATTGTTCTATCAAATGGATTTAATATTAATAAAAGAAGAAGGTGTAAAAAAGAATGGTGGAATGAGGAGCTTACTTTATTGTGGAATGAAGTGTGTAAAGCCGAAAAAGTGTGGATTAAATGTAAAATTAAGCGTAATAAACGGATTTTTCATCCCATAGCTCACAATTTGCACAGCTCCATCGGTTCTCTCTTTGCCAAGACGGTAGTCAGCTGCTTGTTTAATCTCTCACATCCTCATATGCGAATAGTTTCCCCTTTCCAGCACAAGGTTATAATTTTGCAGACCTTTACTTCGTGTCAAAGTCTTTAATGTCTTTGACAATCCAGGGTGAGTCCTGCCCTACTTTTCGCAATTTGATAATTTCCTTATCATTGCAGCGCTGTTCTCGATTGGCCTCAACAGTGGCCAGTTTTTTTCAGAATTTCTACCTCTTGCGCCGTATTCTATCTCTGACCAGACATATTTGTAATCTTAAAGTCCATTGTGTTTATTATATCTGTGAATTTCTATTTTTGAGTGTGTGTTTATTTTTTCCACAAAGAAAAATTTTCCCTCGACTCCAACCTCAAAATGGGGGTGTGGCAGAACTCGCATAATCATGCTACTGTTCATCTCTTATTAAGCTTTCAATTGAGGTAAAAGGTATATCTGTAATAAGGGGCAAACGGGTCATAACAGTCCATTCTATTATTCAAAATATCCATTTCATTATTCAAAATTGGCTATTTCTTAATTTCCATGCGTATTTTGGCATTAAGGTCCTCCGTAACCCCTCTAATGGTCATTGCGGCACATATTGTTTATACTCTGTTTATTCCTCTATCAATAAGCCTTAATTAACTTCAGTTACATAAAGAAATATTCGAGCTGATCCATTCTTTATCTTATACCGCATAGAACTCATTTAATTTGCATCGATATTTTCCATTTGCCAGCAATGCTTACACAGAGCGTCAAACCGTTCCTTGGTGAGATCGTTGCAGTGATCGGGTCGGATGGGGTCGATATTCTTAGCGTTCTGCTGGAAGAGGCAGGAGAAGTTGGCATTCTCCCGGATCGACTGACGGGGCAGTGTGAAGTAGTTCTGGCACAGGTAGAAACAATCGTCGTTGTCGTCACACGTGTTCTGTTTTCTCAACATCGTCGAACACCATGAGGTTCACCATGATGTTCTTGCGGCTGGGATCAAGTTCTCGGGGGTCTAGTACATCACTTCCTTGCTCGAAGAAAAAAGTGTCGATACCACTCGGGTGTCGTGGTGGTAGTTATAAGGTGTTGACCACATCGATCAACGAGTAGTGTGACTTGCCCTTGCTTTGGTGTCTTGACAATAGCTGGGCACAGTCCAAACACACCAGCATATTGTCAGCTAGTTTTTCTGGTGTACAACCAAAACAAGTAAGAACTTCGCGTACGGTTTCATTGTTTCTACTCAACTTAGAATCTATAAATACACGGTTGTACCTTTTTCTTTTCACAGAATAGTTGAAAGTATTGTTACAAAGGTTGCACTTGTCTGACATGACTATTTCTTTCGTTATTAATAGTAGTTTCAGTTATTATATAACATTAAAATTTGCCGTGAATGGCGTTGTACATTTCATAGTTACGCTTGTTTACATCTACCATTTCAAGATCATGTGATAATTTTACCGAGAAGATCCGAGTAACCCGAAATAAGCGTTGATTGGTCGAGATATTTCAAGATGTCTAACTTGCCAATATTGAAAGTAGAAAGTATTGAATGTTGAAAAAAGTGGATTATCCAGACTCAGAAATGTCTTTGATCATAGTAAGGCACACGAAAATGTAGAAAAACAGTTTATCTATTAGTGTATTCATGTACGAATGTCTGAAAAGTGCACAAAAGGCGACAATATCAGCGCAAACAAATTGTCCGCGATCTCCTGTTTTGAATGGGCACTGCTTTCTGTCTCTATATTGCACAATAAAAAAAAAAAAAAAAGAAAATAGCAAAATCAATAAAAAGCAAATGTAAATTATGAAATATATGCATTATAGGGACAGAAGAATTCGGTCTAAATAAACGGGAGTTGCGACATATATTTGTGAATAAACGTAGGATATTTGATAAGGCCTAAAGAGTTCTAAACGAAAATATTGGTATTCCTTACAAGAAGATTTAATAAAGTCTTGTGATAATCCAAAGGAGTTTTGGAGGAAAATTGGTAAAATAGGAGTTGCTAGTGAACGCCGAAGTTTTATCCCAATGGAAGTGAAATTAAGTGATGAGTCAGTATCATGTGATAAAAATGTAGTGTTAGATAAATGGAAATGTGAATTTTCTAATATGTTAAATAGAAATAATCATAATAGTGTTGAATATATTCATAGTAATGAAAATGGGTATGAGGATTATCTTGATAGCTTTATATCATATGAAGAAGTGTATAATGTACTGTTGTCTTCAAAAAATAGTAAATCGCCTGGCTGTGATGAAATTACAGTTGAACTTTATAAGAATCAAACTGCATTGTTAGCTTTAACTCGAATTTTTAATATTTGCTTTAACTCTGGTAAGATACCTGCTTTATGGTCGAAAGGTATCATTACTCCGATTCCAAAGAGCTCTAGTGCAGATTCAAGAGACCCTATGGCATACCGTGGAATAACTTTGGCTCCTGTATCTTATAAACTTTACTGTGGTGTATTAAACTCTCGTCTTACCGTTAAACTTGATGAACTTAATTTTCTTCATGATGAACAAAATGGTTTCAGAAAGGGACGAAATACTATAGACCATATTTCTACTTTGACTACTGTCATAGAAACACGTAAATTACATAAATTATCAACATATGTAGCATTTATAGACTTTAAAAAAGCTTACGACTGGATAAACAGAGATTTGCTTTTAGGTAAATTGGAAAATTTAGGTATAAGTAGTAAAATGTTAAATGCTATTTTTTCACTTTATAGAAATGTATATTCATGTGTAAAAGTAAATGGTAATTTTACTGATTGGTTTGAGGTTAAATGTGGTTTAAAACAAGGGTGTATTCTTTCTCCAATTTTGTTTAATATTTTTATTAATGACCTTGTAGATGAAGTTAAAAAATTAGATATTGGAGTAAAAATTGATGATGAAAAAATTTGTGTACTACTTTATGCAGATGATCTTGTATTTTTAACAGAAAATGAGAAAGATCTACAAAAAATGTTGGATACTTTAAATATATGGGGTTGTAAAAACTATTTAGTTGTTAATCTAGAGAAATCAAAAATTGTACATTTCAGAACTCAGTCTACACCAAAGACAAATTTTACTTTTGTACTTGATAATAATGATATTGAAATTGTTTCTAGTTATACTTATCTTGGTTTACTGTTGTCAGAATTTTTAGATTCCAATTGTATGGCTAAGGCAGTAGCTAAATCTGCAAGTAGGTCATTAGGTTTATTAATAGCTAAATGTAAAGCTAATGGAGGTTTTCAATTTGATACATTTACAAAGCTTTTTGATACACTTGTTATGTCTGTAATTGAATACGGTGCCTCCATTTGGGGTCACCAGGATTTTTCTTGTATTAATGCTGTAAAAAATAGAGCAATGAAATTTTTTATGGGTGTGGGTAAATACACCCCTAACTTAGCCTTATATGGAGATATGGGTTGGATGCCCAGTATTATATCTCAGTGGACATGTATTTTTAGATTATGGTCGAGACTTACTAAAATGTCTCATTGTAGAGTTGATAAAAAGGTTTTCTTATGGGGCAATAATTGCTGTAATAGTAAATGTAAAAATTGGAATTATAGAGTCAATGTGAAATTTAAAGAAATGGATATGGAGTTTTTATGTAATACTGATTTTTCTATTGATAAAAAATACAATTAAACAAATTGAACATGAAAATTTTTGTAGATATAAAGAGAACATGGAGAAGTGGTACTCTGACTTAATGTACAATGAAAGAAGTAAATTGCGAACATATAGAATGTTTAAGCAATGTTTTAATAGAGAAAAATATTTATGTATTAATATGCCTGGAAAATATAAGAGTGCATATGCTAAATTTAGATGTGGTGTTGCACCTCTGAGAATAGAAACTGGTCGATATGAATACATTATGGTTGACAATAGATTATGTTTTATATAATTGTAGATAATAATGTGTTTTGTAGAAGTGTTTTTTTACAGTCTCTCATAACTCTTTTTACAGTGGCTCATGTTGTTTTGAATATTATTGTTATTTTATTAATGTATAAATGTATGTCAATTTTGAGGTGAGACTCAAATAAAGTATTTGTCTTCTCTTGTCTTGTCTGTATTGCAATCAAACACGAAAATAAAAATAATACTTTAATTTTAATTGCGAAACTCAGCTTAACTGCACAGAATACAATAACTGTTTGTTTTGACTACACTTGATTTAATAAGACACGATTCATTGAAAACCTACAAGTTTTTACCTGTATTTTGTCGGCAGATCAAAAGGTGTAGGCATTCGAGGAATAAACCAAAGTCAGTCTTATTATACTCTTCAACTTCGAAAAAGCAATTTCCTAATTAACGACGTTTGGCCTGAGAACACTAATCCGATTAGTACTATATAAGATCGGACAATGATAATATTTACATTAATAGAAAGAACAATATTCATTTTCAATGAATGACTAATTGACTTTATAAGCCGTTGTTTGGGAGTCTTCCATTCAGTAACCCACACATTTACAAACATGTTTTGACAACAGAAACATTTATGTTTTCGTTAAATTGAGTAGTTAAAAAAAATTCAGTTTGAACAGTCCCGTTAGATCTTGTAGATCTCGTTAAAAACTTATATATATTGGATTTGTTGGACGGAAATATGTGGATTTTGACATAATTCAATTAAGAATAGCAATCAGGACAAAATCTTCTTTGAAATTATATCAACTTTTTCACGTTCTCAGTCTGATCTTGACCAGACCAGATCGACCTGATCGTATATGGGTTGTAGGGAAAATTGGGTATGCACAATTTTAGTATAAAAACGTCCAAAACAGTGTTCTCAGACAAAGCCTCGGATTTTTTATTACTCCGAGTGTATTTATACAGTATATGATATGCAATACATATGTACAAACCCCCTGCTTTTACAATATGGTTGTTTTGCAAATCAAAAGGTAGTCTGTTTAACATAGGTGAATGTCAAGTTTGGTTTAGTGAAGGGAGGGAAATTGGACAAGAAAGTTGAATCAAGCAGTACATACATACGTTCAGTGGTTAAACAAACTATTTAAGGGATCAACTGTTCGTTTTATCGTTGTTCATAAGACCTTAATACATAATCAGAAATCCTTACCTGCCATTTTCTTTGATATAAAAGTTCAAATCTTATCTATGACACAACTGAACATAGATTATAATATAGGACATTCAACTGGTTTATAATATAGGGCATTCAACTACTTGTACGTCCATATACTACACAATGTACTCTACTTTTGAACCATTATTTAATTGTTAAGGCTAGCATTCATGTATTCAAAAAGATGATAAACATGATGAATAACTATGCAGTCTGTGGTACAGGTGATATACATGATATATATAAATAATAACTAAAAAAATTAATGTTTTTAAAATTTTGTAATACGCGTATGGTCGGGGTAATTAACGCTCTGTTACACTCTGTTACAGTTTACTTTTTAAACTTATAAACTATTCATATGGTATGACAGCTCAGTAAAAAGACGCTATCATAGAGATGATTTTATTATTATATTATAATAGCTAAATAAGAATTAGTAAGTTTCACATAGTTAAATTTATTTTATTTTACTATGCGAAAACTTTAATAAAAACATTTTATACCGATGGTCATAACCGATGGTCATTACCGATTTTTTTTTTATTACGAGTGACTTAAAAAAAATAAAAATTTCTTGAACTGTTACACAAGACTTGAAGGCACTGGATGGTAACATAGTTTATTTAATTTGTCTTGTGACTATGGTGTATTGCAGTCATGTTACGATATTTGAGATTTATAGCTTTTTTAAAACACCGCAGACATACCGGAATGACCCAAGACTCGATATCTCTGTACGCAGCTACAAAAAAGCTACCTTTTCACTCGCAAACAAAAGCCGTAAATGAAAAGGATAGTGCACAACCAATACTTGCAAATGCAAAAAGCTATGATACTGTGTGGAAGAAAATGTCACCCCAAGCCTACATACAAGTATGTAATTACACGGCCGACACTCGGCTAACCGAGAGATTGGTCGGTTAATCTATATTGAGTATGCGGCTATATGGGCGATTGGTCTGTTAATCGGGTTGGTTATACGTCTGTTAAGAGTAAAACGCTTAATTTAATGTTAAACTCTATTAAATATACAGATTTTTGGCATGTTATAAGAACCAAATCAAAAAAAGAAAAGTGTCTGACAAAATGATATCTATCATAGAACATTTTGCATTTGTAAAAACATTTCTTAGTCTGCGCAGTTTTCAGTAAAACTAAAAGGCGTCGCGCAAGTACAGTGGAGATCAGTTCTAACCTCTCATAAATTCTGTCAGAATCTGTCAGGAGAACTGTTCTAGAACAGTATGTAGAACTGTCAGTCTGACACCTTTTAGTCAGTTCTAGGTTAGAACTGTTCTAGCTAGAACTGATTTGGTCAATTCTACCTAGAACTGATTTGGACAGTTCTAGTTAGAACTGATCCTGACAGTTCTACCTTAGAACAGTTTTAGACAGTTCTAGCTAGAACTGACCAAATCTTTGGTCAGTTCTACTTCTAGAACAGTTCTACGGTTAGAATTGATTTCAAATTCTACGCGGCTAGAATTGATTTATAAATTCTACGGCCAGAATTAATTTATAAATTCTACGGCTAAAATTGATTTATAAATTCTACGGCTAGAATTGATTTATAAGTTTTAAGAAATATTTGTCTTAATATAAAGGCTTCGGCAAAATAGCGATTAATATTATATAGAGTTTTGCTATTTTGCCGGTTTTATTTCAGATTTATAATCGGCAAGAGAACATGTTTAACCCCGCTATATTCTGCATGTATGTGCCTGTTCCAAGTCAGGATCCCGTAATTCAGTGATTTTCTTTTGTTGATGTATAACATCAAATATTTGTTTTTCTTTCATTTTTTGTACATAAATTAGGCCGTTAATTAGTATTATGGGGGGAGGGGGGGGTTATTATTTGAATTGTTTTACATTTGTCATTCTGGGAGTCAGGATGGCTCGTTATCACATAACAAAATTATCTGACCTCATTAACCAAATGTAATATCTGTTTACGAGTAGTTTTTATACCTCGGACGGACCTGTTTAACAAAAATCCTTTGACCACATCAATCTAAACTGACATTATTTGCTCTTTCTTTCTGCAAATCTATATAGCTGACACGGTACTTCAGTTTTAATTTTAGGTCAAGAGGGACTGTACTATACAAGTTACAGCAATATTGGAAAACAATTTTATTCGCATCAATTTATAGTGCCAGCATGCAGGGGCCGATCCAGCCATTTTAAAAAGGGGGGGGTCCAACTATATGTTCCCATTTAAAGGCATTGATCGTCAAAAAAAGGGGGTTCCAACTCCTGACCCCCCCCCCCCCCCTCCTTGATCTGCCAATGAGAATGTCCTCTTTTTATTCAAAATATTGAATCATAAACAAATATCAGTAGTTTTCATACTTCAGACTGAGTCGTATAATAAAATCTTTTGACCGCATCAACCAAAACTTACCATATTTGCTTTTTTTCTTATGTAAATCTAAATAGCTGCACAGTAATTCAGTTATAATTTTAGGTCAAGAGGGACTGTAGTATATAAATAAAATATTGGAAATCAATGACCACAATTTTTTTTCTCGCATCAATTGAGAGTGCCAGCATTTCCTATTTTTATTCAAAATATCGCATCAGAAACAAATATAAGTAGTTTTCATACCTCAAACTGACAGTAACATGTAATCATGTAACAAAATTATTTGTCTGCATCAATCAAAACTGACCATATTTGACAGCATCAACCAAAACTGACCATATTTGACCGCATCAACCAAAACTGACCATATTTGCTCTTTTTTATGTAACTCTTATAGTCGCATAGTAAATCTGTAATATTTTTATTTAAGGATGGATTGTAAAATCATGAAAATACAAATGATAGAAATATTGGAACACAATGCTACCTTATTTCATTTGCATCAATTTAGAATGCCACCATGTCCTCTTTTTATTCAAAATATTGCATCATAAACAAATATCAGTAGTTTTCATACCTCAGACTGACTGGTATAACAAAATAATTTGTCCGCATCAACCAAAACTGACCATATTTGCACTTTATTATGTACATGATGTCAATCTTAATAGCCGCAAAGTAAATCACCTATATTTTTATATCAGGATGGATTGCTTAATATAAATGAAAGCAATATTGGAAAATAAAATTATGCTCACATCAGTTTATAGTGCCAGCATGTCCTCTTTTTCATCAAAATTTTGAATCGTTAACTAATTTCAGTAGTTTTGATATCTCAGACTGACTCATGAATATAACAAAATTATTTGTCCGCATCAACCAAAACTGACCATATTTGACAGCATCAACCAAAACTGACCATATGTGACAGCATCAACCAAAACTGACCATAATTACACTTTGTTATGTAAATCTTAATATATATATAGCCGCATACTAAATCACTTATAGTAATACATATTACGATGGATTGTATAATTCAAATGACAGCAATATCAATGAATATTCACTAGTAGCACGATTTCAGTCTGAAACGGTCATTTTGGTCTGATCACATCTTGATTGACTGGATTTACCGCTAGAGAAATTCGTCAAGATATTTAATATCGTTCAGTCGTCGTTCAGATCGATAGCCTCATCAGGTAAATCAGTCTCGTTAAGGCATGTCAAGACGGAAAAGACTGAATCGTCTAGCGGGCTGTTAAGATCCGTTACGACTGTGTCAGACCAAAACAGACTACGGATAGAAAATTACGTTAAGATGTTGTCAGACCGTGTCAAGGCATGTTCAGATTTTAAAAATTTGGATAAAAAACGGGTGAAACTTTCACAGTGATTATCAGGGGTTGCTCCCCTTTTAAGAATAAAATAAAAATTAGAAAGAAGACGGTTTATGTTAACTGAAAGTGTACCATGTCCCCTTAATTAAATAGAAAAAATAATCAACTTTAATTCTTGCTTCTTCCTATTTAATTAATTAATATTTTTTATATTAAAAAAAATAAGTAGCTCAAAGTCAAACTGCTGCACAAACCGCTGCGACTTGAGTTAAAAATCAACAGATTGCCGAAGTATTATTTATTTATTGAATATTAAAGCATCTGAAACTTTATAAGTGATTGCAAATACATTTGTGCAATTACTGACTGGTGCCGTGGTGAAAAATTTGTCAACTTGACTTCTCAGTTATAAATTAAAGAATTACAGATGTAAAAAAATACGGGATGTCGGGATGATCATAGTGATTTGAAAACGCGTAATCATGTTTAATTAAATTTTGATGTATTTTTTTTAATATTGGAAATGAAAAAAAAAACATTATCACTTATTTTCTTTATATTTTCCATATATATATATAAGAATTTCATTTTGGGTAAATTTGAGGCAGGAAAAATCTATTAAATAACCAATCTCGCAGTGTACAAATTATTCGGAAGACTCTTGCAATACTCTACGTAGTTTAAGGTGACCCCAGAGGAGTATCGATTGAGGCACGCTATCGTTGGCGCCATTTTAGATGCTGAAGCCGAACAAACTACAACCTGTAAATTACATTGGAAATAGTAGACACCCGTAAGTAGATTTTTCTAATAGAAAACTATCTTATATTGCCACCGGCCTTATAATATCATTTATAAATGTAAAAATGTATAGATATATTGCAATTTGCAGAGTAAGAGCCTAGAGGCTGCTTTCAGTTTCCGCACTCATCATAACAAATTAAAATTGATAACTTGGCAGGGAATTCCGTGCTAATAAATGTTTGAAATATCACCACCTCAGTCTGACTTGAAAATCCCTTGTATTCACACAAAAGTATATTTCTGAACTTTCTATTTTAAAAAAATATATGAAATGAGGGGGTGGGGATGGGGTGGGGGAAATATACCTTTTTGTGTTAACCTGTTATGGCCCTTTTCAAGGTGCTGGTAACTGTTATTTGAGATCAAGTTGTTCGTTAAATGTTGTCAGCATTTTGGAATTTTTTTGTGACCTGTTTTTTGCCAAAATCTAGGTGTTGTTAACCTGTTAACAGACCCCTATTGCCCCCCCCCCCCCCCCCCCTTATTGAAATATTCACTGACAGAATTCACAAAGTAGTGTATTGAATATTTTTCTACACACTGTTATACATAGATATATAGGAAGATGTGGTGTGTTTGCCAATGAGACAACTATCCGTCCAAATAACAATTTATAAAAGTAAACCATTATACATGTGGTCCAAGGACACAGTTATCGTCCTTTGGTTTTCGTTGTCTACGAATATAGTCCCTAGTGGAAACAGTGTATACATGTAACTTGCATGTTTTATTTGATACACTTTCCCAATTTATTTCTTGATATTAAATGCATGCAATATTAAGTAGGGGGATGTAATTACATGTCAAAAAAAATTGGGTGCTGAATCTTTATGTTAAGAAGTAAATTAGTCCAGTTCTAAAAGGTCAAATTTTAGCACGTCTGAAGCTGTCAAACTGAATTTTACACCCCCTTAACACAGAATTGTCAATATTTTGAGTTAGAGCTGGTAGAAGTTTCTATAATTTTGATATTATTTGTCTCACTGGTAGTACACTACACTGTAAAATCATTTTGAGAAAGAGCAGGTGCAGATTTTTTTAATTTGAATTTATTGTCTAAAAGAAATGCACTACAAAATAACTGTGTTCTCGGGCCTAAGAAGGTCAAATTATGGCATTCAACTGGGAGCCTTGTTGACATTAAAAGAATGAAAAGAAGTATTGTCCACTGTCATTGATAATTTTTTACAATATTTGAATAAGAAACTTTCTTAAGGTGCAAGTGTAATTCAGAACATATGCATGACAAGGCAATGAATATGAATAAATTATTTGAAAAATAACTAATCTGTACTTCTACTTAAAACTTAATGTATTTTGAAAAACATGAAAAATGTATTCTTAAAAGTACATGTTTTAACACAGACTTTCAATTTTTCCTGAAGTTTCATTGGTGGAGCTTGACTTTTCACAGTATGGTGGTCAAGGGTCTCTAGTTCTGAAGTTTGATTATTAACTTTTTTCTACCCTTTATATTACATTATAAGAAGCATAAAAAGCAGTAGAAAGTGCTTGCCTAAATAAAAAAATCCCTTTCAGAAAGCTGTAAAATATCGTCATACATGTATATGAAAATCATTATTTTCTTTAATTTAAGAAAGGAAAAATGGGGAATTTAATAGCAGAGTCTTAAATACTTAGCTATTACTCAATTGTGTTCAATTTTAAACTATTTTATTCATCTCAGCTTTCTTGTACATGTAATATTCATTTGGTGACACTGACATGACTGATAGTTGATTTTATACATGTATAGATATCAGTAATAATAATTATAACAAGTTACATTTTTGTAACTAACATCTAAATCACACCCATATAGATATATAGACCAGTACTGTATGTCCTTATGCAAATTAAAATGTTACAGATTAGCACCATCACTCAGTTGAGAAAATATTGTTGATATATATTTGTACATGCATTGATAATTTAGTAGCAAGATTTTCTCAGATTTAAATTTTAAGTGGTTTCTATGTATTACATTGACCTATGGTTAGAGGAATGGTTAGGATCCGGCTTAGATGTTTAACCCCGCCACATTCTCAATTTCTGTATTGTGTCTGTGCCATGTATCATGTGTATATTTGTTTGTTATTTTTTTGTACATAATTTAGGCCAATAATTTTGTTGTTATATGAAGGATTTCACTAATATACAACAGCAATTTATACCTGAAATTTCAACCAAGAAAAAAGGGTGTATAAATGCTCATTATTGAAGGCTGTTTACCATGTTCACCTATATTTGCTAACTGCTACAATATTTGATCTAGTGGAGACTTGTATCAATAGTAATCATACATATACATTTTTGTACATGTACACGTACCACGTAATTAATATATTAAAAATAGCTGGCCATTTAGTTATGGAACATGAGAGACAAACATTGTCATTGTAAGACCTTAAATTAAGATTTATTTAGAGTCTGATAAAACCGGGCTGTACTGGAAATACAAATGTACATGTAGGTGTAGAGTGGTCATTAAGGAAATGAATTGCAATGACCATAGTCAGAGCAATTTACATATTTTTGTATGTATAGTGCATGTAGTTGTTTCGTGGTAATAAGGGGAAATTGAAAAACCATCTAGTTTTTAAAATGTATAGCAACACATCCATAGCATAATTTATAAGAAAACCACTTCAGATAGCATCACATTAAAAATTGTAAAATCACATTACCATGAAGTTAAAAGGCCCTTGGGAGAACACTGTGAGTAACTATAGAAAGATGAACAAAAGTTTGCTTGTTTATGGTTGTATGCTGTTCACCTTTACATTTACCTGATTTATATTCAATGTCCTTTGGTCTGTGATGGCATTGTCATATTGTAAATCATACTAGATATCTTTTAACTATAAAATTTAAACACTCTGATAAAATTTAATAGCTGGCATGGAAACAGGGCTCACATGCTTCAGAATCATAGGGATACATTGCAAGTGACTCTCTTTGAAACAGATAGGGAGAAGTGGAGATTTGAGAGAGAAGTGCTCTAGTACTATAGTATTAAGTGTCTACCGGTATGATGAGTTTATATATGTAAATAATGTTCTTTTTATATTGTTCAATTCAAGTTGGAGTATACAATTTAAGTCCAAATCTTTTAATTATCATAAAAAAAAATTATGTTTCATTGACTTGTTAAAAATGATCCATGAAAGCAACTAAATAGAGTGGTCAGGTGACAACAGCATGACTAGATTTCACTTTTGATGGTTAGGCAAAAGGAATTGATTGGAAAGCGACTTGAACACTGCTAGCATGAGCCCTGAATTAGACATTGTATTTTATTTATTTTAGAATCTGACATACATGACATATGACTGTAAGATTTACTTCTAGTCAATTAGCAAAAATCTTCTGGAAATCTATTTATGCATGGCAGTCATTTAAGACAATATTGTATTTTATCAAACTATGGCCACGTTCCTAGCTTTAGTTACAGCTAAGATAAAGAGTGGCGCAATTTCACCATCTCTTATAAGGTTACCATAAGAGTCTTGTATTTTCATCACAAAGAAGTGTTACATGTACTCCTTTGAATTATAGAATAAGTTAACATCAGTAAATTAAGTCTCAAATAAACTTTATTTTATCACCAAACATAAAATCAGGACCATTTTCCCCATTTCAAGCCTCTGTAAGTTTTCTTCTATTTTCACCATGTACACACATGCGCAAAGTCAACTTTCGAATACACATCCTAATTGGAATTTTGTACATCAGGAGTTTGTAAACATTGACCAATAAGACCATGATTTAAAACATAATGAAATATTGGCAAGCTAAAAAGGTAAGACCAGTTCGAGTCTATGGACATTTCATGCTTTTCTTAATCCCACTGACTTCATTCTTTTTTATACGGCCGCAAAAATAAAAAAAAAATATGGTTGTATATTGGTATCACATCGTCCGAAGACGGATTGTTTTCGAATTATAACTTTTGTATTTATATAAGTAAAAAGAAATCAAAAAATTTTAACACAATGTTTATAACCACAAAAGAGGGGTTAAATATCTATTTTTTGTATGTTAAATTAACTCACATAAACTCTTGTAATATGATAGGGGGTTAGGGGGGATATTTGTAGATCATAACATTATGTTGAATAACAACATAAAAAGAAATTTGTCTAAATATATGTAAAATTAATTCCTAACTTTTGTCTCATTTAGGTTAATACGTGTACAAAGTGATGGTTACATTACCTTAGATGAATATGGATTTTTCTGGTTATTTTGATATATGTGGTAAGTACAATATACAAATAATTAAAAATGTTAATTGTGCATAATTCGTACAACTGTATTTTTTTATGGTCCTGGGGCTGGCCTGTTATCATTTTTATACCCCATGGAAAGAAGACACAGAGAGTATAATGTTTTTGACCCGTCCATCCGTCAGTCCTGTTTCTTGTCATAGCAACTCCTCTGAAACTACACTGTAACAGAATTTAATGAAGCTTTTTGAAGATAATAAGGACATACTACGTAGATGTGCATAAAGACAGGATTTGTTTTTATATTTTTCTTACACTTATTTAATTTCTCCTAAGACAATGTGAGGTTGTTTAATCTTGCATGAAGAGATATTTCCTGTATCACAGTATTGATAGTGTCATTATTATATTGAAATTAAATACCATGATATATCAAATGATATCCAGTATTACTTGTGATAAAACTACATTTGTGTAACTATTTATTGATTGTTAAAAAAAACCATTGATATATACATGTACATGTATCCTGATAATAGTGAGTGCAGTTGTGGGAAATGTTGTATATTATTTAATGCTATCGCACAATTCAATGGGTGCAGGGTATTGTCATAAATTCTCTGGAACTATGGAACAATTACCTGTCAGTAGATGTCAACCCTAATTAATATACTTTGTGTTGTTGTAACAATTACCTTGTGTTTGTGTACACATATTAATCGGACATTCTAAAAAAGAATACTTTTAATAAACTACATTTCATAGTAACAAAGAAAATATATATTTACAATTATTAATACCATGCACATTGGTTGAAAAAAACTTGATTTAACTTGCATGTAGCTTGCAGGACCGATTTACCTGTAACATTTGTAGGAACTTAGATTATTTTTTGTATATAAGATGACCGATAGTGCTGTCTCAATTCAGAGTTTTAACTTTAAAAAACATGATTAAGTGTGTATTAATATAGTACAGAATAGTATAGAATGTCTATCTATAGCTACATCCAACGCTTTACATGTCATGATATAATGATATTCGTCACCGATATCTATTGAGCCGCAGAAATGACAAAGTCTGTCTTGAAAGGGGTTGGTTATAATAACTTTAGGAAATTATACTGTTTTTACAATAACTGTTTACTTGTTATCATTTCAATGAATATCAAGTAATATTTGCCGATGGACGGTTGTTGAGTTAATGCACGGTATTGTGAATTTTTTTTCACAATTGAATTTATAGAACCTTTTGTTAAGATTCATTGTCCTATGTATCAAATTAAAATAGCTTTCTATTTCCAGTTCTTTGGCGTTTGAACACCACTGCATGCTCATCCAATGAAAAAAGGAAAGTCATAATATTTATTTTATTAATAATATAATCTTTTATTCCTAAGCAATACAACTTACAAAAAATAATTATTACAAATATTCAGTTACATCAGTGAAATATATTTACATTTAAACAATTAGTCAAATAATCATATAAGTAAGTATACCCATGCATATAACAGTACAGCAGAGTATGATCAAATATAACACATTTTTAAATGAATTTAATTTCGTGCCTTCTCAGTCAGAAATAATAACCTCCCTTGAATTGTTAAGTTGCTTTATATTATGAACAGATACTGGTGAGCACCCAGCCACTTTAAAAGGGGGTCCCATCCCAGCACAAAAAAAAAGGGCGAGTTCCAACTATATGTCCCCATTCAAATACATTATCGTCTAAACAGTTTAAGATTCGACGGTTTTCTTCGACAATATGGTTTGATAAATTTCTTTCGAAGTTCATTATACTTTTCACATACTAAAATAAAATGATAATCATCTTCAATTACTCGTTTATCACACATATTACAAAATCTCGGACACCTCTCAATATTATGAAATCGACAAGTTTCTATATTCAAACAGTGAGCAGATATATGCGGTATTTACCAATAAATGGTTTTATCAATATAATTTTAAAACAGCTTGATCTAAATAAATTGTTGTTGTCAAATACATCTATGCAACATACATTTAGGCGAGATTTCAAAAAAATTAGTTCATTTCACTATTAAAGCTACCGTTTAATCTATCTTTGAACTCAATTAAAAACAAATTCACATTGTTTACACCCTGATGCATAACCGTACTTTTAAAGCGTAGTCATCCGTATCAATAAATTGTTTCATATCAAAATTGAAGTGCATGAGTATTATTAACGTCTGGGATGAGTGTGAGAAATCTCTGTTGATGGAAATAAACAAAATTTAGCTGAATTTGTATTATTCAATTAATGAAAGGGCAAGCTAGTTTGTGTTTAAAATGATATTGTTGGAATGGATTTATAGCATGAAAAATGTGTGTAACCGATTTTACATTGACTTGGACTGCGAATTTGAAAATCATATATTTGTGAAATCACATTCTACAAGATGACATATTTTGTAAGTACGTTAACCTTTTATTCTTATTCTAGTATCTTTGAAATGCATTTTATAGCTGACTATGCGGTTTGGGATTTGCTCATTGTTGACGGCCGTACGGTGACATGTAGTTGTTAATATCTGTGTCATTTTGGTCTCTTGTAGACAGTGGTCTAATTCGCATTCATACCACATCTTCTCTTTTATATTTATACAGCTATATTTCTTACAACTGCATGTTATGTGTACATGTTCCAGGCTCGTGTCGCTGAAACTTTGAGAGGTCTCCTTTCAAGTTTGAAAATATGTGAATAGGTCGGGAAAACTATCAGAAATATAGTATGATAAAAAAAAATTAGCAAAGTTCCCACTACTCTTTTTGTAAACTTTCTTGCTATTTCCGGGTGTGTTTTAATCGAAGAATGTTCTCTCTATTGACACTATGGTATATAAACTCATCATATATACCATGATTGACATTTTATATTGACGGAAGACGTGCGTTTCGTCTAAAAAAAATAAGACTCATTAGTGCGCTCGAATAAAAAATTTAAAAAGGCAAAATAAAGTTCGAAGTTGAAGAGGATTGAGGACCAATATACGTATTCCCAATTACATCCACCGTAAGGTCATCTATTCCTAAGATAGAAAAGCCTCTTGTTCGAAAATAAAAAAAAAATGTTAAATTTAAATTTATAATTATGAACATATCAATGATAACTCTTCCATCCTTCAATTGCAAACCACATAAAACCTAAACAATTCAAGTGAACTTATAAATTAAATGATGAAAAATCGAATGGCGAACAAAATAGTATAATAGATTTGGTTTGGCAATCTTCGTTTTGAGACCTTATTGATGGGCTAGCTAGCATAAAGAATTACATGTACTTTAAATGTATAAAATACATATTTTCTACAATGATATATAATTAGGAATGGAAATTAAAAGGCTTATTCAAAAACATAAAAAGGATCTTTATTTGTATATTTAAATATCCTCGAAAATATCTTTGCGTTTGAAAGCTCTTTTAATATATTTTACACGTATATCGAAATGTGTTCATACCAATTGTCCCGCTTAATACCGAACCCGCGTAACCTTAAAATTAGGACATTACACGAACAAAACATTACAATTTTGTTTATTACAGATATTTTATCATATCCACGGTTGAATGCACAATATCCCAACCAAGAAAACCGTCTACTGTTAGAGGAGGGACGACAGCCTAGATGTCGTGTGCAAAAATAATAATTACTTGGTACGGTTTCAGCTTGCGTATTGTAATTTTGAATAGTATAGATCGATTCGTGTTTTAAAATCAAATAAACGCTACTGCTTTCACTGATGACCGAAAAATTACTTTAATATATATATATAAAAAAACAATGTATTTGTTACATGTTTTTGGTATAAAATTATATATTTTGAAGATCATATTCCGTAATGTTATGACCTGAATTCTATTCGATGTCTATAAAGCAAATTAAATCTAATTGCAACGTCTTTTTCAATAATATATAAGAAAAAAAGCTAAATTAAGGACTTAAATGAAAGTAATAAAATTCTCCTATACAAAAATATTAAGATTAACTTGAAACAAGAATTTTACCTAAAACATAACCATTCTGACTCCAGAAAACTATGAACAAAATTCATTATTAGCGAACTCACTCTTTTAATAGAAAAGGTCAAACATTCCTAGATATCAGAGATATGCAAATTCTGTAATGAGATTGAGGACGAAAAACACTTCTGTCTCAAATGCTCTAAATATAATTTTTATAAATTTTTTTTTTTGACTCAACGAAAATCAATTCGGAGTGGAAAAACACTGCAAAAGATGATACACTTAAACTTAGGATATTACTAAACGCAACATCTCGCAGTCAAATTAAAAATACAGTTTCCTTAATATGAGTCTTTAGAACTGAGGACGGGAGACCCAAAACAATAATTTCAACTGCTACATTTTGTATTTTAATATTGTACTGTATATTTTTCTATATATGTTATGTTTGTCAGAGATCAGTTTTTTTTTATTTATATGACAATATAAGTATTTGATTATAAAAATTCAAGGCAAACGTTTTGTTAACATTTCGTTAGAAATCATTGAAATATATAACAATTTTTAAGAATATTATTCATACACACAAAAGTCATTATAATAAAATTGAGAATGGAAATGGAGAATGTGTCAAAGAGACAACAACCCGACCATAGAGAAGACAACAGCAGAAGGTCACCAACAGGTCTTCAATGCAGCGAGAAATAATGTCTGCATCAGTTGATGCATATATATTCTTACGACGCTAAAAACGGCGATTTTCCAGTAAAAATTTCAAATGTAATTGTCAAATACGTGACAAAATACGTAACCCTACGACATAAAAACTTTTTTGGGTATTTTGATTTAATTCAAGATAAAATAAACACTTGATCATGACAAAATTTTCTTTGAAAATTAGTGTTATTTGTGCATAGGTCGACTTCGTTCTCTAAGACTATTTCTATTTTTTTTGTGTAAAAAATGAATACAATATAACCGATTTTGTGTCAAATGCAGTTTGGTACGAAATAATAGCTTAAAACCTTTCAAACTATTCTAGTAATTTATCCATGCCGTATGGCGTAGGTTATGATTAGCCCTCGGGGAAAAACATTCAAAATTAATGTAGGGATAATTATGACAAGTACGTGTATTCCCGACAAACAATGACAATTACCAAATTCGTTTATTACGTGTACATGAATGCATTTTGTATAACCATTAAATCTGTGGCACCAAATCTATATATGTATAACTGTATAAATTACCCAAGCAGGAACATATATATAATAGTTAGATTTACTGTAACCAGATTCACCTTTTATATTTCTTGACACGTGTGTTGTGAGGTTGATTTATTTTTAATAACTAAATAGATAAAAAAAAATTAACGAATATATGATACATAATTGTAGATAATACAAAACTGGCTGTATGACATTATAAGTAATAACACGGGCCATGCTTGTAAAAACTGTGTGATAGTGGTTAGTTCGTATAATAAGTCAACGTTCGGTATAGTCAGGGCTCGAGAGACTAGTCAGGGATTGTTTTACACCAGGAGCCTTTGAATTTAAAAACATGGAACTATGTTATTGCCAATCAGATAATTATTGTACAACTAAATACTATTTTTGACTCTTTAGCTCATACCACAATGCACATCTTCTTAATCTATCTTTACGAATACGTCGCTTCTATATATCATAGTCCATATTTAGCAAACGACAGTGTAAACCGAATATTTTGTGTATGAGTGTCTGAAATGATTCGATGACATACTAGTGTATAATGCAGGCTGTAATCTTTCAAATTTCTTCCTTTATATGTCATGCATCAAATAAAAAGAAGTATTATACATGTGAAAATTAAGGTGATAAATCTAAGGTAAAGTAGTGACTAAGACCAACGCGTCCGTTGTGTATATACCGAAAAGGATTTCTTAGTGCACTAAGAAGAAAGTTTAAGCACTCAGGACTCTAAAAAAACGACCTTTTAAGGCCCCAAAGAACATGCCAGGATAAAAGAGAATATTAGTATATAACTCATATTAATGGTATCAATAGATATAGTAATTGTGAAGTAAAATGACTTTTTAATCAGCGTGTGCCACTCGGCACGTGACCAACGGCTTAATGCAAATTCCCAATCATCACAATAAATGATAAATAGGGCTTTCAAACTAAATGGTAGACCCGACCCCCAACATAGAATGGTTAAAATTTTGAGTTGGAGCCATTAAACTGCTCTATAATTTGACGTAATTTGTCTCGAAAGCAGTACACTGCACTGTGAGTATTTGTTAGATAATCACGCGCGATTTTATTATTTAAAGCTTTAAGGAAATGCTGTACGAAATAACTAAGATCAGTTTATTTGTACTCGTAACAAAAAGGAGAAAAGATTGGGCTGTCTCTCTGCAATTTTGTCTAGTTACTAATGTAAAATCAAACTTTAATTCTCCGGCAATGCACATGTTGATATATATATTGTATAGGTCATTCCAACACTTACACTTGTTCTTTTATTTGAGTGCCGGGCAATTTAATTACCATTTTAATTCAAAGCTTGGATTTGAATCCTTCATTCTCCAGTACGTTTGAATTTCTACATACATCACAGAAAGTAATGAAAGTTGTGTGTTAAACGTCAATACGAAAGCAAACAATCCATTAAAGAAGACTTTTAGAAGGCAAATATTTATCTTTCGTCTGACAGCACGTATACACCACAGTTATCGTAAATTATATAAACATATAAAAAAAAATCGAACAAAAAAACATTGTTTTTTTAGACAAAAAGAGAAAAGAACTGATAAGTGCGGGGTTTCCATGCGCTTTTTGTAGCTTGCCTTCTTTATTTATGTTTCGATATTTCAAAACTTAATTATTCTTTTTATCTATTATAACACGTGAAAACCACACCGGTGAGACCATATATGTCATAAACTTACAGCTGGTCCTGAACATGCATGAAGTATTTGCCACTGGACTTTAAACAACAATCAATCACACTACAACTTATAGTATACTATAGTTGTGAAATACAAAATGTATATTATAATGATACAATTAGCCAAATAAATAGAATACAAATACACACTACTTTATATAACTGACACACTCTCTAAACTATATAAGTAGAGAAGCGAAAAGTTTCCTGTGAATACTAAACAACCTTTCGAACAGCACATGTTTTAATGGGTTTCCATGCGGCGCTCAAATATTTTGCATGGTCTTTGGGTATAGTGTTTAGACATATATGATATTCTAAGAACCTTTAACGTATAATAGATTCAAATTCGTTATTTTCCTCAATAAAAAAAAAAAACAAGCATGTATATTAAAAACTGACGGTCAGACATCACTAATACGTGTATACACAAATTAATTAATTCTTTATTAACGTTTAGCCCTACGGCACCTTTTTATTAAGAATGATGATGAGAGTAATAAAATAGGTATGTACTTTCTTACGTTATGGATCAATGATTTTGTTACCTGTTGACCCGGTTGATTACTAGCACGTGCCATTGAACTCGACCATTTTAACCAAAACAGATTTTGTTTTTTAAATTAACGCCATATATATATATATATATATATATATATATATATATATATATATATATATATATATATATATATATATATATATATATATATATATATATATATATATATATATTTATACTAAGTACTGTATATATATTATATAGATTAGAAAATAAATATTAGAAGGAAACATTGTTCGAATGAAAATTTGTATACGGTGATACTTTAACACCGTCCCGACAGAGACTGACTGCAGTATTATGATCAGCTTTCGGAATCCGGAAAGTCTTTTTTCGAATTTCCGGATGTCGGGAATATTTTTTTCCAAGTTTAATAGAGTAACTCGCACGAAAAAAAAAATAAACATACGGTAAACTAGGATTAATCAAAAGACAACGAATTAAAGCAACTGTCATATACATAAAACAAAAATATGCATGTGTTAATTTGCCTCCGCTGCATTTCTGTGGATTGTCTCATTGGCAATCATACCACATCTCCTGAAGTAACTTTTTTTAGGTTACGTTAAGGATTTTCCGTTACTAATATTCAAATACGAAAAACTATTTCACCGGTGTTCACAACATTTTAAGGTTAAATTTATGGCATACATATTGGAGTGTATACAATTAACATACGCCCTTGCATTTAATTTATTTTCAATATATATTTATATAAACTAACATTTATTAAAAAATAAACAACATGTATAGACGAATAATTTATTTGTTCCTCAACAGAACAAGAAAAGAAATAAAGAATCAACAGAAGATTTAATCTTTTTTATTAAATAATCCGGCAAAATATACTTCAAATTCTAATATTAAAATACATATATACATATTAATCTAAAATTCATTATCGAGTAGAAGGGGCGCAACTCGTGGTATCAAACCGGTATACTGAACGGATCTAAACAGGGTCTGAAAATTATGAACGTAATTTTCTATCCGTAGTCTGTTTTGGTCTGACACAGTCGTAACGGATCTTAACAGCCCGCTAGACGATTCAGTCTTTTCCGTCTTGACATGCCTTAACGAGACTGATTTACCTGATGAGGCTATCGATCTGAACGACGACTGAACGATATTAAATATCTTGACGAATTTCTCTAGCGGTAAATCCAGTCAATCAAGATGCGATCAGACCAAAATGACCGTTTCAGACTAAAATCGTGCTACTAGTGATTGGAACACATTGGCTACAAAAAAATTTCCACATCAATTTAAAATATCAGCAAGTCATTCAAGTCCTTTTTTTATTCAAAATATTGAATTGTAAACAAATTTCAGTGGTTTCGATATATCAGACTGAGTGAGAGTTGTTTTAACAAAATTATTTGACCGCATCAACCAAAACTGAACTTATTTACACTTTATCATTTAAATATACATGTATATGGCCTCATTGTAAACATGGTAAACCAATATTATTTCTATGTGAGGACGGATCGTATGATAAAAATGACACCAACTTTGAAACACAATACACCTTATCGCTAATTCTGGCTGACCCGGCCTCTTGAACTTTTGAAGCATATAACAATGACTTTTCCATTTTGGCGTTAGATATTTTGTTTTATGACGTCAAAATTTTACGGGAACCTGTGTGATATCCAGTAATGGCAGACAAATAGCGACAAGGTGTATTCATATCATATCTAAGAATTTAGCGCGCCGTTATTTCCTCTCTGTATCCATAATAATGAACCGTCATTAAACATGCTAAAGTGACTTTTTAACATGTTTAAGTCAGTAGTTTGTGATGGTTTTTTTTTTTAAACAAAACTATTTAATGGCATCATCCAACACTCACATGACTGATTCATATACTTTATTTTAAAAATAAAATAAAAAGTACATGTATCGGAAGTTCTCTTCTTGGAATAGTATACTGTTAATATAATTTGAAGAAGGCAATGAAAAATGCATGATTTTGTTTGTAGCCGAACGTCCAGGGGCAAATGTTTCATTCATGTTCAGATCCAGTATATTTTTCTGAGTTGCAGACTCCCAGATATCATTTATAATCGTTATGGATAAGTCTGGCTAAATTGACGAGATGGTGCACATGTATATATAGTTTTTTTACGTTGTACAACACTTTTTTCATTAATATCCCATAATTCATCCACTGTACAATTTTCGTTTGAACATTTGTCAAAACAGAATCTTAATGAATGTAAATCCAAGGCAAACAAGGTAAATTACGATTAAAATTCCATGAATTAAATGCAGAGTCTTATTTAGGAAGAGACTGTTAAAAACGGGGAACGAAGAAACGTAAACAATGATGTTTCCGTATGCAATCTTATAAAAATATTTCTCCGATGAGTTGGATAACCTTCTATTCACTTCGATATTTGTACATGTAACGTAATAAAAGTCGTTTGATCAGTAAAAAATATAGAAAATCTGCTATTTAATATATAGCAAAGTAATTGGAAGTGATTTATTTCTTCTAAATTCTAAAGTGCCCTTACTGCAGTGACGTCATTTAGAACTGTTCTACAGTCCTGACTGATTTAGTCAGTTCTGCTGACAGTTCTACGGTTAGAAGTGATTTGGACAGTTCTACCCTAGAACTGATCCTGACAGTTCTACCTAGAACTGATTTAGTCAGTTCTACCTAGAACTGATTCTGACAGTTCTACTTAGAACAGTTCTAGGGTAGAACTGTTCTAGGTAGAACTGTTCTAGGACAGGTTAGAACAGTTCTATGACAGAATATTCTGACAGTTCTAATGAGAGGTTAGAAGTGAACTCCACTGTATGTAGTAATTATGCTTATACGCATAGCAATTTTTTGAATAAAAGGCAAAACAAACAAATTTAGATATCATTTAAAGGACAAAAAATAGTACTGTGGTTCTAAAAAATAAATTGACATTAGTAAATATTTCATAATTGTAAAATACCACGTTTTAGTGAAAATTATGGGAATAAAGTCTGTTAATGGGTTGGACAATTGAAATTGTGTCAGTTAAGAGTTATTTAGCCACGACAAATTTAAGAATGAGATGTTCCTGAGTAAACACAAATGACAATACGGTGCCACAGTATCCTAAAAAGAGCATTTTTATTTTGACTTTCTTTGCATTTTATTGAAGGGTGTGTCACTTCAATACAGCGTGATATGTATTGGCCTCTGGAATATGCATGAATTTTTTATTGACGTTTTCAATCAGCCTTAATTTTTGTGTCTGTTTGAAGTAGCATGTTCTCAATTCCGACTGAAAGTGTCTTTCTAATACAACACAGGATACATATAACGTGTTCTCGTTCACATATGAACATGATATTTGTCACTGGACGTTAAACCCTAATTCGTCAGCATCATCCAATTGGTTCTTTTCTTCTATTACTTAATCATATGTTGTTTACAAATCACTCGAAAGAAGTAAACGGAAAGGAGCGAATGCAGCTGCATTTGGTTATTTTAAGTTTCAATTAATTTTATTCCGTTTAGTTCCTTTCTACATAAGTGCAGAGAAGAACTACAGTTGTCTATGGTGGCCGGTGAAGTCCATTTCGCGTTTTCGCGATTTCGCCTTTCATATTCTATAGGGCGAAAACGCGAAATAGCGAAAAGGCGATATCGCAAAGTCGAAAACGCGAAGTCGAAAACGAGAAATCGGTTTCGCATTTTCGCGTTTTCGACTTCGCAATTTCGCGTTTCCGCCATATAGAATATGTAAGGCGAAAACGCTAAAGCACTAAAACGCAAAATGGCATTAACCTGCCACCATAGTTGTCCGCATGTAAACTTCTAGAATTTGTCACCAATGTAAGTACATCGCAATCCGTTACTGTTTCAACAGCCATCGGTGTTTCATGTGTGTATTCTTAAACAAGTATTATTTTTCTCTCGTTTTTAGCAATGTATCACTCTCTGCTGTCCTTATATATTATTCTATATTCTGCGTTTCCATCCAGATTCTCGTATATACCATGAGGGTCCGGATCGGGGGTTTTGTTGATTTCTGTGCTCTTTAAATTGTTATGTCATTTTTTTTTCTACATTTTGTTTATCTTACTCATTATTCTTTCTTTCTTTTCATATTTTGTCATCCCAATATATTTTACTTACTGATGTTTAGTTACATTACGACGTTTATCTCTGATTTATATATATTGGTTACCAATGTAGATGACAAATTTGTGTCATGCATGACAATTAAGCAGAATCAACATGATATATGCGATCATTCTTGGATGAAATTAATATTACTTTAATATTACACTTTTTGAAACCATTTTTATCAATTTTCAATTTCATGTGTTGTTTCCGTATATGCTATGTTTCATTGCTCATGTGGTGTTTTCGCATATTTTAGCCGCTCGTCTTAAGCCTACTCATTTGATCCGATAACACCCCATATAGCAATAAAATTATACTTTTATTGCCATTCATAACTCTTAACAGACCAATTAACAGACCGAGTTTTATACATCCGACCCATTAACAGACCAGGTTTTAAATAAAGATTGATTTATGTCACCAAAATACAGATTTTCGTGTAGATTTTTCACACAATGATATCAATATGGTTAACAAACATAATGCCTTTCTTTTTTCGATCTTCAAAATATTGAATGCAAGTAAATTTAACCAATGTGTCATTTTGTGTATATTTTATGTGTGTAAAATGTGTATAAATTTATTGATGGGTAACCTGCCTTTTCATTTTATAGATCGTACATCAAAGCTAGAAAAATAATAATTACACCACTGAATTCAGTACATTGAATTGTTTTGTTAGACATGAATACTTTTTATGAAACATGCTGAACTTTCAATGATTTTCTCGATAACACCTGATTAACAGACTTTAACCAACCCGATTAACAGACCAACCGCCGATATAGCCGCATAATCAATATAGATTAACCGACCAATCTCTCGGTTAGCCGAGTGTCGGCCGAGATGTAATTAGAAATGAAAACTAACTATGGCATCAATGTTTATTTTTTACGTAGTATTTGAATTAAAAAAAATACACTGTCATGTAACCATCATTCATTTTTTTAGATTAAGTTTTTGTATTATTGAAACTTTTGAATGTAATTAAAACAAAATACCTGTATGGTCAAAATACCCATATGGTCCGGCCCGGTAATAACCAAACGAGTATTATACTCATATGGTCCGACCATACGCGTACGGTCAGACCATACGCGTATGGTCGGACCATATGAGTATACGCATACGGTCATGACCATACGCGTATGGTCAAAATACTCGTATGGTCCGGAACATATATAAAGCATTCACTGAAGCACATATTAAATAGTACGCAAAGGTCTTCAAATAAAAAATGTGTGCATATTCAATGCTTTTACAACCCCCTAATATCTACATGTGTATACTGCAATAAAACCACGATTTAGGCTACGCGCTAAAACACAGCGTTTTCTTTGTTTTCATCTCTACAATGCTACGAAGCTCATCTTCTATTGTCATTAATATTTTAAGATATCTGCTCATACACGTTCCTTCCCATTGCAAGATTTATACAAATGAAGTCTCTTGACAAAACAAGTCTCTAATAAGTTATGAATCAAATTAACATCACAAGCAGGTCAATATTTATAATAACTTTGGACATACTAATTGATATAAACATCTGTTCTTATAAAACTTTTAACAATTAGTCCTTTTGTCGGAATGTTCAATATGAGCCTTAATTTACGAGCGTCTCGCAGCGAGTACTGTTATCTATATACACACAAGGCTCCGTGGTGTTGACCTTACATGGTTTACTTTTGCAAATTGTGACTTGGATGGAGAGTTGTCTCATTGGCACTCATACCACATCTAATTATGTCTATCGAATTAAAGCTGGCTCCCCAAACAGTCCTCTGCTTAATAGATAAGGTAAAAACTTCGGAAAATTAGATAAAACTTAGATCATTATTATTATTATTATAACAATAATCAGAAATTATATTGAAAAAAGGATTTGCTGTTTTAATCATTTAAAAAATGCATGTTTTGTTTGATTATTCTTTTAACGTTCAAATTATAATTTATTTTGTACTGTTTCTTCTTTTTCTTTATTCTATTTATAGCACTAGTATATATTAATAGGGGATTAGTAAAAGAACCAAAAAAGTATAAAAAATATATATAGGTCAATGTGCTTGTTTTAGAGACATTGAAATTTTAGCGGGAAAATATCATCTCTTGATTTTTGATAGCTTTATCATTGACAAGTTTAAGTTCTCAAGAACTATTGAAAATTAACAAAGATTTTATAAGATTTTTATAGATGGCTGATAATTATACATGTACATGTAAAAGATTTATAAAAAGAAAAATGGGGATCAATGGTGAAAAATTGTTAGGGCGTTCAATTTGATAAAACCAGAGGATTACGAAAATCTGACAAAAAACTCAAAACATGACAAGCGAATACCCTTTAAAAATGCGAACCACATTCTCCTAAATATGTGTCAGTCGATTCTGTTCTACATCAGCAGAAATTTTCACACCAACGACAGAAATGCCTCATACCATCCTGGGCATGGAAACCAGTAAGTCTTCCCGAACTAAGAGGTTCAGTTTCTGTTCTCATTGAAGTCGCCTTTTAGCTGAGAGTCAAAGAGAAAACTCAACAACAAACCATGATAGGGGACGTAGATTTTTATATACATGTAGATAAGTTTGTATTGGTTTGGTTTTTATTTTTAATGTTTTTAAGCGTTGGGAAATTTGTTTCTAATGTGTAAATAACCGGCTCTCATAATTCTATAATGTCATTGAATGACTTTTACATATACATGTGTAATTTGTTTTAATCAATGTGTTATGTTATGCTATGTAATTTAAAAGGTGAGACGTTAATAAAAATATTGTATTGTATTGTATGTTATTACTCTTCAACATCGAAAAAGCAATTTCCTAATAAGAAGATTGACCTGAGGACACTAATTCAATTAATACTTGTCTAGTATATAAGATTAGACAATGATACTATTTAAATTAATAGAAAGAACAATATATTCATTTTTAATGAATAACTAAGGGACGACATCAAAAGTTCAATATAGGATAAAAAACTTAATTCACATAATTTTTTCGCTGACCCCCCTACCCCCCTTTTTAACTTAATTTGGGAAAAATTGATTTACCTATATGGATATATGTAACATCGATTTTAGATTAACAAAACTTGCAGCAATGTTGCAAAAACTATTTGATTTCAGTTTTTTATCCTACATCGATCTTTTGATGTCAACCCCAAGTGACTTTGTAAGCCGTTATTTGCATTGGGAGTCTTCAATACAGTAACCCACGAATTAACAAACATGTTTCGACAGCAAAAACATTTATGTGTACGTTAAATAGAGTAGTCTAAGTGTATTTTTTAAAAGAAAACTTTAGTTTGAACAGTCCAATGCATTTAGATCTTGTACATCTCGTTAGAAACTAATATATTGGATTTATTGGCCTGGAATATGTCACAGTGGTTTTTGACATCATTCTAAGTGAATTAAGAATAGCAACCAGCCCTGAAGACAAAATTTTCTTTGAAATTATATTTATATATTAGAAATAAATGTTTAAAACATTCAAGACATATAAAACTCAGCCAATTGGATCAAGTTCACCACTGGACGAAAATTAAATATTAAGGAATTCAACTTTGAGACTTTTTGTTTTGCGACATGGAGTGTGTATACATTAACGTCGGTGGGACATTGTTTCAGACGAAACTCTCAACTCTTCAGAAATACCCTGATACACTGTTGGGTTCATTAGCAATATCATCCGAATTTTATAATAAGGAACATGAACAGTTTTACTTCGATAGAAATCCAGAACTTTTTAATACTGTGTTGGACTATTATAGAAATGATGTTATTCATCTTCCAACACATTTATGCGGATGGTTATGGAAGTCTGAATTAGAGTTTTGGAAAATTCCTTTAGCACACATCTCAGAGTGTTGTTTCCAAACTTACGTCAAATACGACGAGAAAGAGGCTACAGCGACAAAGCTTAGAGAAACGTTTGCGACAGCGTCATTTGTAAATTCCTACTTGCCTTCTCCATTAAATAAAGTTCGACACAGAGTATGGCTGTTCATTGATGAACCTTCTTCATCTATATATGCTAGGGTGAGTAAAATTAGAGGTTATCCCCCCCCCCCCCCCTTATCACTAACCGCGATCTAACTAAAGCCAAATGTCAACATTATTAACCCTAACTTGAGGTCTTTTACACTCGTTTCATACTAGTTACCTTGTCTTGATAGTAATCTACCAAAATCTCATATATATTATGAATAATCGAGTCAGAAAATATAACTATGCCATAAGCATATACACAAAAATAAACTCAATTCTTTCAACGCAACAACTTTATATCAAATCAATTCAATTTTCGTTTGAATTTTTTTTTTTCAGTTCGCGTATTAATAGTTTGAAACAAAATAAGAATATTTCTTTTTTCTTTTTTTTTTTGCATTTACATTCTGTATGAAAGTTATTGTTCAAGATCATGCCTTCCTGTACTGTATATATGTCGATATTGTATGAAATGTTCTTCAAGGTAAAGTTACCGATATTAAAATTAATTAATTTATTCGCGGCATGAAAAATTATCTTTGTCAACTTTATTCAAAATATTTCTTATTATGATTAGGAAGGATTAAACGCTTCAAACAGTTTTTAGAAACTTGTCGTTTGTTGTTACCGTATGTGAGCTCTAGACTGATGTATTTTTTGTTTGTATTGAGTTCCGGTTTATTTTACGCTTATCCACATCTCCATACATGTATGTTCATGTTTGACATTAATGTAGTCCGATAGGAATTTTTTTCTTTTTCCTGTTTGCGGATTTGTTTTTAAATTATGACAAAATTAGCAAACAATAGGCTTCACCTTTTTTATAACGTATTGGGAACATTTAGAACCCAATATAACCTAGCTATATGTCACCGTACGGCCATCAACAATTAGCAGAACTTATACCTCATAGTAAGCAACGGCTTACAAAAGTGCAATTTCTAAAAAAAAAAAAACCCAAAAAAAAAACAACTCTCCGTCCAATCGCAATTTGTAAAAGAAAATCATGATAGGTCAAAGTACGGCCTTCAACACGAAGCCTTAGTCCCATACCGAACAGTAAGCTATAAAGGGCCCCAAAATGATTAATGTAAACCCATTTAAACCGGAAAACCAACAGTCTAATCTATATAAAAAAAAAACGAGAAACACATATGAACCACAGCAACAAACGACAACAACTGAACATCGGGTTAAACATGATTGTAAGAGCGCTCAACCCATACCTTAGTCTGGAACAGTTGTGCTATAACACAACCTACAAAAACACTGTAAACTTTAGTTAAAAAGGAATTGACTCATCAGATCTGTACTATGCCCAAAACTATCATAAAAAGGCACAGTACAACCAGTTAATCAAAGATCGTACGAAGCCTTTTTCAACTTCAGTAACTGCTGCTAAATTCGATTCGTATAATAATTCACGTAGGGCTGAAAACCAGATATATTAATTTTACTGTTCTTTTTATGTGTTTATAACAAGCAATGTGTAACAATTTACATTTTCAGGTATTTAGCATTATATTTCTCGTCACGGTGGTCGTTTCAGCAATTGGCCGTTTCAGAATCTAAAGGACTATGGGTAATTTCATTGTTCGTACCCCAAAATGAAAATAACGTCACGACATTGGTTGAATTTCCATTGTTTTGGACGTTTTCAACCAATCACGACGTTTCGGTGTACATTTTTGAAAATATTACCCAGAATGCAATAGATTCTGAAACGGAGAATTATACCATGCCTACAAACACACCCAGACGTCCGGATACAACGCTTTAACGAAACAACGATAAACCAATATATCCTGTTAAATCCTGACACATGGGTTGATCCTGATAATCACAAGGAAGTCTTATTACTGTCTACATATGAGCCGTCTTGGCTTTATAATTTGAACCTGTTTACCATAGCTTTCTTCACATTGGAATCTATTGTACGTTTCGTGTCGTGCCCATCAAAATGCAGGTTTTTCTTGGAATGGTTAAATGTTTTTAGATCTTTTCTTAAACATAGTGATGTGGTCCCGCTTTATCATAGATTGGAGCATTTCAGATGTCATAGCTGAGTCACAACATGAAAAACTAATGCATTTTATCGGTTTTTGTTCCGTAGCCTCTGTATTGCGCTTACTTAAGTTTTTTAGGGTTGCAAAACAGTACAATAGTTTGCGAATATTATTTTTGGCAGTGAGAGCAAGTTTTAAGCAGTTAGGATTACTTTTGCTGACATTTCTGATAATTGCATGGGTCTTTTCAAACATAATTTACTATGCTGAAATCAGACAGCCAGACACGTTTCCTAACATGTTAGATGGATTGTGGTGGTCAGTGGTTACCATGACTACAGTAGGTTACGGTGATATGTATCCGAAAGGGCCATTGGGTCGTGTCGTTGAAGCCGCGTGTGCGATGATTGGCATACTTGTTATAGCTATGCCAATAGCAGTCATTGCAGGGAACTTTGACGATCTCCACAAGACAAATAATGACCGAGAAAGTTATAACAGGGTTTCAGAAAGAGAAGAAAGCAGAAAGAACAGAATTAATTAATTCAATTCCTTCCAAAGAAAACGAAATTGTTTCATTCATGAATTCAAAAGAGGAAAATAATACGGGAAATTTTCTGACTATCAAAATGTAATAAATTACCATTTCAACATGTTAAAATAAATGGCACATTACGTTTGAAGCCAAATTGAATGTATGAATTACTAAGAAGTATGATTATGAAAACAGTCAGATTATATTCAATAGACCATTTATTTAATTTAATCGGTAAAAAGACATTATGTCGTAGTCAAAGATACTATTTTGTTCAATCTCTATTATAAAATATTTACACTACATGTATATGGATCGATTTATAATTTGGCACACTGTAATTCATTTTTTTATGTTGTTGGGTTACTGTCTCAATGACTTGTACCTTTCATCTACTCTATTTCTGTTTTGATGAAAATACAAATTCTGTTATGACTTCAGTTTAATTTTCAATAAACTTTTTTATATGAAAAAATGTTTTGCCTTAAGGTACGATTATATGATAAAATATTATAATCAAGTGGTTAGTGAAGCCCACACCAAGAACAAAATGACAATTGGGTAACGTTATATTTCTTTCTTAACGTGTTTAAATAGAGGCGAAAGATACCAAAGTCACATAAAAACTCATTATAAGTCGAAACTAATCTGACAACGCCATGATTGCTAAAAAAGAAAAAGACAAACAGACAAACAACAGTACACACAATACAAAATAAAAAAAAACTTAAGACTGAGTAACACGAACTCCATCAAAAAGTGGGCTGATCGTGGGTACTCCGGAAGGATAAGCAGATCCTGCTCCAAATGTGGCACCCGTCCTGTTGATCATGTAAGTAGGTGCTCCGGAAGGATAAGCAGATCCTGCTCCACATGTGGCACCCGT